>HG995324.1:12260421-12889421 GCA_905333045.1 Lysandra bellargus | reverse complement strand
CACCGACCATAAAACAAATTTGAATGATTTTTAAGATAAAATAAAAACGTAGAGGCATATAGTCACTCTTCCTAAAGACATTAAAAAAATATTGATTGACTTTGAAGGAGGAATCAGAGGAATACGTAAGGGCCGGGACACAAAAATACGGCACGACGTCGTCGACGGCGTCGTACGGTGCCGTACGGCGCCGTATGGCGTCGTACGACGTCGTACCGTAGAAACTCATCTTGAATTTCTACGTGAGTTTCTACGACACGACGTCGCGCCGTGGGTTTTTACGACGCATGTCCGACGTACAACGTCGTGCCGTGTTTTTGTGTCCCGGCTCTAACCACGATTTACTGTGTCTGTCTCTATCACAATACACGTGCCAGCGCAGGGTGAAGCGTGATGGCAATAGTTTCTTCATTTAAATTCTACTGTACCCGCGTGCCCTCTTAATCAGTGGCAGATTTACAAATTTTCGGCGTGTAGGCTATTCAATTTATGGCGCTCCTACTGCCCTTTGAAATACAATACTTAAGTTACTCCTTTCTTCTAGTCTTTAATTGTGTCTTATAAATTATAATATTATAGTTCACAGACCACTGCTCTGTGTTACGAGTATTCCTCTTCCTGTATGTCTCTTTTGTGTAGATCATAAGTACGCGAAACATCGCGTGCGGTATCGCGCAATTTATTGGCTCCAGTCTAAAGATGTTTTCTCTACTAATAAGTGTTTTGGTACACAATAATCTAAAAAAAAACTTCTCTACTAAATAGAAAAGTGTAGAATAATAATTATGTATGTATGTACCATCGAGGAAACTGATTCCTAGACAGTTGACGGACATACGTTGTTTGGTCGGCGTATGTCAATTTAATGTTAGCTGTGATCTGTCGGCCGGGTTTGACGTAACGCGACCAAATATACTTAGGCGTGCCGTTTGCCTAGGAATCAACTTCTCTGATAGTACAAAATTGCTTTATCATGATGAGTAACAAAATAAATGTTTCAGTGTTTCATACTAACTGAAAACTGCTACTTACTACACAATGGTACTTATTAAACAACATGCTTTGGCACGTATGGGCAGGCTTGACTGGACCAATGCCATTTCACGGCTTCACAGAAAATACGCATTGAACAACGCTTATGTATTACTAGATGACGTTTGCAACTCTTGCATCAAAATTCCTTTATCGCGCGGTAGCCGTACACTTTGCCACAACAAAGACTATTCAAACGCCTCCGTGGTCCAGTGGTATAGAGCACGGCTCTTGACTCGGTGGTCGTGGGTTCGATTCCCGCGTTGGAAACATGTTGTTTCCAAGTTTGGTTAGGACAATGCAGGCTGATCACCTGATTGTCTGACAAGTAAGATGATCCATGCGTCGGATGGGCATGTAAAAAGTCGGTCCTGCGTCTGATCTCTCGCCAGTCGTGACGGTCGTCGGTCCCACTGAGTTATGAGAGTAAAGGACTAGATAGTGCTCTTGTGTACTGCGCAAACACTTGGGCACTATTACTTCTACGTAACTGGCCTGGTTTCAAACCGGCCACCGTCACCGAAACCGGTGTGGGAGTTATTATATATTCATTGTGCATCTCTTTTACATTTCTTGATAGTCAGCCTCCAAAACGCCATCCTAAAATCTGGTGAATAGAACGCGTATATAAAAGGATTTATAGCAGAATTAAACCAACCCAACCACGTCAGTACATACATTAACACCGGATTTACATAATCATTAGGTATGAAAGGCGTTAGTAAATAATACAAAAAGAATGGCAACCAACACGCAATGAACCCGCCTACCACGAAACTCAGCGTTTGAGCGGTTTTGGTCTCTCTTCGGAGGGAGGACACGCGATTCTCCATTGGTTCTTTTAAAGATCTGTTCCGTTGGTTCTTATATCGGTAGTTCGCTTTGAAGGTGACATCGTATCTCTCTTTTTGATACTTGCATCTCTTTCTCTCTGTTTTAAAGCAGCAGGGGCATTTTTGGCTCTGCGCTGAACATTCGCTGGGCTGGGTGGAGTTTTTGGAGGTCTGCTTCGACACGTTTTGCCGGAGAGAGAGTTTGTCGGATCCTGAGTCGGATTCGGTCCGTATGCAGGAGAAGTGCTGCTTCTGTAACAAAATTTTAGAATTAATATTAAGGCTAGTTCATGCCCAAACGTAGTACTATTTACCAGATTACGACAAAGCAAAAAGGGGTTATGATTTTGACTTGTATGTATGTGCCTTTAAATATAATATAATAATAATATCTATGGACGCTTCACACCACGTCAGTCTGGCCCCGTGGTAAGTACCTGAAGGACTTGTGTTACAGGTACCAGACAACGGAAATATATTTAATACTTTTATACTATACATATATTTAAGATTTTTATTATATGATACACATATTTAATACACATCCACGACCCAGGAACTTTATAAACTTTGTTCCGTCGGCGGGACTCGATCCCGCGACCTCCGGCTTGAGCTACCAACGCGCTCACCACTGCGCCACGGAGGTCGTCGAATAGCTATGGCCTTAAGGTGACGCCGCGCTAAAGTAAGAAACCGTGTTGGATATGTTTTAGATTGCTTGTTTTCTATGAGAGGCCGGGCCGGTCTCTCATAGAAAACAAGCAATGGAACAGCAAAAAATGGAAAGGGCGTAAGCGACAAAATGGTTTTTGTCGCGTAATTTAAAAACCATAAATACATTTCATATAAGCTATGCACATATTAAAGAGTATGCTTCAACCAATTTATGTACAAATTTTGGAACCTTAAATCACTCTCCTCTGTTGGAAAAATAGGAATCCCTATTTTTACAGAGGTCTTTTCGATTGATAATTCTGTGTTATAAAAGTTGTCCAATCGTGTTATGCTATGGGCAATTCAAAGACAAAGACATGATGAATACTGACAATGAACTTTAATTTCTTAGCTTTAGTCATTGCTGAGAAAAATCGGCATCGCTACAGCCAAATTATCAAGGCGTCGCCTTAAAGGTACATCTATTCCCTTTTAACTTCGTCATTGAAAGCTTCTTGATTATCCACTTGTTTATAGGCTACATGATGCTTAAATGGCTACTCAGCGCGACGTCTTCAGGGGCACGTAAAGTAAAGAAATGAAAAAATTCTTGAAAGTATCCTGTGAGGTTTTAATATAATTAACCCATCAAACCCCAAGCGGCACCCGGCTGTCGCATAACAATTGAAAATCTATTAAGTCTGCGATTCCGATGATCGAGGTATTACAGATCTTTATTAGCATAATATTTTAGGGTTTCTTCTATTACTATTTAATTTAATTTGAGTATGTATTGTAACAATGTCATAACTAATTTTAAGTTTTAATTTTATGTCATGATTGTAGTTAATTATTGTAATTGGGGCAACCCGTTGTAATTAACTTTAATAAATAAATACATAAATAAATTTCAAATGGTGTCAAACAAAAACTCAATATTATATCCATCTGGAAAACAATAACGACAGGGCTCTAAAGACCTGCCTTCGGGCAAAAAAACTCAAGTCTCAAACTCACCTTACACTTCGGTGCTGTAGTCGCCAATTGCTGGTGTCTCCTGGCCACGACGCACGAGATCCGCGCATACACGTAGACCATCACCGCCATAGGTAGGAAGAATGAGCCCATCGCGCTGAACACCACGTAGCCAGCGTTCTGGTTGTACCGGCAGACCCCACCCTGGTTGTGGTCGGGTTCGTACCTGGAAATGTGGTTCTAGATGAGTTTGGGATATTTCCGGTGAGTTTGAAATGTTCCAGATGGGTTTGGGATGTTCCAGATGGGTTTAGGAGGTTACAGATGGGTTTGGGAGGTTCCAGATGGGTTTGGGAGATTCCAAATGAGTGTGGAACGTACTAGATGAGTTTGAGATGCTCCAGACGCTTTTGGAGGTTTGGGAGGCTCCAGATATGTTTGGGATGTTCCAGATGAGTATGGGAAGTTTCAGATGAGTGTGGGACGTTTCAGATGAGTTTGGAATGTTTCAAAATGAGTTTAAAACATAAATTATAAGTTTGGAAAATTCTGTATGAATATAAAATTATAAACTTTTGATAAATTTTATAGGTTTAAGTTGAGGTTGGAATATTCTAGATTGGTTTGAAATACTCTGGATGAGTTTAAAAGATTGCAGAGATATCGGGGAATTTTTTCGTTAACCGCCTTGCAAAAAGAAAGAGATCATTAGTAAGTGGGTTACTTTTAAAATAAGTTCAAATAAGTCAATAATATCAAAAATAAGAACAAAACCTCCTAGCCTGTGGAGCGAAACTAAACACAATAATTAATTCATTCATTCGAATAGAAACCTGGGTCAAGCACACTAGAGACTTAATTATGTAACGAGTGCGTCGTTTTAAATGCCAATTGACCGTATACTTCTCATTGTATTATTATACAAGGTAATTGAGTTGTGTTATAGAGAAAAATAATAATAAAAAGCCAATTTTATACACGTATTTATTAGCCTTCGCCTCCAGTCCAGTGGTTAAGAGCGTATCTCTAGACTTGGAGGCCGTGGATTTGATTCCCGCATTGGAAACATAATTTCCAAGTTTGGTTAGGACAATGCTGGCTGATCACCTGATTGTCTAACAAGATGATCCATGCGTCGATGGGCATGTAAAAAGTCGGACAGGACTTATCCTACATAACTGGCCTGGTTTCAATTAAAAGTCACTGTCACCGAAACCAATGCGGGAGTTATTATCATGAAGAATTTGATTCCTCTCTCTTACCATCCAAACATAGGCGGGCACGTGATGGCACTAGCGGACACCCATACACAGAAGATCATAGTCAGCGCCAACTTCTTGGATCTTCTTCTTCTGGAGTACGTCAGGGGACGTGTTACTGCTAAGTACCTGATGAAGAAATAGTGATTAGTATGGGAAACTCTGGGTGGTAAAACAAAACAAAGTGATGATGCTGTAGCCTCTGAAGTTTAGGGTGTCCTTTGTGTGGAGTCACTGTGAAAGTAGTAGCTCTGAAGGAGTAACTTTTTTACTTTCGTATGGTCAAATTCACGACGTTGTGGCAATTCTCATAGAAACTATAGAACTCCAGAGTGACCCTTACAGCCATGCTACTTTCACAGTACAAACGGGTGGACCAATAATTTTGACCTAGTTTTCTGTTCGAAAGTTGACATAAGCAAATAGTTCGTCATTATCAGCCCGCTCACTGCTTATCTATTTCATGACTTATAAAGTAATTAAATCAGTTTTTTTGCAATATAATTCCTGACCCTCAATTCAATTTTGAATCGGGGGGTAGCTTTTAAACTTAACTAAACAATTGTGACGTCATAATAGTCATCGAACATCATACCTGTCAACGCTGATGGCGCACAGGGACAGAATGGAGGCGGTGCACAGCAGGATATCCAGGCTGATCCAGATGTCGCACAGCACCCAGCCCAGCTTCCACATGCCTGGGTGATGATATTAAGTATAACGGCCTGTTTATTCACTTCCTTAACACCGGATAGGCTATCTGTAACTTATCTGACAAATAGAATATGGAGTATCTGTCAGATAAGTTGTGGGTAGCCTATCCGGCACTTTGGAACAGGCCCTTAGTCTATTTCATAAAAATGTTGTAAAAAATATGTAGCTCTAATGCGAAGTAGTTTTACTCCAAATTGAGTAATAATTACTGTGTGGACCGCAAAACTCACAGCTCGAAGGCTCGCATCGAGCCGGCTCGATGGAATTAAATATATCGATTTAGAATAAAACTATCGAGCAATGCTGAATGTGTGGACGAAATCTCGAGCCGCGGGTTTTGCTCGACGTTACTGCTCGATCGAGCAAAACCGTATGTGAGCACTTAGCATATCAGTGATTTTTCGTAGAGTGCTACGAAGTGCTACGACGTAGAGCCTCTACGAAAATATGGCGATGAAGTTAAAGGTTTTGGTAATATAAATATGTAGTTCACTAATCAGTATTAGGCCGTGTTTCCACCTGCAAGACAACTGTCGCGAGAAGTGTCTGATAGTCTGTCTGACAGCAGCTTGCAAGTGTAAGCCCCTTAGCAAGTGCTGTCGCGACAATTTGTCAAGCGCTTCCAGCGAGTAGTTGCGACAGCATGTCTAAACATGTCTGCGAGGATTCGCGACATATCTCGGGTCACCGCAGATATACGGTCTCGTTTCCTATGGCATTTATCCGCGAGCTTCTCGCACGACATTTATTGCAGCAATAGATTGCAGGAATTAGTATGAAATGTAAACAATATTGCAAGAAACTCACGCAAGACTTCCGCGAGTTTGCTTGCAGGTCGGCCATCCCAAGTTTAAAATATACACAAGAAATATTATAGTGAAAAATACAATGAACTAGTAGAAGCCCACAATTTCGTTGCCTTGAAATTCATTTGTCGCGTGGGAACCGTACATTTCCTGGAATAGAAACTATTATATGACTTTGTTTCTTTCTTATTATTCGATGATTCGTAATTTTCTTCTGTCTTAATTATTCGATCGCGGATTCTTGGAAATCTACAATTTTTATCGCGGCCGCATTTGGCCGCTTAGGAGTTGAAGCATTTAAGTATTTCTATACCAAATTTCAAACACAAATAAAACACAATATTACGTGCATTTTTTCCACTATATTCATTAATCACTACAATTTGCAGAAATATTGTGTGAACGTAATATTGTGTTTTATTTGTATTTAAAATGAATTTCCACCAAGTACCGACAGTACAATCAATTACATAATTTATTATTATACCAAATTTCATCTTAATCAGGTCAGTCGTTTGTCAGGGCGAGCGACGCAAGCCCTAGTATATCCCACAACCTGAGCATTTTTGTGGTACACTTAACGGAAAAACTATCACGCCTGTTTATTTTTGCTTTAACACAGTAATTTTTATTTATAACTAGATGATGCCCGCAACTCCGCTGCGCCAAAATTCTTTTATCGCGCGGGAACCGTACATTTTTTCGGGATAAAAAGTATCCGATGTCCTTTCCGGGGACTCAAAGTATCTCCATACCAAATTTCAGCGAAATCGGTTCAGCGGTTTGGGCGTGAAGAGGTAACAGACAGACAGACAGACAGACACATTTTTGCATTTATAATATTAGTATGGAGTATGGATAAGTAGGTGTATTATGTCAAGGTTTGCTTACTATTAATATACTAGACATTCCGCGCGGCTTCGCCCGCGTAAATTAAATATTTCACAGACAAATTAGTCCACAAAAAATAGCCTATGATCCTTCACGTGGTCTACTTCTTATCTGTGCCAAACTACAGAAAAACTACTCCAGTGGTTCGTGAGATAAGCCCTTTCAAATAATTTCCCCAGTTTTTTCCACATTTTCCTCTATTTTTTCGCTCCTTTTAGTCTTAGCGTGATAAAATATAGCCTATCGCCTTCCTCGATAAATGAGCTATATAACTAACACTGAAATAATTTTTCAAATCGGACCGGTAGTTCCTGTGATTAGCGCGTTCAAACAAACAAACAGATAAACTCTTTCGCTTTATAATATTAGTATAGATTTAAAAAAAACTGCCTGGAAGATTATTACCACGCAGAAAAACGAGAGCCCTCACAAAGTTCGGCTTTTAGCTAGTTATAATATTAGGTAATCGTAAATCTTGTTACAAAAAAATTTACCCACGTGGCAATTAAAAATAAATTTGACGAACGTCATTAAATTACCTTGTCTATTGCCTGAATTAAACAATTATTTATTTATTTTAAATGCCGCCCAAACTGCTGAACGGATCACAAATCAAATCTCTTAATTTAATGTGTTTGGTGGCCTAAAACTGAATTTTTAAATTATAGAAATTAGTTCACAGACAGATGGCGGATGTGTCCAAACACACCATGCCGAACTTCTGCGGCGGAAGTTCGGCATGATTACGTCAGCAATGTCAAATGCATACAATATAACGCGACGTAATTTGGGCATGGGGTTTCATCGGTAATTTAAAATACATTGCAGGCGGAATCAATCCGAACTTCCACCGCGGAACTTCAGCATGGTGTGTTTAGACACAAAGGGTCAATTCAGACCGCAACGCAACGCGTAGATGCATTTCTGAATTTGAACTGAATTGTCAGATTTCAATTGCGTGAGACGTCTTGCGAATCTGTCAAATCCATACAAATTCTTGCCGCGCCGCGCCTCGCCTCGCCTTTATTCGTCGCGTTGCGATCTGAATTGACCCTAAGCCTCAAGCTTCGGTGCGAAGTCTCAGCCGATGTCGAAGACTAAAATTGAAGGAACATAATACCTGAATCAAAAATGTCGTTTCTTATTTTACACTTCTATACACAAATCTGAAAAGAAATTTCATAAAGCAATCAAACATTTGGCCCTCGCCATTTTTTTCGGGGCAGGATGTTTTTAATTGATTTAAAAAAAGGTAAGATGTGATAAATTTCCAGAACTGTCCATGTCATAAATATCAGTATCTGAAAAAATGTGCAAAATTTTAAAATTGTACTAACGTATGTCGTATGTATGTATGTATGTTTTTATATTTGTATTTCACATATCTCTCGAACTACAAGTCGGATTCAATTAATTCTTTTTTATTATACAAGGTATTGTTCAACTTAGAAAATAATGCAAGTTTCATTAAAATTGGTTGAGTAATCAATAGTTTTTGAGAATGGATAATTATTTTAATTATCAGTTAAGTACAAATTCGAAGTCGTTTTATTTTAATATTGTCTTCTGTTTTAAAGAAATAAGGAGGCAAACGAGCAAACGGATCACCTGATGGAAAGCAATTACCGTCGCCCATGGACACTCGCAACATCAGAAGGGCTGGCTGGCTTTTTAAGAGGGATAATACGCTCTCTTCTTGAAGATTTGCTGGTCATATTGGTCTAAAAATACTGCTGGTGACAGTTCGTCCCAGAGTTTTACAGTGCGCGGCAGAATGTTAGGTGAAAATCGCACCGTTTAAGACTGCCACTTATCAAGGTGGGGCGATGGCGAAAAGTCTTTTCATTGCAACAAAATAAAATTGATACCCACAGGATAAATGTATATCTACGCGAACGAAGTCGGTAGCAGCATTTAGTATTGAAATATGCTAATTTTCTAAATCGATTTTGCCGGTTGAATCAGCTTTCCCGGGTAACAATACTCGTTTAGATTAAAAGTGCCTATTTTATAAACCAAGTACTAAATGGCTGAACATTATTTATAGTCCCAAACGACAGATTAATCTTTATTCATTGGCGAATGAATGAAATGAAAAATAGGTAGTGTATGAAATCTGTACTGTAGTTTTTTTTTTTTATGAGCCTATACTAAAGTCGGCATGAAAGCTGCAAAATTAAAGTGGGACTGGGCGGGTCATACCAGCCGCATGCATCCTGACCGTTGGGCAAAGGTCACCACAGAGTGGGTACCAGTGGACGGACGACGCCGCCGTGGACGGCCTCCAAAAAGATGGCGAGATGAACTGGATGCCTACAAGCCAGGCTGGTCTGTGGTGGCGTTGGAGCGAGACAGATGGAAGACCTTGGGCTTTGCTCAGCAATGGGATAGAGATAAATTATAGCCTCTAAATTATCCATACTAACATTACAAATATTTGTCTGTCTGTCACGCCTAAAGCGCTAAAGCGCTAAGATAAGTGCCTTTAGTAGTTAGGGATTCGCCGGTTCTGGCTCACTGCCTCAATGTAGGGAAAATTGGGTTTTTCGATGACCATTCACCTAAAAAAAAAGGAAGTTTGGTGTCAAAATAGGGGTTTTCGACCATCCTCGTTCGATATATGCGATCCATTTTTACGTATTTGCATTATTTCCAAAGTTAGCTTTTGTGTTTACCCCTCATTATCTACTATCTCCACGCTCCATTGTTCCTTCATAATTACAATTGCTACTTATTGCATTGTTATGCTCGCCTCAGTGTCCTATTGTTCGACCTGGCTTATCGCTTACGTCACCTTGCTTTCTTACAAGATTTTAAATAAATATGAATGATAATTAACTAACTAATGAATTATTGCAAATTAAAAGTCATAATTAACTATGTAGGTCACCCAATCATTCGATGGATTTCGTAAGCACACGACGACGCAGTGTGCAAACTGACACGTTTTGCTCGTCAGCGAAATCCGACGAGTCAACGACCGCCACCGCCACGCTCGCCGCCACCACCCGCATCTCGCGGCTCGCATCGAAGTGCAAGTGTAAACACAAAGCTCGCAACACACAAGCGTGCCCAGCGAGTCGCGAGCCGCGCCGCGAGACGGGTCGCAAGCTCAAGTTTACACTCTCGGCTCGTAGCGCGTCTCGCGGCTTGGCTCGCGGCTCGCGCGCGAGTGTAAATGATCATGTATTACAAGATTTTAAATAAATAAAACTTGATACATTTTTCATTACACGTATTTTATTTCATTAAAACATTTATTGCGCGCGCAAGTATAAATCATGTATAATGTATTACAAGATTTTAAATAAATAAAACTTGATAAATTTTTCATTAGATGTATTTTATTTCATTAAAACATGTATTGAACATACTGTACAATATTATATCATTACACAAAGTGTTGTTACTAAATAACTTTTGAAACTCTACTAAACTTTCTACATTGAACTTATAATACAGATACATTAAACTATACTCTCCACAAACTGATGTTAAATCATTTTGTAATCTCCACGTGTTAAAATCCCATCTCCTGCAGTTTCGCCCCATAAAAACCTTGTGATATCGCATAGGGGCGCGCCCAAATGAGTCAAAGTATTGACCTATGCCATTTTCATTTATGTGTATTGCTATCCAGTGGGATCCAGGTTTATTATCAGGGTCCAAGTTGATAATTATGTATGTAGGGGTTTGAACATATATAGGTAGACGATTCGCAGCGTATACATTATCTTCTAAACTTTTACAAATTCTTCCCAAATAATTACGGATCTCTATTGTGTTCATACTGTATTATCACAGAACCGACCTGGTTTATGGATCTTGTATAAAAATTTATGTTACATATGCGTATTATGTATGCTTTATGTATTTACTAAGAGGGGTATTACATATGAATATGATGAATGAATAAATAAAAGAAACATAACTTTGGTACAATAATTTTATTTCATAATATCCACATACTAATTATAGACACACACACATATACATACACACATTACTCATTATAACTCAAATAGATCATACATAATATTGTGACTTTTCTTAGCTACTATAGTCTACAGTTACATTACGGTTTTTATCTATTTCTATAACATTATCAAACTCTGCATAAACAATACAGTTAATCGTTTGAGAGAGACTAGAATCAAATCGAACCTCTAACCTTACACTACCATGTCTTATTAGATTCCAATGACTGCTCGTGTTTGATGATAAATCCGGGGTTAAATCAAATGCTAATAGACAGTAACCATTTGCATATTTTTCTCTTGATACCCCATTTCCTTCATTAAGGAAATGTATACCAGTGCCGGAAAATAATGTATGATAGGCTGAAGTGAACATATTACCATTGAAGGATGGTTGTAGGGGTTTTGAAGGCACCTGTTGCCCATCTATGTATAAACAAAATGAATTCATACCATAATTTTCAAAATTGAAAGGATTCTTACTAATGATTAAATGCTGCGTTATTTACAAATCCTATGATAAATCTTTTGAGTACTTGCCCCAAGAATATTATCAAGCGTTTTTTTTTCTCATCAGTAGATAGTCGTACCTAATATCATAAACGTTATTCACAATTATTGAGTCATCCTAAACATCCATTTAATGGTAAAGCATACAGTAGATACACTTTCACATTCTTTACTGATTATTCCTATGAGTCGTTAAAAAATAGGATAACATTAGATACGATTGTAAAACCTCATATTATCATTTTTAAATTAAAAAAAGTATACTCAATATTTATTAAGTTTTCCTATAACAAAAAAACACATAATAATTCTATAACTAATTTCTATAACTAATTCTTAATCGTATAGCATATTATGTTCCTTTATTATAGAGCACAATAATATATTTTCTTACTCCTTATAGTTACCTAGATACATATTTTACATTTATCATATTTGAATTCTATCAACGTTGGCCTTCAACTACATACCGAAAGCTACCACCTCAACCCCGCTGCAATGACAACTTCTATGTTTTGGAGAAGTTGGTATGACGATGGCAGTTTGACAGTTTTGAATTATTCCAGTCCAACTCTGCCATCGCCTTTTCCACTTTGGGGCACCCAAACATTTCAATGTTTACATGTCTGAAGCCCAACGTTGATAGAAATTTTTTTTTCAACGAAAATTATAAAGGAAAATAATGAAACAAGCTTTAATAAATTTGAAATATATTTTATAAAAAAAAAAACACGTTTTACAATCGTATCTAATGTTATCCTATTTTTTAACGACTCATAGGAATAATCAGTAAAGAATGTGAAAGTGTATCTACTGTATGCTTTACCATTAAATGGAAGTTTAGGATGACTCAATAATTGTGAATAACGTTTATGATATTAGGTACGACTATCCACTGATGAGAAAAAAAAACGCTTGATAATATTCTTGGGGCAAGTACTCAAAAGATTTATCGTAGGATTTGTAAATAACGCAGCATTTAATCGTTAGTAAGAATCCTTTCAACTTTGAAAATTATGGTATGAATTCATTTTGTTTATACATAGATGGGCAACAGGTGCCTTCAAAACCCCTACAACCATCCTTCAATGGTAATATGTTCACTTCAGCCTATCATACATTATTTTCCGGCACTGGTATACATTTCCTTAATGAAGGAAATGGGGTATCAAGAGAAAAATATGCAAATGGTTATTGTCTATTAGCATTTGATTTAACCCCGGATTTATCATCAAACACGAGCAGTCATTGGAATCTAATAAGACATGGTAGTGTAAGGTTAGAGGTTCGATTTGATTCGAGTCTCTCTCAAACGATTAACTGTATTGTTTATGCAGAGTTTTATAATGTTATAGAAATAGATAAAAACCGTAATGTAACTGTAGACTATAGTAGCTAAGAAAAGTCACAATATTATGTATGATCTATTTGAGTTATAATGAGTAATGTGTGTGTGTATGTGTGTGTGTATGTGTGTGTGTGTATGTGTGTTCATGTGTGTGTGTGTCTATAATTAGTATGTGGGTATTATGAAATAAAATTATTGTACCAAAGTTATGTTTCTTTTATTTATTCATTCATTATATTCATATGTAATACCCCTCTTAGTAAATACATAAAACATACATAATACGGATATTTAACATAAATACAAGATCCATAAACCAGGTCGGTTCTGTGATAATACAGTATGAACACAATAGAGATCCGTAATTATTTGGGAAGAATTCGTAATGGTTTAGAAGATAATGTATACACTGCGAATCGTCTACCTATATATGTTCAAACCCCTACATACATAATTAGCAACTTGGACCCTGATAATAAACCTGGATCCCACTGGATAGCAATACACATAAATGAAAATGGTATAGGTTAGGTAGGTACACATAAATGAAAATGGTATAGGTACTTTTACTCATTTGGGCGCGCCCCTATGCGATATCACAAGGTTTTTATGGGGCGAAACTGCAAGTGATAGGATTTTAACACGTGGAGATTACAAAATGATTTCACATCAGTTTGTGGAGAGCATAGTTTAATGTATTTGTATTATAAGTTCAATGGGGAAAGTTTAGTAGAGTTTTAAAAGCTATTTAGTAACAACACTTTGTGTAATGATATAATATTGTACAGTATGTTCAATACATGTTTTAATGAAATAAAATAAATGTAATGAAAAATTTATCAAGTTTTATTTATTTAAAATCTTGTAATACATGATCATTTACACACGCGTGCGAGCCGTGAGACGAGCTACGAGCCGAGAGTGTAAACTTGAGCTTGCGACCCGTCTCGCGGCGCGGCTCGCGACTCGCAGGGCACGCTTGTGTGTTGCGAGCTTTGTGTTTACACTTGCACTTCGATGCGAGCCGCGAGATGCGGGTGGCGGCGGCGAGCGTGGCGGCGGCGGTCGTTGACTCGTCGGATTTCGCTGACGAGCAAAACGTGTCAGTTTGCACACCGCGTCGTCGTGTGTTTACGAAGTCCATCGAATGATTGGGTGACCTACATAGTTAATTATGACTTTTAATTTGCAATAATTCATTAGTTAGTTAATTATCATTCATATTTATTTAAAATCTTGTAAGAAAGCAAGGTGACGTAAGCGATAAGCCAGGTCGAACAATAGGACACTGAGGCGAGCATAACAATGCAATAAGTAGCGATTGTAATTATGAAGGAACAATGGAGCGTGGATGTAGTAGATAATGAGGGGTAAACACAAAAGCTAACTTTGGAAGTAGTGCAAATACGTAAAAATGGATCGCATATATCGAACGAGGATGGTCGAAAACCCCTAACTTCCTTTTTTTTTTTTTAGGTGAATGGTCATTGAAAAACCCATTTTTCGCTACTTTGAGGCAGTGAGCCAGAACCGGAGAATCCCTAACTACTGCCTTTTCTTTAATTTTCAAGAGGATCACAGAAGTTTGGTTAATTTTGTTATATTTTATTCTTATTATTTACTAAGTTATTAAGAGATTGTTAAACAAATTGTTGATGAAATTTGTTTCATTTCATTTAAAATATGTGAGTCCCAGGGACTCATAGAAGGTATTTACGTAAGTAAATTTCACCTACTGAATTGAGGGCTAAAGGCCAAAGGACACATAGAACATTTTTATTCGGGAAAAATGTATTCACACGTGATAAACGCATTTTGGCACAACAGAGTTGCTTGCGTCATCACGCCTAAACCGCTGAACTGAAACATGTCAGATAAAATGTACTATGTCCCGGGAAAGGACTTAAGACACTTCTTATTCAGGAAAAATTTATTCCCACGCAATAAACACATATGGGCACAACGGAGTTGCTTGCGTCATCTGAATAAAATATCAAGGATGTGAATAAAAATGTTTAGAAAACAGTCATTTCTAAGTATGAAAATGTAAAGAAAATGGTATTTTTCATCCCGACAATGTCTAAACGAAAGAGATTGTTTACAAAATGAATAGGATCTTGATTACAATATGAACACAGTAATGTCAACGTCACCGGCAGAAATTCAAATAAAATGCCACTTTGTGACCTGGGCTCTAGGTTTCATTTTGCTGTATGCCACTACAGAGCGGTATACCAATGTAGGTAAAAAATTAAACATATAAGAGCCTAGGCCAGGGATGGCGAACCAATGGCACGCGTGCCACCAGTGGTACGCGACATAAAATATGGAGCACGCTACTGGATGCAAAACTAATATCGTAATAATTATTTTACCAACAACGAAGGTTCTAGATCCACCTCTGCATAATGGGCACTAAATTAGGCGAATTTTGAAATACAATCACAAATTATTATTTTTAACAAAAAATGAAAACTGACTTCCAAGTTAAAACAATAATAACATCCTTATAATATGAACTAAAAAGTATTAAATAATTATTCCTATCTAATAGTGCCTTTTTCCGAATTCGGCTAAAACTCAACTATTTCTGTACTCAATCTTCATAATTTTGAAGTCGGTGCCAGTTCCAAAAGTTTCAAATATTCTATCAGAGAACAGAAGATTCATCTGGGATTCATAGGGCTGCGCCAAACCAGAATTTTAGCAGCGGTGAGGCTTTCAGTGTCATATGATTTTGAACTTTATCTTTATTATTGTAATACATAGTATCGCTTGAGAAGTCTACGGCCGCCCGTGGCCGCGATTGGTAATCGAAGCAACTTACTTCTCAGAAGTAATGTCAAATGTGTGGCTTACGCTCTGGGGATAAGGTTGAATATTTTGTTATTGTCAATTTTGGTGAGATTGGTGACCCTGACGTGGTAATGATGATGATGATGATGAATGTAATGTGTATAGTAGCATATGCTTTCAGTTCTTAAAACAGCGCCTAAACCCCCAAACTTGTATCTATAAGGAATCCGGAGTTCTCTTAGTATCTTCGGAACCATAGTATACCTTGGTACAGAATCTTGCGTTTTGGTAGCATATGCCTAGGATGCTTGTCATAAAATCAAAATCACCATATGTTTCCATATAAATTTCGAGGAATTCCCTCGATTACTCATGGATCCCATCAACAGGTCACCACTTTTGTGAGCATGGTACCAAATTGGAGTGAAACCTAATACAACAAAACAAAAATTTCGAAAATCGGTTCACAAACGGCGGAGTAATCGTTGAACATACAAAAATACATAGAACAGCCGAACATATAATCTCCTCGTTTTTTGGAAGTTGGTTAAAAAATTATTGAGTGGCACTCGTATGAATTATATTTTGACGACCTCTGCAGTCGCTCAATTTGTTGAGTGTGTGGCAGCTCAAGCCGGGGGTTGCGGGTTCGAATCCCGCCGACGAAACAAAAAGCTTTTCAATGTTCCCGGGTCTGGATGTGTATTAAATAAGTGTATGATATAATAAAAATCTTAAATATATGTATAGTATAAAAGTATTCAATATATATTCCGTTGTCTGGTACCTGTAACACAAGTCCTTCAGGTACTTAGCACGGGGCCAGACTGACGTGGTATGAAGCGTCCATAGATATTTTCAGTGGCGAATTTGCAGTCCTGGCCGCTGTAGGCCCCAGGCCATGTGCCGCCCCTTTCTCAGCACCCATCAATACTAGATATATAATTCATGAATTACTTTATTCTCATTTTTAGGGTTCCGTAGTTAACAAGGAACCCTTAAAGTTTCGGTATGTCCGTCCGTCCGTCTGTCTGTCCGTCTGATACTAAAAACAAAATAAAATTAATATTTAAGGGGGGCGCCCAATGCCCATACAAGAAACGTGATTTGTTTGGCCTTTTTGCTCTATATCAGTAATGATTAATTGCAACAACAACAGGTAGGTATTATGTGTACTTTAATATTTAATAATAATATTAAAACAAAATAAAAAATTAAGGGTGGCTCACATACAAAAAACAAATGTTGGCCTAATTTTGCTCTATAATAGTACGGAACCCTTCGTGCGCGAATCCGACTCGCACTTGGCTGATTATTTATGCTGCAGTGAGAACGAAAATGAAGACATTCTTCTGTAAAATTGTCTTCTATGTTTTCGACTAATATATTCGACATCTGAGATGCTTAGATTCGTCAGGTCGGTAATGAAGTAAAATGTATAGTCATTTATAAGCACCCCGACGACGCGACGTCAAAAACAAAAACAGCCATCTGGCTGTACAAAAACCCGCGCCAAATTTTAATAACCGAGAAGCCACCACGCAACTTTACTGCACACCAAAATTTCTTTTGTTAAAAAACAAAAAAACATACATATTATAGGTAATGAAACTTGGTTTCAGTACGTTTTATTTATACTTAGATGGAGATTCAGATATTGAGACCTTATTCAATATCAAAATATAGCGTCTGTCCAGATTCCAGAGTCGCGCCCATTGCTACTATCTTCACACTGTATATATATATATATATATATATATATATATATATAAGATTTCTTCAGAAAAAGGGCACATTAATTCGAAAAGGTTCGCCATCCCTGTCCTAGGTCATAAAATGGTTTATTTGAATTATTGTCGGGGACTAAATACTTGTTCAGTTCATGTTTTACGTTACAATTCTTTTGTTACATTGTAATTATGAAATTTAAGTGAAACGGTTCGAAATTAAGTCACAAAATTACTAACACTAGAACAAATTATATGCTTTTAAGTAAATGGTCTTTGAATACCGGCCTTTTTAATGATGACATATTGTCAGCTTAGTTTAAAAGGTATAAGAAATTAAATATTGTCAGTTATTTTTTGTGCATTATTTATTGTGCTGGAACCGTACATTTTACGGTAAAATATCTTAATATGTGTTTTCGGGACCTTTCCATTTAAATCCTTTCAATCTATCATCTAAGGTGCGATTTTACCAAAGTAATTTAACGTGCTCAGTGCATACTAATCCGGTTTTAAACTTATAAGCGCGTTTTTAACACTGAGTTACATTTCACCAACATAAACTAAACGCGTATATAGCAAAACGGAGTTTTTTCTTCTAAACGCCCAATGTTCGAGGTTTAACTTCATAAAATCCGTTTGTATCCTGTCAATGTAGTGTAACGGCGTGTTGAAAAAACATACTTAGACTAAAAAATGTCAAGATAACAGTTTCGACGGATGCGTTTCGTTAGTTTATATATCGTTTCTTGCTGATTTGTTTTTAAAATAACGACATGACATGGCTCCAAAACGATGAAAACATGTAAAATCATCGCATCACATCATGTAAACTTAGATTTATTAATCGCGATTAAGAAGAAGATTGTGAAACCCATTTGAAACAAAACGACATTCACACCGCATGAACACGTTCAATGAAAACTGAGTTTAATAAAACGAAGTTTTAAGTGTGAATGGTGAAATCGCCCCTAAATCGGTAAAGCGGCTAAAGCGTGAAAAAGCAAGTGACAGAAATATAACCTTTGGCAATGAATAAGGATTGAAAATAAATAAATTTAGAACGCAAAAAACTATCACCAGCAGTATTTCTGGACCAATACGACCTGCACAGTGCACACCTTCAAGAAGAGAGCGTATTCCGTCGGCCGGCAATGCGCCTGCAGCTCTTCTGATGTTGCGAGTGTCTGTGGGCGACGGTAGTTGCTTTCTATCAGGTGACCCGTTTGCTCGTTCCCCCCCCCCCCCCCCCCTATTTTATGTATAAAAAAAGGATTGTTATGTCAATTGAAAATAATAACAGAAACTCTAGAATTTAATAATTCCAGCAAATCTGATTTAGGCTTCGTTCAAACCTACGCGACCAAGCGACTGCGAAGCGGGAGCGTCAAGTTGCGTCAATTGTCAAAATATGTGTTTTGTATTGACGCATTGACGCTCTCGCTTCGCAGTCGCTTGGTCGCGTAGGTTTGAACAAAGCATTATTCTGGGAAATTAAATAAAAAATATAATATAAAATACAGTTGTTTAATTATAATACCTATGATAATGCAATAATATAATATTATGAAAGCGGTGCTCAAAGCTCGTATGAAAGCTTTAATGAGGAAAGCTTTTATTATAATATTATCAAAGCATATACGGAGAAACAGAAGAAATGAAAATAATAACTGCACTACTTTTGATTAGTTTTTAACCGACAGTAAAATGAGGTTACCAATTATTGCGTACAGCGTACTAGATGATGCCCGCAACTCCGTTGCGCCAAAACTCGTTTATCGCGCGGGAACCGTACATTTTTCCGGGACAAAAAGTATCCTATGTCGTTTTCCGAGACTCAAAGTATCTCCATGCCAAATTTCAGCGAAATCAGTTCAGGGGTTTGGGCGTGAAAAGGACAGACAGACAGACAGACAGATAGGGATTTAAACAATTGATTAAATGAGTTTCGGCGCAACAGTGTTGCGGGCGTCATCCATTTAATCAATTGTTTAAATCCCTAGCATAGTGTCAGGGATATTTAAAACATTTAAAGACGTGAGTGGAAGAACCGAGTAAGTAACAATAAAAAATTGCCTTCTTTGCAGAAATAGAGGACCGGAAAAATGATTTGAAATAAAAAAAAAACTGTGTATTTTATGTATAGCCAGCTATATTGGCTAGGTGATGAAGTAGAAAAGTTGCAACTTACAAGGTTTATTCAAATGATAAGGGAAAAATTAGCAATAGGCTACTTGACCTATTTTTTTTTCTTCACGCTAATCGCTTCTTAATCATTCATTTTCACAAAAAAAACTAATAAAAAAAAAAATATTTTACACAGTAGAAACCCATAAAAATGTTGATTGAAAAACATGCCTTTAAAATGGCGCCGAAAACACTGTCCGCCTTGTGTCCGCCATAGTGTGACGTCATACGTTTTGTATTTTAAACTCTCTTTATTGAAATTTTTTTTATGTGCTAAATGTACGAGTCTAAAAGTGCTCAAAAATTATAAAATAATTAATTAAGAAATTAGAAATCATTTGTAATGTTGAAAACATTTGGAGAAAAGTTTTGGCCATTTCATTTCCCGTCTACAATAAATGGAGATAATATATAAAACTGATGTTTTATTTGAATTATTTAAGAAAATATATTTTACAAATCTTTCTAGGCTTATTCTTAATATTTATGTACAAATAAACTTACATATAACGAGCGTGATAAATAAAAGATATTAATTAATATGAGGATGACGTCACATCCAAATCGGAAGTACCGCAAAAGCGTTTTCGTCAGTATAAATCCTATTTTCATAAAATCATATTTTCAAATCGACTTTATTTATCAATCATAAGCTTTTATTTGATGATAAGGGTGAAATACGGCTTCCTAGGCCAAGTTCTACTAGAAATATGCATTTGTTCAATGAAATTGAATATAGGTCAAGTAGCCTATTGTTTTGGTTAAAATAATCTAAATATTCATATACTCACCATTAATATGTACAGCTATAGCAGGCGGCATCACGAAAATCCCAACCAGCAGATCAGCAACCGCCAAACTGGTGACGAAACAATTGGTCACCGTCCTCAACCTCTTTGTTGTCACCACCGCTGATATGATCAGAGTATTACCTATCACAGTCACCACTATCAATAGACATAACACACTAACTACCCCCACTTCGATCACGTCATAATCACAAGTACTATTGCATCTATCACAGGTACCACAAGTTATGTTTTCTTTTATGTTTTCTATGGTGTATTCTGTTCGTGTGGTGTTCCATTGCGCGCTATCTATGTAGTCGAGGTCTGCTATCATGGGTTCACCCAGGCGTCGACATCGTCTGGAACAAAAGAGTCGCTTTAATCCTTCAAGCCCCATAAGAGCACCGGTGAAACAAGTCAACCAAGTTTTGTTGAATACAGAACCCTAAAATGGAACCGTAACCAGCAGATTTTTTGTATATTGGTATCAAATCGAAGTATGAAATCCTTTCTATCTCTGTTAGCTACCACTTTCAAGATTTTTCGCATATAAAAATGTTGCTTGTCTTATCAAAATGTAGCTACTTACAAAAAATTAGCTTGATAGTAATAAAAAAAATATTCTAGGGCTCCCTGACTATTAGAATTTGGATATTTGAAAACTAGATGACGCCCGCAACGCAATTGCGCCAAAATTAGTTTATCGCGCTTTATGCCAAATTTCAGCAAAATCGGGACTTAAAGTTACTCCATAACAAACAGCAAAATCGGTTAAGCGGTTTGGGCGTGAAGAGGTAACAGACAGACAGACACACTTTCGCATTTATAATATTAGTATGGATTGTATTGATGTGGCCGTGCGGCAGAAGCTAATTTAATTAACACTCACAAGATCACGTCTTTGTGTATTCAATCTAATATTATAGATGCGGAAGACACCTGTCTGTATGTCTATCAATTTGTTTGTCTATTACCTCTTCACACCCAAACCACTTAACCGATTTTGCTGTTTGTTATGGAGTAACTTTGAGTCCCGAGAAAGGATTTTTTAACTCGAAAAAAATTACAGTTGATAAAATAATTGTTGCGCAATGGAGTTGCGGACGATACCTAGTAAAGTATAAGTGTTTAAACACACTATGCCGAATTTCCGCGACGGAAATTCAGCTTGATTGCGCCTGCAATGTATTTTAAATTACCGATGACAAACCATGCCAAAATTCCGTCGCGTTGTATGCGTTTGACATTGCTGACGTAAGCATGCGGAATTTCTGTCGTGGAACTTCGGCATGGTGTGCACACTATCCTTACGGGAAATAAATAAAGCTTATGTTAACAACCAGCCAAGATATAATTTAGTAGACATTTTGTTAATTAAACTCTGTATCTACAATCTCCAGGAGTCTCGGTGACCGTGGTGTAATTACAACTTGTATTTATCAACGTCAACTTGAATTGATGATTGCGCAATTAAAAATACTGCTTGGATTTCTGAGAGAGATGGGGTAAACGAACTTTTGAGTAACAGATAGAATCTATAGTTAAATCGGCGAATCGTGGCACAAAACTTCTTATATTTAACACATCTCAATGTATTTAACATGTCTTATGAAGTTCTGTGGCGTATACGAGTAATTAATTATTAATTACATTACCGATGCGAAGTTACGTTCGGAATATTCGATGCATACACGGATAATATAGTTGTATAATCCACCTTATCCATACTAATATTATAAGGTGAAAGTATATCTGCCTGTCTGTTACCTCTTCACGCCCAAACCGCTGAACTGATTTGCTGAAATATGGTACATGGTTTGAGTCCCGGGATAGGACATAGGATACTTTTTAACCTAGTAAAATTACTATTCCAGCCCGATAAATGAATTTTGGCGCAACTATTATAATATTATGTTTATACTAGCTGTCCCGGAAAACGTTGCTTTACCATAATATAAAGTACCTATTACCCCATATTTTTTTTTGAAGTGACTAAATAAGTATGTTACCATAGCAACGTCTATCGCTATCCCGTCGCACAAACAATGGTCGCCGTCAGTCTCGAGTCGTAATAATTTACTATTATTTATTCAACAAATGCATTTATCAATATATAAAGTACCGAGTAGCCGATTCTCAGACCTACTGAATATGCATATAAAATTTGGTAAATATCAGTAAAGCCGTTTCGGAGGAGTTCGTGGACTGACATTGTGACACGAGAATTTTATATATAAGATTGTTTACGTAAGTGCCGAAATTACGCTAACTTACATTATAAAACCACCACTAAACTAAGGTTAACGTTTCATTTTTCAAGGTGAAATATTGACAATATTCATCCATCTTTATCAACTTGACTAAGTATAAAATTATGGCACAGAGTACAGCCATCAACCACATTGTTCAATTTATGAGCAGCATTAAGTTGGAGTACCGACTCTAAAGGGGGTGACAGACGTGCGAGTAAGTACGCGAACCTATGGCTCGACGATCTTAATCGCCTGTGTGTCAGCAAAGAGCCGCGAGCCGCGCGCCGCGAGCCGCGAGCCTGGGGGCATGGTAATCCAGTGTGAGCGATTCTCGTGTGTCACCGACGCGAGCCGATTAAGTTCGCGAACTTAAAACCCGCGTGCTTTAAGTTCGTACGTCTGTCAGGCACTTAATAGTCAGTGCAGACAGAACTTAGCGCAACGGAGAGGATTTTATTAATGCACTTGAAAATAAACTTTAACATTATTAAACTAAAGTGCGATAAGAGATTCCAGCGTATCTTCATGGACGTGCGAGCATTTTTAGTAAGGTTTGGTAAGGTTCAAGCTTTTATGCACTTTAATTTAATAATTTTAAAGTTTTTTTTGAAGCGCGTTAATAAAATCATCTCTGCTGCATTCCATTTTGTCAGCGCAGCGCTGACTCTAATACAAAGGAGTCACAAATCACAATAGATCTCCAAGGGTCGCAGTGACGTCAGAGCTGCAATGACCTGACTTCGGGGGGGAAAGAAATCACCTACAATTAGACTGAGAGCGGGTGTTCTGCAGACTTGCAGTAAAGTAGCAAGCTCCGTAATATTTATTTCATCTGCTGTTGATGCAATGGGCATTCAATAAATCGCTATTCCCAAAATTGTATTTGAGCGTGACATAAATATTATTGACTTTCGAAACGTGGTCGCAGCATGTCTGCCATTTTGTTATCTTAAAATATATATTGTTTTGTGTATAAATATTAAATGACAAAGACTTATTAATTCTACTAGCCACACCTTTATGTCATTCGGCACATATTATGGCGGCTTAAGGCCGCCATTCCACCACGGCGCACGCTACGCACGGCCACGCGGCGCACGAATTTATTACTTTGAATACGTCAATTCGTGCGCAGCGTGTCCGTGGTTTGCAGTGGACACAGTCACATATATATTTTCTTGCAAAGCGAAGCTTGATGCACGTGCGCAGTCTCTCCGTGCGCTGCGGTGGACTGGCGGCTTAAACTCACAAGAACATAAGTAGTACGGTTCCAGGGAAACTCTTTATATTTTACGCGGGCGGAAGCACGCAGGAATCGTTGGGAATAGTGAATGCCTATTGCATCAACGGCAGATGAAACAATCTGCATTGCTACTTTACTGTAAGTCTGCGGGATACTCTCTCTTAGACTAAATGGTTTTTCTTGAAAGGCTCGTTTGATGAACAAAAATAATGTAATCTTATATATTAAAATTCTCGTGTCACAATGTTAGTCCACGAACTCCTCCGAAACGGCTTTACTGATTTTACCAAATTTTATATGCATATTCAGTAGGTCTGAGAATCGGCTACTGGGTACTTTATATATTGATAAGTGCATTTTTTGAATAAAATATAACAGTAAATTATTACAACCTGAGACTGACGGCGACCATTGTTTGTGCGACGGGATAGCGATCGACGTTGCCATGGCGACATACTTATTTAGTCACTTCAATAAAATAATATGGGCGAAATATTTTATATTACGGCAAAGCAACGTTTGCCGGGAAAGCTAGTATTAGTCTGTAAATAGGCAATTTGGAAGTTTAAACGTGTAACGAAACATTCTGCGAGCGAAGTATTTCTCATCAACTTCAATATTGTACGACGCGACGTTGAAAAAATAAGTTCCGAACACCTATTACTACGGTGACAAGGCTCTTGGGACTAGACGGATAAAGAACTGACTCTAAAGGGTCAATTCAGACCGCAATGCTACGCGCAAAATATGAATTTCTAAACTTGTATGGATTTGTCAGATTTTCAAGACGTCTCACACTCACAAAGTCTGTCAATTCAGTACTTTAGAAATGCATCTACCCATTGCGTTGCGGTCTGAATTGACACTTAGGTGATTTTCCGATCTTTGTCGCAACTCACAAGCGACGCGACCTATGGAAGCGATCGACATAAATTCAAATAAAACGCCACTTTATTACCTAGGCTACAGGTTTCATTTTGCTCTACGTCACTACAAAGCAGCGGTCGCCATGAACATTAAACCTGTAGCATGTATCTCAATGTGTAAAGTGGCATTTTATTTGAATTTCTTCGGTTGTTTAAAAATCGGAAAGTCAACTTTACACACATAAAAATAATCTTGGCAGCTGCAGCTGTGACACTAGCAATAATTCACGGAAAATAATAAATGTCAGTGTCAGAAGGATACGGGTGCCATCTATCAACTCTAAAGTAAAGAGAAATCAATTATCCACAACCTGACATAGAACCTCCT
This sequence comes from Lysandra bellargus, assembly GCA_905333045.1. NCBI lineage: Eukaryota > Metazoa > Arthropoda > Insecta > Lepidoptera > Lycaenidae > Lysandra > Lysandra bellargus. The sequence goes on along the minus strand of HG995324.1, from coordinate 12,864,175 downwards.
CATTTCTTGGAAGCAGGTCAAAAATATTAGCGGCGATAGTTCTAATTTTCTACAGTAAAAACGATACATATTCGAAGGAATCTACTACTAAAATTCTAGAAAAATTCACCCATCAATATTTTTTGTCCCAAGTTTTCGAATAGCACTGTCACTGTACACGCCTGCTATGAAGAGCCTTGAGAAGTTTGACTCGAAATTTAACTACTTGTGCAATCTACTAGATACGTGTGTACGGTAAATTATACGGCTATTGCTGAACCAAAGATTTCCTTTGGTAGGATTGGTTCTTATAGCCCAAGGATGTATTTAAGATGTGGAGCCACGGCGATTTTTGATGTTGATTTTTTAAAATTTCAGCAGCTTCTGCTCTGGAGGAAAATAGAGTCTCAATCTGTATAGAGGCATTAATTATGGTACTATTTCAAGTTCGGTACCATATTCGGATGACTTAAGAATGCTTAATTCATTTTAGGACTCAAATTTGCACGATAAAGATGTTAAACAACGTAAAAAGAAGAAGAAGAAGAAGTATTATTTAAACGCGCTAATCTTAGTATGAGTCAGTAATTACTGGTCCGATTTGAAAAATTCTTACAGTGTTAGATAGCCCATTTATCAAGGAAGGCTATAGGCTATATTTTATTACGCTAAGACTAATATAAGCGAAGAAATAGAGGAAAATGTGGAAAAAACGAGGGATATTATTTGAAAGAGCTTATTTCACGAACTACTGGAGTAATTTTTCTGTTATTTGGCAGAAATAAAAAGTAGGATCAAAGGATCAAAGGCTATTTATTGTGGACTAATTTGTCTGTGAAATATCTAATTTACGCGGGCGAAGCAGCGCGGAACGTCTAGCTGAAGAGTTTGTTTGTTGAACGCGCTAATCTCAGGAGCTACTCATCCGATTTGAAAGAATCTTTCAGTGTTTGATAGCCTATTTATCGAGGAAGGCTATAGCTTATATTTTAATACGCTAAGACTAATAGGAGCAAAGATACAGAGGAAAATGTGAAAATAAAGCTGAAGGGTTTGTTGGTTAGTTTGTTTGTTTGAACGCGCTTATCTCAAGAACTACTGGCTCGATTTGAAAAAGTCTTTCAGTGTTTGATAGCCTATTTATCGAAGCAGGCTTTATACTATACTAGCTGACCCGACAGATGTTGTCCTGTCTTAGCGATGATTATTAAATTTGAATTGGTATAATTATGAGAACAATAGATTATAAATGTAGTATCTCCATGCCTTTCATCAAAATAGATTAAATAGTTTAAGCGAAAATCAGTTTATTGTGCGGGAACCGTACATTTTCCGGGACAAAAAGTATCCCTTGTCCTTTCCCGAGACTCAAAGTATCTCTATACCAAATTTCATAAAAATAGACTGAATAGTTTAGACGAAAAATCATAAAAGTTTATTGTGCGGGAACCGTACATTTTCCGGAACAAAAAGTATCGCTTGTCCTTTCCCGAGAATAGCTTAGGCGAAAATCGCAAAAGTTTATTGTGCGGGAAGTGTCCGGGACAAAAAGTATCCCTTGTTCTTTCCATAGACTCAAAGTATCTCTATACCAAATTTCATCCAAATATATTGAATAGCTTAGGCGAAAATCATAAAAGTTTATTTCGCGGCAACCATATATTTTCCGGGACAAAAAGTATCCCGTCCTTTCCCGAGACTCAAAGTATCTCCATACCAAATTTTATCAAAATCTATTGAATAGCTTACGCGCAAATCACAAAAGTATATTGTGCAGTAACCGTACATTTTTCCGGGACAAAATGTATCCTATGTTCTTTTCCGGGACTCAAAGTATCTCTCCACCAGTTTTCAGCCAATTCGGTTCATTCGTTCTTGAGTTATAAGTAGTGTAACTAACACCACTTTCTTTTATATATATAGATTTATCACGCTAAGACCAATAAGAGCAAAGATACAAAGGAAAATGTAAAAAAACGGGGAAAATTATTTGAAAGGGGTAATATATCACAGAATATATAGTAGATTACGTGAGACATGGGTTATTTATTTGTGAAAAATATACGGTTTCCGTGAAATTTCAGATTTACACGGACGAAGTCGCGCGGAACGTCTAGTATTATTAATATGTTTATTGCTCCATTCATCACCATGTCTTTGGCATGTAGAATATTGCGGCTATCAGCCTTCTTATATTTGTTAAGCCCTTCGTTAGTTGAAAATCATATATTCTAAATTTTTTATTTTATTTTATTTTTACTATCTTTTATCTAAATATTATTCCGAAATTGGCATTTAAACATTCGATTCAATCGAAAATGATACCAAACTCGACTATATACCTAAATCCCACGCAGTTTTTGACCTCATACCTTGGTAAAGCTAAACCCCCAAACCTGCATGAAATATTCAGGTGGCTCCACATCATAAACCCATCTTAGGGATATAAAGATCAATCCTACCAAAGGAAATCTTTGGTTCAGCAAAAGCCGTATTCCTCGTTTTTTTGTCTTTTACGCACACGACTATACGGAAAAATGGACAGATTACCGAAATACTGTGGCCATCTTGCAAGGTTTTTTCAGGATTTATAGAGACTCAAAGCTATCAGGCAGAGACAGAGAAAAAAACTGGTTTAAAAGCTACTATTCACGCTATCACGTTCACGTATTAGATGACAGATCTACGTTATTTGGTCGGGTTATGTGAATTGATTATAATATATCGTGAATCGTGATGTAGGCTGCGATTGACATAACATAACAATTTCTCTATTAGTGGACATAACATTATGTCGGGTACGCTAGTTTTTAGGGTTCCGTACCCAAAGGGTAAAAACGGGATCATATTACTGAGACTTCGATATCTGTCACGTGAAAAATAGCAAAAAAATCAGATTTGTTGTATGGGAGCCCCCTTAAAATATTTTTTGAAGTAAAAACTTCTTTAGCGGCGTTGAGCACTTTTGTGGGATGGGTAAAAACTGTGAAACTCGAGTCAGATTTTCGTGTTGATCGAAAAACCATAGATAAAGCGTAAGACGGCTGGAGAGTAGTGTTTTGTGTCGAACTCGAACTCGAACGAAATGTAGAGTCATGGAAATGAGTTGTTTAGCAGAAATGTACAGTCGGGGAAAATTGTGCTAAGCAGAAATGTACAGTCGGGGAAAATTGTGCTAAGCAGAAATGTACAGTCAGGGAAATGAGTTGTTTAGCAGAAATGTACAGTCGGGGAAAATTGTGCTAAGCAGAAATGTACAGTCGGGGAAATGAATTGTTTAGCAGAAATGTACAGTCGGGGAGAATTGGGCTAAGCAGAAATGTACAGTCTGGGAAATGAGTTGTTTAGCAGAAATGTACAGTCGGGGAAATTAGTTGTTTAGCAGAAATGTACAGTCGGGGAAAATTGTGCTAAGCAGAAATGTATAGTCGGAGAAATGAGTTCTTTAGCAGACGCGCTGATTAAGGCCGCGTTTCCACCTGCAAGACAACTGTCGCGAGAAGTGTCTGACAGTCTGTCTGACAGCAGCTTTTTTTTCGATTGTCGATATTTTTTAATCGATTGTAAGGGTTTCGATTAATTAATTAAAACGATCGTTTTTTTATTATTTTTTTTAATCGATTTTATAAAAAATGGGTTAAAAAAATTATGCACAACGTTAATAATCAAATTTTCACTTCTGCCGGCACTCCCGGAGTGCAACCTGTCTTTTTTTTTAAGTTTATTTATTCTTATAGCGGAAACAGAAATTACACAATCTGTGATCAAAAGTCTATCTATAGCGGTTCTTGAGATACAGCCTGGAGACAGACGGACAGACATCGAAGTCTCAGTAATAGAGTCCCGTTTTTACCCTTTGTGTACGGAACTCTGAAAAACAGTCAAATACGTAAGAATTTTGCACATCGCTCCTACACTAGTAAGGTAAATGACCACTGGTGCCTGGTTTTCTCATTTTGACTATAGCCTACCGCGGTTGGTACCTAAAATTCTAACTTTGAACTAAGTTTACCCAAATATTTGTGATACATTAGAGGTAACTAAATCTTGAGCTTAAAATTTTAAGCTAATATTTACACTTGGCTAGGTATTTGCAGTGGTAGTTTAGACTTTAGAATAGTTTATTCATTAGCAAATTAAACAGGAGTGTATAATATTATAACTTTTATGTATGTAACAAAACTAAGTGACAATACTTTAGGGTGTGTACGTGTTCCTTGTAGAGAGTTCACTGTGAAAGTAGCAGCGCTGAAAGAAAAAAAAATCAATTTTGTATGGGGAAACTCGTGACGCTCGGGCCCTTGCCCATACAAAAGTGAAAAAAGCTTTCAGCGCTGCATACTTTCACAATAGCTTTGTCCACACTGTGCCTTTTTCTGTTCATCAAGGGCATGCGTCCAACTGCGTCCATGCGCAGTCAACAGCGAACGTGAGGCATGCCCGCGACGCATGGCGTCTGACAACCCCGGATCTTCAATTTTTTTTGGCGGTGCAAAAACTGAAAAATATCGCCCCGCTTTTTTGCCGTTGGGAAATGCTTGATGCATTCCCGGCAGCCTGGGTGGGCGCCTTTATATGTGGGACTTCTCGGGTGCTGCGGTAAGGAGGAGCACCCTTGGTTACCCACTAAAACCCAAGGGTGCCTCCTCTCCGCGTGTCGCTGAGCCGCTGGACCCACCTGAGGCGATAACTGCAGCAGCCTAGACAGCGGCATCTGCTCTACCAGCAGAACCATCCGCGCGGCTTCTGCCGCTTTCTCCGGAAGAGCGGTGCGGGGCTCTGGGCGCTTTTCTACCGGAAGAGCTCGCCCGATAGGCGACGGATTCCCTAATCCATCGTCCGAGCCCTATTATGTCGGGAGTAGCCACTCATATTGAGCGCGTCTTCCTCCTCCGCGTCTTCTCCTTATCGGGTCAGCTGCTTGCTTGCTTCCCGATTTCTCTCAGCGGCCTCCTTCTGCGTCATGATGGACTCGCATAAAGTAGAGACCGCCTGCTAGGCTTCTCTCGACCGGACTAATCTTATCTTATATCTTTAAACGAGCAAATGTTGTATATATGTATATATATAATTGGAATCTCGAAATCGGCTCAAAAATCGAAATTTAGTATATAGGGAGTGTCGGGGGCGATAAATCGATCTAGCTAGGAATCATTATTAGAAAATGTCATTTAATTCGTGTTTTATTGAATACCGGGCAAAGCTCGGTCAAATAGCTAGTGCTCTTATTATGTCCGGGAGTGTCAGATCTGGTCCTATAGCGGCGCAGAGTTCTGCCCGTTGTGCGACCCAGGCTGGGCAGGCAGTGAGCGTGTGCTGCGCCTTGTCGTCCCCGTCCGTACAATGATGGCACTGGGGCGTTGGCTCCCGTCCCGTCCCGTCCCGTCTGGCCGTATGGTGCAGGTAGTGACCGAAACACCCATGTCCTGTCAGCATCTGCACCATCCGGTAGGAGAGAGTGCCATTACGCTGCGCCACCCAATCCTCCAGAGTTGGCCGAATTGCTGCAACAACTCTGTGACCGGCAGTTGGCGATGCCATTTGGTCTTGCCAGGTGCGCATTATCAGCATTCGCGCTTGGCGACGCCATTGGGCTGCCAGATTTCCGCCTTCCGCCTGCACACGGGCTTCCAGGTCCCATGGAGGGGTACTGGCTAATGCAAACGCCGCTTCGGCGCCCCGCCTACCTATATTATGTTTATTTTCACCTTTATCATCCATATAATTTCTGCTATCAATATGTAGGATATATATTTAACAGGGTAGGGTTTAAAATAAAAATAAATATGCATAATAAAAACAAAAATCAAATATATTATTAAATTTGTGAATTGTAATTACAATTTTACTCTTCGAGCTTTTTGTTCAGCAATAAATCTTGTCATAATTATTTAACTCATGTGCAATACATTTTTCTATCGCTAAGATTGCAAGACCCGACAAGCGTTCCTGGCTCAGAAGATCGCAAATAATTTTTAAAGGGAACTATATTTTCTATCACCAAAATTTATATTTGTCATCAAGTTGTATCACCTAATAAATAGATCTATCGCCACGAAATATTTTCGTTCTCAGATAAACAAAAATTGTTCCCAGGTATGAATTATCAAATTAATGTTAGTATATGTGTAAAATAAGAGATCGATAACCAATAAAATTATATTGCATTACATAAATATAAACTTCGTTCTTATAATAACAGTTTTGTTACTTAAATAATAGCTCTGTGCTCAAAATGGTAGATCTGTCACCAAATAAATCGATTATCGATCCCTGACTGCGACTCTTTTTTATTTGATATTTTGTCACCAATACAGTAGTAACATTTTATTTCGTTCAGATATTAAATTAATAGTATTCGTTACCAATTTAATACATCAATTTATAATTTTAATGAAAAAATGATCAAAGGGGCGGAGACAAATTGGCGCGCTTTAAAAATTGACCAAATATTTTAACTTTAATTAAGTGTTTTATCTACTATTCTGCTAGCCATAAGCCAGCTATTTTAAACCAGCGCTGATTGTTCAGTGGTAATTATTTTAAACAATAAATATTGATTATTTTGACTTTAATTGTTTTATTTACTACTCTGCTAAAAATTTTATTTAAATATAATTTATACTACCAGTGGAAATTTAGAACCTTGGGAGTCTAGTTAAGTAGCAGAATCTTTTGGTTGAAACGATGATGACAACCCTAATTTTTTATTTGAACTTAATGCAATTTTCTAGTAACATAATATGATTTATTGGTGATCTCTTTAAATTGGTTTGCTTAAATACTTATTAGGACACACCTATTATAATACATACAAAAACATTTATTTGGTACTAGACCTTATATCTCAGGATTTTAGGTGATTTATTGTGGAACTGATTTTGCATTGTTTGGTGACTACATTTTGGTGACAGATCTACTATTTTGAGGACAAACCCTATTATTTAAGAAACACAAAACTAATTAAATTGGTGATAGCTTAAATGATACCCATTTTTAATCAGTTTTAGTTTGCTAAAACGAGCTCTGCAGGCGAGCGGGAGCCGGGCGCGTATTTTGAACGCATGTCGCGAATAATATCTCTCAGGGTATCGGTCAAGTTGATATGGCCATGAAATTGCTGTACTTACTTGTGCTATTATTTATTCCGTGGTCAAAGTTAAATAAATGATGAGTTGTCCATTGGTCCGTGAAGTGTGAATTTTGCCGCCCCCTGAATTTGCCGCCCGGGGCATGGGCCCCGGCCTCCCCCCCCCCCCCCCCCTAGATCCGGGGCTGGCGTCTGACCGTATCCAAAACTTCAAAAATGACAATGTTGACGTTGCGTTCGTTGACGTATTCAAGTTAAATAAAAGAATATGACGAAAATTATTGAAGACGAAAGCGTATGGTGTGGACATAGCTATTGAACTCTACCAGGAACACGTACATACCCTTAAGTAAGTATTATCACTTATTTTGTAACTGTATAATATTATGTGTCTGTGTGTCTGTCTGTTGAAATCATTTATGAAGTTTTGAAGTTTTTTGACAGAAGATTATCTATTTAGCAACGTTGATGATCCATACTAATATTATAAACATGAAAGTGTGTCTTTGTCTGTCTGTTAACTCTTCACGCCTAATACGCTGGACCGATTTTGCTGAAATTTGGTATGGAGGTTTGATGTCCCTGGAAAGGACATAGTAATATGTACGATTCCCGCACGATAAACGAATTTCAGCGAGACGGAGTTGCGGGCGTCATTTAGTTGATTTTAAATACTTAAAACTTTCTGCCGCGCACTGTAAAACTCTGGAACGAACTGTCACCAGCAGTATTTCCGGACCTATACGACCTGCAAACCTCCAAGAAAAGAGCGTATTCCCTCTAAGGCCGGCAACGCACCTGCAGGTCTTCTGATGTTGCGAGTGTCCATGGGCGACGGTAGTTGCTTTCCATCAGGTGACCCGTTTGCTCGTTTGCCTCCTTATTTCTTTAAAAAAAAATATCACGGTAGCCGACTAAAAGTACTAAAGAATAGATAAACATTAGTCAAAAATCTTCAGAATTCGGGCACTAGACTTTTAACAAACATTAAGACAGATTTACTTACTTTATTAATTAGGAATCCATACTAATATTATAAATGCAAAAGTGTGTCTGTCTATCTGTCTGTTACCTCTTCAACCGAAACCACTGAACTGATTTTGTTAGGTATGAAGATACTTTGAATGATTTATATGTCCTTTCCCGGGACTCATATGACGCTTTTACCCCGGAAAATGTACAGTTCCCGCGCGATAAACTAATTTTAGTGCAAGGGTTTAGTGAAGACGTCATCTTTTAAATTCTTTCTTACATTTTCTCTCATTTTTTCTTCGAAAGTAATTTGACAATTTCTGTAACAAATTACAGCAATTAAAATACTTTAAGACGATTAATTAAAAGTCATTATGCTTACAAGCAGTAACATATTACGTGGGGGCGACGTAAGGACGAATACCTGGGGGGGTAATTTGGCGTGAATACGCCGCTGAATGGGAGATAAGTACGCCTGATGTTACTAAGAAATTTATGTTTCAGGAATTTTCTGAACAATACAGGTTTTTAGAAGGACTTTGTGAATTAAGAAGTATCTACCACATGATGCCCGCAACTCTGTTGGGTCAGAATTCGTTTATCGCGCGGGAACCGTACATGTTTACAGGATAAAAGGTATCCTATGTCTTCCCCGGAACCTAAAGTATATCCGTACCAAATTTCAGCAAAATCGATTCAGTGGTTTGAGCGTGACGAGGTAACAGACAAACAGATACACTTTTTTTATTAAATAAGTAATATTAAATGGATGGCTTCTAGATTCAGTAGGTGTATTTTAAGTGATTGCCACGCATAAGAAATTACCTAATGTGTTTTTCAGAAATTGGACTACCACGTTGGAACCTGGAATCATGGTCACGACATCACGTGTCAGCTGGACCGATTTTAATCAAATTTAGTGTCGACATAGAGTAAAACAATTAATGCCATATAAGCCAATTATCGTTTGAAACTTGTATTTGAAATGTTTTTGAGTGTTTTAGAGTTTTTTCAAGTTGATTCCTAGATAGATTGCGGACCTAAGTAATTTGGTCGCGGTCAAACTCATCCGGCCGATCACAGAGCCTAACATCACGGACTTAAAAAAATACGGACGTAACCTTGTCTAATCCCGAGTGAAGCATAGTTATGGCCGCCCGTGTCAATGTGTGCGTGTCATTGGCGCCGTCACTCTATGTACAATGACAGCGGATTGTAGTACCTAGTTGCGTGTGTGAGTATCGGTCACGTGTATAATAAACGAAATTGTGACGAAATTGTCGTAGCTTGCAAGCTTCTCCTCTTTATAGTGTAATGCTCCATCCGTATTTTTTTACATCCGTGCCTAACGTATTGAAATAAGCCGATCAAACGACGTAAGTCTCTCAACTGCCTAGGAATCAATTTCTTCGGGTATATTGTATATTTTATTGTTTTACCAAATAAAATTTCTTTTTTTCTTTCTTTCAAATACACGGTTACTGGGTAATTTTCTACGACGTCACAGGAAAAGGGCTAGTACATAACAAAAGTACATTACGCAATAATATATAGTCGAGGGAAATAGCATTCATTTTACATTGTACCTACCTAGTACATAATATAATAGAATAAGAGCAAGCGACACGTTTTCGTCATTTCATAATAGCTTCTGAAAGTTATCCTGTACAATATGACCCCTATTATAATAGAGGTAACTAGATGACCCGGCAAAGGTTGTTTTACCATATAAACTATTTCTAGTATAAGAGAAGGTGGTAATGTGGCCCCCACTTTGTTTATCAAGCATTATTTAAAAAATATAGGAGTCAGAAACCTAAAAAATACATTATGGGACTTCTTATTTATTTGTTTAAACATGTCTTATTAGGGAATAAATAAAACTCGTGCAGGTTCGAAAGTTTTAATTATTCTTAATCAATCACATTTATTTGGTATTTTGAGATCAAGTGATGGTAATGTGCCCCCCCCCCCCCCCCCCCCGGGGGATATCACGTTAAATGTATTACACAAGTGAAACTTAACGCCAAAAATCACAAATGTCATAGTCACCTTTGGAGCCTCCACAGGCTACATAGCCCATTAGTCAAAAATTTGATACTGTACAGAGCTGGAGAGCCATGGGCTACAGCTCTGTCATTGGAACAACAACATTTTAAACAAACGTACCAAAAATATTCATTAAATGTATAATTTTATATTTACCTTTTAAATTCCGTAGGAGAAGAATTTGATGTATCTGATGTTTGAACACAAAAGCCATATTTCTGTTTCTTAACAACTATCGAAATAAAATCACACACGCTTAAAAGTTCCGCAGGTCGCAAGTTTAACTCGATCGAATGACAATCGAACTTGACAGCCTATGATTTGTACGGTGCTTAATTAGTAGCATGCCGCGAGCATCCCGTTCCACCAAAATTATACTGGATAGAGTTGTTAAAACATTAAATATTGAGGGGGGCCAATATAATATGTGCAGGGGCCACATTACCACCATTTCGCTGTATCAATATAAAAAGTTGATACAAAAATTATTCTCAGGCCTAACGAATGTACATACAGAATTTCATTAAAATCGGTTGATCCGTTTTGGAGGAGTTCGCGACAAACACTGACACGAGAATTTTATTATATTCGGTGTCTATATAATAAAATTCTCGTATACATATATTACATAGACCTCGATGTCTGTCCAGTGTCCGTCTGTCTGTCTGCCTCCTCTCAAGAACCGCTAGACTTCTGAAATCAGAAGTCTAGCGGCAACCGATACACACAGATTGTGTGTATCGGTTGCCGCTATGACAACAAATACTAAAAACAAAGTAAAATTAATATATAAGAGGGGCTCCGAATTCCTATACAACAAACGACGTAATTCTTTGCCTATCGCCCGTCCAACTCGTACTTGGCAAAATTTTTTTCTTCGATATACTTAACTGTAGAAATCTCAATTATAGGAGTCATATTATACAGGTAAACTTTCAGCTTTTATAAAATTACGACAGGCAGTTGCTAGCTCTTGGGCCATAAGAGAAATTAATTAAATCCTGGCAACCCTGTATAGGCCTAGGGATGCCAGAGTGATATATTATTTCTCCCAGTTAACGACAACTGCCCATGAATAAACATGAGAAGGTGTCTAGCTTTATTAATAGATGATTCCCGCAACTCCGTTGCGCCAAATTTAGTTTATAGCGCGGGAGCCTTACATTTTTCCAGGATAAAAAATATCCTAAGTATGTCCTTTCCTGGGAATCAAGGTATATCCATACCAAACAACAAAATCTGTTCAGAGGTTTGGGCGTGAAGTGGTGACAGACAGACACACTTTCGCATTTATAATAATACTAGCTGTTGCCCGCGACTTCGTCCGCGTGGTCTTCAGTTTATAGCGCGCGGTGTCAACAAAATTGGTGTCAAATTAAAACCCTGGTACCCCTTAAATCAAAATACCTACCCAAAAACAGATGTGCAGTGTGCACATAATATTTAATTTTTAATTTAAACTTTATTTATACCAAATTTAAAGCTTATTTAGCTCTACACAACTTTATCTTCAATCCATAAACTATTTATCACGTCACTGCATAGATAAAGTACCTACTGAATAGAAAGTTATTTAATAACGTGTATAACAATCGAAAAAATCCAATAATTTAATTCAATATGGTACCACCTCTTATAGAAAGACGTATTAGCAAGCGATAGCGCGATGTAGGAGACTCTTGGCGCCATCTGTTACGATTTTTGGAACTAACTTATTTTGAACAAATTTACGCATTTTCACCCCCTTACAACCCCTTTTTCCAGTTAAAAAGTAGCCTATGTCCTTTCTCAGACTTTAGACTATCTGTGTACAAATTTTCATTACAATCGGTTTTGTAGTTTTGCCGTGAAAGCGAGACAGACAGACAGAGATACTTTCGCATTTATAATATTATAGTATAGATGTACTAGATGACGCCTGCAACTCTGTTGCGCCAAATGCCACGCGGAAACTGTACATTTTTTGGGATAAAGAGTAGCCTATGTCCTTTCCTGAGACTCAAGGAATCTCTATACCAAATTTCAGAAAAAATGGTTTAGCGGTTTGGGCATCAAAAGGTAACAGACAGACTGACACACTTTCGCATATTTTATAACTAGATGAAGCCCGCAACTCCGTTGCCCCAAAATTCGTTTATCGCGCGGGAACCGTACATTTTTTCGGGATAAAAAGTATCCTACGGCATGTCCTTTCCCGGGATTCAAAGAATCTCCATGCCGAATTTTGGCGAAATCGGTTCAGCGGTTTGAACGTGAAGACGTAATCAGACAGACAGACGGACAGACAGACACACTCTCGCATATTTTATAACTAGATGACGCCCGCAACTTCGTTGCCCCAAAATTCGTTTATCACGCGGGAACCGTACATTTTTTCGGGATAAAAAGTATCCTATGTCCTTTGCCGGGGCGGGACTCAAAGTATCTTCATGCCAAATTTCAGCGAAATCGGTTCAGCGGTTTGAGCGTGAAGAGGTATGTTTATATGGTATGTAAGCGTGATAAAATATAGCTTATAACCTTCCTACATAAATGGGCTATCTAACACTAAAAGAATCATCAAAATCCGTTGCGTAGTTTTAAAGATTAAAGGGAACATGGACATGAGGGAAAAAAGCGACTTTGTTTTATAATAGGTATAGATATTTTATTACTTGATTTGCATATTATTTTATTTTATTTATTTTATTTTATTTTATTCGGAAAACTTACAGCTTGCAGAAATTACAGTAAGAATACATTTAAATTAGAAACATAAAGCCAATTATAAAGTTTTCGCAATTAGATAAAACGTAAAGAACATAATCTATGATTCTAGTGACTTGACAAGAAAAGTAAGTATAAACAAATTAGGAAACAACAGTTAATAACAGTAAGAACATTACAAAAAAACTAAGTATAGGAATTAATACACCACAGCACTCACAAACGCTATAACGGGTTATCAAAATTACCACACAAATTATGTAAGTAACAATTTTCATTTCTGATTTTTAAAATAGGCATTTGATAAAAGCTTACAGATATCAGATGTTTTAATTTTAAAAATGTCATCAATATTATTATCTAAATAAAATTGGTTAAAACGTGCGCTAGCTCTACAGACAAATGAGTTGCGGCGATAAAACGTTTTATAGGGTGGGACATGGAATGGTACATGAGTTTGAAAGTATCTACTGGGGACATTGAAATTGAATTTAGATAATAGATCTGGAGCATCAATAATGTTGTTGATAATTTTACTTAAATAAGCTAAGTCGAAAATGTCTCTGCAATGATATAAGGGTAGGAAATGAAATTTTGCCTCATAGTTAGGAAGGTTTAGATGGGACTTAAATTGAAGAAACTTTAGGAAACGTCTCTGGATTGACTCTATTCCATTTTTATAAATGTTATAGGAAGGATTCCAAACCTCCGACCCATACACGAGGATACTTCGTACATAGGAGCAGTATAATATTTTGATGGCCTTAATAGATTTAAAATTTGTGCTGGATCTGATCACGAATCCAAGTGATTTAGAGGCTTTATTTATTATATAATTTACATGATCATCAAATAATAGTTTTGAGTCCACTATGATTCCGAGATCTTTCATAGAATTTTATGTACTATTTCTTTGTTTTTCAGCTTATAACTGTAATTTATTAGATTGGATTTACGGCTGAATGTTACTGTATAACATTTTGATACGTTTAGGTCCAGCTTATTCATAATGCAATAATCCTTCAAGCCCCAAGCGGCCGCATGCGGCCGCGATAACAATACAAATCTATTGTATCTCGTTTTTTCCACGATCGAGGGATCACTAAACATGTTCACGTCTTCTTGTAATAGATGACAGTCAAGGGTGAAGCTGACTTTTTTCACTATTTTTTTGTCATCTGCATATAGTAGAAACTTTGAATAGTGGAAACAAGTATTAACATCATTTAGGAATATTGCAAATAACAATGGTCCCAAAAGTGAACCTTGTGAGACTCCAGATGGTACCAATGACCATCTTGACATGTAGCCATTGATAGCAAGAGCTTGTGATCTATTGCCGATTATAATATAATATTATTGCATATTTTAATTACAATACAGAGACATGGGTTGTTTGGTAGATATTTACTGCAGAGCCCTAATCAATCGCTAATTCGCAACATGGCGGGAGACAGTTATGTAAGACACTTGAGTAAGTCCCTATAGAACTAGTTTTTCTGATAATACTCTTCAAAATGATAGTAGAAACAATATGGCTGATAATGCAATTGATTCTGAATAATTGAATAAATACTTATTGTAAATATTTCGAATTAGCGAGGCGCATTAAAAATTTGGGCTATACACTAATAAAATTTACAATAAATTCCCGTTCCCCTACGAACACACTTAATGTAAAGCAACTATCGACAATACAAAAGAAAATAAAAATATTATTAATTAATAATACATAATATTGTAACCTTTTAAATGTATCTAAATTTTAATCCCGTTCCACTTGACAAGTGCAAAATATTCTCATTTAGTTTTATCACTCGCTTGCCTAAGTTTGTTATAGTCCGATTCAGTTTTATAACACACTAGTTTTTGGTTATACAAGGTCATTACAAGTGTAAATCGGATTGACGAAGTATTCTATTAGCAAGGTATAAGAGCAAATAGTCTTATAAAAAGGGCCCTTTTGGGGTCGTGGAGATAGGATTTAGTGTATTATAAGGGATAAAAAATAATTGTCTTGAGATAATTATAAGAGCACTTTTTGCTAGTTGGGTAGTCTACGCAGTGTTGTGTCTCGTCTCGCGGTTTGGAATATAGTTATAGCCCTATCTACACTATAATATCTATACTAATATTATAAAGCTGAAGAGTTTGTTTGTTTCTTTGAACGCGCTAATCTCAGGAACTACCTAGTCCGATTTGAAAAATTATTTCAGTGTTATATACTACGTTATATACTTAGTTCATTTATCGAGGAAGGCTATAAGCTATACTATACATAATAAATTTTTATCACGCTAAAACTTATAGAAGCGAAGAAACAGATGGAAATGTGAAAAAAACGGGGTAGTTTTTTTTTAAACGGCTTATCTCACGAACTACTGGAGCAATAATTTTTATGACTTGGCACAGAATAGATATAAAGTAGACCACGTGAAGGATTATAATTCATAGGCTATTTTTTGTGGGCTAATTTGTCTGTGAAATTCCTAATTTACGCGGGCGAAGCGACTCGGAACGTCTAGTATAAAGAGGGAAAGTTTGTTTTTTGTTCGTAGGAGGTCTCTCTGAAACTACGTCCAATTGCATAAAAATTAACACCGTTAGAAAGCTGGTGTGTCCCTGAGTGACATAGGCATTTTACTTATAAAGTTATTACCACGCAGGCGAAGCTGCGAGAAACGCTAGTTTATAATAATACTAGCTTTTAGCCGCGGCTTCGCTCGCGTTAGGAAGTATACAATCTTTTATCTCCCATTTTATCCCCTTAGGGGTGGAATCTATCAAAATGCTTTCTTAGCGTATTTTTATTTCTTACCTACGTCATAACTCATAACATCTACCTGCATGCCAAATTTCAGCCCGATCCGTCCAGTGGTTTGGGCTGTGCGTTGATAGATCACTATGTCAGTCAGTCAGTCCAGCTGCCAGATCAGGGGATTTCCCCCTACATTTAGGGGGTTTTCGACCAAGATAGGGGCAAAATGGGCGATTTCTGGGGGGAAATCAAATAAGTTCAGGGGTACGTCACCGAGACCATCTGGCAACACTGACAGTCACCTTTGAGTTATATGTATTTAGATGCGAAAGCTGTCATCGGTGTGTTACACTGATCTCTATTATTACATTGTAGAGATAAACTATGATAACATGGCGCACCCCTCCAGAATTCTAAACGTTTGAAGTGCGTTGTCAAAACGTTTGAAGTGCGTTGTTTGCGCGGTCGGCTAGTTATGATTAGTTGACCAACAAAATATGTTGGTAACAAGTGACATTAACTGAAATATTACGTGTACTGTGATTGGTTGAATACTTACTACATACAAACTCTTTCATAAGGATGTGACTACACACATTGAAACAGTCATTTGGAGGGGCGCGCCATGTTATCGTAGTTGATCTCTACGCTGGATCGATGATACCCACCTGCTTTTTTTGCCTATTTGAAGCGGAATCAGCGCCCCAATTATGGGGGCTGAGAACTAAATCTGACATAACCACAACCATTATCAAGTTCGTATTAGTTCCAATTACTCACACTACTGCTATCAGCGCCAACATGGCAGCTTTCAAACGTCATTTTTACGTTAGATTTAGTTCTCAGCCCCCATAATGGGGGCGCTGATTCCGCTTCAAATATGCACAAGAAATAGCTGTCATTTCAAAGGGTATCATCAAGGTACTGCGTATCTGTATAATGGAGGTCAGTGGTCTGTTCCCTCTTTACATTTTCACCACTGAATCGATTTTGATGGGATTTGGCACAGACATCGATCAAGATAGTCACCGCATGTGTATGTACTTCGCGTGCCATATCGCGTTCCCAAACGAAGAGCAATGCTCGTCTTTCGAAAGTCTGTTCTTCAGTCTGCTATCGGAATCGGACGTCAATCGGAATTTGGGCATTTTAAAAATTCCGATTTGAATTTCTTTCCTAAGAAAAATCCTATTTGAATTTCTACAGCTCAATACGGCACTATATTTATAGTGCCGTATTGAGCTGTAGAAATTCAAATAGAAACGTTGGCCTAGATACGTTTCTTATTATCGGTACGTCACAGTAGCTAGGTAGGAAAAAAATGGTACGCTCGTTTTCATACAAAAGGAGCGACATGCGGTATCTATCTCGATCTGTCTGTGGGATTTGGTAACATTTTTTTTCTCGGTAAATGCAATAAAGTTACAAGAAACATATTTTAATCAAAACTAATATTATAAATGCTAAAGTGTGTCTGTCTGTCTGTCCGTATGTCAGTCCGATACCTTTTCACGCCCAAACCGTTGAACCGATTTTGCTTAAATTTGGTATGGAGAATTGAGATATTTTGAGTCCAGGGAAAGAACATATTAGGATACTTTTCTTACTAGATGACGACCGCAACTCCGTTGCGCCAAAATTAGTTTATCGCGCGGAAACCGTAAAATTTTCCGGGATAAAAACCTATGTCCTTTCCCGGGACTCAAAGTAGGTATCTCTATGCCCAGCAAAATCGGTTCAGCGGTTCGAGCGTGAAGAGGTAAAAGACAGACAGACAGACGGACAGACAGACATTATATTAATATTGAGTAAGTAGGTATGGAAAAATAAAATTGCCATATCAACCTTTGTATTAGTTCCGTGGTTATAATCCACTTTTTTTTCATTATTATTTGAATCAATAAAAATTTAAGACAATTTGTAGGTATGATAAAAGGTATGTCCTGTAATTAATTTAAGACAATTGTCAATTGCACCCCCTAAAACTTTATTAAAGTCTACTTACATTTTAAACAAACTCAAACTTCACTTTAAAACGATACTTACATATAGAACTTTAAAACTTTATAATTCAACAACACAACACAATCACTTATTTAACTTCAGTTGTTTTTTTTTTTAATAATTTTTCGACTTACGACTACCGAGTTGTCAAAGAGTGGACGCGACTACCGCGCACCGACTCACAATATCAACTGACTAAAATTCAGGGCTAAGCTCTGAAGGGTTGAAGTTAATTTTTAATGTGCCTACGTGTTTTTGTTTGAGTCTGGGAATTTATTTAGGTACATTCAGTATTAGAAATGTGGCATAAAGTTATATTTGGAGTTTGGACAAACTGAAAAACGAGTAGACATATTTTTGTGAGTTCTATGACTGAAAATAATCGTAATCGTGAATTCTATGACAGAATATCTGCAACTCTTGTGACTGGTACTGATTTTAAAATAATGAAGACATTCCATTTTGTAAGTCGATTAATCCTTCAGGCCCCGCGCGAGCACCGGTAATCGCGACAACAATAGAATACAACAGCAATTCCTGGAAATTCCGACTGAAGTATTAAAAAGAACAATAAGTAATTGGCACAGAAATATTAAGTACCTAAGTACTTAGGTAAGTACTTAATATTTCTGTGCCAATTACTTATTGTTCTTTTTAATATTATTATCTATTAACCCATCAAGCCCCGTACGAGCACCGGTGATTGCGACAACAATAGAATACAATAGCATTTCCAAGAATCCCCGAACGAAGGATCAGTGCCGTAAATACCCTTTTTTGCGCCCTGTGCGAGCTTCTAAGTTATCTGCACCTTTGTTTTTTAACCGACTTCCAAAAAGGAGGAGGTTATAATATGTTCGGCTGTGGATATTTTTTTACTACATTGGGAAACATTTCTGGGGTGCAGCGGGAACTCATCGAGAGCAATTCGAAAAAATAAGAGTCTGCCCGGTCTGGCCATTCTTGCGCCCCCCAGAGTCTGCGCCCTGTGCCTGGGCTGGGCACCGGTGGCACCGCCCTATTTACGCCACTGCGAAGGATAATAATTATATTTTATTGGTTGCAAGCAAAATTTATCTAAAGTGCCTGTGTATTTTTCGAAAGCAATTTTGAGTTTCAGCTGACAAACATAGAAAGATGTGAGACTGCCTGAGTACGTCGTTCGAAGTGTGAGGATCGGATCCGGTGATAAAAAGTTACGAGTGTAACAGGAGAGTTAAGTTTCTAATATTTTACGTTAACTAACATACCTAAACTACATAGTTACTTAATATGTTTTTAAGTTATTTTGTTGCAAAATTATACTTGTTACGTACAAGAACTAAGTTCGGAATATATATTTGAAAGGTGGAAGAGATGAGACTCCAGGTCTTTTTATTTGCATGATGATGATGATGATCTTATTAGCATGATTCCGATTTTAAATATAAAAAATTATAAATTGCCTAGCTATTCTACATTTGTTACGTATTGCTATTAAATAGACACAGGCACTCAATGAGCAATTAATATTTTACTGATGACGCCCGCAACTTCAATGCTAGGCGCATTGGAGTTGCGGACGTGCGAATTCGTTTATCGTGTGGAACCGTACATTTTTCCGGGATTAAAAGTCCTTTCCCGGGACTCAAAGTATCTGCATACCAAATTTCAGCAAAATCCATATTATGCTAATAATAAGCAGTTCTGGTTACTGGACCATGGCACTGGAGGCGGTTAATTATTAATTCATCAAGCCCCATACGGTCACCGGTGAACGAGGCACAATAGAATTATATTGTGTCTCGTTTTCCCACGATCGACGGGTTAAGCTTTAGACATAGCACTAACCAAAACTACTATCTATTTTTGTAAACAACAATTGAAAGGTTTTTCTAGAAGCTTGATTATGGATATTAAATTTAAAATTTATAATAATATCTATGGACACTTCAGACAACGTCAGTCGGACCCCGTGCTAAGTACCTTGAAGACTTGTGTTACGGGTACCAGACAACGGAAATATATTAAATACTTTTATATTATACATAATATTATATTTATGATTTTTATTATGTCATTTATAATATATTTAATGCACATTCAAGACCCAGCAACATTGAAAACTTTTTGTTTCGTCGGCGGGATTCGAACCCGCAGCCCCCAGCTTGTGCTACCGATGAGCCATCAACTGAGCCACAGAGGTTGTCAAGTAATAGAAGCAAGATCTGAAATATTTTTAAAATATTTTTGTAAGTATCCATTTATTAATCCTATAATATGATATAAATGAAAACAATTACCAAGTACAGATTCATCAAAATTGTACTAATTCCACAGTTTTGAGTTACAACTGACATTTAACAACAACAAGTCAAGAAAAACAAGTCATTTAAAAAAAATACCTACCTTTTAAATACGGGTGACTGCATTGAGCGCAGATTCAAACATACATGATATAGATATGTTTTTTTACTGTGGTTATGAAAATAGGTACTTTAATAATATGCCCAAAGTATTGGTAGTTGCTTTATAAACTTCATTATTAAAGCTCAGAATATAATATATAAATAAATATAACACTACTAATTTCCATCAATCAAAAAGTTACAATAATTAGATAGAATTAATGATTAATAAAACAAACATGAAATTACCTACAATTTATTTACAAAAATACTACTTAATAGCCTAATTATTTTGGAACTTGTATTTGCCTCTCATCACTTTTGGTAATGCAATAACACCTGGACACGGTACTTGTCCGTAGACTTCACAGATACACGGTCGTTCACAGCCAACGCCGAAGTTAGCGGGGTTGTCCTTCTTCTCTGCAGCTATAGCCTCAGCGTCTAACACCTGTTTCGACTTCCCTACAGTCTGTAGCAAATGATTCAATATTTCTTCCTTGGGTTTGTTATCTATATCCACTGTGATCTGCCTTCCATCTTCGAAATAACATTTAATGAATGGGGACGGAGTTAAATTCTTCAACGTAGCAACTTGGACGTCTGGATTCTTGTACTGTATCTGTGGTAGATACCAGAATACGAATTCCTTGGCCCCATCATTGTTTTTTCCGACGATGTTGTATGCGACTGAAAATACCTTGATTTTATCTTTCAACACTAGTTTTCCCGCGTTTAGGTAGTTGAGTGTGCGTCGAATAGGTGCCTTTCCTTTCATGAACGGCATTTTGATTTATTTTTTATTGGTTTTATACGAATAATAACAAAACTTAGGAAATAACCTTAATTCTCACTTGTTGACATTTGATCTGTGTATGACATTGACAAATGACATTTGACGGATGAAAATTGACATTAGATTTGACAGATAGTTGTTTTATTGAATACAAATAGAGTCTTATGTCTTGGAATTAAGAGCCCGGGTTAGCCTCGAAATTCTCATGTATGAAAATTTCAAAAAAAAAAAATGTATGAGAGTAACCACAGTAGTAACTACTTATGCTCGACGAGTTGTGAGAATAACAACTAAAATACAATTTTCTGGTAACGCTTACGTCGCCGGTAAAATCTGAAAACTGAAGTAAAATGGCGCGCATGTTTTTTTTTTAGGCCGTGCAACGTTCCTTTCTACGCAAATTATTTGCCATTTAAAAAACAATCGTGACATCATCCATGGATGTGACTAAAAAAATCGATCACAATGTTTTAAAAGCAATTACAATATGAGTGTTTTGAGGTTTTGGCCGTAG
The DNA here is from genome assembly GCA_905333045.1 of Lysandra bellargus. NCBI lineage: Eukaryota > Metazoa > Arthropoda > Insecta > Lepidoptera > Lycaenidae > Lysandra > Lysandra bellargus. The sequence continues at coordinate 12,842,920 of HG995324.1, read as the reverse complement.
TTTTTTTTATTTATGTAGTTTATTTAACCTGGTTTATGATGGCATTCAGAAAATATTGTTATTCTAATGATATATTAAGTTATGAATTTAAAACCGAATAAAAATGGAGTGGTCACACACATGGAAGGGACATTTTTGACTATTTTATGTTAAAAAAAATTATTAGGCTACTGTAAATTGAAAATGCTTTTTTATGGAATATGTAGTATTTTATTAATATTTAAGGAAAACAAAAATAAAAGTTGATACTTATATACCATCACTGGGAAAAATGATGATCACACGCTTTTTTTGGAAAAATGAGAATTACCCATACATACGTAATACCAAAATCATTTTGTCATACGAAACTATTTAACATGTTTGAGTTATTTTTCAGCTTAAGATAGTAATTACCTAGGTTCCTGAACAAAAATTAACTTCAAAATATTTAAACACTAAAAAAAAAAATTTTGTGTATAATTTCTTTTTTACTAAATTTACTATTAAATATTTAAACACTAAAAAATAGAGTAAAACACTAAAAATATATAAATAAATAGTAAATTTACTACAAAATATTTAAATACTAAAAATATTTTTTAGAGTTGAAATATTTTGTAGTAAATTTAATATTTATGTATATATTTTTTAGTGTTTTACTCTATTTTTTAGTGTTTGAATATTTAGTAGTAAATTTAGTAAAAAAAATTATACACAAAAAAATTTTTTTTAGTGTTTAAATATTTTGAAATTAATTTTTGTACAGGAACCTAGGTAATTACTATTTTAAGCTGAAAAATAACTCAAACGTGTTAAATATTTTCGTATGAGAAAATTATTTTGGTATTACGTATGTATGAGAATTTCGAGGGTAACCCGGGCTCTTAAGGATATATATGTCGCAGGGAAAAGAGGATATCAGGGATTTCACGATATCCCTTGGGATATCACGAACTCCCGGTAGATGCCGAATATTCTTGTTTGTTACGTCTTCTTACTAAAAATATCCAGTGATATGTCATTTCACTAAACTTAATCTAGTGAAACGTCAGAAAAGCGGATACCGCCGAATAAAAATCGAGTCACTCATTTCTCTCGCTTGCTCTAGTTCCCACATGTGACACGGGCACTAGTGGGAGTGAAATAAATGCGTCGCTCGAGCTGGCGCGGCTCGTCTAGCCTGGAGACAGACAGATTAACCCTTTGGGTACGGAACCGTAAAAACTAGGATAATCGAAGAGCTGGAGTACCTGTAGTACCTGTGCCTGTACAAGAGCCTAACCAAACTATAGATCGACATGCCACCTTAACAAAAAATATTCAACTTTCTCGGCCGCTTCATTAGACGTAAAAAATCAAAGGTCTGAAGTATCTAATGATGAACCCTCAGTTGGTTTCAACTGTACGATTCAGAGATATGGTGATGTCCCCTCAGATCTGCTACAGTTGCATTACACGTGTGATAATAATAATAATAACTCCCACTCTGGTTTTGGTGACGGTGGCCGGTTTCATTGAAAGCAGGCCAAGAGTAATTTTATAGTGCCCAAGTGTGTGCGCAGTACATAAGAGCAATCTCTATATTAATTTACTCGCATAACCCGGTGGGACGGAAGACTAACACGACCGGCAAGAGATCAGGCGCAGGACCGATTTTTTACATGCCCATCCGACGCATGGATCATCTAACATCTCACTTGTCAGATTCAGATGTTAGATGATCCTATCAAAGTACCCGTGTGTATACTAGAGCAAGCGAGAGAAATGCGTGGCTTGATTTTTATTCGGCGGTGTCCGCTTTTCTAACGTTTCTCTAGATTAAGTTTAGCGAAATGACATATCACTAGATATTTTTAGTAAGAAGACGTAACAAACAAGAATATTCGGCATCTACCGGGAGTTCGTGATATCCCTAGGGATATCGTGAAATCCCTGATATCCTCTTTTCCCTGCGACATATATTTAAGGTCAAATTCCGTAGTACATCCAATTAAATTATGAAAGTACTAAATATGTAAAAAATTGGACACCCAGACACTTGTATGCATGTCGTCATGGCATGCGCAAATTTAAAAACCAGTGTCAGTGTTAGTGTCAAATTGTGCCAAAATCTGACAGAAGTTGATTTAATTTATATTACTGCACATGCGCGAAAGCTGCACATGCGCATTGAAAATGGAAGAAATATTATGTCTAATCTAACAGCTGTATCGCCATTACTTTTCGAAGGAAAGTTTTTATCAATTTCAATTTGAAATATTTAACCAGTATAACCGGTGAAGCCACTTTTTTGTGCGCTTAAAAATTCGCAAATCGTACAAAGTAACTGATAGCAGTTTTTCAGGCATTTCTATTTGTTACAAAGTTCCCAATTCTGACGAATTCTCAAAAATTGTACCACTTCCGGCACGTTTACGTATGATACATGGAAATTTTAAAATAAATTATTTCACATAACTTGTCGGTAAGGTATTGATTTTTTGGTATCAATCAATGCAGGATGTTTTATTCTACTACATATTTCGAATTTAGGTCAAAATCTTTGAATTTATAAATGTTATATACATCCTTAAAACGCCAGTATTCTGATAAAAAATATTATTCTGTTTATTCGTTTTTAAAAAAAATATCAACAATCGTTAAAAATTATGAAACTTATGCCTAGTTTTAAGATAAAAAAAAAATATTCAAATGGCGCGACCAAAGAGGATATTATACTGTATGCTAGGTGCCCACAAAGAGAATATAATCACTACGGGTACATGCTGGCTGCTGCGTAACAGGCGCGGCAAAGATGTTCCTCTTTGTTTTCAACAAACAATGAATATTTTTATTTTTGCAAAATCTATTCATGCATATAATTAATAATATGTGACAAGGTGTATTTTTATTTTAATAATGAGCATACAATAGGTATCTAGTAAATTTTTTTAAATATGACCAAAAATCTATGTAAAATTTGTTCAAAAAGTGTGGACAAGAAAAACGGTCTTCGCTGCCAAGGGTTTTGCAAGAAATGGGCTCATTATTCATGCCTAAACTACTCTTCTATAGAGATCCTGAACATAAAATCTGGAAACCTGAAGGTAGAATGTCCTTGCTTGGAGTGTTTGCTAGAAGATTCTTCTTCTTCTTCCGAACTATCCGAAGAGAAACCTCAAGTCAGGGGACCAACGCCGCAAATAAACAAGATTGTGTAAACTAGAATAATAAAATTGATGATCCGAAAGCAAACGAGCCTAAAGAATTTACTTACGTACTGTTTTTTCGTACGGCTAAAATAAAGCATCGTTTACATTCAGCTAAACTGCCGCGGCCGGTACTCCTTGCGGCTAAGGTTCACAAACCTACCCCAATTTTTTGGTGCTCACGTGGGTTGAGGAAGGATGTTTTGGGTGAGAAAAACTCTTCATGCCACTTCCTCCCACAGAAAACCCATTTAGGAGAAATTTTCGTAATCTTGAGATAAGGTCATCTGTTTTCTGGTGTTTATGTGTTACTTACTAACTTTTAGTGTGTTCAAGGCATCATACTGCCAGTAGTTACCGCCGCTTACGTACGTAGCTGTTTGTGCCATTCTTTATAAAAACTTATTTCCTTTCAATATGTGTACAGTGTAGGTATATTGAGCTTCTAGGGTTAGTACGAGTATGAGGTCTGCGGCCCGCCTTTAGTTTGTTTTGCCACCTTGTGGCCCTTGCCTGCCAAAACGTTGCCGACCGCTGCACTAGAGGGTAGGTTGTGCTGTCAGTTTTACCACAGTCATGACTGTGACTGATGGATAACCTACTGTGTAAGAGCGTGACTGACGGTTGCATGAAGCTGATTGATGAAAATCTGGATATTTTTATGGATGGCATCCATTACACGGTAGGTTCCTCGTCAGTCAATTCCATCAATCATGAATTATGTTTGACTGATGGACTGACGAATGTATCCAGATTTTCGTCAATCGCCGTCAGTCACGCTCTTACACGGTAGGTTACCCATCAGTCACAGTCATGACTGTGGTAAAACTGACAGCAAAACCTACCGTCTAATGGATGGCTTATTTTTGCTTCATGCAACGAATTTTCGGTGAGTTTTGTCACATCTGACAAAATTGGAAAAAATTAGAAACGTACCTTTGAAAATGTTGGCTTTGACTGACATAAAACTGAAGAGAATTGAGTGACCGTCTAATACCATTCGTCAGTCCTTCAGTCACCATCAGTCAAACATAATTCATGACTGACGGAATTGATTGACGCTTGCATGCCCCTGTAATGGATGCCTAAGGCTGTGGTTAGTCGGGGACAATTATTTTATCATTCCAAAACTATATAATTCAAGGTTTCTTGATAAAAATTAAGAAAACTTGTCAAAATTCACTACTGTATAATAGTAACTGCATAGTAAAAAAACCGGCCAAGTGCGAGTTGGACTCGCCCATGAAGGGTTCCGCAGCAGCAATGGTTTATTTCTATAAAATTAAAAGGTTTTTGATTTATTTTTATATTTTACTTGATTTAATGAAGGTTAAATTAAGGTTCACCATTTATGACGTATAAAAATACTACTTGTTAGATCTCGTTCAAACCAATTTTCGTTGGTAATTTTTATAATAATGTACATCATATATTTTTTTTTTAGAATTATCATGCCCCTACTTTAGAAGTTAGAGGGCGGACACACATTTTACCACCTTGGAAGAGTCTCTCTCGCAAACTGTTCAGATTAGAAAAAAATGATATTAGAAACCTCAATATGATTTTTAAAGACCTATCCATAGATACCCTATACGCATAGGTCAGACGAAATTTTTTTTTTATTTTAGTTGTATCTATGGGGACCCCTAAAATTTTTAATAATTTTTCCATTTTTGTATCAAAATCTTAATGCGGTTTACAGACTACATCTACTTATCAAGTTTCAATAGTATAGCTCTTATGGTTTCGGAGAAAAGTGGCTGTGACATACGGACGGACAGACAGTCAGACAGACAGACAGACAGACAGACATGACGAATCTATAAGGGTTCCGTTTTTTGCCATTTTGGCTACGGAACCCTAAAAAAGACTGGTTGCACTCCGGGAGTGCCGGCAGAAGTGAAAACTTGATTATTAACGGTGTGCATTTTTTTAACCCATTTTTTATGAAAATCGATTTTTAAAAAATCGTCAATCAAATTGTTTCGATCAAGTTTCGATCAAGGTTTCGATCAAGTTTCGATCAAGGTTTCGATCAAGTTTCGATCAAGTTTCGATCAAGGTTTCGATCAAGGTTTCGATCAAGTTTCGATCAAATTTCGATCAAGTTTCGATCAAGTTTCGATCAAGTTTCGATCAAGTTTCGATCAAGTTTCGATCAAGTTTCGATCAAGGTTTCGATCAAGTTTCGATCAAGTTTCGATCAAGTTTCGATCAAGTTTCGATCAAGGTTTCGATCAAGTTTCGATCAAGTTTCGATCAAGTTTCGATAAGGTTTCGATAAAGTTTCGATAAAGTTTCGATCAAGTTTCGATCAAGTTTCGATCAAGTTTCGATCAAGTTTCGATAAAGTTTCGATCAACTTTCGATCAAGTTTCTAATTGAGTTCGAGTTCTAGTTCGACACAAAACACTACTCTCCAACAGACAGACATGACGAATTTGACGGGTTCCGTTTTTTGCCATTTTGGCTACGGAACCCTAAAAAAGACTGGTTGCACTCCGAGATTGCCGGCAGAAGTGAAAACTTGATTATTAACGTTGTGCATTTTTTTAACCCATTTTTTATGAAAATCGATTTTTAAAACATCGTCAATCAAGTTGTTTCGATCAAGTTTCGATCAAGTTTCGATAAAGTTTCGATCAAGTTTCGATCAAGTTTCGATCAAGTTTCGATCAAGTTTCGATCAAGTTTCGATCAAGTTTCGATCAAGTTTCGATCAAGTTTCGATAATGTTTTGATCAAGTTTCAAATTGAGTTCGAGTTCGAGTTCGAGTTCGACACAAACACTACTCTCCAACCGTCTTACGCGTTTTGTATGGTTTTCGATCAACACGAAAATCTATCGCGAGTTTCACAGTTTTTACCCATCCCACAAGTGCTCAACGCCGCTAAAGAAGTTTTCATTTCAAAAAAATTGCCATATTTTGCCACTTTAGAGGTACACCAGCCGTGCTAGCATACGCCAACGAGAAAATTTTGTCTACACATTTTCTCGATGTTAACTGGTTTATCTCTTCATCTCTATTAACCCTAACATGACATACATGCTTTCTCGTGAAGATCTGTCGTCAAAATCTATCGACATAATGTCAAAAAATGATTTTGACATTATGACGTTATCGACAATATAACTATACACGAGAGTGAGATATCCACGAGATATCTCGTTGGCGTATGCTAGGGGGGCAGGAGGCATGGTGGTGTAGTGGCGTAGCTACCAAGGGTCAAGGTAGAGCGGTGCCAAAATAATTAATTAACTAATTATGAATAGCCCTTTCCCGTCTCTCAAAATATCTCTATAGTCCATACTGAACAGTCACGTCGTATCCCGTGTTGCTTAGGATGTCATTTAAACCACAACCACAATATAGGTAATACCTAGGTAAATGATAATAGCTCCTAGTGGTAGATAAGGAAAATCCAAATATCGCTAAAATAGCGGTTTTATTTAAGTTATTTAGAGGTCCACAAATTACGTGAGGTGTTTTTTTTTATGTTTTTGACACCCCCCCACCCCCCCTTCCCCCTGGTGAGATTTCGTGAGATTTTATCCCCACAAATCTTAAACGTTTGGTTTGACAGTCAGCAGATGTTCTTTCGAACGAATTTGTGAATGATCTTAATCGTATAACAATAGTTACGCTTACAATCTGGATGAAATAGACCAAAATAGTAAGTATTATTTTCTTGAGAGAAAAATTAAGTGAGATTTGCCGAGACCCCCCATCTCCCCAACGTTAGATTAGATGAGATTTGACTCGACCTAACGCCTCTCGTAATTTGTGGACTTTACACTTGTAATAAGTTTATAATCCCTGAAAAGGATATCAGAAGTAAGAAGATAAGAATAATCCATGCTTCTAATATTATAAATGCGAAAGTGTCTATCAGCTATCTGTCTGTTTTACGTCTTCACTCCCAAACCGATTTTTCTGAAATTTGGTATAAGATATTATGAGTGTCGGGAAAGGACATTGGATACTTCAATCCCAGAAAAATGTACGTTTCCCGTGCGATATACGAGTTTTGACGCAACGGCGTCCGGCGTCCCAACCAACCAACGGAGTTCGTTTCGGTGTAAAAACTAGTGTAAATTGAGTTACTTTAAGGCCGCGTTTCGAATTCAATCAATTCGGCACCGCTAAGCTCCACTCCGCTCCGCTTCGCGTCAGTGGAAATGCGGCCTAAACATATTATGTCCAATCAGAGGCAACAGCTGACTGATTCTGTATCGTACATATTTTGTGAGTTTATCACTGAGTTAGTGACGAAACGGAGGAGTGAGTAAAGGAAAGTCCTACTACAGAATCGGCCAGCTGACATACATCTTCGCAATAAAAAGTGTGGATTAGCACAGGGCCGGTTTTAGCACTACCAACGCCCTGTGCAAGATTTCTTCGGCGCCCAGGATGCTAGTAGCGCTAAAAAGAATCGGCGCCCCTTTTGTTTGCCTTCAGCGCGCCTTTTTATCCGGCGCCCTGGGCGCAAAGTGTCGCCACTGGCACTACTGTAGCATTACTGATTACCAGGTTTGGCTAAACACGTGTTTTGCTCACGTGTGGTTGAAAACAGCTCAGTAATCATAATCAAAGATAATAAAAGATATTATAATAATTAATTGTTATTGCATTTGTGTCGCTAGGCTTAGTTTCACTATCAGAGATAAAAAATTGAGATTGTTATCGGAATCTAAATATGTAATTATAATGTTTTCGAATGAAGCATAATAATATTATAACGTCACCAACCAATAAGCAATTTTACGCAAAGGTCGGAGCAGAGGACGCTGTAACTATAGTTCATACGTCATACTATGATGACGACCTCTGTGGCTCAGTTGGTGGGCTGTTGGTTGCTCAAGCCGGAGGTCGCGGGTTTGAATCCCGCCGACGGAACAAAAAGTTTTCAATGTTCCTGGGTCATGGGTGTGTATTAAAGTGTATCGTATAACAAAAATCTAAAGATATTATGGAGCAGCCAACCAGCAGCAGTGCCCCCAGCAGCAACCCCCTACGCTGTGTAGGCCCGCGCTGGGCCTACACAGCGTAGGGGGGCGTCCCCCGGGTGGCGGATGGGGGGAAGGTCGGTAGCACAGCCTAGCTAACTACACGGCTAAATCCGATGGATTCGCTGACCATCGTAGGATGTGGTCCTCCGGCATTTTGGGGGTTGTGCGGCGGGTTAACACCCCTCCCACGTAAAAAATCTACAAGTTACGGAACTAACACAAGATGCAAAACGATGATCCCAAGCTCGATGACAAAAGGCAAGGTATTATGGATCTCCGATTAGCTTCGTGGAATGTTAGAAGTTTATTTAGGCTAGGTGCAATGTATCAAGTATCCAGAGAGCTGCAAAGATACAAAATAGGTGTTGCAGCATTACAAGAAGTAAGGTGGCTGGGACAGGGCGAATGTACGCTGGAAGATGGCAGCGTTCTGTTTTTCAGTGGTGCAGCTTGTAATCATGTAAATGGCACGGGCTTCATCGTACAGAAAAAAACTTTTGGCTTCTTAGTGTCATAAAGTTTGAAGGAATATCTGATAGAATAAGTATATTAAGAGTTAAAAGTAGGTTCTGCAATATAACAATTTTGAATGCATATGCACCAACAGAAGTAAGTGACGATTAGAATAAAGACGACTTTTACGAAGAGTTGGAACGCATTAACGACCTAATGTCTGAGTACGGATCAAAAATAATAGTTGGCGACTTTAAAGCAAAAATAGGAAAGGAGGATGCATTCATCCCTACCATTGGAAAATACAGCAAACATGACCAGTCTAATGACAATGAAGTGCGTCTGATAAGTGATAAGTTTCACGACATCTAAATCCATGGTTGTAAAAAGTACAATGTTTCCCCATAAGGAAATAATATATAAAGGCACCTGGAAGTCACCCGACGAAGTTACTGTTAACCAAATTGATCACGTACTCATTGATAACAGGCATAAGAAATATATAGAAGACGTTAGGACTTTTCGAGGGGCGGACTGTGACAGTGATTATTATATGTTAGGTGGTAAATTAAAAGCTAAAATTAAAATAGTAAGAAATAAAAAACAGAAAAATCAAGATGATATTAATGTAGAAAATCTCAAAGTAGAGAATATCAGAAACGAATTTCAACTGCAATTAAATAATAGATTAAAAGAACTAGATAACGAAGAGAGCGTAGATGAGACGTGGAATGCAATAGAAAATACAGTAAAAGAAATTGGAATATGTGTATTAGAAAAAAAGAAAAATAAGGGAAGGACTAAGTGGCTAACGGAAGAATGTAAAGCTATGATAGAGGATAAAAGAAAACTAAAAATTTTAGCTGAGCAGGACGAAAATTTTAAAATAATTTATTTGGAGAAAAGAAAGGAAACAAAAAGAATGATAAGATTCTTTAAAAGACAACACATGGAAAATATAGTACAGAATATGGAAAACCTTATAAAGGCCAACGAGTCTAGGAAATTTTATAAGGAAGTTAAGTCAGTCAAGAAGGGATATCAAGCAACAATAAAGAATCATGGCCAAATTTGTATAAGAGCTGGACTCGACTTTAATTTTTGATGTCCCAAAATAAACTATAGTTAGATTTGGTTGTTCTTATGCTCTAAACATAATTCCGTTTGAGAATTATGTCTAAATAGCCACGATTTTTTATAATAATTATTAACGTTTACAATTATTTTGAGGTTAGACTTAATAACTACCTTTTTTCCGACTGCGGTGTAAACTACAAGTGTATATTCGGTGATCTCGTTTCCAATTATTTAAATTTTTCCTAGAGTATTACCCAAAAAATAGAATGAATGCGAATAATCGCCGGCTGTCAGAATATAATGAAACTAAAATATATTGATCTTTTTTTGTGGCTATTTACAGACACATTTCTAATATTTTTCGATGCCTTAAATTTTTAGGGAATTTTTGCTACTAATGGCATATCGGGACGCCACCGACCACCTGGTACGATTTGGCCATTGTTCTTTAGTGGAAGATGAAAGTGAAAATTTAATAACTGCAGATAAAGAAATTCAAGATACATGGAGAGATTATTTAAAGCGGCTTTTAAATTGTGCTGTCCCGGACCAACATATACAGGAGAGTGATGCCCTTAATATGTCAGATATGTCGCCACTGCAATTTGATGAAGTGAAGCAAGCAATCTCTAAACTAAAAAATAACAAGTCACCAGGTATAGACAGCATCCCCTCTGAGATCTGGAAGTGTGGTGTAATATAATATATGACCTACTAAGTAAAATCTGGTATAATCAAGTTCTACCTACTAAATGGAACACCGCCATTATCTGTCCCATACTTAAGAAAGGTTCGAGGAAGAAATGTGCAAATTACCGAGGAATTGCACTATTGCCAACAGTATACAAGATCCTTTCGTACGTGCTCCTAAAGCGATTAGAGCCATATGCTGAGAAGCTGTTAGGGGACTATCAATGCGGATTTAGGCGAAACCGTAGTACAGTAGATCAGATCTTTCTGCTAAAGCAATTGATGGAGAAAAAATGAGAATATGCACAGAACATCCATGTGCTATTTGTAGACTTTGCTAAAGCATATGATAGCATAGATCGTGCTTCCCTATATATGATATTAAGGAATTTCCAAATCCATGAGAAACTTATTAACTTGATCAAGACAGCTACGAGTAAGAGTAATGCGGTTGTACGGATAGACAGGTCATATACGAGCTTATTTAACATAGAGACTGGACTAAAACAGGGAGATGCTCTCTCGCCAATGTTATTTAACCTGGCGTTAGAACACATAATAAGGAAGGTAACAGACCTTGACAGGGGCGTCCAGCTTAATGGAAAACATCAGGTAATAGGCTATGCAGATGATCTGGCCCTCATGAGTGAGAAAAAGTCTGACGTCGTGGACATGGCAAGGACCCTTGAGATAGAAGCCAATAAAGTCGGACTTAAAATCAATCATGGCAAAACTGAATACTTGCACATGCGGAGATACAAAGATAAACGACGACCACCTGAAGATCTTGCAGTAGATAACATCTCATACACAGGAACAGCTAAGTTTATACCTACACCTAAGGCCTGACTGGCCGAACGGTAAGTGTGACCTTTCTCTATCGTGGTTACAGCTCTAACTGTCGTAGATGCTGGAAAATCACTAATTTTGTATCTAAGCAATGTGTTCTTCCAAAAACCAAACAATGAAATGAGCTGGCATACCTTGCACCCCGCTAAAAACGCCATTCTTATCAGAAACACTTACAACGTCAATCATCGAAAAACATTTAGTAGGACATAATTGCAATAAAAAGCTGTCAACTTACCAGTTTTGTTCAATATTTTATTTCTTAAATGAGCTTAGAAACTATAAAAAAGGATTTCACACAGCCCGACCCACTTGAATTCAAATTGTGGCCCTTTTTAATTATGTTTTGACAAGTATTTTGGAGCATGTTTTTTTTTCCTTATAGTCGGGACATTTTAATAGGCCACATTTGACAGTTCATCAAAATTGTACCAGGTAATCTTGTAGCGACGTACATAAAAAATAAATATTTTCGTTTTGTTATAACTGCACAATTGATTAACTTTTTTCAATTACGATTACATATTTATTGTAAATATGACCGATACGAATTATTTAACGATTTGCTTTTACTGATAAACAAGTCTAAACGTAATTAACAAATTCTGATCTTAATAATTGCAGTCGTTACAATGTTACGTCAGCTGACCTTTTTTCTTTTTAAACTTTAGGGAAGTTGCCCTAAAAATCGAAAGCGAATAAATAGTATCGATGCATTGATTACTCGTAACGAAATATCCCCATAAATTAATAACCACGTTGTGAAAAGTAATACATATTTATGTGAAATGAATAATGATAATACTAAATTTAACAGTTTTTATAATTCAAGCGAATAAATGCATTTTTTTTTGTAAATTATGTACTTGTCTTATTTTACTTCTTGAATTTGCAAAAGAAAAAGTAATAATGGGACAGGAGTTTGTTTCAAGCGTATAAAATTCAAATATTTTATTTCAAGCCCGTATCGTTTTATTCGTTTTGGTCGATATTTTTACGCAGCTCACCTCACTATGGAGATTAATCTGAAAGATGTCAAATGTGGCCTATTAAAATGCCCCAACTGTAGTTTTTATTATTCGTAGATATAAGTAGTATCTATCATACTATCTATCACAGTAAAATTTGATAAAGTACACGCTACAAGCTACAATTTCATGTAATTTAATAATGGCCATATATAAAGAAGAATTTAATAACAATTGACAACGTCACCATCACAATCCGTTCTGATATATTTTACCTTTGACAGCGTCATTATCCCAACGAGATTAAGCTCATAGTCATAGAAACTCTGAGATAAATAACTTACAAATCTTTCATGTCATAATAACATCCGCCGTAATCTCTTCAGAAATCCAGCAACATAAATCCTTAAATTATACAATATGTGATACACGATGTCAAAATGCCGCAAAGTAAAGAACCCTTGCAAGATCTGCCTTCGTCCGGTTACAAGAAAGACAGGATTGCAGTGCGAAGGTGCCTGCGAATCGTGGGTCCATTACGAATGCCTGAATTACACTCCGGGTAAAATCCAGGACATAAAGAGGAAGGTCATCAGAGTATCGTGCCCGTGTCCAGATTGCAAGTCCACCTTGCCAAAGGAACATAGAGCTGATGAGCCCTACACCTGTACAAATCCAAAATGCCCGGCGAATCAACCAGCGCGGTGCAGGAACAAGGAATGTCCTTTAGGTTACATCCCGGATGAGAAGTCAGGGTGTTCTCTATCCCAGTGCGGTACAAGTTGCAAGCAGAACGTTTCGCAGATTCGAAAAGACCCTCACAAGACAAATTCTGAAGTATTTCAGACAAAGGAAGGAAAAGACGCTTGCACAGGATCCTGTTCGTCCTCTCGTTCGTCAACCAGAGATATACCTGGTGATCATCCAGCAGGGATCGAAGACATGTGCGTCGCAGTTGGACAATTGACATGCCAAATAACCGACCTAATGAACAAAATGAAGGCGGTCCTGGAGTGCTCACAAGGCAGAAAGCCACAGTTTCAGCCATGCCATTGTCCAGGAAATCCGTGTCGCAAATAAATTGAAGATAATTTTGAAATTTCTAATTTCTTATTAATATTCTATAGACATATCACTAACACAAAATAAAGACGATTCTGAAGTGTTCAATAGAATCAAGAACGATGCAGATTCAACCATTCCATTGCCCATGAAATTGAAGAAAATTCTGGATATTCTGGATTCTAGATATGAAGAAAGGAACGGTTCCAGCCATGCCATTATCACAAAATAAAGGTTCTGTAGATTTGCAAAGAAAGACACGGTTAAAATCATGACATTATAACAAAATAAAGGTTCTGAACAGTTCTATATAAATTAAGACACAATTTCAGTCATGCCTAGGAAATCCATGTCGCAAATAAAATACATAAATTATTAACTAGTTTTTTTTAATTATCAATTTATATTCTAGCTGGTACTGTTTTATGACTACAAATCAGGTTACTAGATCAAACTGTAGATTTTGATTTTGTAGTCTTTTCGTGATTGATTTAAAAACATCGGAGAGCCATGCTGCAGCATAAATGCTCAATCAAATCAATTGCCAGAGCCTCACAGAAAACCGTCGTAAAAAAAGGTTACGCCGACGGCCGAGTGAGAGCCTATGTATCAGGAGGTATGTTTTAAAATCCTATAAACATGTTTACTATTTATTGTATTACGAGTGTCCATTGGTCCGCGCTTTTGCTTACCATCCGGTGATCAGTATGTTCGTTTTATTTATGCTTCATGTTGTTCCTAAAATACTGATCCTTTTTAATGTAGTTTTATAGATCAGATCATTTGCCAGTAACAAATTTTTTAAAGTCGAAGATATGATAATATAGCAATTTTTAATTCCAGCATCAATTTGATCGTCCGAGACAAGAACCTTTCAATTTCATTTTCCGTTTAATAAATCCCACTTAAGGCTCAAAACCAAACCAATAAAATGATACTTACTTGTAATACTTAATACCACTTAAAATTTAAGCCCTGCTCACTTGCTGCTAATCCTAACCACTCTGATCTGGTTTTAAGTGGTTTAATGTATTTCTGATAATGTAAGGTGCTGGTCCTGTAATTTTAGTAAAAATCTGATAAGCTTATCTGATGTATCCATCAATAATAATATTATATTTTTAGAATATGGCCGGTCTCTACACTCATATCGGTCTCTATACAATATAACTCTTAGATAGAGATAGAGTAGTCATGTTTTAATTTAATATAAAATAATGGACCCTGTAGGCTGTAGCATGCCGACTATAGTTATAGCTACCTACAAGGTCAAAGGTGTAACAGAACTTAAAACTAAGTTAAAACGTGCAGGGTGTACGTGTCCCTTACATATAGATTGTGAAAGTGGGAGCGCTGAAATAGCATTTTTTGTTTGATTTGTATGGGCAAGCGTCCCCGTGTCATGAGTTTGCCTATACAATTTACAACAAAAATTTGCTCTATCAGCGCTGCTACTTTGATGTTTTCACTTTTCAGCCATGATCCATGAATATTATAACTACTTAAACTGTACTCGGCGAAACGAGGCGGTAGCGGCCATTGACCTTTTTAGTCTAGGCACTAAATGAAAACTGCTCGCACTGTATTCAGAATTTTTAAGAATCTCTTATAAAGACACAGATTATTACAGATTCATCGGAAAACCTCTTGGTAACTCGGGTTTATATAGAAAACTAGCGACACGCCCCGGCGTCGCACGGGTATAAAATATATAGCCATTGAAAAAATGATTAAAATCGATAGCCTATGATCCTTCACGTGGTCTACTTCTTATCTGTGCCAAATAACATAAAAATTGCTCCAGTAGGTTCGCGAGATAAGCCCTTTCAAATAATTTCCCCCGTTTTTTCCACACAATAAAATATAGCCTTCCTCAATAAATGGGCTATCTTAACACTGAAAGAATTTTTCAAATCGGACCAGTAGTTCCTGAGATTAGCGCGTTCAAGTTAGCCCTTTCAAATAATTTTCCCCGTTTTTACCACATTTTCCTCTATTTCTTCGCTCTTATTAGTCTTAGCGTGATAAAACAAAGCCTATAGCCTTTCTCGATAAATGGGCTATTTACTTAACACTGAAAGAATCATCAAAATCCGTTGCGCAGTTTTAAAGATTAAAGGGAACAAAGGGACAAGAGGGGAAAAAAGCGACTTTGTTTTATAATACGTATATATGTCAATTTTTTTGACAGGGAGTCAATGACCGCTACTGTCTCGATTCCCCGAGTACACCTAAAGGCCCGTATTCACTTTCATTAGTAATAAGTGCAAGTGATTAGGGCAGGTGATTAGTTATTAGGAAAAAGTAAGTGTGGACAGCGACTGTTTAGTGCAAGTGATTAGCCGGCTGCGTAGTAACGTGATTACTTCTGTATTCACTTTGATTAGTGATTAAGTGCAGGTGACTAGTACAGGTGATGAGTGATTAGTAGAAAGTAATGGCCCGTATTCACTTTCATTAGTAATAAGTGCAAGTGATTAGTGCAAGTGATTAGTTATTAGGAAAAAGTAAGTGTGGACAGCGACTGTTTAGTGCAAGTGATTAGCCGGCTGCGTAGTAACGTGATTAGTTCTGTATTCACTTTGATTAGTGATTAAGTGCAGGTGACTAGTACAGGTGATGAGTGATTAGTAGAAAGTAATGTGGACAGCGACTGATTAGTGCAAGTGACTAGTCGGCTGCGTAGTAACGTGATTAAAAGCGTGTTCTATTTTTTGCGAGTGCAAGTGCGTGACAGATGAAAACCAATTTTGGTTTCGTTTGACAGCTCGAGATTGTTACTATTATTCCGCTAGGTATATTAACTTTATGGGCCAGACTGACGTGGTGTGCCGTGTGAAGCGTCCATAGATATAGTATATCATTATTAAATAATATACCTATTAAAAGTACAAAAGGACACCCTTTCAATTACTTCCATACTAATCCATACTTATTACTTACTAATATACTAATAATAATATAAATGCGAATGTGTGTCTGTCTGTCTGTTACCTCTTCACGTTTATACCTCAGAAGTCAGAACCGATTTTGCTGAAATTTGGCATGGAGATACTTTGAGTCCTGGGAAAGGACATATAAAAATACTTCGTGGTCTTTATAATATATAAAACTCAAAGGTGACTGACTGACATATTGATCTATCAATGCATAGCCCAAGCCACTGGACCGATCGGGCTGAAATTTGGCATGCAGGTAGATGTTATGACGTAGGCATCCGCTAAGAAAGGATTTTGATCAATTCTACCTCCAAGGGGTGAAAATAGGGGATCAAAGTTTGTATATAACAATACTTCTTAACGCGAGCGAAGCCGCGGGCAAAAGCTCGTTTTTAATAAAATCAATATTAAAAATGAAGGACATGTCAAAATGGCAGTTTTATTTTTGAAACTTGGACGCTCGTGTTGACAGCTACTACTGAATTTACTAAATTAAATTACTAAAGAGCCACTAAACAAGAATTGGACACTACTTGCACTACACACCTGCACTCCACTGCCTCAATTACTAATCACTTGCACTTGCACTAATCAAAGTGAATACAGGCCTTAAGTGTGGACAGCGACTGATTAGTGCAAGTGACTAGTCGGCTGCGTAGTAACGTGATTAAAAGCGTGTTCTATTTTTTGCGAGTGCAAGTGTGTGACAGATGAAAGCCAATTTTGATTTCGTTTGACAACTCGAGATTGTTACTATTATTCCGCTAGTTATATTAACTTTATGGGCCAGGCTGACGTGGTGTGCCGTGTGAAGCGTCCATAGATATAGTATATCATTATTATACTTTTGTACTTTTAATAGGTATATTAAAAGTACAAAAGGACACCCTTTCAATTACTTCCATACTAATTTCCATACTTATTACTTACTAATATACTAATAACATTAAAAAGGCGGACGTGTGTCTGTCTGTCTGTTACCTCTTCACGCTTATACCTCAGAAGTCAGAACCGATTTTGCTGAAATTTGGCATGGAGGTACTTTGAGTCCTGGGAAAGGACATATAAAAATACTTCATGGTCAAATAGTTTTTAATAAAACCAATATTAAAAATGAAGGACATGTCAAAATGGCAGTTTTATTTTTTAAACTTGGACGCTCGTGTTGACAGCTACTACTGAATTTACTAAATTAAATTACTAAAGAGCCACTAAACAAGAATGGACACTACTTGCACTACACACCTGCATTCCACTGCCTCAATTACTAGTCACTTGTACTTGCACTAATCAAAGTGAATACAGGCCTTAAGAGCCGGGACACAAAAACACGGCACGACGCCGTACGACGTCGTGCCGTGTATTTGTGGCCCGGCCCTTAGGGCCAACCCACACGTACCACAATCACACTACGTCGCAACGACAAAATCCTGTCAAGCAGTGGTTACGTGTGAATAAATGTCGCTGCAGCTTTTCGTAGTTGCGTTCTGGTACCTACCAACAAAATGTCGACGTGGTTGCGTTGTCGCCAGTAGTTGCGATGTGGTTTCAACGTGTACAAACATAGTTCGACTCCGGCTTTTATAGCGGAAACACGTGTTGACTAAAGTCATGAAAGTTGAAGAGGAAACTTTATTGTTGCTGTCCTTGCGAGAGTCGAGCGCGGGCGGCGTGCGCGCTCCGTCGTTGCATCAACGCAACGTTGTGTTTGCGATGTGGTCGGCCGTGGTTGCGATGTGGTCGGTATCACACACGCGGTCGACAACGACTGCAAAATGTGGTACGTGTGAACAGTCCTTATTCATTTACAATAGAGATCAACTACGATAACATGGTGCGCCCCTCCAAATGACTGTTTCAATGTGGGTAGTCACATCCTTATGAAAGAGTTTGTATGTAGTAAGTATTCAACCAATCACAGTACACGTAATAATTCAGTTAATGTCACTTATTACCAAGATTTGTTGGTCAACTAATCATAACTAGCCTACCGCGGAAGACAACGCACTTCAAACGTTTTGAATTTTGGAGGGGCACGCCATGTTATCGTAGTTGATCTCTACGAAATACAGGGTGCAATTAACGAAAGTCGAAACGACGAGGGTTAGTATTAACGCGACATTTTGTGTCATAAGGTTTGTACATTTTTGCTCATTTTTCTTCTTTTGCGGATTAATTTTATTAATATTGTTTATTAATATTATAAGTACAATACTTTGGATGTTATTAAAAGATGAAATCGCTAATCAAAATTCATCAGGAATTGATAAAGAAGACCATATCGAAATTGATCCAGCTTACATAACGGATGGTCGTATAAAATGTTTGCAAAGTAGTAATACTACGATTTTAACGATAGAAACTGAACAGAATAGTGCAGCTCATGTATTTCTTGCACAAAAAAAAGGAAAACATGTGGCATATGTCCTAAAAGTACTTGCAACAAGTGCAAAAATCGTTGTGCGGAGAGAACAAACTTGACATATGCCACAAACATATAAATAACTACTTTTTTTAAATTTATTTTCACTTTATTAGTCTTTCGCTTCCATCATTTTATTAATTTTAAAGTTTTTTATCCATAATATCGTCACAAATAGTAGTAGTAAAGATTTAAATTGTTGACTTGTCATGCAAATTATGATCTCAATTATAAGGCTCTTTCGGTAATAAATATGCAAAATCACTTTATTGGAGTAGTATAAATAATTTAAATACAACATTTGTATTAAATAAAAAACAAAACTGGAAACATTTCATTTCAGTAACACCTTTTAGACGCGTTTCTAAAATGCCGTAGTCGAAACGACGAAGGTTAGTAACAAGCGTCGAAAAATAAGGTGTTCTAGGGTTAATGACACTTTGACACGAACCATGCCCGAACGTCAAGTCAACGTGAATTTACCCAAAAAGTTTTGAAAAGTAACTCTATTAGCGCTGCTATTTTCACAGCGAACTCTAAACAAGAGAGCCGTAAACACTACACAACCTAAAGTATTATCACTTAGTTTTGTTACATTCTGTATAGATCGCAGGTGGAAA
The DNA here is from genome assembly GCA_905333045.1 of Lysandra bellargus. Taxonomy (NCBI): domain Eukaryota; kingdom Metazoa; phylum Arthropoda; class Insecta; order Lepidoptera; family Lycaenidae; genus Lysandra; species Lysandra bellargus. Next base: position 12,823,659 of record HG995324.1, on the reverse strand, counting down.
AAAATATTATTTATTATGCAGAAGTGTGGCAGAACAACAATACTGTATAAACCATTATTTAGTCCATGAACCGGATATTTTTACATAATCCGTCTATTCTTGTTACACATTTTGTTTTGACATTTCCTAAAGCGATTTTGATACTTTATTGCGTTATTCAAATCATCAACGTAAGATTCGTATGAGATAAATTAGAAAAAATCCTGATTGAAATAATAAAATTGCATTTTTGATTTGTTATTGTCGTATTATAGGTATTACGCAGAATTTTTATGAATATTATTATATTATAAGGTGACGTACTACAAACAAGTTTACATGTTTGTTTAGGACAATGCAGGCTGATCACGTCATAGTCTGCCAAAATGATCCATGCGTCGGATGGGCATGAAGAATAGTTCCGTGGTCCAGTGGTTTAGAGCGTGGCTCTTGACTCGGAGGTCGTGGGTACTATTTTCGCATTGGAAACATGTTATTTCCAAGTTAGGTTAGGACGATGCAGGATTCCTCATCACCTGATTGTCTGACAAGTAAGATGATCCATGCGTCGAATGGGCATGTAAAAAGTCGGTCCTGCGCCTGATCTCTCGCCGGTCGTGTCGGTCTTCCACCCCACTGGGTCGTAAGAGTATAAGGCCGGCTACATAACCACGTTTTCCGTATGTGATTTCCGATTTCGCGTTTTGCGTGCTCGGAAATTCGAATGCATGGAATCTGTAGAAATTACATTAACTACCGCACACGTTAGTTTTACTCCGTACGAAACTAATTATTATGCACGTACGTTTCAAGAGCAAGCCTGCGCGTTCGCGCGTTAATAAAAGAAACGTTTGCGCTAGTCAACACACAGAATTCTGAATACCGTACGGAAAACGAATTCGGAAATCGAGTACGAAAAACGTGTGTATGCGGCTGGCTTTATGAAACACGAAGGGTTCAAAAAGGATTTAAAACTCGTTTTCAACTGTACTTTATATAATACTATTTTCAGAACCCAAACGAGAGAAAGTAATGCACGAAGCCATATTAAGATTTTTCATGTGGACTGTTTGCGTAATGTAATATATTCTGAGGTCGCTTAGAGTGTTCCCTCAAAGAGACGTTCGAAATGCAACGACGAATCGAGCATTATAATATACGCTGAAATGTAACTGAAAATCATGTCATTAGGGTAAATAAATGGCCACTTAAATTATGCTTATTTCACAGAACAGTTAACTCTATACATAGGATACAACACTGTAAAGTATTATCACTTTGTGTCTAAACACACTAGGCTGAATTACGCCGGCGTAATTTACGTGGACGAAATTACGTTCAGCCGCTTACGTCTGATGCGACACACTATAAATTACGCGAAGAGCAGAAATTTCGCGGCGTAGTTTCCGTTACCGAACGCGCGCGTAAGTGAGTATTTAAAATTCTCAGATGTAATGTGTGCGTTAACGCTTTGGAGATAAGGTTGGATTTGTTATGTTCGGTTTTGATAATTCCGTCGCGTATAGTGTGTTGCTATACAAAACATTACCGCCGAATCGCTGCCGAACTTTACGCTCGACTCGGCTCGACGGAAATTCGGCTCACGACGGAATTTCGGCATAGTGTGTCGTTTGTCGCGTTCCGCCCATATTTTGTATGGATTTGAAACGCGGCGTAAACGCGGCGGAAATTACGTCGGCGTAATTCAGCCTAGTGTGTTTAGACCCTTTGATTTGTCACATCCTGTATAAATACATAGATAAGCATTACTATGATGAAGTAAAAGAATAACAGGAAAAGATCTCCTTATCTTTATCTGGCGCATTCGAAAAGATATAAGACAGAAAAAGACAGCGGACTTTGAAAAACCTGCATTATTAGTGCGGGTGTTTTAATTGTTATTATTTTAGAACCTCCTAGTAAACGGAAGGTAATAAAAATTAGACAAATGCTCTTCAAATCAAAATAACAACAAAATAATATAATATTCACGGATTAAAAAAAATACGGATGTACGACAATTTCGTCACAATAAACGATTATTGTACACGTGACCGACACTCACACACGCAACTAGGTACTACAACCCGCTGTCACTGTACATAGAGTGACGACGCCAATGACACGCACACATCCTACACGGGCGGCCATTACTATGCTTCACTCGGGATTAGACAAGGTTACATCCGTATTTTTTTTAAATCCGTGATAATATTATATATAAAATTCTCATGTCACAACTCACAATGTACTTACAGTAGGTACCGTACTCCTCCGAAACGGCTTCACAGATTTTTATATTATATTATGCATATTCAGTAGGCCGGAGAATCGGCTACATGCTACTTTTTATATTGATGAGTACATATTTTGTTGAATAAATATTAAATAATAGTAAATTATTACAACTCGAGACTGACAGCGACCATTGTTTGTGCGATAGACGTCGCCTACCACGGCATACTTATTTAGTCACTTCAATAAAATAATATGGGAGAAAATCTAAATACTTTATATGGCAAAACAACATTTGCCGGGACAGCTAGTAATATAATAAAATCGTAACTGAAATAACAAACAAAAGCTTGAGATAAGGTAAGACTTTTACTTACGTAAAAATATGGTAATCAAAAATTCAATTTAGGAGACAGTCCATCCTGTTTTATGCACACTTTCTTTTTCTTTACCTTTATAATTGAATTATTTTTTTAATGAAAACATTGACTTGTTTTTTATTGATACTGTGTAATGATATTTTAATGAAACATCATAGTATTATGTTAATGACTTTATGCAAAGTGTCACAAAATAAAGTTCTTTACGGTACAGTCTACGAATAATGAAAACTAAGGAAGAGTAACTCCGTCAAAAACATTTGCAATATTTAGGTGACCTTGAGCGGTATAAAGGCTGACGTTACATGACAGTTCAAATGAAACCAAATTTAAAACGGTAATAGTATGGGAGTTACATTTCCTTAGCTTATATTATTCGTAGGGTACAGTGTATGTGTGTCATATTATAACATAGAGTTCACTGTAAAAGTAACAGCGCTGAACGCATGCGTGCTCTACGCATCACACAGTCCTGCATCGCTCTATCGAAAGTTTTTCACGTTTTACTCGGATAAAGCCATACCTAGTTTTGTAAACGTAGCATGATGATTTTACTAAAATGTATATTTATTTCATAAAATTTAATATTATACGGGGTATAAAATAATTTTACTACGATGTTTAATATTTTAAAGGGGTGTAAATTTAGCGTGAACCCACCTCAGCATCACCCGTCGTTAGTTTCATAGATTGAATTCTGATGCTCACGTAAGCAAAGTAGTTTTTTTCGGTAATTTTATGATCATTTAAAAATTGGATTTTATTTTGGAATATTACAGTGATGGAATTTTGTGAAATTCGAGGTATCTGAAGGTGTAAATGACCTTCGATAAAGTATAAAGATATTTTTTATCACATTTAAGGGATAACTGTAGGAATCTCGGCTCCCACTGCTGAAGACTTCTGACAGTCGGTTCCAACTTACAAGATAATGTAGACCTTCAGAACTGGATACTTTTAAAGTAACCGTGACCGAAACTCCATGGTTGCTGGTCGTTCTTATGGCTTACCTCTATGGCTTCCGTCTCGAAATCAGCGAACAGCGGAGCGGGAGCAGCCGCGGCGGCACGCTCCTATCTATAGATTTATATGGTCAGTGGGCCATATTAAAGGAAAACTTTCAGATTTTATAAAAATACGAAAGTCTGGCTATCAGGCTGACAAGAAACGTAGTATTAGGTTTCTTGCTCTATTTATAGATAAATATAGATAATTTATAGATAAATATAGATAATTTATAGATAAATATAGATATCATCTATATCATTATATAAAAGGCTTTGTCCTGAATGACATGAAAATGGAATCACGCCACGGCCTAAACCAGTGATTGTAAATACTTGAAATTTGGAGGGAGTGTTCTTCGTATAACGTAGGGGTGCGATAAGAAGGGATTTTTAGAAATTCCTCTCCTAAGGGTGTGAAAAGGGGGGATGAAGTTAGTATGGGACAACTTGATTCCTTAGTCCAATCTGCTCGAAACTTCGCATCATTATTGTTTGATGTATTTTATGGAAGATGTAATTCATAGTTTGTTGAAATTTATCCTTAAAAGTCGTTAAAAAGCATGAACAGTTTACAGCGCTTTACAGCGTTTAGCAGCGGCTTGTAGTGACGCAGGGAGTTAGATACGCCAATCACTGCTTTTTGCCACAATAGACATAATCTGTGTACTCTATTTTTGCCATGCAATTTATGGCTGGTTTGCACGTATTAAGTAGATAAATAGTCAACTAAATTTTAACTTATGACTTTATAATTACTTCATTAAATTTGAACATGCTACTTGCTACTAAATTTGTGTTTACATGCAATTGATAACTTAAAATTAAGTAAAATTTCGTTAACTATTTATCCACTTAATAAGTGTAAACCAGCCATTATAGCTCATTTGAGTAAATAATCTTTTGCTTATGAAATAAAGCCACTATTCACGATAAAGCGATCTCATTATATTTGTAAATTATCTAGATTTACAATCGAAATTGCAACTTATGAAGCCTATTTATATTATCGTAACAATTAGTTGTTAAATCTAAATAATAACTATACTTATATTTGTAACAATTTATTGTTATTATGATATTATTGTTTTCTTATACTTTTGTAGAATTTAGAAAGATTGTCTTGAATGGAGGGCTTTACATTATGTTATGTCATCTATTGTTAAAAAAATATTGGCGTTCGAAATTCAAAATTAATTATTCCTGTTACCTGTAAGAATTGGTGTTTTTTTTCATTGAGATTTAATTTTTAACCGACTTCCAAAAAGCGAGGAGGTTATATGTTCGGCTGTGGATATATTTTTTTTTGTATGTTCAACGATTACTCCGCCGTTTGTGAACCGATTTTCGAAATTTTTGTTTTGTTGTATTACTCACTGTTTCACTCCAATTTGGTACCATGTTCACAAAAGTGGTGACCTGATGATGGGATCCATGAGTGATCGAGGGAACTCCTCGAAATTTATATGGAAACATATGGTGATTTTGGTTTTATGAGAAGCATCCTAAGCATATGCTACCAAAACGTAAGATCTTGCACCGAGGTATACCATGGTTCCGAAGATACTAAGAGAACTCCGGATTCCTTATAGATACAAGTTTGGGGGCTTAGGCGCTGTTTTAAGAACTGAAAGCATATGCTACTATGCAAATTACATTCATCATCATCATCATCATTACCACATTAGGGTCACCGATGTCACCAAAATTGAACATAACAAATTCATTTCTGAGAAGTAAGCTGCTTCGATAATTAATACAAGTAACATGCATGTCTCACAACAACACATGAAAACAACCTAATTTTAACCTTTTGCATTGCGCTTAGCGTTCATAGTACAATAACTGTCTGGCGTCTCGCTTGCTATAATCTGCTAGCTAATCGGCGCGGCGGCGCGGCGCGGCACGCGCCGGGCCAGGTACCAGACCGGGCGGCGTATTTACAAAGGCTTATACCGTTTGAGTCACGAGCCAGACTCTAATAGATGAGCTTTTGTTTATGCATATTACTCGACAATACCTATTCTATCTCAGTAAAAAATGTATGTGCCATAACACATATGTGCCAAATTTCAAAAGTTTATGTATGTATGTATGTATGTATGTATGTTTTTATGTTTGTGTTCGCATATCTCCGGAACTACAAGTCCGATTTGAGTTTTTTTTTATTAAACTAGGTATTGCTTAACTTAGGGAATACTGCAAGTTTAATCAAAATCGGTTCAGTAGTTTTTGAGATAGGAAATTTTAATTCTCAATTGCGTACAATTTTGAAGTAGGTTTTATCTTTTTAATTAATAGAATACTATATTATGTGATGATACTTTTGGTTATAAGAGCATTAAACATAATAGGATACCAAACGTAATAGCCGACACAAGTTCGGTGTCCGCCATGCTTGAATGTACGTGATACACTGACGCGTTCACGAGCGTGAAAACGACTTACAAATGCAAAGCGAGATTTGTGGAGGCTTGTGGCTTGTGGAGGGTTGCCGAGGCTCGGCAAGCATCAAAACGTAGCGTAAGGTTTCATCCATATTGTGATAGTAAGTTGTCTCATCGCTCTGGGATCTGGGTCTAAACAAGTAGGCACTTGACTAGGTATAGGAAGGTACAATCTGGATGTGGACAGACAGACAGACGGACAGGCTGAAATATATTTATTATCGGGTCCCGTTTTTACCCTTTGGGTAAGGAAACAGGGAAAATTATCCATCTTTGTTATTATACTATGCAGTATGCTGACACGGACAAAGTCGCGGGCAACAGCTAGTAGTAAATAAATTCTTTCAATATCGTATTATTTTCTAAGGTGTTATATTAATTTATAAAATAAAAATAAAGCCTTTGAAAAAAATATAGCAACAAAGTTATTTTTAAAACGTCTGATAATAGTTTTGGTCATTGAAAAGTGTCTTACACTACATGATACTAGTTCAGAACAATAATCTACAAATTATATACAATGTGTCCCGACACCGGTGTCCGATCCTTTAATGTCATGATCTATGGCACATTCTATCGACGAATTGGCTCTCAAATTTTTTTTCTCTCTCACGGTTGTAAAATGGCAGCCATTTACTAATCTGACCAGTACTTCTCATGTAAATATCCTATGAAGATAAAAAAGGTCTCATTTGATAGCTAAAGATGTGGACTACGCTTACATAGGCAATATGTTATAAATTTCTTGGAATTAAACATAGAAAAACCAAAGATTAAGGAAAAAAATCGTGTATATTTTAATTAATGGCTTTTTGTGAAAAATCTAGGAAATGAAACTGTTTTTTTCTATTCTAAAAAGATAGAGGAGACTTTCGTCTTAAATAAATTCTTTACTTCAATGCTCTAACTTAGTTTATAAGTTATAACGATTTTCTTATGAAGTTATAAGTCAGATTAGTATAAAGCCAAAGAAATATATATTTTTTCAATAGTTGAAGAAAAAAAATATTTGAAAGCCAATTTGTCACTAAAATATGCCATAAATCATGACTTCAACTTCTTTATACGTGGGAGAGCCATGCTTCGGCACGAATGGGCCGGCTCGACCGGAGAAATACCACGTTCTCACAGAAAACCGACGTGAAACAGCGCTTGCGCTGTGTTTCGCCGAGTGAGTGAGTTTACCGGAGGCCCTTCCCTTCCCTCCCCTATTCCCTTCCCTTCCCATCCCTATTCCCTCTTAAAAGGCCGGCAACGCACCTGCAGCTCTTCTGATGCTGTGAGTGTCCATGGGCGACGGAAGTTGCTTTCCATCAGGTGACCCGTTTGCTCGTTTGCCCCCTTGTTTCATTAAAAAAAAAAGTCATAGTTTGCCATATTATTTTATTGAAGTGACTAAATAAGTGGTCAAACAATGGTCGCCGTCAGTCTCAGGTTGTAATAATTTACTATTATTTATTCAACAAATTCACTTAACAATATATAAAGTACCGAGTAGCCGATTCTGAGACCTACTGAATATGAATATAAAATTAGGTAAAAATCAGTAAAGCCGTTTCGGAGGAGTTCGTGGACTAACATTGTGACACGAGAATTTTATATAAGTATAAGAAAGAAGATTAGCCATAAGAAAATAAGTAAAGTAAGACTCATTTTTTGTCCACTTTGGTACCTTGTACCTGACCAGGTGTCACACTTAGAGCTACACAAATTCGCAGGTATTCTAAGTACACGAGGCCCTACCAAGAACCATCCATCAGAAAGTAAGTTATGTCTTATCCTTTTGGGATCCAGGTCTATTAAGATTGACGTTAATGACCGCCTCCGTGATCCAGTGGTCTAGAGCGTCACTATTGACTCGGAGGTCGTGAGTTCGATTCATAATAAATATGTTATTTCCAAGTTTGGTTAGGACAATGCAGGCTGATCACCTGACTGTCTCACAAGTAAGATGATCCATGCGTCGGATGGGCATGTAAAAAGTCGGTCCTGCGCCTGATCTCTCGCCAGTCGTGTCGGTCTTCCGTCCCACTGGGTTATAAGAGTAAAGGAATAGAGAGTGCTCTTGTGTACTGCGCACACATCTGGGTACTATAAAATTACTCCTGCGTACCTGGCCTGGTTTCAATGAAACCGGCCACCGTCACCAAAACCGGTGTGGGGAGTATTATTATTATTATATTATTACGTAGATTATTACTTACATAGTACATACATACAGAACAAGTTAAATAAAAGCTTCAAGAAAAAATGATGTCATTTCTTAGCTGTGTTACCGTACGGAAGATTTCTGATGTTTTTTTTCTTTATTTATATTTTACAACATTTCTGATGTTTGTTATTGTTTACAAACGTTTGTTTTATTGTTGAAACTGGTTCGGCGTTCAACAACCTCACGGTATTGCCCCAAAAAGGAATGAATTAGAAAATATTTTTTACTAGCAAACTGCAGATCGCCGTGTGGCAACCGCATCTTGCAATCGAGACCGACTGCAAGATGCGGTCCGTCTATGGCCGGCCTTAGTGGTGAAACAGTGTATAAGTCTGTGCAATCTACGAAGGCGCGCCCCACCACTTTTTGGGTGAGAATCTTTCCCTTTGACCTTGGTCTATTTATTGTAGTGAGCGCGTGCACTCATAGGCAATCGACTCTCAACTATTCTCTCAAATATTGGCTAAAGCTTGTACACATATTACTATAAACGATTAGGAGGAATGGTGGGGCGCGTCTTAGTGGATTGCACGGACTTATAATATATTATGTGCGATGTACAGTTGTCATATTCAACGTATGGTATAGAGATCAACTACGATAACATGGCGCGCCCCTCCAAAATTCAAAACGTTTGAAGTGCGTTGTCAAAACGTTCGAAGTGCGTTGTCTTGCGCGGCCGGCTAGTTATGATGAGTTGACCAACAAATCTTGGTAATAAGTGACATTAACTGAAATATTACATGTACTGTGATTGGTTGAATACTTACTACCACGGATTTAAAAAAAATACGGATGTAACCTTGTCTAATCCCGAGTGAAGCATAGTAATGGCCGCCCGTGTAGGATGTGTGCGTGTCATTGGCGCCGTCACACTATGTACAACGACAGCGGGTTGTAGTACCTAGTTGCGTGTGTGAGTGTCGGTCACGTGTACAATAAACGAAATTGTCGTACCTTGCATGCTTCACCTCTTTATAGTGTAATGCTCCATCCGTATTTTTTTTAAATCCGTGCTTACTACACACAAACTCTTTCATATTATGGATGTGATGTGACTACACACATTGAAACAGTCATTTGGAGGGGCGCGCCATGTTATCGTAGTTGATCTCTACATTAAGTTCATGGAACTCAAGGCGAGATTGTTGTCCCAATAAAAAATTTAAAAGTCGCACATAAAATTATATATATCTATACATTTTGTTGCGTTTTAAAGCATTGTGTGGCAATAAACGATTCTGATTCTGATTCTGATAAATTGGCAGAGTACAATCACTTGCAATAGTCAAAACAAACGAATAATGTTTGTATTTTTCAAATTGTAATTTAATTATGTATTTGCCTAATTAAATTACAATTTGATAAATAAAAACATGTTGTTTGTTTTGTCTATTGCATGTGACTGTACTCTGCTTATTCACATCATAAGGACAAATTAGTCTACTCGACAAGTTGAAAATGGCACAAAATAGAGACACTGCTCGTAAAATTATGTGCGATAGCTCATTGGATCCGGAATGACGCCTAGAGTTCACCGTTAAAGTAGCAGCGCTGAAAGAGCAAGCTTTTTTGTGATTTGTATGGACAAGCGCCCCAGAGTCAGGAGTTTGCTCTTACAAAAGTAAAAAAAAATAAGTAAATCTTTCAGCGCTGCTACTTTCACAGTGAACTCTATACTTACAAGGGATGCTTACTAGACACTTACATACCATATTATCTGCACCTTGGTATGTTGCATTCTATTTAATATAATCTAATTCTATACTAATATTATACAGAGGTAAACTTTGTTTGTATAATTGTAATGAATAGGCTCAAAAACTACTGGACCGATTTTAAAAATTCTTTCACCATTCGAAAGCTACATTATCCACGAGTAACATAGGCTAAATTTTATTTTGGAAATAAATAGTTTTCCGTAAGATATTTGGGTTTTTCGGACACAAGGTGTAAAAAATCAACCAGAAAAGTTACTTATTTTGCGTACGCTGCCTAAAATATAAAAGATAGAACCATAAAATGTTTCAATTAGTTGTAGATCTTATAAATATCTACAAAAAAGTGCGCGACACACTATACCTATCTATCTCAAGTGCGGCAAAACAACCATTTTTTTATTTAAAAAATCTTCAATTTTTTTGGACTACATTTAAACGCGTTTATTTTACTCATGCTATTAACCCTTATCAAAATAAATTATTTCATCATTAAGTACAGTTTATGTAGATAACATTTGGTCTTTGAATGACTAAAATTGGACGTTTGGTTTTGAAGTTATGGCGAAATTAAAATATTACGATTTCTACTGCACGGCCCGTTGCGAAGTGGGCGTCATGGGGGTGCGCGTGCGAGACGGGAGTTTAGATAGCTATAGGCTATAGCTCTATGCCCACAGTCCACACTGTGCAGTGTACACTTTCATCTTCTTTCATTCAGCTATCGTTAGGCATTGCAAAAAACGGATTTTTAAAAAAATCCGGATTTTCGATTTTTTCATCCTCAAATCCGGATTATCCGGATAATCCGGATTTTTTGTAAATTTTTAAATATTTTTGGTAAATAGCTCTAAATGTGAGTTATTTTCTTATAATTTCTTTATTTAACATTCATTTTAAAAGTGCAAAATAAAACATCTTAAAAATTAAAATTTTTCTTAACTTAGCGATGGAAGGAAAAGAATAAAATAACAGTATTGGTACTTAAATATTATTAACAACTTAAAAATACCTTGATTTTTAACTACATATTTAAAAATGTGAAATTTTAGTTAACAAAAAAATCCTAAGCAATCACCCCTTTTCGGTGACTTCGTCATTTTTGCACCTACAGCTGTCAGCTGCACATCATCAAATTATGCTCCAAGATCTGCAAGTCTCTAGTGAAACTTACAAAAAATAGGTCAAAGACACAAACAATGATCAACAGTAGGTACGAGACGTAGGATCGAGGTAGACGAGCAAGAAATTCACTATGTCAACGAGTACCTGCACTTGGGATAATTAGTTTCTTATGACTACAGAAAGGCAGAAAAACTGATTCGTGAAGAATAGTGACTTACCAATCTCACTGGAGCGCAGACTCGTTGATATGTGTATTTCGCTCGTCATAACCAACGATGGGCAAATACGATCATTGATCGATTTACGATTTACAAAAGTTCCAACTCAGGGTTTGCCAAAGAGCAATAGAGCTCAAATCTCAACAAAACAAAAAAAAACCTAATGTGCTCCCAAATTAGAATCAGAGACGTAGAAATTAAGACGGCCAAGCTAAAGTTGCATCGAGCTGGTCACGTTGTCCGCATACATCTAGGCTGGTTATCGACCGATTGATTATCCTACTATTATTATAGACCTAAGAAAAGATAGCGCTATGCTATGGAGGTGTTTTTTCCTCCGAAGGCAGATCACTGTAACCTTGACGTTACGACGATCCTTGAAGATCTATTGTGACTCCTTCGTATTAGAGTACCGTCCCCAACCCAGTGCTGCTCATAAATTTAACGATGTGATTTGGATTGGTGCCACAAATTTCCTCTTTAGTAAATTAGGAGAGTTTCGCTCTGTAGTAGAGCAGTAGAGTCAAGTAGAAGGTGAATAGGTGTGTCACAGAATCTGCAGGTTGTGAAGCTATTAACACCTATTCTGTTAAGGTGCTTGTTCAGCTTACATTGTCCAGTTAGGCTTCTGGCAAGGATTCTATTTTTTTTTCTTACTAGCCAACTCGTCAGTGGTTATGTTACCAATGAGGAACCAACCGTTGCGAAGACTTTAGCCTAGAACACAGTTATAACTGGAGACATATCAGCTGGGCTGGCAAACGGTGACGCTGGGGCAAGATAAGTGAAAGATTCGGGCGGCGTCTTTGCCCTGTGCAGTTGGATAGTATATTCATATTTGGGCTATTGCACAGAATAATGACTTAAAATAATTATTTAAAATTTAAATCAACATTTCGTCATTATAAACTTACTTTATTCCTTTAATTAGACAAAATCACATATCGGCAATCGGCATTTGTTACGTAAACAATTATAATTTATAATTATAACCTCAATGTAAACAAAAGCAACATATTTTAGAAAAAACATTGTATTAAATGTTCTAAAATACATAATTTTAAATTTGTCATAGTTGCATTTACATATTTTTTTTATCATATTTAAGAAAACATAATAAATATAGTAAAATAAGAGCTAGGTTATAATAAATTAAAATATGTCGTCAAAATGAAGAAATGTAAAGAAATGTAATTATAACCACCAAATAACTACACAATGGAATGTTAGACATACGGAATTCTGACTTTGGTACGTGTAGACCACGCAAAGTTGTGATAGTGCCTTTAAACAAATGTATGAATTTGTATGTCAGATATTACACTATACATTTAAATCAATTTTATATTACGTAAAAGCTTATTTTTCATAATTTTTATCTAGTATTCGGAAAAACCGAAAATCCGGATTTTGAGAAATAAAAATCCGGAATTTTTATAGGCCCAAAAAATCTGGATTATCCGGATTTTTCGGATTTCGAAGTATACGGATTACAATCCCTAGCTGTCGTAATGGCGCATTCAATTATTTTCTTAAATATTTGAAAATCCCTAAGAGAGCCAGGTCGGACGACCATGGCGCCATACTTATATTTTAGTCACTTCAATAAAATAATATGGGCAAAACAACGTTTGCCGGGACAGCTAGTATAATATAATATCATAAATATTTTTGTTACCTTTTTTATAAAATAAGGGGGCAAAGGAGCAAACGGGTCACCTGATGAAAAGTCGCTCATGTTCACTCGACGCAACATTTACCTCAAGAAAAAAAATCATTTTCTTATCAAAATTACATTTTAAACGCGATACTACCTAATCCTCTCCTAATGGCTTAAGACCAGCACATGTAATGAACGACGAAATTACGTCAGATTTTAAAAATACGTTGTAATATTTCCGAAAATTTTATAATAAGATTACCAGTTTCCCATATAAAGAAAGTTGACCAAAATCTTGCATAACAAAAGGTACTGTAAGCTCAAAATGTACAGTAATTATATAACTTGAAATATTACCGATTTAAGTACCAACGAAATCGGATCGATTTTTTTGGATGTCTCATATTTTGTGCGGCAATCAAAAAATTCTAGCCGAGTTTACTGTGACATATAAAAACAAAATAAATTAAATATTTAAGGGAGGCTCCCATACAACAAACGTGATTTTTTTTGTTATTTTTTTCTCGATATCAATAACGGCAATATTATACAGTAAGTATGTTAGTGTAATCACCGTTATCCTTGAAACCATCAAATGAGCCCGTCAAAATGAACAACTTTTTCTTAAATGAGAACAATGCAGCTGGAAACTCAAAAAAATGCCGTCTTCATACCCATACGGATGCCCGGATGGGCAATTTGTATGGGTATGAAGACGGATTTTTTTGAGTTCCCACATACCAACATTGTTCCATAGATTGTTCTCATCTAAGAAAAAGTAGTTCATTTTGACGGGATCATTTGATGGTTTCAACTTTCAAGGATAACGGTGTTTACACTAACATCTTGTATCTAAGGCACTTGAAATATTCACGAAATACTCAGTTTTATTTGTACTTTAATAATTTATAATAAAATTTAAATAAATGAAATAATTAAGGGGGGCTCCCATACAAAAAGCACAATTCACAGCCTATTTTTGCTCCATTGTGGTATGGAACCATTCGTGCGCGAGTCCAACTTGCACTTGGCCGATTTTTTGTATGGGCATGCGTTCCAGCGCGTTTTTCCCGAAGAATTCTATTTATTGGTTTTTCCGTATAAAATTATGTCAAAAATGTCTAAAAACCGATGTAACTGAAATTTGGTATGGAGATACTTTGAGTCCCAAGAAAGCATAATATATAGGATGCTTTTTTATCCCGCAAAAATGTACGGTTCATGCGCAATAAACGAATTTTGTCGCAACGGAGTTGCGGGCGTCATCTTGTTTTGCATGAAACCATTCATATTTTAACTAGGTACTTATTAATTTTATTATATATTCTATATCATTATATAAAATGCTTTGTCCTGAATGACATGAAAATGGAATCACGCCACGGCCTAAGCCAGTGATTGTAAATACTTGAAATTTGGAGGGAGTGTTCTTCGTATAACGTAGGCGTGCGATAAGAAGGGATTCTTAGAAATTCCTCTCCTAAGGGTGTGAAAAAGGGGGATGAAGTTAGTATGGGACAACTCGAATCCTTAGTCCAATCTGCTCGAAAATTCGCATCAATATTATTTGATGTATTTTATGGAAGATGTAATTCATAGTCTGTTGAAATTTATCCCTAAAAGTCATTAAAAAGCATGAACAGTTTACAGTGCTTTACAGCGTTTAGCAACGGCTTGCAGCGACGCAGGGAGTTAGAGACGCCAATCACTGCTTTTTGCCACAATATACATAATCTGTGCACTCTATTTTAGTTATGGCTGGTTTACACGTACTAAGTAGATAAGTAGTCAACTAAATTTTAACTTATGACTTTATAATTACTTCACTAAATTTGAACATGCTACTTGCTACTAAATTTGTGTTTACATCCAATTGATAACGTAAAATTAAGTAAAAATTTAGTTAACTACTTATCCACTTATTACGTGGTAGCGCGTGGGGGGCGGGGGGGTTCTGTATTTGTCCCGCTCTGTCAAAAAATAAATGGTCACATTAGGCATGCCCGCGACGCTTGCCCTCTGAGGCTCTGACCATATCTAAATCTTTAAAAATTACAATGTTGGCGTTGCGTTCGTTGACGCGTTCAATTATTGAATGCGCCAAAACGAAAGTTGAATGAAAGAAGATGACGAAAATTGAAGACGAAAGCGCATAGTGTGGACATAGCTATTAGGTCACCATCAGGTCCTAGCCCAAGGTTTAGCTGTTTACCAGGTCTTAGATTAGATTACCTATATTCCTATCTATGTAGACCATTCTGAAATTTATGCAATGCTGACCAAAGATAAATGCTGCTTTCAATGCCAGGTTTTACAATCGGACTGGCTAGTTGTTTTATAATGCTGATGTGTGTGCGCAGAACTTATAACACAGCTCTCTGTTCCTCTCAATTTTTTTTTTGTTTTTTCGATAATAATAATTTATTTGCCAGAGTGAAATGTACTTAATGATATGGTCTTCATAATAAAAATTAAAGGATCATAACACTCAACAGTCGACTAAATTATTAATAGTATGCAATTAATGTCATTTATAACTAGTCTAAAAGGTGGAGAAGTAGAATTATTACTAAATGTCATTGAAATAATTACTAAATAATGTCTTTGAAATAATATAAGTAGGCCTGTCTGCACCAGCCTGCGTTTGGTCAACTTGACGTCTGACGACCTCTGTGACTCAGTGGTTGAGCACGTAGCTCAAGTCGGGGCTAACGGGTTCAAATCCCGCCGACGCGACGCAACAAATCGATGTTCCTGGGTCATAGATGTGTATTATATATTTGCTTAATATTTATATGTATAATAGTATAAAAGTAAACTATATCAAATATTATATTTCCGTTGTATCATGTATGGTACAAGTAACACAAGCCCCTTTCTTTCTAACCTAACCTCTTGGTTAGCACTTGGCCAGACTGACGTGGTGTGAAGCGTCCATTTGAATACCTATATCCATACTAGGTCCTTCTCACTTGGTAGGGGCCATTTATGCCCCACCCCGTGTGTCGTGGGTTTTTGGGAGCCTAATTATTCTTATAAGGAGCCTCTCTATCTCCACAACGATACAATAATACAAAGTACAGTAATTCTTATTTTATCGATATAATAGAGATAATATTGATATGCTTCTGTTTACATGTAATCGTATTTCAATATTCAAATCACTCTTTTGCTTAGTGATTTTAAAATGTACCTTGAGTTGATTGTGAGGACACGAGTCACGAGGCAAAGCTCCTTTGCCTCGTGTAATCTATTATTTTTAATTTCATTTAATTTAATCAAATCTATTAAAATTAACTAATCTATAAGAATATGGTGGCAGTAAGCTTGGATACAAAGCAGCTTAAAAATAATATTAGTGCCCTACTCAAAATCCATTCGCTTGTTAGCGAAGTTAGATGTCAAAAATGTGGGATTTAATATCGCAAGCGCCATGATACGCGGTGATGTTCATAAGCTATGTCCACACTGTGCACTTTCATCTTCAATTTTCGTTATCTTTCATTCAACTTTCTTAAGGCGACGCCTTGATAATTTGGCTGTAGCGATGCCGATTTTTCTCAGCAATGACTAAAGCTAAGAAACTAAAGTTCATTGTCAGTATTCATCATGTCTTTGTCTTTGAATTGCCCATAGCATAACACGATTGGACAACTTTTATAACACAGAATTATCAATCGAAAAGACCTCTGTAAAAAAAGGGATTCCTATTTTTCCAACAGAGGAGAGTGATTTAAGGTTCCAAAATTTGTACATAAATTGGTTGAAGCATACACTTTAATATGTGCATAGCTTATATGAAATGTATTTATGGTTTTTAAATTACGCGACAAAAACCATTTTGTTGCTTATGCCCTTTCCATTTTTTGCTGTTCCATTGCTTGTTTTCTATGAGAGGCCGGCCCGGCCTCTCATAGAAAACAAGCGATCTAAAACATATCCAACACGGTTTCTTACTTTAACGCGGCGTCACCTTAATGGCGCATTCAATAACTGAATGCGTCTACGAACGCAACGCCAACATTGTCATTAAAGAACAAAGCGAAAGTTTTGGATACGGTCAGAGGGCATGCGTCGCGGGCATGCCTCACGTGCGCTTTTGACTGCGCTATGAATTATGATGCATGCCATGCATTTATGAAGAAAAAAGGCACATTGTGGACATAGCTATACAGGGCATTACTAAGCGATGCGCTATGTAGAATTCACACTAATATTATAAATGCGAAAGTTTGTCTGTCTGTCTATTACCTCTTAACGTCCAAACCGCTGAACTGATTTTGCTTATGTTTAGTATGGAGACACTTTGAGTCCCGAGCCTTAGATACTTTTTATCCCGGGAAATGTACGTTTGCCGTGCGATAAAAGAATTTCGGCGTAACGGAATTGCGGGCAGCGCTTCTAGTTCTGCATTATTATCACAATGACCATGAACGTAGAAAAAAAGGCGGACGGAGTCTTATTATACACATCACTCATGCGTCTTCAGAGTCGGCCACACACACATTCTCACGTCTGTGAAATGGCCGGACTAGCGTAAGAATGTGTGCGTGCGGGCCGTGTACACTGTACATAATATTATGCAGTCAGCCTGGCCGACTCTAAAGACACAGTGCTGTGTATAAGACTACGTCAAAAGTAGAACAAAGCTTTTTGTTTTCTGTCTTTGCTTGTGCTAGCGTGAAAACATTGCGGTAATAATATAATATCCTATTAAGGCCATCCCCCGAGCAAACGACCTTGACCATACATTTGCCGCGTCGCTTAATCGCACCAAACCCCTATTTTTTTACTTATAGTTCAAAATTGACTTAAAAAAAATTAAACGTGGAATATGTATAAGTTATAGTTATAGTTTATGATATTGTTATAGTTTATGATATTTTCGATCTATTGGCGTATGTTTCAAATAAAAGTAATTTGTGAATACTAAGAAGATGCTGAATGTATGCTTGAATTTTAATAAATCGGTTTTACTTTGGAAGCTGATATCATTAGTACGATAAACAAAAATAGAAAATTTAAAACGTGGAAAGGAACGTTGATATGCTGAAGATTATTGCTGTATTTTTATTATAACTCTGTAGCTTTCAAATTATGAGTTTATAGGAATCTCCGTAGGGAACGCCCTTATTTTTTTTTTATAAAACAAATCACGATAACATTTAACCCATCAATCCCCATAAGGACACCGGTGACCACGATAACAATAGAATAACAGTAGATTTCCAAGAATCCTCGATCGAAGCATTGAATAGGAAGCTAAGTAAGAAGCTTATCACTAAAGGCGGCACTCAAAATATTTTCTAGAATCTAATAGACCACAGAGATATTAAATTCTGATATCTATGTAATAGACAATCTACGAACGTATCTGATATGAAACATTGTAGCATTACAATTAGGTTCTATCTGTGTTTTGGAGGTAAATCTCGTGAAAACCGTAAATTTTTCGGCGATAATAAGTAGCCTATATCCTTCCCCGTAATTCACTGCGGATATTCGTATAACTTTTATCAAAATCGGACCAGTTATTACAGAGCTTGTTTGTAAACAATAATATTTTGCGTATTAGATGTCGTCATTGGTCTATTTTCTTTACGAACTTCATTGTATTAACTGACCTTGAAATAGATTAATATAAAACTAAAACTGTTTTGATTCCTTGTCTAGTTTTGATAACATAATCTATTTCATCGAATTCCTAAGCGGGGCACATCATATTTAAATTATTAATTATTTGGTTTTTAATAGGACTAAATCCAAGTAGTGATTTTCGATTAATTTTATTGTTTGCTAATAATAATTATTATCCTGTTTTCGGTAGTCTCAAATAAGTGTTTGATTGGGTAAAGTGGCTGAAAATATTGTTGGTAAGTTCTTGAAATTTTTCCTTTTGAACAACACCTTTATAATAAAGAGCTTTCAAATCTACTTCAAGTATCTGCATACATTATTGCGCACACATTTGGGCACTATAAAATCTCTAACTCTTTGCAATCAAACCAGCCAGCCGATTCTCAATGGTTATAAAGATTTTATTGCTGAAGCTGTTCTTAAGTTATATTATTTAAACGACCACAGAAAGTTTGACCGTAACTTGCAGCTCAGTTCTGTAAGTTATTGCTATTCTATTTCTAATCAGCCAAATAAACTTAGTTCAGATTTTGAAACTATAAAGATTTGTTAGCGATCATTCACCGATTTTCCATTCTTTGCCGAATTACCGTAACCTTTTTTTCTATGTTGATTTGACTTAAACACATTTAAATATGAAAGTAATGAAAGATACGAATACATTTAAGTGAATGAGACATGTAACAGTTAATTATAGTTTTTCAGTTAATAAGACTTAAACATTTATGGGTACGGTAATTAGACAAATGTAATACTTATTTTAATTTTATGTAACGGCAATAAGAAAGTATAATTAACTATCTAAAACATGATAATAAAAACACTGATTAATAAGTTGTACATATCTATCTATATCTATACTCTATGGTAGCTATACATAGTAAGTAAGCAATTAATTTTAAAGCTTTCAAATGAAACCAGTAATTTCGAAAATATCATGTATTTAAATAATATTTAAGTTCTAACACCACGTAAGACACTTTTTGGCTATTTTGACATTTTGATGTAATTCGCTAGAAAATCGGAAGACGTATCATTGTAGCCAATCAGGGATACGCATCGGCCAACAAAAACTTGTAAAGTAGTTAAATAGTAATATAATGTATTTTTGACTTACGTGGTATTAACTTAAAGGACCGAATCATGTATTATGCTGGCTTCTCACGGCACGTTATATCACGAGCCGGGCCACGCCGAGCCGATTTGTACAAGTCAGCACGAGCCAACAGCTGAGTCCACGCTACCAGTTCTCACGGCGCGTAATATCACAAGCCGTGCCACCCCGAGCGTGCTCGAGTCTTCACGAGCCCGAGCCAGCCCGCGCCACCTCGATCCACTACCTTCACACGGCGCGTGGCTTGAGCTGACGCGGCGCGGCTTGTAATATTATGGGCCGTGAGAAGCCAGCATTAAAATTTTACTTAACTAGTCGTCTTTATAGACGCTCAGTGTCTGCAGCAGCTTATCGAAGTTTTTCCTGGTGGGGTCGTATTTCTTCTCGAACTTCTCATATAGCTGGGGGAACTCTTTCTTCATCATTGTCAGGTATTTCACAGCTGCACGCTTCTGAACCATATCGCATTCGGCACAGGAATCCGACATCACCGACAAGACGTGAACTGTGAACATCAAATTCGTGAGGCTAGATTCCTAAATATGTTTTTAAAATATTATACCTAACTAAATGACGTCCGCAACTCCGTTGCGACAAAAGTCGTTTATCGCGCTGTAACAGTGCATTTTGCCGGGAGAAAAGTATCCTGTGTCCTTTCCCGGGACACAAAGTATATATTTTTTAATTTAAAGTAGAAATAATTTATTTTTAATATATAAAATTCTCGTGTCACAGTGCTTGTGCGCGAATTTTTCCAAAAGGGCTCAACTGATTTTAATGAAAATTTTTATTTACCTACATTCGTTAGGCCTGAGAATAGATTTTTATCTACTTTTTATATTGATAGTAGGAATAATTTGTATCACAAAACAACGTTTGCCGGATTAGCTAGTTCCATTTATGAATTTAAGGGCCAATTCAGACCGCAAGGCGTCGCGTAGATTCATTTCTAAATTTGTATGGATTTGACAGATTTGCAAGACGTCTCACGCAATTGAAATCTGTCAATTCAGTACAAATTTAGAAATGCATCTACGCGTTACATTGCGGTCTTAATTAACCCTAATTCACACAAACATCTACTCACTCTTGCCGACCGCATTGAATCCCTCACACGGGCCCTCGTCCAAATAACACGCCGTGAGTTCCTGCGTCTCCTTGCGAGCCTTGGCCGGGTCCTGCAGTAAAGTGTTCTCGATGAAAGTGTCGTTCAGGTCCGTGTAGGCCAGGGCCACACCCAATAGAGGCATGAGCAGGAGGATCTTCATTGTATTCTGTAAAAAGTGGAGCAAAAAGAAGCATCGAAAAGGGTGAAGTGTTATCATTTAGGGCTCCCACACATAACTGCGAATTCACATCACAATGTCATTTTTAGTATGAGTTTGGTCGCAGATATATGCGATGCGATGCGAAGTCGCAGTTTTGTGAGGGAGAGGGAAGGAAGAGGGGTTTTAAGGGCTTAAAACCTGTAGCTTTAATATCACACTTATTCATAGAACATTACATACTTTATCCATTTAAATAATTAGCTAACATATTAGTAAAGATTGGATGTTAGACGGTGTTATGGAACTAGAATTTACCTGATTAACTGCGTCGACGAATTATAATATGTTATAGTACTTCACGTAGAATTATAATATGTTATACTGTGCCAGTGCTTTCTTACCAGCGTTTTAAATAACACATTATGAACGCAAGAATGCAACGAAATTAGTAATTTAATGTCATTAAAATAATTCCTAGAATTTTAGAATTCCTAAGTTTCTATTATATGCGAATAAAATGGGATTGTGTATCTTCTTGTTATGTATATTTTATTTATATTGTCACTTATTTACTGTTTTGTTGTCAGGTAATATAAAATTATTAAAAGAATACATAACATAGGCTGTGTTATTTTCTTAGGCATTACAATAGACATTAACAAATAAAAGAGTAGGACTAAGGTTCAATTCAGAGCGCAATGCGACGCGTATAATTACCTATGCATTTCTAAATTTGTGCTGAATTTACAGATTCCGTGAGCGTGAGACGTCGTGCAAATCTGTCTTATACAAACAAGTTGCGTTGCGGTATAAAATGACCCTAATACAAGACATAGTGCCCTCCCTCAGGGCTGTGTGCTATCGCCTACCATATTCCCACTGCATATCAATAACATGTTACAGACCAACGGCATTCATCGCTATGCGGGTGATAGTACAGGTGATGCTGTATATACCAGTGCCCTCCCTCAGGGCTGTGTGCTATCGCCTACCCTATTCCCACTGCATATCAATGACAAGTTACAGACCAACGGCATTCATCGCTATGCGGGTGATAGTACAGGTGATGCTGTATATATCTGTGCCCTCCCTCAGTGCTGTGTACTATCGCCTACCCTGTTTCCATTGAATATCAATGACATGTTACAGACCAACGGCATTCATCGCAATGCGGGTGATAGTACAGGTGATGCTGTATATACCAGTGCTCTCCCTCAGGGCTGTGTGCTATCGCCTACCCTATTCCCACTGCATATCAATGACATGTTACAGACCAACGGCATTCATCGCTATGCGGGTGATAGTACAGGTGATGCTGTATATACCAGTGCCCTCCCTCAGGGCTGTGTGCTATCGCCTACCCTATTCCCACTGCATATCAATGGCATGTTACAGACCAACGGCATTCATCGCTATGCGGGTGATAGTACAGGTGATGTTGTATATATCAGTGCCCTCCCTCAGGGCTGTGTGCTATCGCCTACCCTATTCCTACTGCATATCAATGACGTGTTACAGACCAACGGCATTCATCGCTATGCGGGTGATAGTACAGGTGATGCTGTATATATCTGTGCCCTCCCTCAGGGCTGTGTGTTATCGCCTACCCTATTCCCACTGTATATCAATGACATGTTACAGACCAACGGCATTCATCGTTATGCGGGTGATAGTACAGGTGATGCTGTATATATCAGTGCCCTCCCTCAGGGCTGTGTGCTATCGCCTACCCTATTCCCACTGCATATCAATGACATGTTACAGACCAACGGCATTCATCGCTATGCGGGTGATAGTACAGGTGATGTTGTATATATCAGTGCCCTCCCTCAGGGCTGTGTGCTATCGCCTACCCTATTCCTACTGCATATCAATGACATGTTACAGACCAACGGCATTCATCGCTATGCGGGTGATAGTACAGGTGATGTTGTATATATCAGTGCCCTCCCTCAGGGCTGTGTGCTATCGCCTACCCTATTCCTACTGCATATCAATGACATGTTACAGACCAACGGCATTCATCGCTATGCGGGTGATAGTACAGGTGATGCTGTATATATTTGTGCCCTCCCTCAGGGCTGCGTGCTATCGCCTACCTTATTCCCACTGCATATCAATGACATGTTACAGACGAACGGCATTCATCGCTATGCGGATGATAGTACAGGTGATGTTGTATATATTTGTGCCCTCCCTCAGGGCTGTGTGCTATCGCCTACCTTATTCCCACTGCATATCAATGACATGTTACAGACCAACGGCATTCATCGCTATGCGGGTGATAGTACAGGTGATGCTGTATATATCAGTGCCCTCCCTCAGGGCTGTGTGCTATCGCCTACCCTATTCCTACTGCATATCAATGACATGTTACAGACCAACGGCATTCATCGCTATGCGGGTGATAGTACAGGTGATGCTGTATATATCTGTGCCCTCCCTCAGGGCTGTGTGCTATCGCCTACCCTATTCCCACTGCATATCAATGACATGTTACAGACCAACGGCATTCATCGCTATGCGGGTGATAGTACAGGTGATGCTGTATATATCAGTGCCCTCCCTCAGGGCTGTGTGCTATCGCCTACCCTATTCCTACTGCATATCAATGACATGTTACAGACCAACGGCATTCATCGCTATGCGGGTGATAGTACAGGTGATGCTGTATATATCAGTGCCCTCCCTCAGGGCTGTGTGCTATCGCCTACCCTATTCCTACTGCATATCAATGACATGTTACAGACCAACGGCATTCATCGCTATGCGGGTGATAGTACAGGTGATGCTGTATATACCAGTGCCCTCCCTCAGGGCTGTGTGCTATCGCCTACCCTATTCCCACTGCATATCAATGGCATGTTACAGACCAACGGCATTCATCGCTATGCGGGTGATAGTACAGGTGATGTTGTATATATCAGTGCCCTCCCTCAGGGCTGTGTGCTATCGCCTACCCTATTAGTACTGCATATCAATGACGTGTTACAGACCAACGGCATTCATCGCTATGCGGGTGATAGTACAGGTGATGCTGTATATATCTGTGCCCTCCCTCAGGGCTGTGTGTTATCGCCTACCCTATTCCCACTGCATATCAATGGCATGTTACAGACCAACGGCATTCATCGCTATGCGGGTGATAGTACAGGTGATGTTGTATATATCAGTGCCCTCCCTCAGGGCTGTGTGCTATCGCCTACCCTATTCCTACTGCATATCAATGACGTGTTACAGACCAACGGCATTCATCGCTATGCGGGTGATAGTACAGGTGATGCTGTATATATCTGTGCCCTCCCTCAGGGCTGTGTGTTATCGCCTACCCTATTCCCACTGTATATCAATGACATGTTACAGACCAACGGCATTCATCGCTATGCGGGTGATAGTACAGGTGATGCTGTATATATCAGTGCCCTCCCTCAGGGCTGTGTGCTATCGCCTACCCTATTCCTACTGCATATCAATGACATGTTACAGACCAACGGCATTCATCGCTATGCGGGTGATAGTACAGGTGATGCTGTATATATCTGTGCCCTCCCTCAGTGCTGTGTACTATCGCCTACCCTGTTTCCATTGAATATCAATGACATGTTACAGACAAACGGCATTCATCGCTATGCGGGTGATAGTACAGGTGATGCTGTATATACCCGCTCCCCCCATATTATGTCTTTGAAACGAACTTGTGTCTAAAATAGAGAATTTTGAGAAAATCTCTGAATGGGGTATTAACTTAGTCCAATTCAACCCCACCAAGACACAAGTCTGCGAGTTCACCACTAAAAAGTCACCAATGTTCGTATATCCTCGTTTTGAGACCTCTTTAACAATCTCCCCTGGCACTAAAATACTTGGCGTAAACATATCAAGCGAAGTCCAGTTCCGATATCATCTGGAGGGTAAGGCCAAGTTAGCCTCGAAGAAGCTTGGTGTTCTTAACAGAGTGAGACAGTGTTTCAGTCCGGAGTTCTGGACCAACGCCTACAACTCTACAAGGCGCAGGTTCAGCCTTAAATGTAATATTGTTCTCATCTCCGAGCAGGGACACCAAAATACCAACTTCTCCCTCTGGATCGTATCCACCGAAGGGCCGCTCGAATTGTTGACTGCCATAGTGTTTCAAACAGCCTGGACCCCTTAGAATCATGGCGAGATGTAGCTTCACTCTGTATCCTCTATCGGTTGTATCACGGGGAGTGCTCTGAAGAATTGTTCGGAATCATATTACCTCCTGCAACTTTTCGCCATCCCCCAACGAGAAAAATATACCATCCTTATCACCTTGATGAGTCTTCCACCGTGCATTTTTCGCGTAATTTTCTACTGCGCACTGTAAAACTCTGGAATGAACTGTCACCAGCAGTATTTTCGGACCTATACAACCTGCAAATCTTTAAGAAGGGATCGTATTCCCTCTTAAAAGGCCAGCAATGCACCTGCAGCCCTTCTGATGTTGCGAGTGTCCATGAGCGACGGTAGATATTTCCACCAGGTGACCCGTTTGCTCGTTTTCCCCCTTATTTAATTAAATTAGGTTGACTTATAAAAAATAAGTTGACTAATTTATACTAATACTAATAGGTTGACTTAGAAGTGTAAGTAATTGAAATTTTTTTTTTTTTTACATTTGACGTATTATGACAAAAGTCGTCATTACCTGCAAAAAAGTATGACCAAAAATGTATCGAGCTTGGTCCAAATGTCCACCACTAAATGATACTTAATAATATGTAATGGTCTGCTAAATACTAAATTATTATAACTGGACCGCGACCAAAATATTATCCTGTCAGTAAAAAAATATGACGGAATGAAAAGTTTTCTACCATCTTATTCCATAAAATATTACCATCTTAATACCACGGTATAATACACGTATTAAAATATGAAAGTAATTAAATATACGAATACAATAATGAATGAGGCATGAAACATTTATACCACAGGAAAATTAAACATTCAACTTCGGAATAATTCGCATAGAGCTGAAAATTGGTAGAGATGTTAAATACACCATTACAAATAAAACCTCAAAAGTCCCCGGCGATCCCCCTTGTGCAAAAAAAAAAATTATTCAAGGTCAAAGGTTTTGAACGTGGGAGAGTCATGCTTTGGCACGAATGGGCCGGCTCGACCGGAGAAATACCACGTTCTCACAGAAAACCGGCGTGAAACAGCGCTTGCGCTGTGTTTCGCCGAGTGAGTGAGTTTACCGGAGGCCCAATCCCCTACCCTATTCCCTTCCCTTACCATCACTACCCTCCCCTATTACCCTATTCCCCTTTTAAAAGGCCAGCAACGCACCTGCAGCTCTTCTGATGCTGCGAGTGTCCATGGGCGACGGAAGTTGCTTTCCATCAGGTGACCCGTTTGCTCCTTTGCCCCCTTATTTCATAAAAAAATGTATGAAAATGAGGTTTTTCCTGATTTTTTCCAAACTGTATATTTTATCACAAAAATAGGTAGGGCAAAAGTGTAGATCATAGAATTCTCTACAAAAAATATTCAGACACTTTTTTCATACGACTTGCCATTCCTTATAAATGGCGGGCTTAAAGTTTGGCAAAATTATAATTATCTATACTTATATTATAAAGCTAAAGAATTTGTGGAACTACTGCTTTTAATTGAAGAATTCATGTTTTGTTGGATAGTCTTATTTATCGATTAAGACTTGAGCTATATAATATCACGTTGCCACCAATAGGAGCAATGAAACAGAGGAAAATGGGGAAAAACGGGGAAATTTATTTGAAGGAGCTTATATCTCACAAACGGCAGAAGCAATTTTTTATATTATTTGTCACAGTCCACAGATAATTATAGAATAGGCCACGTGGAGGAACATAGGCTATTTTGTTTTACAGGAAAATTTACGGTTTGCGTGAAATTTATAATTAACGCGGCCGGGCGGAGCCACGCTTAACATCTAGTACTACATACTAGGGTTGTTTAAAAAAATTGAAACGTTCTCGGCCTGACATACTTCTGAGTGAAGTGAGTGAATAATGACTTAAAATAATTATTTAAAATTTAAATCAACATTTCGTCATTATAAACTTACTTTATTCCTTTAATTAGACAAAATCACATATCGGCAATCGGCATTGGTTACGTAAACAATTATAATTTATAATTATAACCCCAATGTAAACAAAAGCAACATATTTTAGAAAAAAACATTGTATTCAATACTATTTAAATGTTCTAAAATACATAATTGTAAATTTGTCATAGTTGCATTTACATATTTATATTATCATATTTAAGAAAACATATTAAATATAGTAAAATAAGAGCTAGGTTGTAAGAAATAAAAATATGTCGTCAAAATGAAGAAAGGTAAAGAAATGTAATTATAACCACCAAATAACTACACAATGGAATGTTAGACATACGGAATTCTGACTTTGGTACGTGTAGACCACGCAAAGTTGTGATAGTGCCTTTAAACAAATGTATGAATTTGTATGTCAGATATTACACTATACATTTAAATCAATTTTATATTACGTAAAAGCTTATTTTTCATAATTTTTATCTACTATTCGAAAAAACCGAAAATCCGGATTTTGAGAAATATAAATCCGGATTTTTCATAGGCCCAAAAAATCTGGATTATCCGGATTTTTCGGATTTCGAAGTATACGGATTACAATCCCTAGCTGTCGTAATGGCGCATTCAATTATTTTCTTAAATATT
This sequence comes from Lysandra bellargus, assembly GCA_905333045.1. NCBI lineage: Eukaryota > Metazoa > Arthropoda > Insecta > Lepidoptera > Lycaenidae > Lysandra > Lysandra bellargus. The sequence continues at coordinate 12,795,947 of HG995324.1, read as the reverse complement.
TGAAAATGCCTAAGAGAGCCAGGTCGGACGACCATGGCGCCATACTTATATTTTAGTCACTTCAATAAAATAATATGGGCAAAACAACGTTTGCCGGGACAGCTAGTATAATATAATATCATAAATATTTTTGTTACCTTTTTTATAAAATAAGGGGGCAAAGGAGCAAACGGGTCACCTGATGAAAAGTCGCTCATGTTCACTCGACGCAACATTTACCTCAATAAAAAAAATCATTTTCTTATCAAAATTACATTTTAAACGCGATAATACCCAATCCTCTCCTAATGGCTTAAGACCAGCACATGTAATGAACGACGAAATTACGTCAGATTTTAAAAATACATTGTAATATTTCCGAAAATTTTATAATAAGATTACCAGTTTCCCATATAAAGAAAGTTGACCAAAATCTTGCATAACAAAAGGTACTGTAAGCTCAAAATGTACAGTAATTATATAACTTGAAATATTACCGATTTAAGTACCAACGAAATCGGATCGATTTTTTTGGATGTCTCATATTTTGTGCGGCAATCAAAAAATTCTAGCCGAGTTTACTGTGACATATAAAAACAAAATAAATTAAATATTTAAGGGAGGCTCCCATACAACAAACGTGATTTTTTTTGTTATTTTTTTCTCGATATCAATAACGGCAATATTGTACAGTAAGTATGTTAGTGTAATCACCGTTATCCTTGAAACCATCAAATGAGCCCGTCAAAATGAACAACTTTTTCTTAAATGAGAACAATGCAGCTGGAAACTCAAAAAAATGCCGTCTTCATACCCATACGGATGCCCGGATGGGCAATTTGTATGGGTATGAAGACGGATTTTTTTGAGTTCCCACGTCCCAGCATTGTTCCATAGATTGTTCTCATCTAAGAAAAAGTAGTTCATTTTGACGGGACCATTTGATGGTTTCAACTTTCAAGGATAACGGTTACACTAACATCTTGTATCTAAGGCACTTGAAATACTCACGAAATACTCAGTTTTATTTGTACTTTAATAATTTATAATAAAATTTAAATAAATGAAATAATTAAGGGGGCTCCCATACAAAAAGCACAATTCACAGCCTATTTTTGCTCTATTGTGGTATGGAACCATTCGTGCGCGAGTCCGACTTACACTTGGCCGATTTTTTGTATGGGCATGCTTTCCAGCGCGTTTTTCCCAAAGAATTCTATTTATTGGTTTTTCCATATAAAATTATGTCAAAAATGTCTAAAAACCGATTTAACTGAAATTTGGTATGGAGATACTTTGAGTCCCAAGAAAGCATAATATATAGGATGCTTTTTTATCCCGCAAAAATGTACGGTTCATGCGCAATAAACGAATTTTGTCGCAACGGAGTTGCGGGCGTCATCTTGTTTTGCATGAAACCATTCATATTTTAACTAGGTACTTATTAATTTTATTATATATTCTATATCATTATATAAAAGGCTTTGTCCTGAATGACATGAAAATGGAATCACGCCACGGCCTAAACCAGTGATTGTAAATACTTGAAATTTAGAGGGAGTGTTCTTCGTATAACGTAGGCGTGCGATAAGAAGGGATTCTTAGAAATTCCTCTCCTAAGGGTGCGAAAAAGGGGGATGAAGTTAGTATGGGACAACTCGAATCCTTAGTCCAATCTGCTCAAAAATTCGCATCAATATTATTTGATGTATTTTATGGAAGATGTAATTCATAGTTTGTTGAAATTTATCCTTAAAAGTCGTTAAAAAGCATGAACAGTTTACAGCGCTTTACAGCGTTAAGCAGCGGCTTGCAGCGACGCAGGGAGTTAGAGACGCCAATCACTGTTTTTTGCCACAATATACATAATCTGTGTACTCTATTTTTGCCATGCAAGTTATGGCTGGTTTACACGTACTAAGTAGATAAGTAGTCAACTAAATTTTGACTTATGACTTTATAATTACTTCACTAAATTTGAACATGCTACTTGCTACTAAATTTGTGTTTACATGCAATTGATAACGTAAAATTAAGTAAAAATTTAGTTAACTACTTATCCACTTATTACGTGGTAGCGCGTGGGGGGGGGGGGTTCTGTATTTGTCCCGCTCTGACAAAAAAATAAATGGTCACGTTAAGCATGCTCGCGACGCTTGCCCTCGGCTCTGACCATATCTAAATCTTTAAAAATTACAATGTTGGCGTTGCGTTCGTTGACGCGTTCAATTATTAAATGCGCCAAAACGAAAGTTGAATGAAAGAAGATGACGAAAATTGAAGACGAAAGCGCATAGTGTGGACATAGCTATTAGGTCACCATCAGGTCCTAGCCCAAGGTTTAGCTGTTTACCAGGTCTTAGATTAGATTACCTATATTCCTATCTATGTAGACCAGTCTGAAATTTATGCAATGCTGACCAAAGATAAATGCTGCTTTCAATGCCAGGTTTTACAATCGGACTGGCTAGTTGTTTTATAATGCTGATGTGTGTGCGCAGAACTTATAACATAGCTCTCTGTTCCTCTCAATTTTTTTGTTTTTTCGATAATAATAATTTATTTGCCAGAGTGAAATGTATTTAATGATATGGTCTTCATAATAAAAATTAAAGGATCATAGCACTCAACAGTCAACTAAATTATTAATAGCATGCAATTAATGTCATTTATAACTAGTCTAAAAGGTGGAGAAGTAGAATTACTAGTACATGTCATTGAAATAATTACTAATTAATGTCTTTGAAATAATATAAGTAGGCCTGTCTGCACCAGCCTGCGTTTGCTCAACTTGACGTCTGACGACCTCTGTGACTCAGTGGTTGAGCACGTAGCTCAAGTCAGGGCGTACGGGTTCAAATCCCGCCGACGCGACGCAACAAATCGATGTTCCTGGGTCATAGATGTGTATTATATATTTGCTTAATATTTATATGTATAATAGTATTAAAGTAAACTATATCAAATATTATATTTCCGTTGTATCATGTATGGTACAAGTAACACAAGCCTCTTTCTTTCTAACCTAACCTCTTGGTTAGTACTTGGCCAGACTGACGTGGTGTGAAGCTTCCATTTGAATACCTATATCTATACTAGGTCCTTCTCACTTGGTAGGGGCCATTTATGCCCCACCCCGTGTGTCGTGAATTTTTGGGAGCCTAATTATTCTTATAAGGAGCCTCTTTATCTCCATAACGATACAATAATACAAAGTACAGTAATTCTTATTTTATCGATATAATAGAGATAATATTGATATGCTTCTGTTTACATGTAATCGTATTTCAATATTCAAATCACTCTTTTGCTTAGTGATTTTAAAATGTACCTTGAGTTGATTGTGAGGACACGAGCCACGAGGCAAAGCCCCTTTGCCTCGTGTAATCTATTATTTTTAATTTCATTTAATTTAATCAAATCTACTAAAATTAATTAATCTATAAGAATCTGGTGGCAGTAAGCTTGGATACAAAGCAGCTTAAAAATAATATTAGTGCCCTACTCAAAATCCATTCGCTTGTTAGCGAAGTTAGATGTCAAAAATGTGGGATTTAATATCGCAAGCGCCATGATACGCGCTGATGTTCATAAGCTATGTCCACACTGTGCACTTTCATCTTCAATTTTCGTCATCTTCTTTCATTCAACTTTCTTAATGGCGCATTCAATAACTGAATGCGTCTACGAACGCAACGTCAACATTGTCATTAAAGAACAAAGCGAAAGTTTTGGATACGGTCAGAGGGCATGCGTCGCGGGCATGCCTCACGTGCGCTGTTGACTGCGCTATGAATTATGATGCATGCCATGCATTTATGAAGAAAAAAGGCACATAGCTATACAGGGCTATACTTAGCGATGTGCTATGTAGAATTCACACTAATATTATAAATGCGAAAGTTTGTCTGTCTGTCTGTCTATTACCTCTTAACGTCCAAACCGCTGAACTGATTTTGCTTAAGTTTAATATGGAGACACTTTGAGTCCCGGAAAAGGCCTTAGATACTTTTTATCCCGGGAAATATACGTTTGCCGTGCGATAAAAGAATTTCGGCGTAACGGAATTGCGGGCAGCGCTTCTAGTTCTTTATTATTATCACAATGACCATGAACGTAGAGAAAAAGGCGGACGGAGTCTTATTATACACATCACTCATGCGTCTTCAGAGTCGGCCACACACACATTCTCACGTCTGTGAAATGGCCGGACTAGCGTAAGAATGTGTGCGTGCGGACCGTGTACACTGTACATAATATTATGCAGTCAGCCTGGCCGACTCTAAAGACACAGTGCTGTGTATAAGATTCCGGTCCGCCTTTTTTTCTACGTGATATTGACTGAAACGTCAAAAGTAGAACAAAGCTTTTTGTTTTCTGTCTTTGCTTGTGCTAGCGTGAAAACATTGCGGTAATAATATAATATCCTATTAAGGCCATCCCCCGAGCAAACGACCTTGACCATACATTTGCCGCGTCGCTTAATCGCACCAAACCCCTATTTTTTTACTTATAGTTCAAAATTGACTTAAAAAAAATTTAAACGTGGAATATGTATAAGTTATAGTTATAGTTTATGATATTGTTATAGTTTATGATATTTTCGATCTATTGGCGTATGTTTCAAATAAAAGTAATTTGTAAATACTAAGAAGATGCTGAATGTATGCTTGAATTTTAATAAATCGGTTTTACTTTGGAAGCTGATATCATTAGTATGATAAACAAAAATAGAAAATTTAAAACGTGGAAAGGAACGTTGATATGCTGAAGATTATTGCTGTATTTTTATTATAACTCTGTAGCTTTCAAATTATGAGTTCATAAGCCCCTTAAATACGGCAAATTACGGAATCTCCGTAGGGAACGCCCTTATTTTTTTTTTAATAAAACAAATCACGATAACATTTAACCCATCAATCCCCATAAGGACACCGGTGACCGCGATAACAATAGAATAACAGTAGATTTCCAAGAATCCCCGATCGAAGCATTGAATAGGAAGCTTAGTAAGAAGCTTATCACTAAAGGCGACACACAAAATATTTTCTAGAATCGAATAGACCACAGAGATATTAAATTCTGATATCTATGTAATAGACAATCTACGAACGTATCTGATATGAAACATTGTAGCATTACAATTAGGTTCTATCTGTGTTTTGGAGGTAAATCTCGTGAAAACCGTAAATTTTTCGGCGATGATAGGTAGCCTATATCCTTCCCCGTAATTCACAGCGGATATTCGTATAACTTTTATCAAAATCGGACCAGTTATTCCAGAGCTTGTTTGTAAACAATAATATTTTGCGTATTAGATGTCGTCATTGGTCTATTTTCTTTACGAACTTCATTGTATTAACTGACCTTGAAATAGATTAATATAAAACTAAAACTGTTTTGATTCCTTGTCTAGTTTTGATAACATAATCTATTTCATCGAATTCCTAAGCGGGGTACATCATATTTAAATTATTAATTATTTGGTTTTCAATAGGATTAAATCCAAGTAGTGATTTTCGATTAATTTTATTGTTTGCTAATAATTATTATTATCCTGTTTTCGTTAGTCTCAAGTGTTTGATTGGGTAAAGTGGCTGAAAATATTGTTGGTAAGTTCTTGAAATTTTTCCTTTTGAACAACACCTTTATAATAAATAGCTTTCAAATCTACTTCAAGTATCTGCATACATTATTGCGCACACACTTGGGCACTACAATAAATGTTTTCTGCTTTTAATCAAACTAGCCACCGGTATTCCTACATTTTATTATTTAGTACCACACCTTTATAATGAAGAACTTTCAGCTCTATTTTCTTAAAGTACCTATTACATAATTGCGCACACATTTGGGCACTATAAAATCTCTAACTCTTTGCAATCAAACCAGCCACCACCGATTCTCAATGGTTATAAAGATTTTATTGCTGAAGCTGTTCTTAAGTTATATTATTTAAACCACCACAGAAAGTTTGACCGTAACTTGCAGCTCAATTCTGTAAGTTATTGCTATTCTATTTCTAATCAGCCAAATAAACTTAGTTCAGATTTTGAAACTATAAAGATTTGTTAGCGATCATTCACCGATTTTCCATTCTTTGCCGAATTACCGTAACCTTTTTTTCTTTGTTGATTTGACTTAAACACATTAAAATATGAAAGTAATGAAAGATACGAATACATTTAAGTGAATGAGACATGTAACAGTTAATTATAGTTTTTCAGTTAATAAGACTTAAACATTTATGGGTACGGTAATTAGACAAATGTAATACTTATTTTAATTTTTATGTAACGGTAATAAGAAAGTATAATTAACTATCTAAAACATGATAATGAAAACACTGATTAATAAGTTGTACATATCTATCTATATCTATACTCTATGGTAACTATACTTAGTAAGCATGCAATTAATTTTAAAGCTTTCAAATGAAACCAGCAATTTCGAAAAAATCATGTATTTAAATAACATTTAAGTTCTAACACCACGTAAGACACTTTTTGGCTATTTTGACATTTTGATGTAATTCGCTAGAAAATCGGAAGACGTATCGTTTTAGCCAATCAGGGATACGCATCGGCCAACAAAAACTTGTAAAGTAGTTAAATAGGAAACTTGCTTTAGTATGGTATCCATACAAAATTATGCAATTATTTTCTGATTTCTCGTTGCTATTTTTGACTTACGTGGTGTTAACTTAAAGGACCGAATCATGTATTATGCTTTCTTCTCACGGCACGTTATATCACGAGCCGGGCCACGCCGAGCCGATTTGTACAAGTGAGCACGAGCCAACAGCCGAGTCCACGCTACCAGTTCTCACGGCGCGTAATATCACAAGCCGTGCCACCCCGAGCGTGCTCGAGTCTTCACGAGCCCGAGCCAGCCCGCGCCACCTCGACCCACTACCTTCACACGGCGCGTGGCTTGAGCTGACGCGGCGCGGCTTGTAATATTATGGGCCGTGAGAAGCCGGCATTAAAATTTTACGTAACTAGTCGTCTTTATAGACGCTCAGTGTCTGCAGCATCTTATCGAAGTTTTTCCTGGTGGGGTCGTATTTCTTCTCGAACTTCTCATATAGCTGGGGGAACTCCTTCTTCATCATTGTCAGGTATTTCACAGCTGCACGCTTCTGAACCATATCGCATTCGGCACAGGAATCCGACATGGCCGATACTATGTGAACTGTGAACATTAAAATTCGTCAGGCTAGATTCCTAAGTATGTTTTTAAAATATTATATCTAACTAAATGACGTCCGCAACTCCGTTGCGACAAAAGTCGTTTATCGCACTGTAACAGTGCATTTTGCCGGGAGAAAAGTATCCTGTGTCCTTTCCCGGGACTCAAAGTATATATTTTTTAATTTAAAGTAGAAATAATTTATTTTTAATATATAAAATTCTCGTGTCACGTGTGCTTGTGCGCGAACTTTTCCAAAAGGGCTCAACTGATTTTAATGAAAATTTTTATGTACCTACATTCGTTAGGCCTGAGAATAGATTTTTATCTACTTTTTATATTGATAGTAGGAATAATTTGTATCGCAAAACAACGTTTGCCGGATTAGCTAGTTCTATTTATGAATTTAAGGGCCAATTCAGACCGCAAGGCGTCGCGTAGATTCATTTCTAAATTTGTATGGATTTGACAGATTTGCAACACGTCTCACGCAATTGAAATCTGTCAATTCAGTACAAATTTAGAAATGCATCTACGCGTTACATTGCGGTCTTAATTAACCCTAATTCACACAAACATCTACTCACTCTTGCCGACCGCATTGAATCCCTCACACGGGCCCTCGTCCAACAAACACGCCGTGAGTTCCTGCGTCTCCTTGCGAGCCTTGGCCGGGTCCTGCAGTAAAGTGTTCTCGATGAAAGTGTCGTTCATGTCCGTGTAGGCCAGGGCCACACCCAATAGAGGCACGAGCAGGAGGATCTTCATTGTATTCTGTGAAAAGTGGAGCAAAAAGAAGCATCGAAAAGGGTGAAGTGTTATCATTTAGGGCTCCCACACATAACTGCGAATTCGCGTCACAATGTCATTTTTAGTATGAGTTTAGTCGCAGATATATGCGATGCGATGCGATGCGAAGTCGCAGTTTTGTGAGGGAGAGCCCTTAAAAGCTGTAGCTTTAATATCACACTTATTCATAGAACATTACATACTTTATCCATTTAAATAATTAGCTAACATATTAGTAAAGATTGGATGTTAGACGGTGTTATGGAACTAGAATTTACCTGATTAACTGCGTCGAAGTAGTACACTTCACGTAGAATTATATTATGTTATACTGTGCCATTGCTTTCTTACCAGCGTTTTAAATAACACATTATGAACGCAAGAATGCGACGAAATTAGTAATTTAATGTCATTAAAATAATTCCTAGAATTTTAGAATTCCTAAGTTTCTATTATATGCGAATACAATGGGATTGTGTATCTTCTTGTTATGTATATTTTATTCATATTGTCACTTATTTACTGTTTTGTTGTCCGGTAATATAAAATTATTAAAAGAATACATAACATAGGCTGTGTTATTTTCTTAGGCATTACAATAGACATTAACAAATAAAAGAGTAGGACTAAGGTTCAATTCAGAGCGCGATGGGACGCGTATAATTACCTATGAATTTCTAAATTTGTGCTGAATTTACAGATTCCGTGAGCGTGAGACGTCGTGCAAATCTGTCTAATACAAACAAGTTGCGTTGCGGTATAAATTGACCCTAACACAAGACATAGTGCCCTCCCTCAGGGATGTGTGAAGCAGTATTTTCGGACCTATACAACCTGCAAATCTTTAAGAAGGGATCGTATTCCCTCTTAAAAGGCCAGCAATGCACCTGCAGCCCTTCTGATGTTGCGAGTGTCCATGAGCGACGGTAGATATTTCCACCAGGTGACCCGTTTGCTCGTTTTCCCCCTTAATTAATTAAATTAGGTTGACTAATAAAAAAATAAGTTGACTAATTTATACTAATACTAATAGGCCGACTTAGAAGTGTGATTGAAATTTTAATTTTTTTACATTTGACGTATTATGACAAAAGTCGTCATTACCTGCAAAAAAGTATGACCAAAAATGTATCGAGCTTGGTCCAAATGTCCACCACTAAATGATACTTAATAATATGTAATGGTCTGCTAAATACTAAATTATTATAACTGGACCGCGACCAAAATATGATCCTGTCAGTAAAAAAATATGACGGAATGAAAAGTTTTCTACCATCTTATTCCATAAAATATTACCATCTTAATACCACGGTATAATACACGTATTAAAATATGAAAGTAATTAAATATACGAATACAATAATGAATGAGGCATGAAACAGTTATACCACAGGAAAATTAAACATTCAACTTCGGAATAATTCGCATAGAGCTGAAAATTGGTAGAGACGTTAAATACACCATTACAAATAAAACCTCAAAAGTCCCCGGCGATCCCCCTTGTGCAAAAAAATTTATTCAAGGTCAAAGGTTTCGAACGTGGGAGAGTCATGCTTTGACACGAATGGGCCGGCTCAACTGGAGAAATACCACGTTCTCACAGAAAACCGGCGTGAAACAGCGCTTGCGCTGTGTTTCGCCGAGTGAGTGAGTTTACCGGAGGCCCAATCCCCTACCCTATTCCCTTCCCTTACCATCACTACCCTCCCCGATTACCCTATTCCTCTTTTAAAAGGCCAGCAACGCACCTGCAGCTCTTCTGATGCTGCGAGTGTCCATGGGCGACGAAAGTTGCTTTCCATCAGGTGACTCGTTTGCCCCTTATAACAATTCGCATTTCGCGAATTCCACAGCTGTCCCACTCAGGTACACCGCCTAACGGAGTACATATTAGAACAAAAGAACAATAGGAGACCGACTTGCGCTGTTTTCTTTGATGTCGCAAAAGCTTTCGACAAAATTTGGCACAATGGGCTAATTTATAAACTTTTTAAACTCGGCATTCCCGATAGTCTTGTTATAATAATAAGTAACTACCTCAAAAACCGTAAATTTCGTTTTAGAGTCGAAGGCATTCTGTCTTCACTTAGAGATCTAGAGGCTGGAGTACCGCAGGGCTCGGTTCTCTCCCCGACCCTCTACAATCTCTACACGTCCGATTTACCCACTCACCCTCGAGTACAAAAAGCGCTATTCGCAGACGACACGACCCTTTTCTTTGCTCATCGCCAAATAGCTTTCGCGTCCAAAAAACTCCAAGAAGCAGTTACCGAACTCGGTAAATGGTTCGCAAAATGGAGAATCGAACTAAACCCCGACAAAAGTCACGCTATATTATTTAACGGACTAAAACGTAAGAAAATGCAACCTATTAGTCTGCACGGAAAATTAATTCCCGAAGTCACGGCTGTCAAATACTTAGGAGTAGTACTAAACAAGTCGATGTCATTCACGAACCATATATCGAATACCGTACGTAAAGCGAAATTTGTATTATACAAATTATATCCTTTACTCAACGTGAGTAGCAAGATGTCCTTAAGATATAAGCTCACCTTATACAAAACATGTATAAGAACGATACTCACTTATGCGTGCGTCTCTTTCGCACACATAAGTGACAATCAGATGAACCAATTGCAACGAGTTCAAAACCGTTTTTTGCGCATGGCAACAGGTGCCCCCCGTTACATGCGAAACATCGACTTGCATAGAGACTGCGAGCTTATCACTATCAAAGCCTATATCAAAGAACTCTCAGAGAGATTCTTTGAGAAAGGCAAAGTACATCCCAATCCGCTCATTCGTAAGGCTGTGGACTATGAACATGACGCACGGACATTCCGATACCCCTTCAGGCGGCCTAAGCATATCTTAGCCGACCCTGTAGACCCCATCACAGAATACGTAACGTACTGTGTACAGTTACGTAAACACAAATCACACTCACCCGCGTGGTTAGTACTGCACCGGGGACGACGCCGGCGCCTTCCCCGAGGACTTAACATGACTCGAACGACAAACAGACAGACCGACCGAAATCCGGTGCCGAGCTCGATCCCGGGTTCGAGTTCGCATGCGGATAGCATAGGAACACACCTAAATCATGACCGCGACCGCGACATTGTCGTAGAGGGCTCTACCAATTACTTTGACATTAGAACATACACGCGTATGTCACCCCAACCGGACTCGGAAGGGGAGAGGGACGGCCCTCTTTTATGCAATAACATTAATAACTTGAGCTCATCTACCGCGATAACTCGTACGCAGCTAGTTTGTGCTATCGCGCGCGAGCAGCCTCACTCGTCAGACCCCTTAAGAGCAGGGGGGATCCGTGTCCCCACGTCAGATGAAAATAGCTTATTTTCGTAGCTCTCCCCAATATTGCCCGATTAGAATGTCACACGTGTGACTTTAGGGGAGGGGGCCAGGCCTCCTCATTGTTTATCTCCAAACCAACTAGCAACAGACTAGTTATAGCCACGATTAAACTACCATGGTCTTAACCAGACCAGTAGCTTAGACCCTTTCGAAAAAAAAAAAAAAAAAAAAAAAAAAAAAAGCCCCCTTATTTCCTGTTTTTCCTGTTTTTTTTCCAAACTGTATATTTTATCACAAAAATAGGTAGGGCAAAAGTGTAGATCATAGAATTCTCTACAAAAAATATTCAGACACTTTTTTCATACGACTTGCCATTCCTTATAAATGGCGGGCTTAAAGTTTGGGAAAATTTTAATTATCTATGCTTATATTATAAAGCTAAAGAATTTGTGGAACTACTGCTTTGAATTGAAGAATTCGTGTTTTGTTGGATAGTCTTATTTATCGATCAAGACTTGAGCTATATAATATCACGTTGCCACCAATAGGAGCAATGAAACAGAGGAAAATGGGGAAAATCGGAGAAATTTATTTGAAGGAGCTTATATCTCTCAAACGGCAGAAGCAATTTTTATGTTAATTGTCACAGATAATTATAGAATAGGCCACGTGGAGGAACATAGGCTATTTTGTTTTACAGGAAAATTTACGGTTTGCATGAAATTTATAATTAACGCGGCCGGGTGGAGCCACGCTTAACATCTAGTACTACATACTAGGGTTGTTTGAAAAAATTGAAATGTTCTCGGCCTGACACACTTCTGAGTGACTTGCAAGCGTACTGTTGCTCTTCGCGACTCAAAAAGTTTAGATTTGTTAACGGTAATAAAGTCATACAGAAGTATATATGTTTGGCTATGAACAGCCCTCGTATGCTGTAGTACAAGAAGTTCCGCTCCGCCCTGTTAATTATGCATTTCACGGAAACCGTACATTTTCCCGAGAAACAAAATAGCCAATATAAATGGTCTACTTTATATCTGTGCCAAATAACATAAAAAATGCTTCAGCCGTTTGTGAGATAAGCTCTTTCAAATAATTTTCACCGTTTTTCCCCATTTTCCTCTATTTCTTTTCTCTTATTGGTACCAACGTGATGTTATATAGCTCAAGTCTTCCTCGATAAATAAGACTATCCAACAAAAAACGAATTTTTCAATTCAAAGCAGTAGCTCTACAAATTCCTTAGCTTTTTAATATAAGTATAGACACGATTTTCCCAAATTTTAAGCCCGCCATTTATAAGGAACGTTAAGTCGTATGAAAAAAGTGTCTGAATATTTTTTGTAGAGAATTCTAGGATCTAAACTCTTGTCCTACCTACTTTTGTGATAAAATGTACAGTTTGGATAAATATTATTTTTTAACAAAAAATTAAAACCGACTTCCAAGGTAAAAACAAAAGTAATACTTACCTACTTATTCTTAATCTAAAAAGAATCAAATAATTCTTATTCCTTATTACAGTGGCGTCTTCAGACTTCGCCTTCGTACTTTTGAAGTCGGTACCAGCCCGGAAAAGTTCTGAGATCCTCGACATAGCAATTACGCTAAGGTAAGCTGGTACCTACTTCAAAAGCATGAAGATTGAGTACAGAAATAGTTAACCTTCTCCTTTTTGAAAGTCGGTTAAAAAACGGGGTAAACCCCATTTTCATACCTTTGACCTTGAATAAAATTTTTAGCACAAGGAGGATTGCCGGGGTCTTTTGAGGTTTTATTTATAATGGTGTATTTAACGTTTGTACCAATTTTCAGCTGCGAAATAGAAGGCTCTATGCGAATGTACTCCGAGTCATTCTCCGATTTTCCATTCTTTGCCTAGTTATCGTAACCTTTTTTTTTCGTCGTTGATTTGACTTAACCGCATTAAAATATGAAAGTAATGAAATACAAGAATACAATAATTAATGAGCCATGAAACAGTTAATCATTATAGTTTTTCGATAATAAGACTTAAAAAAATTATAAGTACGGTAATTATTAGACAAATTGTAATATTTTCATATAACGGTAATTAGGAAGTAAGTATTATAAGTTATAAGTATACCTAAAACATGATACAAAAACACTGATTAATAAGTGGAAAAAACACGACTTTCGCGACGACTAGGTACATTATTTTGCCGGTGGGCGTAATTTCAAAATGGTTAACATCACGCGGGCCACAGATAAAGTCCCGGCGGGCCGCAGGTTGGGGATAGCTGCTCTATAGCAACTATATTTAGTAAGTAGGCAATTAATTTTAAAGCTTTCAAATAAAACCAATAAGTTTTCGAAAAAAGCATTTTGTAATCAAGCATATTGTATTTGAATACAACTAGTCATCTTTATAAACGCTAAGTTTTTGCACCAGCTTATCGAAGTTTTTCCTGGTGGGGTCGTATTTCTTCTCGAACTTCTCATATTGCTGGGGGAACTCCTTCTTCATCATTGTCAGGTATTTGACGGCTGCGCGCTTCTGAACCATGTCGCATTCAGCACAGGCATCCGACATCACCGACAAGACGTGAACTGTGAACATCAAATTCGTAACTGTGAAAACCGTATGCAAATCGATTCAGTAGTTTTCGTGTTAAAGCAAAAGTCTTATACAAAATCTGACCCCCTCTTTCGTCCCTTTAGAGGTGTGGGGGGAATTTTTTTTATACACCAGATGTTAAGTTGGAAGAAGGCAAATATATCTGCGCAAACCGCATTCAAATCGGATCAGTAGTTTTCGTGTGATAGTGGAACAAACATACAGACAGACAGACAGACAGACAAACAGACAAAAAAACTGACCACATTTTTGGCTTCTATAGCGCCGACCTAGTGACACCGCTTATTATTTTTTGAATATCTTTAATGTACAGAATCTTCATTTCTACAGTTTTATTAAATTACTAGCTGTCCAAACAAACGTTGCTTTGCCATATTAAAATATTTCCCAATGATGTTTTTTTATAATAGAATGTCATAGATTTCGCCCATATTATTTTATAATTGAAGTGACTAAATAAGTATGTCACCATGGCTACGTCCATCGTTATTCTGTAGCATGCAACGTCGTCAGTCTCGAGTTATAATAATTTACTATTATTTATTCAACAAATGCACTTATCAATATATAAAGTACCCAGTAGCCGATTCTCAGACCTACTGAATATGCATATAAAATTTGGTTAAAATCAGTAAAGCCGTTTCGGAGGAGTTCGTGGACTAACATTGTGACACGAGAATTTTATATATAAGATATAGACGCCCGCAGCTCCGTTGCGCTAAAAGTCGTTTATCGCGCGGGAACTGTACATTTTCCCGGGACAAAAAGTATCTTATGTCCTTTTCCGGGACTCAAAGTATCTTCATGCCAAACAGCAAAATCGGTTTAATGGTTTGGGCGTGAAGAGGTAACAGACAGACAGACACACTTTCGCATTTATAATATTATTATGGATATAAAATTCTCGTGTCACAGTGTTTGTGAGCTAACTCCTCCGAAACGGCTCAACCGATTTTAATGTTTGTATGTACCATCAAGGAAATTGATTCCTAGGCAGTTGACGGACCTACGTCATGTGGTCGGCTGTCAATTCAATGTTAGCAGCAGCTGTCGTTTTGATGGGTTTGACGTAACGCGACCAAATTACTAGGTCCGCCATCTGCTTAGGAATCAAATTCTCCGGTAATACATTCGTTAGGACTGAGAATGGGTTTTTTATGAAATAAGGGGGCAAACGATCAAACGGGTCACCTGATGGAAAGCAACTACCGTCGCCCATGGATACTTGCAACATCAGAAGAGCTGCAGGTGCGTTGCCGGCCTTTTAAGAGGGAATACGCTCTTTTCTTGAAGGTTTGCAGGTCATATAGGTGCGGAAATACTGCTGGTGATTTGACAGATTTGCAAGACGTCTCACGCAATAACCCTAATGACGCATTTTCATTAGTCGTTAACTCGTGCGGTATACAGCATACGGGGAGTCTATAACAACTAATGGCGCATTTTCATTGGTCATGACCCGTGGCATGCGTTTCAGAAATCTCCCGCACCCCGCATGCGACCAGTGACAATGCGCTATAATTCACACAAACATCTACTCACTCTTGCCGATCGCATTGAACGGGCCCTCACACGGGCCCTCGTCCAACAAACACGCGGTTAGCTCCTGCGTCTCCTTGCGAGCCTTGGCCGGGTCCTGTAGCATGGTTTTCTCGAGGAAAGTGTCGTTCATGTCAATGTAGGCCACGGCCATACCAAATAGAGGCAGGAGCAGGAGGATCTTCATTGTATGCTATGAAAAGTAGGGCAAATAGAAGTATCGAAAAGGTAGGTGAGTTGTGATGCTTCAGGCTTCTCACGGCGCGTAATATCACGACTCACGAGCCGCACCGCGCCGCCTAGACGATTTGTAGGAGCAAGCACCGCACGAGCCAACAGGCGAGTCCGCGCTACCTGTTCTCACGGCGCGGCCCGGCCCGGCCGCGGCGGATGGTAAACCTAAATTCTACTCTAAGCTCACTCACGTTGCGCACGCGCTTGAGCGGTCGAGCCGTGCCTTTGAAGGCCCGTCCGCACGTTTGCCAAACCTGAACAAATCGTCACAAACGGTCACAAAAACAAACGTGTGGATAGAGTGTTTGGCTTGGTTTGTTTAGGTTTGCAAATACTTGTAGTCGATCCGACTTAGTGTCGGTTTTTGAACACAAATCAAAGGGAATTTGCCGCAAGCGTTTGCCACCCGTCCACACGTTTGTGCGCGTTCATTCTTGT
This sequence comes from Lysandra bellargus, assembly GCA_905333045.1. Lineage (NCBI taxonomy): Eukaryota > Metazoa > Arthropoda > Insecta > Lepidoptera > Lycaenidae > Lysandra > Lysandra bellargus. Next base: position 12,779,851 of record HG995324.1, on the reverse strand, counting down.
CTATGCTCTGTAAGCGAACAAATGTGCTATACGTACGTAGTATGCTGTGTGTGCTTTCGAAAAATGAATGACTGGTGGTCAAATATAACCTGTTATAGCTTTGACATCACACTAAGGGTCAATTCAGACCGCAACGCGACGAGGCGAAGCGAGGCGCGGCGCGGCGTAAGTATGGATTTGACAAATTTCAATTGCGCGAGACGTCTTGCGAATCTGTCAAATTCATATAATTTTAGAAATGCATCTAAGCGTCGCGTTGTGGTCTGAATTAACCCTAAACAAGTTGGAAGCCGGCTACATGAAGTTGCATCAGACGACGCGCGACGTGTCGTCGCGACACTACTGGTTTCTATGTATTTCTATGAATAAGTGTCGCTAGCTTCGTGTCGCTAGTTGCAGCTGCGAAGGGTATTTCGGGTATTTCATAGAAATACATAGAAACCAGTAGTGTCGCGCCAACACGTCGTCTGCGGTTGCTTCACGTCGCCCGCTGCCAACCGGCACCTTTACATTACATATTTTATCCATTTAAAACATAATTATTAGCTAACATAATATTAGTAGAGGTTGGATGTTAGACGGTGTTTTGGAACTAGAATTTACCTAGTATACAGCTGCGTCGCAGATTACACTTTACGTAGATGTGTTATACTGTGCCAGTGCGTCCTGACTTGCGTTTTAAATAACACATTATGAACGCAAGAATTCAACGAAATTACTTATTTAATCTCATTAAAATAATTTACGCAAATACCTACTTGACATAGGCGCTCTACCACAATAGAGTACCCAAATAAAAGACAGAACTAACCTTGGACGTAGACAGAGCTTTAGGGTCAATTCAGATCGCACCGCGACGCGTTCGTTTATATACAGAAAAACGATCACTGACCTTATTCCTCTAAATGTTTATGAGCAAAATTAAAAAAAAAGGAAAATCCCATTGGGCCTCCGCGCCGGTAAACTCACTCACTCGGCGAAACACAGCGCAAGCGCTGTTTATCGCCGGTTTTCTGTGAGCCCGTGGTATTTCTCCGGTCAACCCGGCCCGCATGGCTCTCCCACGTCTCACGCAATTGAGATCTGTCAAATCAATACAAAATTTAGAATTGCATCAGTAGACGTAGTAACGTCGCGTTGCGGTCTGATTTTACCCCAACGGCACTAGTGAAGATTTTTGCATCGCCAAAAGTTAAGCATCTTTGTAAATTGACGAAAATGCATATTTTGATATGCAGAAGAGACCAAAAATATGAAAATTAAAATGTATACAACGGGAAAAGTTTTGAGAGTTTCATATTTTAGATTTTATTGATATCTAAAATACGCCGAAAGGTTATAGGTACGCCGTAAAATAAGTTTAGTAGAGGTAATGGAAGTTTAAGTGAGACTTTCACCAATTTTATGAATGAGAACATGAAAGTTTACACGGGATGGACATTAGCTAAAAACCTCTTTATAAAAAAGAAAAAAAAACACTATAAGACTGCCTAGCAAGTAGCAATTTACAAAAAGGACTGAAATCCCAACAAAAACATTTCATGTAAAATGTTACCTCGACGACCACAAAAGGTTTGTCCTATGAGTCGTTAAAAAATAGGATAACATTAGATAATATTGTAAAACCTCATATTATCATTTTTAAATTAAAAAAAGTATACTCAATAATATTTATTAAGTTTTCCTATAACAAAATAACACATAATAATTCTATAACTAATTATATTCTTAATCGTATAGCATATTATGTTCCTTTATTATAGAGCACAATAATATATTTTCTTAATCCTTATAGTTACCTAGATACATATTTTACATTTATCATATTTGAATTCTATTTTACATGAAATGTTTTTGTTGGGATTTTTTTCTTTCAATATACCAGACCGACCTCGAAACAGGTATGCTGCCCCCCCCCCCCCCCCCTCTAGATAAAACCCTGGGTACGCCAATGATTACTACAATAATATCTAACATTTATGTAATTCCTGAGTTTATTGCGTTCAAACAAATAAGCTCTTCAGCTTTATACTATTATTTTTTTAGTCTCACCTTATAATATTAGTATTCAGAGCAAAGCAATGTTATTGCTTTAGCTTTATGTACTAGTTTTGTTATACATACTACAATCCAATTTAGAACAAATACCTCGTTTACGTAACGGGGCATGTTATAACGGAAACAATATAATAAATGTTATAACTTATAATAAATTCGTATTAAATGTTTGGTCCACATTCTATAAAACATTGAATTCATAATAATAATATTATTATTATCTATACATAATCAATACTTATTATAAAACAAACTCGCTTTTTTCCCTCATGTCCCTTTGTTCCCTTTAATCTTTAAAACTACGCAACGGATTTGTGATGATTCTTTCAGTGTTAGATAGCCCATTTATCAAGAAAGGCTATAGGCTATTTTTTATCACGCTAAGACTAATAGGAGCGAAGAAATAGAGGAAAATGTGGAAAAAACGGGGGAAATTATTTGAAAGGGCTAACTTGAACGCGCTAATCTCAGGAACTACTAGTCCGATTTGAAAAATTCTTTCAGTGTTAGATAGCCCATTTATTGAGGAAGGCTATAGGCTATAATTTATCACGCTAAGACTAATAGATGAATGTGGAAAAAATGGGGGAAATTATTTGAAAGGGCTTATCTCGCGAACTGCTGGAGCAATTTTTATGTTATTTGGCACAGATAAGAAGTAGACCACGTGAAGGATCATAGGCTATCTATTTTAATCATTTTTTCAGTGGCTATATATTTTATACCCGTGCGACGCCGGGGCGGGTCGCTAGTCTTAGATAAATGATTGGTCTCGCGCTCGGCGCTACGACTCCGTAGTCATGGAGCTAATATAGAGGCCGTAGTCGTAGCGCCGAGCGCGAGACCAATCATTTATCTTTATTAAATACTATCATAAGCGTTAATGGTTTTATGACCAAAACATTAATAATGAAAATGAACATTTTTATGAAATACTAGATGACCCGGTGAACTTTGTACCGCTTGTCACTACCCTCCTTATAAAAACCTTTTTCATAAAACACCCTGAAAAGGTATAGGATAGTTTTTGAAAAATGTACGGTTCCCGCACGAGAAATGAATTTGGCGCAACTAAGTTGCACACAAATTAATGTAGTTTTTTGTATAAAAACAACATTACTGTTTGAAAGCATTGTACCGTACGTATTTGAACTCAAACCGCTTTTTTCTCCCAAACTTAATCCTAACATTCTTTACGGAGAATTTTGGTTCATTTTTTTTCTTGTTTCTTACCTGACTAGTATCTACCCCTCATTGTTACTATTCAGTATTCACACAAGTAAACTTTTTGTAAGCATGAGCACTCATAATATTAATAATACATATTTTGAACATCACGGTTGCTCAAAGAAAGCATATTTTGTATCTCCAAAATTAAAAGTATAACCTTTTGTATAAATTTTGTATAAATATTAAATTTACTATTTATACAAAATTTATACAAAATGTATAAATATTAAATTTACTACAAAATATTTCAACTCTAGAAATATTTTTTAGTATTTAAATATTTTGTAGTAAATTTACTATTTATTTATATATATTTTTAGTGTTTAAATATTTAGTAGTAAATTTAGTAAAAAAAATTATACACAAAAATTTTTTTTTTATTGTTTAAATACATTTGAAGTTAATTTTTGTCCAGGAACCTAGTTAATTACTATTTTAAGCTGAAAAATAACTCAAACATGTTAAATACTTTCGTATGACAAAATGATTTTGGTATTACGTATGTATGAGAATTTCGAGGGCAACCCGGGCTCTTAATCACCTCGTGCTACCTGCAGGGGCAACCCTATAATTCTGGTATTGTTCGTTTAAAACAAGACATCCCCACTTAGGATCCAAAAAAGTTACAGCATCTTAAAACCACATTCAGTGATGTCTGAGTGCTAAAAGGAGTGAGTTAGTAATAATAAAACTGGTTTCGAAAATTAGTGTTTATAAAAGTGCCGCAAAATCGAGATTTGAGTGCAAAATTTCAAAGGAATAATATCAGAAGGTATGTTTGAGTAAGAGCAAAACCTTTATGTTGAAGTCATTATAAAAAACAAAAATATTTTGAATGTGTATCAAATGTTTACAAAATTGTACAACTCATAAAAACTATTTTTTCTCATTTTGGAACTACGCACAAATAATTTGCACTACTTGAATTAAAAATATTACAAATCTTAATAACAAAAATAAAAATAGGCAGTCATAAATTGAGAACAAAATAAACGTTATGTCATGTAAAGAGGATTTGAAAAAAAATATTCCAAGATGACTTTTTTATTTAAATTAGAATATTAAGTAAATCAAATAAATTTTCAATTATTATTATAAAATACAACTTGTGTAGATGATGCCCGCAACTCCCTCGCGTCAAAATTTGTTTATTACGTAGGAACCGTACATTTCTCCGGAATAAAAATATCTAGAACTCAAAATATCTCCATACCAAATTTCAGCCAAATTGGTTCAGCGGTTTGGGCGTGAAGAGGTAACAGACAGAACTGACAGACGGATAGACAGACAGACACGCTTTTTAAATATTTGACACATATTTATTTAATTGGAAGTATTCATGACAAGAGATTGTTTTGAAAGTTATTATCTTTCGCGTACACATAGATATAATTAGGTCATTACAATTGAATAAAAATTATCCTCGTGAATTTGTATTGGTCGATAGTAAATAAGATAAACACACACTCAAGCGATCACTACATATATACACCGGTTTTCAATATAAACGATTATTTATCATAAAAATAACTCGTTCTGAGGTAATCAAGGATCAAATCTAGCTTGTGTTTTGTATTAGAATGACGCTTGTTGGGTTTAGAAATTAAACTTTTGCAAAAATTTTTGCAAAAAAATTTTTTCTTTCATATTTTTTGCTTTATTGAATTTTTTTTTTTTCGGTCACCATGGAAGAGAGACCTTACGAGTTCACACCGGTCCCGGCTAATGAAGGCAAGATGAGTACAAGCATCAAACTGCAGTTGTTGATCGTCACTTGTGGTGAGATTTTTTTTTATTAAGTGACAGTACCGTTCTAAAAATAATTTTAGTTTAAATAGGAATCATTTTTCATTGAATATTTTGCGATCTTTTTAATGATATTACTTAACTTGATATCTTATTTCATGAAAAAGTATAAGTACTGAATTTTATTGCACCGTAAATCATCCATACTAATATTATAAATGCGAAAGTGTATCTGTCTGTACGTCTGTCTATCTGTCTGTCTGTCTGTCTTTCTGTCTGCATGTCTGTCTGCCTGTCTGTTACCTCTTCACGCCCAAACCGCTGAAGCGATTTTTTAGCATGGAGATACTTTGAGTCCCGGGCAAGGACATATGATACTTTTTATCCCAGAAAAATGTACGGTTCCCGCGCGATAGACGAATTTTGGCGCAACGGAGTTGCGGGCGTCATCTAGTTTAATAATAATTTTACGCTAAACCAAGATTATACATAGTAAGTATAATATAATTTTGTAACAATATAATTTAAAAACGCAGCTCTGCGTATTATGTTACATCGCGAATGTCGACTAGGTATTACTAAATAATAAAAACTTATACTAAATTTCTGAATAAATAAAACACATTTAAATAAATAATTTAAATAATTCATAAATAGAATTAACAAATTCTATAATATAAAAATTGCGAAATCAAAACATTTGCAGAAAGGAAAAATATTCTAAGGAAGGACTTTTGATTATGAGGTAGGCCGGAGATTGAAAAAAAAAAAATATTTATAGACCAAAGATATTAATATAATATTATTAATTGTTATGGTTATGATTTTGATACAAGTACAACATACTACTCTATTACTTATCCATAACTAGCTTATAATATTGTCTTCTACATAATACATACAATACATAATATTGAAACATATTATATCTTATATCTTTAAACGAGCAATTCTTGTATATAAATATATAATTTGAATCTCGGACGTTTTTCATGAAATTTAGTATATAGGGGGTTTCGGGGGCGATAAATCGATCTAGCTAGGAATCATTTTTAGAAAATGTCATTTTATTCGTTTTGTATCGAATACCGAGTATAGCTCGGTGAAATAGCTAGTTATTTTATTAACCTCAATGTTATTTTTCAGCGTGCAAAGTATAATATTTCTGAATATCTTCGGTATTGAATGACATTTAATATGTATGTACATATTATGTACGTCATGTATTATAATTATGAGCCATTTATTGTTCTACACAAAAACAAATATTATTATAATTTATAATTCTTTAAGCATACGATAAACATTGATTTTATAAAAAATATGCAAAAAGATTGTGAATATTTTTTTAATTCAATTACTTAGCTACTTACACAAAACAAATTTTTAAATCTTATCTTAAAGTAAGTAAAATTATCACTAATTACTACATTTTTGATTAAAATTGATAAATGTTATCGAAATAGCAATGATTTTGAGATTATTACAATAATTATACCTACTTAATATAAAGGAAAAGACCTAATGGCAGACACTTTAAGGAAACATAATTATAACATTTGAATGTTATAAAATATATATTTATGAAAATAAAGGATTGATAACTTCTTCCATATCTTCAGTAACTCTTACAAAATAAAACTATTATTTAAATTATTATCTGACAAATCAATAAAATTAAATATTATTGGTCTTTTTGTAAACTTAGTCAAAAGAACTAATAGATGACATCACAAATAACGAACATCACTAACAGTAGACACCAATATGAACTAATAGTTGACATAGAACATAAATTACATTTTACATTTTTCATATTATTAGGTCTTTATTTGCCATTTTTCAAAAGATTTCATTTACTTCATCATAATAACTACATGCATCAGAAATATTATCCACGTTGTCTCCAGATTCTATCCATTTTTTAACCGACTTCCAAAAAACGAGGAGGTTATATGTTCGGCTGTGGATTTTTTTTTATTTTTATTTTTTTTATTTTTGTATGTTACGATTACTCCGCCGTTTGTGAACCGATTTTAAAATTTTTGTTTTGTTGTATTAGGTTTCACTCCAATTTGGTACCATGTTCACAAAAGTGGTGACCTGATGATGGTATCCATGAGTAATCGAGGGAACTCCTCGAAATTTATATGGAAACATATGGTGATTTTGGTTTTATGAGAAGCATCCTAAGCATATGCTACCAAAACGCAAGATTTTGCACCGAGGTATACTATGGTTCCGAAGCTACTAAGAGAACTCCGGATTCCTTATAGATACAAGTTTGGGAGTTTAGGCGCTGTTTTAAGAACTGAAAGCATATGCTACTATGCAAATTACATTTATCATCATCATCATCATCATTACCACGTCAGGGTCACCAATGTCACCAAATTTAACCTTATCTCCAGAGCATAAGGCACACATTTGACATTAGTCCTGAGAAGTTTAAGTTGCTTCGATAATGTAACATTCTGTTTCACTTCGCCGAGATATTCTGGAAAACAACCTAATTTCAACCTTTTGCATTGCGTTTAGCGTTCATAACGCATCGCATATCTGCCAGGGCTGTCAAGCATGCAGCGCGGCGGCGCGGGCGCGGGCCGGGTATTATGCACAGAATACAAATTACTCACGGAGCTGAGGTACTATGTGCGCTGCGTGTGCGACAAGTCGAGCGAGTGCCAGCCTATTGAAACTAGTCCGGTGACCGGCTACTTAGCACGTCACACGTGTTCACTTCGATTTTTTTTAATGTATTGTTTAAAATTATCTGCAGGCTGCAGCTGATATTATAATATTTTGTAAGTGTGACTGTAATAAGATACGTAGAATAATATACAGGTGTATTATTCTACGTATAGTACGCGTTTGCTTACTAGGTAACTAAAAAGAGTGAAATAAAAAGTAAAGATAAAGATAAAAGTTATTTATTTTTCACACACAACTTAACACAATATTAAACATAACAATATATTAAATTGGAGTGTGAACTGGAGCCTAAGCTAGGATACCCTGTGTTTCAGGTCTCCAGGTCTCACCCGCGGATATGTGAAGGAACATAATATTTTAACATAGTTGTCTGAGTTAGTGTGTGTATAGAATGTGTGTGTGGTGTGTGTGTGTGTGTGTGTGTGTGTGTGTGTGTGTGTGTGTGTGTGTGTGTGTGTGTGTACTTTACGATACAGTTAATAGAAGTAATTCAGCTTCATTATAATTAAGGTTTAGTAGCCACTTCTGCACAATTGATTTACATTTATATATTGTTTTATCGTAAATATTTAATATCCTATTTATTTTATTATACATATGTGGTGCGAGAAAGGGCAGGAGTCGAGTGAACCAAACAGAGTGATGTTTTACAACAATGCAGACCTTATCTGATCTACGTTTAAGCTGTGTATCAGGGTCAAAAATAAGCTCGGAGTGTTTGTGAAGTATGGCATGGAGAATATACAGACATCTGACTGATAGCACTTGAGAGTCCTGGTAAAGATTAGTAGTAGGGTATCTAAATGGCTTTTTAAACATAACTTTAAGTAATGATCTTTGCGCTCGTTCAGCTTTAATCATTATGGATTTGCATGCGCCTCCCCATGCTGTGATACAGTAACCTAGAATAGATTGTGCTAGAGCGTAATACACAGTTTTTAAAAGTTGGGGCTTAAGAATATCACGTAGATTTTTGAATATCCATATTAATTTTCTTATACGTATTGAAAGTAGGCTTATGTGAGCTTTCCAGGATAGAGCATCGTCTAACTGGACTCCCAGATATTTGATATCACCAACTCTATCCAATGTTAGACAGTTGCAAGGTCTATTACCTTGCAACTGACCAACACTGGTTCTTTGTTCCGTTCCACAGGTGTGTGCTTTAATGCTGAATGTGGGCTCAGGTTGTGTTTTTTTTGTTTTGGAGAAAGTTAAATATTTAGTTTTTTTTATGTTTATGGTCAATAAATTTTTGTGAAGCCAAGAAATAGTATGCCTAAGTCCAGATTCAGCATTACGTTGCGTTTCTGCCCAAGTCTCTCCCGTAAAAACTAGAGCAGTGTCATCTGCGTATGAATAAACTTTACCGCAAAATGGTTTGTAGTTGCAAAGATTATTTAAATACACCAGGAAAAGACTCGGGCCTAATACACTACCCTGTGGGACTCCATACGTGATAGGTTGGTAAGTACTTAGGTGTTCGTCGATTTTTACTTGCTGAAACCGGTTTGTTAGGAAACTTTGAAATAGTTTAAGGGGGATACCTCTTATGCCCATAGACTCCAGATTTCTCATAAGGATGGGGGTGTAGACCGTGTCGAATGCCTTTGCTAAATCTATAAAGATCCCGACACATTTTTTACCGCCATCCATATTCACGGCCAGATTATTAACGAGCTTTGTTACAGCATCTGTAGTGGATTTTCTAGGTTGAAACCCAAATTGAGATTGGGAGATCAACTTTTCTCTGATCAAATAATCCATGAGGCGTTTGTTAAGAAGTTTTTCCATAATTTTAGACAAGGCTGTCAATACTGAAATTGGACGGTAATTGTCTACGCAGTCTCGACTTCCAGTTTTGTGAATAGGGTGAATAATAGCTCGTTTGAAACAGTCAGGAAAAATTATTATTTTTAACAAAAAATTAAAACCGTTTTCCAAGGTAAAACAATAATAACATCCTTATAATATGAACTAAAAAGTATTAAATAATTATTCCTATCTAATAGTGCATTTTTCCGTATTCAGCTAAAACTCAACTATTTCTGTACTCAATCTTCATAATTTTGAAGTCGGTGCCAGTTCCAAAAGTTTCAAATATTCTGTCAGAGAACAGAAGATTCATCTGGTACAGACTTCAAAATGATGAAGATTGAGTACAGAAATAGTTGAGTTTTAGCCGAATTCGGAAAAAGGCACTATTAGATAGGAATAATTATTTAATACTATTTGGTTCATATTATAAGGATGTTATCTTTAATGCTGAAACTACCGTATTAGGTTATGTATTCTGTGCTGAAACTATCTTTCCTTTTATTTTTATTTTTCATATTTTTTTCCTAGCAAATTTATTTTCAGTCTTTAGTCTCTATGCTTCTTTTGCCTCTTCTTTTTTTTTCTCAGCTCTCCTTTTCTTCTTTTTACTGCTGAAAAACTAAAGCAATCGATTTTTAGATCAGTACAAGGTCTAATATTAGACACCATGTCCATTTTAGGTAAAGTAGTTCTAAGTTTTTTTTTATGAAATAAGGGGGCAAACGAGCAAACGGGTCACCTGATGGAAAGCAACTTCTGTCGCCCATGGACACTCGCAGCATCAGAAGAGCTGCAGGTGCGTTGCCGGCCTTTTAAGAGCGAATAGGGTAATAGGGGAGGGTAGAGATGGGAAGGGAAGGGAATAGGGGAGGGTAGGGAAGGGAATAGGGGATAGGGCCTCCGGTAAACTCACTCACTTGGCGAAACACAGCGCAAGCGCTGTTTCACGCCGGTTTTCTGTGAGAACGTGGTATTTCTCCGGTCGAGCCGGCCCATTCGTGCCGAAGCATGGCTCTCCCACGTATAAGTTGTTAGTTTGTTAATAGAATTATAATTTTTGCAGTAGAAGAAACTACAAAATAACTTTAGTATATATTGAAAAACTAAAAGATGAGATCCATGTCATCTATTAGGTTTTTTACATTTTCAAGAACTAATAGTAGAAACCCTTTATATTGTTAGGGAAAATAGACAAAAAATCATAAATAAACATTAATTAGTGTATACAACATGACCATTAATTCAATGAAATCAATAGAAATTAGCAAAAAATAAAACAAATGTATTCAAAACTTACGTGCAAAATTTCGCCTTCCTTATCCTATTTGCTTAGAAATTGCCGAGCGCGTGTTGACGCGGTCACATCATTTACGAAAACTGATCCCATTTTAAAATTTTGTTCCCGAAGGCGTCCCTAATATATTTTTTCACATCAACAGATAGCATAAGAAGCTTATAAAATTTACAGTGTTGAGAAATAATTAGAGTAATTCTTATTTTTATGGCATTTTTGTCGTTAGTGTCATCTGTTAGTTCCGTGTCTAGCATTAATGCCTTTCCCTTATTATTACCACGGCATATCAAATCACTTTCTGATAGTACAGTCTTCTTCAATTGTTTTTTAAAACAAAAAGCTCGCAAAAGCACGTTTTATAAGTTAGAAGATCAATGCAAATCGTAAATTTCATTTGCAAGCTTTTCGATGGCTTTTAATATTTTTTTTTTCCACCATAATCCAATGATCACAAGCGTGTTCATTTCAAAAATTACACTTTGAGGTTAGGCTTCATTTAGTTTTAATTGTCATGTACTTACTATCAGATAAGTTGATTTCTAGGCATACGTAGTAACGCCATTGATACAAAGTACAAACCCAGCCGACAGATCACATTTAACTTTGAATTGACATGGTCGTGAGACGTGGGAGAGCCATGCTTCGGCACGAATGGTTCCCTCCCCTATTACCCTATTCTCTCTTAAAAGGCTGGCAACGCACCTGCAGCTCTTCTGATGCTGCGAGTGTCCATGGGCGACGGAAGTTGCTTTCCATCAGGTGACCCGTTTGCTCGTTTGCCCCCTTCTTTCATAAAAAAAAAATCCGACCAAATCACGTTGGTCTGTCAACTGCCTAGGAATCAATTTCCTCGATGGTACTTTTTATTTTAACCCAAGAGCCAGCGACAGTCAAATTTTCGTCATTTTATAAAAGCTAAAAGTTTCCTGTGCCAATTCTGAACGGATTTTGATAAAATTTAGTATGGAGATTGGGTCCTGAGAAAGGACATAAGATAATTTTTCCCGGAAAAATGTACGGTACTGCGTAACGGAGTTGCGGGCGTCATCTAGTTGAGTGCATTACTTTAATCAAATCTAAAATCTTATAAGCCACTCAACAACAAAATAACATACTTTGTTGCATAATTAACTTTTGCACAACATTAAGTTCTACCAAGTAACTCAAGTACCTATAAGTACTCTTGAGAATACAATATTGTACAAAATAATATACGTGACGTGTGTAGTAGAAATAAAATATGTTATGACTTGTGATATTAGGACTAGAACCTGCAACTCCGTTACGAAATAAATAATAATATCCACAAATAATAAAAAAAATATCCCATGTCCTTTCGCGGAACTCAAAGCATCTCTATACCAAACAGCGAAATCGGTTCAGCGGTTTCAGCGTAAAGAGGAAACACTTTCACACACTCACTTTCGCATTTATATATAGGTATATAAAAATGGATTTCCAATTTTTTTTTATTAAATAAGGGGGCAAACGAGCAAACGGGTCACCTGATGGTAAGCAACTACTTTCGCCGATTAGCCCGGTCTAATTAGACGCAAAAAAATCGTAATCTCGGAATAATTCGCATAGAGCTGAAAATTGGTAGAGACGTTAAATACACCATTACAAATAAAACCTCAAAAGTCCCCGGTAAACTTTTTGTGCAAAAAATTTTATTCGAGGTCAAAGGTATGAAAATGAGGTTTTTCCTGTTTTTTTTTCCAAACTGTACATTTTATCGCAAAAATAGGTAGGGTAAGAGTGTAGATCATAGAATTCTCTACAAAAAATATTCAGACACTTTTTTCATACGACTTAACATTCCATATAAATGGCGGGCCTAAAGTTTGGGAAAATCATATCTAATACTTATATTATAAAGCTAAAGAATTTGTGGAGCTATTGCTTTGAATTGAAAAATTCGTTTTTTGTTGGATAGTCTTGTTTATCGAGGAAGACTTGAGCTATATAACATTACGTTGGCACCAATAAGAACAAAGAAACAGAGGAAAATGGGGAAAAAAGGGGAAAATTATTTGAAAGAGCTTATCTCACAAACGGCTGAAGCATTTTTTATGTTATTTGGCACAGATATAAAGTAGATCACGAGGAAGGCTATTTTGTTTCTCGGGAAAATGTACGGTTTCCGTGAAATACATAATTAACAGGGCGGAGCGGAACTTCTTGTACTACAGCATACGAGGGCTGTTCACAACCAAACATACTTCTGTGTGACTTATTACCGTTACCAAATCTAAACTTTTCGAGTCGCGAAGAGCAACAGTACGCTTGCAAGTCACTCAGAAGTATGTCAGGCCGAAAACATTTCAATTTTTTCAAACAACCCTAGTATGTAGTACTAGATGTTAAGCGTGGCTCCGCCCGGCCGCGTTAATTATAAATTTCACGCAAACCGTAAATTTTCCTGAAAAACAAAATAGCCTATGTCCCTCCACGTGGCCTATTCTATATTTGTGCCAAATAATATAAAAATTGCTTTAACCGTTTGTGAGATAAGCTCCTTCAAATAATTTTTCCCGTTTTTCCCCATTTTCCTCTGTTTCTTTGCTCTCATTGGTGGCAACGTGATGATATATAGCTCAAGTCTTCCTCGATAAATAAGACTATCCAACAAAAAACGAATTCTTCAATTCTAAGCAGTAGTTCCACGAATTCTTTAGCTTTATAATATAAGTATTAGATATGATTTTCCCAAATTTTAGGCCCGCCATTTATAAGGAATGTTATGTCGTATGAAAAAAGTGTCTGAATATTTTTTGTAGAGAATTCTATGATCTACACTCTTACCCTACCTATTTTTGTGATAAAATGTACAGTTTGGAAAAAAAACAGGAAAAACCTCATTTTCATACCTTTGACCTTGATTAAAATTTTTTGCACAAGGAGGATCGCCGGGGACTTTTGAGGTTTTATTTGTAATGGTGTATTTAACGCCTCTATCAATTTTCAGCTCTATGCGAATTATTCCGAGGTCGAATGTTTAATTTTCCTGGGCTACATAGACACTCGCAACATCAGAAGAGCTGCAGGTGCATTGCCGGCCTTTTAAGAGGGAATACGCTCTTTTCTTGAAGGTTTGCAGGTCGTATAGGTCCGGAAATACTGCTGGTGACAGTTCGTTCCAGAGTTTCACAGCGCGCGGCAGAAAGTTACGCGAAAAACGCGCTGTGGAAGACTGCCACTCATCACGGTGATGAGGATGGTATGTTTTTCGCGTGGGACGATGGCGAAAAGTTGCAGGTGGTATGATTCTGAACAACTCCTCAGAGCACTCCCCGTGATACAACCGATAGAGGATGCAGAGTGAAGTAATTGTAGGCGTTGGTCCGGACTGAAGTACTCTCTCGCTCTGTTAAGAACACCAAGCTTTTTCGAGGCTAATTTGGCCTTACCCTCTAGATGATATCGGAACTGGACTTGGCTCGATATGTTGACGCCAAGTATCTCAATGCTAGGGGAGATGGTTAAAGATGTGCCCTCGAAACGAGGATATACGACCATTGGTGACTTTTTAGAGGTAAACGCGCACACTTGTGTCTTGGCGGGGTTGAATTGGACCAAGTTACGTCTACCCCATTCAGAGACCTTCTCCAATGAATTCTCCACCTTAGACACAAGTTCGTTTCGACTCTCAGTGACATTTTGCCGAGAAATATTGGGGGAGCCGGTATATACAGCATCACCTGTACTGTCATCCGATGCATATCATATCAATGACATGCCGCTGGTCTGCAACATGTCATTGATATGCAGTAAGAATAGAGTAGGCGACAGCACACAGCCCTGAGGGACACCGGCATCAACAGACTGAGTTTCCGAGCATTCGCCGTCAACTACGACCTTTAGGCTTCTGTCTGCTAAGAAACGAGTGACCCACTTACATAATTTCTCGGGCAGCCCGTATGATGGAAGCTTTGATAGCAGCGCTTCATGCCAAACCCGATCAAAGGCCTTCGCAATGTCCAAACTAACAGCCAATGTCTCTCCCTTAGACTCAATTGCCTGAGCCCAACGATGAGTCAGGTACGCCAAGAGATCACCAGCCGAGCGACCCTTACGGAACCCGTATTGTTTATCGCTTAGTAATCCCTGGCCGTCCAACTATCGAAGAAGCTGGCTATTGATACCATTGTGTTAGTAAACGCTATAGCGTTATCGAGATATAACTCGATAACGGCTGAACTGGCCATTTAGCCGAAACTTTTTCGTTTTCGCTTCGTTATAGAATCACCGATCAAAATGTATGGAATTGACATAGGTAGGACGAGACGAACGTAAACGTCATATTAACGAACGCATTTGCCAGAAACCTGTCATAGAAATAAAGATTCAGCTATATCTGGTACCGACTTCAAAATGATGAAGATTGAGTACAGAAATAGTTGAGGTTTAGCCGAATTCGGGAAAAGGCACTACATATTACATAGGAAAAAATTATTTAATACTTTTTAGTTCATATTATAATAGCATCCTTATAATATGAACTAAAAAGTATTAAATAATTTTTTCCTATGTAATATGTAGTGCCTTTTCCCGAATTCGGCTAAACCTCAACTATTTCTGTACTCAATCTTCATCATTTTGAAGTCGGTACCAGATATAGCTGAATCTTTATTTCTATGACAGGTTTCTGGCAAATGCGTTCGTTAATATGACGTTTACGTTCGTCTCGTCCTACCTATGTCAATTCCATACATTTTGATCGGTGATTCTATAACGAAGCGAAAACGAAAAAGTTTCGGCTAAATGGCCAGTTCAGCCGTTATCGAGTTATATCTCGATAACGCTATAGCGTTTACTAACACAATGGTATCAATAGCCAGCTTCTTCGATAGTTGAATATATGTTATAAAATAATATATGTGTTATAAAACAATATTATAACAATTATTATTATAATATTGTTTTTACCTTGGAAGTCGGTTTTAATTTTTTGTTAATTACTCAACTACTTCATATTAAAGTGGTAAAAAGTAATTCCAACATTGTATAGACGACTTTCTCAACAGTACATTGTATTTTTTTTCATACCGTTAAGACGTCAATACAATCCATAAACAGGTGATCTTCTAAACCTTTTACAGCAAAAATTACAAAACTGTCGCGGGTTTGAGTTGGATTATTTAAAAATACTTTAAAAAAATGTAGTTCCAACATTAGATTATAATTGAAATGATCTTACATGTTGTGCATTAAAACTTATAGAAATACTGTATTTTAACTGTTAAATCACGTCTGTTAAATCAGCGAAATCAGCAAATTTCGTATACGGACTCTTAAGTACCTACTTAATAATTTTTTATCGAATTGAAAAAAAAAGTTTTCATTATGTATCAAAAATATTTAAATATCAAATGTTAATTTTATTTACATAATGTTATTAATATTATTTAATGTGAAATGACTTTTAGTGCGATAAATATTTATCGGATTTTGAAATGGTTGCAAAAGCTTTTATGTTTTTTAATTTTATGCAGAAAAAGTGGAATAAATACAAGTATTTAAATGCAAATATTGAGCAGAACATTAAAAAATGTTTCATTTAATTTATTAAAAAATCAAAACGATAAAAAACACGTGGCCTGGGCGTGTCAATTTAAAAACGTTTAAGGCTGATTTACATTGATACAGTAGCTGGCGCCTGTATCAATGTAAATCAGCCTTTAATACTTGTAAAATTTTTGATCTCTCGCCAGTCGCGTCGATCATGGGATTTGGGATATAAGAGTAAAGGAATAGAGAGTGCTCTTGTGTACTGCGCACACACTGGGGCACTATAAAATTACTCCTGTAGCATGCTTTCAATAAAACTGGCCACCGAAGCCGGTGTGGGATTATTCTACCAGTCCTTGACTGTTCTTCTTCCAGTGAACATCGGTCAGATCATAGTCGGGTACAGCGTGGGCTGGTCAGCTCCTATCATCCCCAAGCTCCAGGATGCTGAGCAGTCGCCGCTTCCGGCGCCCATCACGGACCTGGAGGCTTCGTGGGTGGGATCATTGTTGTATATTGGGAGTATGAGTGGTGAGTAACATCAAGCTAATATTCATGGACTCGATTCCTTGGACAAAAGATGCCAAGACTTGTCATTGAATATATCAGAGGTCACCAAATGGTTGACCGCGGTCCGCATCCGGACCACCGACCCATTGTGTGCGGACCAAGCATTTTCGAGTATGAACTTCGTTAAAAATAAATTTATATCTCGACTTACTGATGAACATCTCCAAGATTTAATGTGAAAAGCTTGCACCAATTTCACTCTAAACAAGCAACAAAAATTGTTATTTTTCTCATTGATATGTAAATAAATAGTTATCTTTGTTTTTTCCGTAATTACTTTTGTTTAATAAATATTTTTAACAGACTTGAAAAAAAGGAGGTTATTTAATAATATAATAATATTATTAAATAAACTCCTGGAATCTATGATATTATATTAAAACATAATTGCCTGGAATATAAATCTTCGTGGGTTCCATTCCCGAAGTAAAAGATCCAGACGTGAGATCGTTTTCAAGTGTATAAAATGCAGCATAGTTAATCTCATGAGTGGCTTTAAAGATTCAGTACTTATTCTAGTAAGATCCTTCAGAAACTCTTATCCGTATGGAATATGGATTATACGAAACTAAGAAGTGGTCTTGCTTACAGCTTATACAGAGTGGAACAAAAACTAAGTGATATACTTCCGGGTGTGTTTCTATATTATAGAGTTCACTGTGAAAATAGCAGCGCTGAACGAGCACATTGTGAATTGTGTGGGCAAATTCATGACGCTGAGGAACTTGCCCATATGAATTTCTTTCTCAAAAAAATCTCTTTCAGCGCTGCTACTTTTACAGTGAACTCTATAGTATAAGGAACACATACACGCCCTAAAGCATCATCACTTAGTTTTGTTACACCGCGTATAAGAGCACCACCTACGTTTTACAAGAGCCACTATGCCACTGATGATTGTTCAATGTTCATATTACTTAATACGCGCTGTTTTGGTGGTAGGCACCGTAGTTACGACGTTAATTTTATCCAAGGGTTTTCGTGGTTGGATACCGCTGTCGATCCTGGCGATCCTCGATCCTGGGTCAACGCCTGTTTTTTTAAGAACGCTTCCTAAAACCACCTCATTTCCAGGTCCATACCTCACAGCCGCTCTGTCCAACGTGATCGGGCGGAAACCGTGTATGTTCATCGGCGCCTCCATGAACATCCTCGCCTACGTGCTGGTGGTGACCACCAAGAATCTCGCCATGGTCTACGCCATTAGAATCATCAGCGGTTTTGGCATGGGAATCTCTGTGGTTGGCAATATTGTATATGTTGGGGAAATTGCGTGAGTATCTATGTATATTTTTGTTTTTTTGCTAAATTACTTTTAGTATCAAATATCGATATAAAAAGTGGATAAAAACCTATTCTCAAATTTCTCAGGCCTAATTAATGTACGTATACTAAATTTCAATAAAATCGATTGATCCGTTATGGAGGAGTTCGCGCACAAACACTGGAACAACATAATTTTTATATATTAGACATGATGACGCGCGGGAACCGTATATTTTTACTATCTATTCCTTTTACTCTCATAACCCACTCTCATAACACCGAGACGACTGGTGAGAGATCAGGCGCAGGACCGACTTTTTACATGCCCATCCGACGCACGGATCACGGTATGATTGTATGATACGCGACGGAGATCTGATCGGAGATCTGATCGCGCAAATGATACAAATGTGGACGCACCGTTACTTGTCAATCAGGATATCAGCCTGCTTTGTCCTAACCAAACTTGGAAATAACATGTTTCCAGCGCGGGAATCGAACCCACGACCTCCGAGTCAAGAGTCACGCTCTCTACCACTGGACCACGGAGGCGACGATTATAACAGCTGATGTATCGACAAAACAATAAGCATGTTATTAGCTCTCTACGTTGCACATTGTAGTTTTTTTATGAAATAAGGGGGCAAACGTACAAACGGATCAAACGGATGGAAAGCAACTTCCGTCACCCATGGACACTCACAGCATCAGAAGAGCTGCAGGTGCGTTGCCGGCCTTTTAAGAGGGAATAGGGTAATAGGGGAGGGTAGGGAAGGAAATAAGGGAGGATAGGGAAGGGAAAAGGGTAGGGGATTGGGCCTCCGGTAAACTCACACACTCGGCGAAACACAGCGCAAGCGCTGTTTCACGCTGGTTTTCTGTGAGCGCGTGGTATTTCTAAGGTCGAGCCAGCCCATTCGTGCAGAAGCATGGTTCTCCCACGTCAGAGCAGCAGAATAGTAATCCCAAACATTCAAAAACGACCCAAACAAGTGCCCATGTGTCCCGTTATCTAATTTACTGTATGTTTCAAGTCGAGTACGGTCCTCGAAACGTTTAGCGGTAAAATGCAAATTTTATTACCGCTGTACACAAAAACTGCCAAAGTGTACTTTGCTGTCTAAAATATGTACGTACATTTGAAATAAAATGTCCTGGAAACGAGCTGACAGATCACCTGATGGGAAGCGATAACCAACGACAAATAGTTTTGATTTATATTCATTATTACTACCCGTGGCCCGAATTGTTCGGTACCGCCTCAAAAGCTACATCTCGCAATTTTTAAATATCATAATATGCTGTAAAGGGCCACATAAATCTATATTAAGGCGCTATATTGAAAAAACTGTCTTTTTTGACGTAATACTATAGGACCCTCAGAAATGTAATCTGGTAATGAGATATACATATCTTCATAGCCTTATCTAGGTTTAAGAAGAACTAGAAACACGATTAATGTATTTTGCCTCAATACATTTAATTTTCGAAACGACCTCTTAAAAATACGAAATTTAAAGATTATTTTTAAACGAAAATAGATGTACCTATTGTAGGAAATTAGCCTAATTGATAGACACCTTTGCAACTCAAAATCGTATAGAAGCATTTTGCTTAAATGCTCCTAGCTATTTTTTAAACGATTATAATTACGTTTTTTCGCATGTTTTCCGAGCGAGCCGATAGCTTCTGGCCGCAGCGTATTCACGACTTTATAGTCATATTAAACAAATTAAGTATAAAATTGCCGTTGCGGTAAAATTACTTTCGATATAGCGCCTTAAGTGAACAATGTATTTAAAGTGTTTAATTGAATAAGGATTAATGCCGTATTGGTTAAAATCGCTTCGAAAATTAGCCATTATTTGTCGTTAAAAGTAAATAACAAAAAACTGTTATTGTAGGATATCCATAAGAGGTAGACATATTATACCATCGAGGAGTTTTCTGTAGACCTTATCATTGTGTACAATACTTAGTACATTATTTTGATAAATCTCGTAAGCGGAAAAAAATATAATTATTTACGACATCACATTATAAACCCCAACAATAACAGTATTTCTCCACTATTTAGTGAATGTTATTATACTTATAAACCTTTCTCGTGAATCACTCCAACTATTTAAAAAAACCGCTTAAAAATCATCAAAATCCGTTGCGTACCTTTAGAGATTAAAGGGAACAAAGGGACATGAGGGAAAAAAGCGACTGTTTTATAATATGTTGTAGTGACAAAGCATGATCTCCTTATGTTACAATGTTAACTGACCTTTAGCCCATAGTAAATTGTGATGAACATCGTCGTTGCTACCCAAAAATCGCATCAATATCAACACAATCAAAACGTAATTCATAAACGGATCTATATGATATCTGTGATTTCTTGACGATAAGATATACTATAAATGCGAAAACATGATAAGTGTCACTCTTTGGTCCTGATAAAATCATGATGGGTCATTCATTCTTCTGTGTACTGCGCACACACATGGGCACCTCTATAAAATGATTATTGGCCTGCCTTAAATGAAAACTGACGGACCAACGTAGAATTATGTAGTTCCATAAAAAAATATCATTATCAAATGGTGGATCCATGTTATTTTGTCGGGTTATGTCAAGCCCAGTAATAATATTATTAAAGCTTAAACTACAGACATAGAATGGCTTTTAAACTAACTTGAATCTTGATATAACTCGACTAAATAACTTTACTCCGCCATAATATTATGCATATGAATCAACTTCTCCAGTGTTGCATACGGTCGTATTTATCCCAACCTTTCCTGTGCAGTTGAATCTATACTATAATCCTTCAGGCCCCGCGCGAGCACCGGTGATCGCGACAACAATAGAATACAATAGCAATTCCTGGAAATTCCGACTGAAGTATTAATAGGGTCAATTCACACAGAAATGGCAGCGCAGCGACGAGCATTTTCAGTATCATATGATTTTAAACTTTATCTTCATTGCTGTAATACATAGTATCGCTTGAGAAACTTGGAAAGTCTATGCGAATTCTCAAGCGATACTATGTATTACGATAATGAAGATAAAGTTTGAAATCATATGACACTGAAAATGCTCGCCGCTGCATTTCGGTGTGAATTGACCCTTACTATAAATGAGAACAGCTAGTCTACAGAGAACTAAAGCCACCGACATCGGTCATAGAATTAGCGCGCTGAAGTGGAAGTGGGCTGGTCATGTCTGCAGACGGGAAGACGGTAGATGGAGCAGACAAGTGTTAGAGTGGAGACCACGCCTAGGCAAACGTAGTGTAGGACGTCCCGCAGCACGGTGGGCCGACGATTTAAAGAAAGTGGATGGCAGCGGATGGATGAGGGCTGCCCAAGATCGGGATGGTTGGCGCTCATTGGGGGAGGCCTACGTTCAGCAGGGGACGGCAATAGGCTGATGATGATGGTGATGATAAATAAGAAACTATGTCTGTGTGTCTTCTGTCTGTTACCGCTTCAAGCCCAAGCCACTGAACCGATTTATCTGTAATTTGGTCCATACCAAAAATAGATATAGTTTGACTCCCGAGAGAGGACAAAAGATACCATTTATCCTGCAAAAAAGTGCGGTTCCCGCGCCACAAACGAATTTTGGACGCAACGGACGTCATAAAGTAATCCATACTAAATACTAATATTATAAATGCGAAAGTGTGTCTGTCTATCCGTCTGTCTGTCTGCCTGCCTGTCTGTCTGTCTGTCTGTCTGTCTGTCTGTTACCTCTTCACGCTTAAACCGGTGAACTGATTTTGCTGACATTTGGCATGGAGATACCTTGAGTCTCGGGAAAGGACATAGAATAGTTTTTATCCCGGAAAAATGTACGGTTCCGGCGCGATAAGCAAATTTTGGCGCAACGGAGTTGCGGGCGTCCTCTAGTACTAATATTATAAATGCGAAAGTGTGTCTGTCTGTCTGTTACCTCTTCACGCTCAAACCGCTGAACCGATTTTGCTGAAATTTGGCATGGAGATACTTTGAGTCCCGGGAAAGGACATAGGATACTTTTTGTTCCAAAAAATGTACGATTCCCGCGTGATAAACGAATTTTGGACGCAACGGATGTCATAAAGTAATACATAATAATAAATTAAAGTTATTTATGATGATGATTAAGATTCACGAGTGATAGGTGCCCTAAGCCCTAAGATAAGGCAAGCCCTGAGGCTGTGAGGCAGGATTATATTTGAAGAGGGACTCGTTTAATATGTCGTAAAGGACAATTTATGGAACGAAATGTTTACGACTTAATATCTTTTATTATTTCTGGAGATGAATAAAATTAAAAGGTATTTCTTTGAGTAAAATACACCTTTTTGTGATAAAACATTTTATTGGCAAATTATATGGACTCTTACACAAAATGGAGTAATCTTGTTCTGTCACAAAATGTCGCTAAAAACTTGCCGTTCAATATTAATTTAAATAATCCATACTTCCATACTAATATTATAAATGCGAAAGTGTGTCTGTCTGTCTGCTACCTCTTCACGCCCAAACTACTGAACCGATTTTGCTGAAGATTGGTCTGAAGATACTTTGAGTCCCGGGTAAGGACATAGGATACTTTTCATCACGGAAAAAGTCACAGTTCCCGCTCGATGAAGTTGTGGGCGTCGTCTGCTCTTCTATAATCACCCCTTTTTTCTTTTCAGGTCCACTAACATCCGAGGTATCCTCCTCACCTCCACATCCATTATCGGTATCTTCGGTACCCTTGTGGTCTACGCCGTGGTACCCTGGGTTTCCTACGTCGCGTCGGGTTATATCGCCTTGGGTCTCAGCGTTGCCTACGTTTTAGGCATCATCTTCATCATCCCTGAATCTCCAGTTTTCGATATCATGAAAGGTAAAACTAAATCGTAACTATAATTATGTACATACAAAATAAAAACGGTAAATTAAAAGCCGATTTTATATAATACTAGATGATTCCCACAACTTCGTTGCGCCAAAATTCGTTTATCGCGCGGGAACCGTACATTTTTCCGGGATAAAAACTATCCTATGTCCTTTCTCGGGAGTCGGGACTCAAAGAATCTCCATGCCAAATTTCAGCAAAATCGGTTCAGTGGTTCGAGCGTGAAGAGGTAGCAGACAGACAGACAGACAGACAGACAGACAGACGGACAGACAGACAGACACACTTTCGCATCTATAATATTAGTATGGATCTAACTCTAACACGAATTTCAGAATAACTTTCAAACTGAAATTCAGACAGCAGAGAATGCCAAATAATTATACAAGCATTCTAACATCGCAAAACTCTTTTTAAGTGTAGTCGGGTTAAACGAGGGTAACGAATAACGATTGTGTTTTGTAAAAATACCAAAAGAGTAGCGAAGAAAAATTCTTAAAAATGTAATGGTTTGCCCTGGGTAAAATATAAGTTTGTGCAAAACTAAACTTACATAATAATTATTATGTGCACATCTGCAACACATCTGAGGAAAGAGTTATTATTGACAATTAATCGTAAGTAACATAATCTGGTAAGGAATGAACTAAACGTAATTCTGGTAAATTTTCAGATCGTGAAGTAAAAGCTATCAAGACGTTAAACCAGTTGGGTAGATCAGACGAAGTAGAAAAGTTCTTGAACACATACAGCAAGAAACGTTACGAGGAGACCAACAAAATCAAGGATTGGGTTGAAATCTTCACCATCAAGTCCAACAGGAAATCTCTCATTATCACCTTCCTCTTGGGAACCTTCCAGCAACTTAGTGGTGTGGCTGTTGTATTATTCTTCTCGACCACCATCTTCGAATTAGCTGGATCGTCTATCAGACCTGATGTCGCTACCATCGTCATCGGAGTGACTCGATTCCTGTCGAGTTTAATCGCTCCCACCTTCGTAGAAAGATCTGGAAGAAGAATTCTATTGTTGATCTCAATGGCTGCTTGCTCAGTCAGTTTGGTGAGTTGCTGCAAACCTTTTTCAATGCAATTCAATTTCTTTAATTGCAAAATGTGTGTTAGTAAAGATATACCACTGTTGACAATAGTATCATCATATTTGCCCAGTTTTTCAAAGCTAAATGTAGATGAATCACCAAATTGTAAAATATCTACCATCCCACAACTGCACTCAAGAAGCGTTACACGAGTTACACAGAGGAAAAAACTTTAATTGGATTTTGGTTTAAAATCATAATAAGTACTACTAATTTTCGATTATCACCAAGGCCACAACTAAATTTTCCTTTAGTGTTTATGATGAAGTGGAAAAATAATGATTAAACTTATAATTAAATGTGTGTAACAAAAACTAAAGTTATAAAACTCATTTGGAATATTCGAGTTAGACACAATAAATCTAAAATATTATGTTATTTACTTACCTTAAAGTTAATAATTTAAATGAACAATTCTTGTGACTAAAATAGATGATGTAGTGATATTTAGATTAAATTTATTATGAAGACAATATTTGCATCTAAATGAGGTAAAGCGAACTTGCTAACAACAAAATAATAATCCAGTGATTCAATTTGGTTGCGAAACGATGGCTTCATTCTTCAATTTTCAAACAGAACTACAATAACCACGTTTTAACAAACTATGGGCATTATTGTATTCATAGGACTTGAAATAAATATTCATAGAAATAATATCAAATCAAACTTGCTAATCTGTCTTTTGCTACCAAAGTATTATGCATCCATCTATCTATCTATCTACATCTATATTCTATATATCTATATATATATATATATATATCTATATATATTATACATAAAACTCAAAGGTGACTGACTGACATGGTGATCTATCAACGCACAGCCCAAACCACTGGACGGATCGGGCTGAAATTTGGCATGCAGATAGACGTTAGGACATAGGCATTTGCTAAGAAAGGATTTTGATCAATTCTACCCCCAAGGGGTTAAAATAGGGGATGAAAGTTTGTATATTATAATACTTCTTAACGCGAGCGAAGCCGCGGGCAACAGCTCGTTGTTACATATAATACATAATAGTATAATGTTATTCTTTTTTTTTTCAGACAATCCTCGGAGTGTACTTCTATCTGGACAGAATACAAAGCCCGATCCTAGCCAGCATTGGATGGCTTCCTCTGGTGGCTCTCATCACATACTTCTTCTGTTACGAAGCAGGTAAGGGTCTTATTTAAAAGTTTAGGTTTTTGATTGAGTTTTCATAACAAAAATATGTCGTCAGCGTTATGAAAGTAATGATTATAACCGTAGTGATTTTCGTCTAGTAGCACATTACAAATTATTGCAATCGATAGTAATATAATCTTCATCATCATCATAATAATTTCAAAACTTTATGGAAACAACATTAAATTATCTTCTTTCTGTAGTTTTTTTTTTCTTACCAAGATTTTTTTTTAGGGTTCCGTACCCAAAGGGTAAAAACGGGACCCTATTACTAAGACTTCGATGTCTGTCTGTCAGCAGGCTGTAACTCAAGAATGGTAATAGCTACAGAGATGAAATTTTACAGATTATGTATTTCTGTTGCCGCTATAACAACAAATACTAAAAACAAAATAAATTAAATATTTAAGGAGAGCTCCCATACAACAAACGTGATTTTTGACATTTTTTGCTCGATATAAATGATGGCAATAGATAGGCACCTGAAATCTTCACAAAATAATTGTGTTTATACTTTAATAATTAATAATAAAATTGAAATAAATTAAGGGGAGGCTCCTATACAAAAAAAAAAAGAAAAAACAGAATTTTTGGCCTATTTTTGCTCTAGCGGTAAGCGAGTCCGACTCGCACTTGGCCGATTATTTTTACTTACCTAGATTTATTATTTTATCTTTATTATATTATTTCATCGCACATTATTAATTCTCATTTCTCCCCAGGTTTCGGCTCCATTCCCAATGCCATCGTGGGTGAGATGTTCCGCATCAATGTCCGCTCCAACGGCTCCGCGCTGGCCATCACCTTGACCTGGCTGGTGGGCTTCGCGCTCACCACCAGCTTCACCACCATGGTCGATGCCCTCGGCGGTGACGTCACCTTCTGGCTCTTCGGTGCCTCCTGCATCGTCTCATTCCTCTTCACCTTCTTCTGCCTCCCCGAAACCAAAGGCAAGACCCTCCAGGAGATCCAAGATTTACTAAGTTAATACTGAGTTATTTATTTAGTTAAGCATTTCAGTGAATAGGTTAGATTGAGCTGTGGTTTAGCTTGTGATGGTACGCCTGTATCAGTATTGTAAAATACTTAGGCTTACGACTGATCGTTTTTAAGATGATGAATGAAATTGTTAATTTATGAATTGCTCAAATTGATGTTAAGGGTAAATATTAAAAGTAGATAAAACCATGAAACATTTGTAAAAAAATGTGAACTAAGGTTTGTGATTTCAAAAAGAGGCCTAGAAGTTCTAGTCTTATCTTGAGATATTATTAGATACCTAGTTAATAATATGCTTTTGGCAGTATTTTTGATATCAAATTTTTTCACAAGTGTAAAAGGGTGGGTCTCAAATACTCATATGTGACGTCACAAGATGACGTCTTTTGTATTTCAGAACGCATCGCATAGAATTAAGCTAATTTAAGACATAATATTATTCCTAAGTAGCAGAATTATAAAAATTGTAAGCATTGACATGTTTTACTTTGTCCACTTAAAATTTTTATTCTAATCTAGAACTGTGAAGAAGACACTAAAGTCTCATAGAGAGGTTATATACTGAGCAGTCTACAGCAGTCTATTTTTATACAAAAGATTATAAAAATGCGGCTTATGGACATATTATCTCCAGAAGGCAGAATTATAACCGTAGAAGTCGTAACTCCTAATTGCGTGTGCTACAGTTAAGGTAAAACAGTAGACGTTTGTGAAAGTGGCTGAATCAAAATATTTCACATAATATTGTTACTTTTTATAATATTATAGGTATTTTATAACGCGTATGAGCTTCCGGAATCAAATGAATTTTAAATTGGCAGTGACATAAACAAGTCACAGCCCGAATTGCACTGTCGAATCACCTGATGGAAAGCAACTAGCGTCGCTCATGGACACTTGTCCTAACTTGACGACGTTATTAAGAGGACATTTTTTCGCTTTTTTGAAGTTTAGCGGATTGCATTCATCCGGAAATACTGCTGGCGACAGTTCGTTCCAGAGTTTTCCTGTGCGTGTCACTTGTCAGAATGTTATACGAGAAAAGTGAATATAATATTTTCTTCGGGACTTGATTCCACATTCCCAAATGTGCGTTAAGGTCCTTCCCTACGGAGATTTCGTAATTTACCTTATTTAAAGCCTTATAAACTCATAATTTGAAAGCTACAAAATTATAAAAAAAATACAGCAATAATCTTCAGTATATAAATATTCCATTCGCCGTTTTAAATCTTTTATTTTTGTTTATTATACTCATTATATCAGCTTCCAAAGTAAAACCAATTTATTAAAATTCAAGCATACATTCAGCATCTCCTTAGGATTTACAAATTACTTTTATTTGAAACACACGCCAATAGATCGACAGTATCATAAACTACATATTCCCCGTTTTAATTTCTTTAGGACAATTTTGAACTAAGATAAGTAAAAAAATAGGGTTTTGGTGCGATCTCGGCAACGCGGCAAATGTATGGCCAAGATCGTTTGCTCGGGGGCGGCCTTAAGGGCCTTCCCTACAGAGCCATGCTTCGGCACGAATGGGCCGGCTCGACCGGAGAAATACCACGTTCTCACAGAAAACTGGCATGAAACAGCGCTTGCGCTGTGTTTCGTCGAGTGAGTGAGTTTACCGGAGGCCCAATCCCCTACACTTTTCCCTTCCCTACCCTTCCCTATTTCCTTCCCTACCCTCCCCTATTACCTCTTAAAAGGCCGGCAACGCACCTGCAGCTCTTCTGATGCTGGGAGTGTCCATGGGCGACGGAAGTTGCTTTCGATCAGGTGACCCGTTTGCTCGTTTGCCCCCTTATTGCATAAAAATAAAAAAAAAATTAAAAGCTACAGAGTTATAATAAAAATATAGCAATAATCTTCAGTATCTGAACATTCCTTTCCACGTTTTAAATTTTCTATTTTCGTTTATTATACTATGATATCAGCATCCAAAGTAAAGCCAATTTATTACAATTCAAGCATACATTCAGCATGTCCTTAGGATTTACAAATTACTTTTATTTGAAACACACGCCAATAGGTCGACAATATCATAAACTACATATTCCCTGTTTTAATATTTTTTTAGGTCAATTTTGAACTAAGATAAGTAAAAAATAGGGTTTTGGTGCGATCTCGGCAACGCGGCAAATGTATGGCCAAGGTCGTTTGCTCTGGGGACGGTCTTAAGCAACAATTATACTACCATACTTGCACCGCAACATACCGGCGTATATTACTTCAAGTTGTACTTTTTATCTGTCTCTATTTCCAGACTGAGTAGGTTTATTTATAGAGGACTTACTAGGACTTACATTAACTGGATAAAGTTTTGTTTTTTTCTGGCGCTAGCACTCTTATCGAAGGTTCTGCATAATATGTAATTTGTATCTTGATTACTTTTTATTTAGTTTACTCTTTTTCTTTACCAGCTGTTGCATACACAACTGCTTAGGCGCGTTATAATTAAGCGTTTTAGCAGTTTTGTTGTATGAAACAGGCAACAACTGAGTTTAATTTTAATTGACCACAGACTAGGGAGCAAACAAGGCCTTTTACATCCATAGTGGATGATTTATAAGACAGTATTTTCAGAGCAAAGTACTGTCAAATACTGAAGGTAGTGCCTGGAACAAGATTTAAAATATGTCTGTATGGTTACCCAAGCACATGCTGGACTCTCGCAACATGGTCAGTCTAGTCCAGAGGAATGAACAGCTCGATTCGTCTGGGATTTGCCATGTGAGTTTCCTGACAATGTTTTCCTTCACCGTACGAGCGTAGTATTATGTACTTGAGATCAGATAATAATAATTTCCATAGTCCCAGTTACCCAGTCCACTAGCAGCTCACCCCCATAGCCCGATATCATTTTAATTCCATTCCCTGCAATAGTCCTACACCATAGTATAACCCCCCCCTTCACTATGCCTACACTGGCCGCTGGCTCTCCTTGGTCGTATTCCCATAGTGCGGACAGGGAGAGTCGCCGGCCGGTGTCACATTAATCTAGATTAAAACTGTGTAACGGGCCTCTACGTGTTGGCTTCGGCCCCACGCATGGATTTAATTGCCCGTGAGCAAGGAGTGCTTTACACAAACATAATAATAATAAGGTCGCTTTTGATAACTAATATGAGAGAATATACCACTGGAAACATATTTTATGATTTTAACAAAAATGGCTTGCTTATTTTACGGAATATGAACTTTGCATTTTTATTTATCAAGGCATTAAAATGTGCTATAATCTTTGGGCAGGCTTAACCACACAAAAGTTATATTTTCCTTAGTCTATGTTCAAACATAATATGGCATTCCCACATTTTGAAAAATGCAAAAATATAAGCTAACTTTAGAACTCGTAGAAGAGCAACTAGGTT
The DNA here is from genome assembly GCA_905333045.1 of Lysandra bellargus. Lineage (NCBI taxonomy): Eukaryota > Metazoa > Arthropoda > Insecta > Lepidoptera > Lycaenidae > Lysandra > Lysandra bellargus. Next base: position 12,750,108 of record HG995324.1, on the reverse strand, counting down.
AAAAGACAACATTAATAATGGTCCTTCCAGCCGGATACAAGTTTATACGAAGTATTGGCAAAACTTCATACAACGTCCAACATAGTGGCATAGTCGGTCAAACTTTTAATATTCATACCTAACAACAACAAACTATGTTCTAAGTTGTAATAATTTTGGATAATGTTTTATATGTTAGAAAGAATCTTAGTAAATTTACAACCAAAAGTGACAGTCACGGAAGAAACACTAGAAATAAGTACAAAGTAGAGATACCGGTGATCAGACTTAGTAAAGTTAGTAAATCTTTTAAAGGTCAATGTGTACGCCGTTACAATAAAATCCCAGAAAACGTTCAAAATCTTTCCATTAATAAATTTAAAAAGTAGTCAAAGAACGTTTGTGTGCGAAAGCCTATTATAAGGTCAATGATTTCATAAACGACGGCACATCTTGGGAGTAGGATGGCTGCTTGCAAGGCTGCTTCTACATTATTTTATGACTTAAAATTATGTATGTATATTGACATTGTATAATTTTAAGTTACAGCATTGTAAACTTTATTTTAAAATATTTTTTTTTCTCACTTTTTTTGGTAAATAAAGTGGGCCCTCTGCGAGTTTCTTACGCCGGTTCTTCTCGCCGGGTTAGTACCCGAACCGGTGGTAGGCATCATGTAGACTTTCAGAAAATATTTGCAAAAATTTATTCTGAATAAAAAAAATTGAGTTTGAGTTTGAGTTTGAGTAACATTCAAATAAAATGACACTCAAAATGTATTTTGGTGCTTATGCAGTTTTACATTTCCAATGAACGAAAATGATGTAGGGAAAACGTTTCATAATATTTTCTAAGTTATTCTTATTATTTTAGAGTTCAGGAGAAGAATGTACTATCAATGAAATTGATTCATAGGTTATGTCAAGTAACAATTAAATAATTCATGGCTGGCTATAGTAGGAAACTCCATGTGCGATGTACCATTCACTACAACAGCTAACTTTCATGGGTTTTTCATTGTGATTTGTGAGAGCTGCACACTTGTGGAACGATTTACCATGTGACATTCGAGAGCCAAGTTCACTAGCTATTTTCAAAATTTTATACTTTTACATACTTTTACATAAGGGCAATTTTATACTTAATTTGTATGACTATAAAGTCGTGAATACGCTGCGGCTAGAAGCTATCGGCTCGCTCGGAAAACATGCGAAAAAACGTAATTATAATCATTTAAAAAGTAACTAGGAGCATTTAAGCAACATGCTTCTATACGATTTTGAGTTGCAAAGGTGTCTATCAATTAGACTAATTTCCTATAATACATCTATTTTCGTTTAAAAATAATCTTCAAATTTCGTATTTTTAAGAGGTCATTTCGAAAATTAAATGTATCGAGGCAAAATACATTAATCGTGTTTCTAGTTCTTCTCAAACCTAGATGAGGCTATGAAGATATGTATATCTCATTACCAGAATTGTAACATTTCTGAGGGTCCTATAATAGTATTACGTCAAAAAGGACAGTTTTTTCAATATAGCGCCTTAACCATCTCTTGAAAATTTGAACATAGTCGCTCACTAAATAATCTGTAGATGCATGTAAATATTATATTAGACTAGATGACCCGCCTGCCTAGCATACGCCAACGAGATAATATCTCACTCGTTTCTCGATGTTTGATAGTTTGTATCTTCATCTCTATAATTGACCCTAGCATGACAAACATTTTTTCTCGCGTAGATCTATCATCGAAATAACACATTTTTATAGAGTTTTGTCGAGATAATGTCGAGATTTTGCCATTATGAGACGAGTAGTTTTTAATTATCTCGAGAGTGAGATATCTCGTTGGCGTATGCTAGGCAGGCGGGGTGAACTTTGTTTCTCTTAGACTGGTTTTATCGTAATTCGTAAGCGTTTCAGCAGCGCCGCCGTTGGAGCGCGCGCGTTTGAAGATGTATGCTTTGCGTTTTAAAGTCGCGCGCTTGAACAGCGCCGTTCGTCCGTTCGTTTGCTAGGGTGGTTTTATCGTCAAGCGTATGGCAGCGCCGTTTGAGCGCGCGCGTTCCAAGACGAAGAAAACGTACAGACGAACGGCGCGCGACTAAAGGCCCGTTTAAATAGTCTGTACTCAAGATGCATTCGGTCTCAAGACATGGTTCAGGCTCTGCGATTTGTTGGCTGTCAAAATTTGAACCAATCACAGAGCCGAACCGCGTCTTGAGACCGAGATGTATCTTGAGTATTGACTATTTATACGGGCCTCAAACGCTACTACTACCCCTATATTAAGGGCGTCACAGACGGTGAAGATAATATAAAATATATAATATTATCTTAGAGCATATTTTAGAATATCGCTCACCATTATAGAAATCCTATGAACCATCACACACGACGAAGTTAATATATATTTTATCTTTTGTATCTTTTAAAAGATACCGAGCGATATGGAAATATATATTTCGTACCTTATTATGTTATCTTAAGATGCGAAATACATATTTACGAATATGCATCTTTATGAATACAGGGTGGTTTTGTGTCGGGCAGCGGGCTCATCGGTGATCGGATCGGCTCTTCAGTGGAATTAATGCTCTATTGCATGTTTGTATTTTGCTTTTTTATATCTTCCCTAATCAAATCATGAATCGAAATGAATGTTTCTCTTGAATTTCTAAAATACTCTTGAAACTTCTTCGTCGACAGATCTTGAGAAAGGTTAAATTCGCAGCAGGTTTTTCTCTTTTTTTATGTGAGGCTCTATCCAAATGTTTCTCCTTTTGGAATGTGCTACTGCAATCTGAACTTCACATTCTATATCAGCGGGGCTAAAATGGTCGCTTTGTTGAATCATGATATGAATCATAATATGATTCAATTCTTTAAAATCGCAAAATGCAACTCTGCTTGCAATTCATTTCTGTTTTTTTGTACTGATTTGACATTTGTCAGTTTGACAGTTTTGACCATTTAAATGTTACCATTTTAACCCCGCAGAATCATTGTCTGAGGAGCTGTCTCACAAATCAAGAAGTAAGGCAGTATCAGTCAGTTATCACTCAGTCAATCACCCTGTATATAGAACTCTAACAAGGAATACGTGTGGCACCAACGCAGACTTGTAAGGAAATGAACATATTTTTAATAATATCGTATCTTAGCCGTGTGTGATAGCTTATGATACTATAATATTTTATATTTGGGCATCTTAAGATAAAATATTATAGTATCTTCACCGTCTGTAATGCGCTTTAACTGTTTGTCGACTTTTTGTATTATATAATAATATAATATAATATTATATTACTATATAATACAAAAAGTCGACAAACAGTTAAAGCGCATCACAGACGGTTTTGTATTACCCTGCTTATAATAATTATTATTATATAAGTGGGAGAAATTATTATTATATAACCTATATACGTGGGAGAGCCATGCTTCGGCACGAATGGGCCGGCTTGACCGGAGAAATACCACGTTCTCACAGAAAACCAGCGTGAAACAGCGCTTGCGCTGTGTTTCGCCGAGTGAGTGAGTTTACCGGAGGCCCAAACCCCTACCCTATTTCCTTCTCTACCCTCCCCTTCCCATCCCTACCCTCCCCTATTACCCTATTTCCTCTTAAAAGGCCGGCTACGCACCTGCAGCTCTTCTGATTTTGCGAGTGTCCATGGGCGACGGAATTTGCTTTCCATTTTCATTCCATTCATAAAAAAATATATTAATTAAGTATGCAATATAATATTATCTCCATAGCCGCAGGATTGCCTGGAAGAGATCGCTGATATAGCGATAAGGCCGCCATAACTGGCCACATTACTGTAAACATGTTAAGACGCTGACAACTGCCAATGACCTTGATCTCGCATCACTCTCGCACCTGTGTCGATTTTCGTGCCAGAGAGACAGAGATGTGAAGTGTTCACTCGATAGCGTGGATACATTTTTCGTTTGTTAGAGGAAAAAATAATTATTATGGGAAATCTAGATGTCAGAACCGAAAATTAAATCCGACAATCTTTGGATTTTTGTAAAAGGTATCAAATAAACAAATTTTTAAAGCATTGATTGTATTATTACTTTAGTTAGAACTGTTTAAAGTTCCTGAAAGATGTGACTTTGGTATTTTTTTTTATCCAATAGGAGTACATTATTTTATTATTTAAATTCGACAAGCTTTTCCAAATATAATCAAAAATCACATATATTTTTTTTGTGCCAATCAATGAAATACATACATCTAGAAAACTGCACAAAGATGTCGAATTGGCAGTTGTCTTCTCTTTAAGTTAGTCGAACTAGTTAAAGTACCGATTTGTGACCAATAAAGAGTTGTCTATCTATCTATGTAATCCGATTAGAACGTAGAACGCATGTCTGATTGTAGATTTTTTGTCCAAACTTCGTTGCACTCTATAATCAGATTATCACGCGGTTCACGAAACTCAAAGTATCTCCATACCAAATAAGAGCCTAATCGGTTGAGCCGTTTAAGTACCGTAAGGCCCACTTGCGCAGATCTGAGTTAAGTTAACTGTGAGTTAAGCATCATGTCATATCTGTCACTCACTAAGTGAGTGATAGAGATGACATGATGATTAACTCAGAGTTAACTTTAACCCAGATCTACGCAAGTCCGCTTTAGGTATTTATTATGATGTTCCGAACGCGTGGCAGCCCAAACATCATCCTGAATACACTCAGTGCAAAGCTGGACAGCCGCCTTCTGAAGCACACCATGCACACGTGCATGTACCCGGTGCGCCAGAGGGTGGCAAATATTTCAATTATTTTCTCACCTCCGAGCGGAAAACGTCAACTTTCTTCCCACTGCGCTTACCGATGTTACCGTTTTCCACCTCCGTCGATGAGAAAAATAGTATACGCACCATGGGCAATAAATAAGAAAGCCTCAGATCACATGTTTGTTGATCTTGGCTTCGCCTCGGCCAACAATTACATGTGATCTGAGACATTTCTTATTTTCCTGCCCTAGGTGCGTAATGTACTATTTTTTATTATGTATTCTGTGGTTTAAGCAGGAAGAGGTTACAGACACACACACTTTCTCATTTATAATATTAGTATGGATGTTGATATAATGATAATCTGATATTTCGGTGTTTCGTCCATAAACTTGAACCAAGAGCGAGGTCGAAAGCGAAATTTAATATGCATTCCTGAGCGAAGGTCGAATATTGTTGCAGGAAAACTTACAATGGTTCACACAGGTCAGTGGTACTTAATAATTTGGATTACATTTTATTAGTATGAAAAAAATAACGGAAAAAAGTCCAGTGGCAAACCGCGCGGTGTTCTGAAGTTAGATTATGAAATTAAAAAAATAGAGAATGAATATCCGAAAAAAATGTAATAGAAAAAATAAATGATTTGGCGCCAGAAGACCCTAAAACTCGTAGTCTGTTCGTTATCTATTTTATGTTACGTATCATCTTTTATTACTTTGCCTTTGTTTTTTATCATTAGATGTATTTAATATTATTTAATTTCCTGTTTCAACTTACATATTAGGCTTTATCCACATCTGTATCATGATCGCGTATCAGATCTGCGTCGCGTAGCATCGAAGCGTATCATGATAGTGTGGACGCAAAATGATCGCGATTATCGCGTACATTTCTAGCGATCATGATACGCTTCGATGCTACGCGACTGAGATCTGATACGCCATCATCATACAGATGTGGACATAGCCTCCGTCCACATTTGTATCATTTGCGCGATCAGATCTTCGCGCCGTATTAAGTATGCGTATCATAGTGTGGACGCCTATTAGATCATTCGCTTTAACACTTTTTATTTAAATTTTTTCAATAATTATTTTTAAACAAAAAATTAAAACCGACTTCCAAGGTAAAACAATAATAACATCCTTATAATATGAACTAAAAAGTATTAAATAATTATTCCTATCTAATAGTGCCTTTTTCCGAATTCGGCTAAAACTCAACTATTTCTGTACTCAATGTCGGTGCCAGTTCCAAAAGTTTCAAATATTCTGTCAGAAAACAGAACATTCATCTGGTACCGGCTTCAAAATTATGAAGATTGAGTACAGAAATAGTTGAGTTTTAGCCGAATTCGGAAAAAGGCACTATTAGATAGGAATAATTATTTAATACTTTTTAGTTCATAATATTATAAGGATGTTATTATTGTTTTACCTTGGAAGTCGGTTTTAATTTTTTGTTAAAAATAATAATTTCACTCTTTTTAGTTACCTAGTAAGCAAACGCGTACTATACGTAGAATAATACACCTGTATATTATTCTACGTATCTTATTACAGTCACACTTACAAAATATTATAATATCAGCTGCAGCTTGCAGATATTTTAAAAAATACAGTAAAAAAATCGAAGTGAACACGTGTGACGTGCTAAGTAGCCGGTCACCGGACTAGTTTCAATAGGCTGGCACTCGCTCGACTTGTCGCACACGTGACACGCAGCGCACATAGTACCTCCATGGGCTCCATGACTCGTGAGTAATTTGTATTCTGTGCATAGTACCCGGCCCGCGCCCGCGCCGCGCCGCCGCCGCGCCGCTCGCTTGACAGCCCTGGCAGATATATGCGATGCGATGCGTTATTGTTCTATGAACGCTAAACGCAATGCAAAAGGTTGAAATTAGGTTGTTTTCCAGAATATCTCGGCGAAGTGAAACAGAATGTTACATTATCGAAGCAACTTTAACTTCTCAGGAGTAATGTCAAATGTGTGCCTTATGCTCTGGAGATAAGGTTGAATTTGGTGACATTGGTGACCCTGACGTGGTAATGATGATGATGATGATGATGATGAATGTAATTTGCATAGTAGCATATGCTTTCAGTTCTTAAAACAGCGCCTAAACTCCCAAACTTGTATCTATAAAGAATCCGGAGTTCTCTTAGTAGCTTCGGAACCATAGTATACCTCGGTGCAAAATCTTGCGTTTTGGTAGCATATGCTTAGGATTATTCTAATAAAACCAAAATCACCATATGTTTTCGTATAAATTTCGAGGAGTTCCCTCGATTACTCATGGATCCCATCATCAGGTCACCACTTTTGTGAACATGGTACCAAATTGGAGTGAAACCTAATACAACAAAATAAAAATTTCGAAAATCGGTTCACAAACGGCGGAGTAATCGTTGAACATACAAAAAAAAAATATCCACAGCCGAACATAATATAACCTCCTCGTTTTTTGGAAGTCGGTTAAAAATAGTTTATTTCATAGAAAATCACTTTTTATAACAAATCCCAGTTCTGAAAATAGGAATTTTTAGATACTCGAAGTCATGTTATTATAGTCTTATTAATCACAAGGTTCTAAAGTTTATGTCATATCACTAATTTGAAAAGTGATACACTTTCTAGTTTACCAGACCTTCCTCTAAATACTTTTTCTAAGCGTAAGCTCATCTTAAACTGGCGCTACGTTTTCGACAGCAAAATTTTCTACCAAGTTTTCATCACGTGATATTTTTTTAACAGCTGCAAAAGGTGGGATTGATTAATTGATGGAAGTTTTTTTTAACAAAAAGTTCTATTTTAGTTACGCTATAGTAAGTTAGCATATTCTAGCACCTACGTTAGTTTATCACGAGGTAATCGCATTTTTTTCAAAACAAATACTTTATGTCCCTTTGCGGTGTATAAAATTAGTTCCAAATGTTATCGAAATCAATTTAATGTTACCGAAATAAAAATAAATGTACTTAGACAGAAAATAAATATAATATAATAAGACAGAACAACATATTTTTTTTTACTTCTTTTATTTATTTATATTTAAGGGCGCGTATTATATCAAATTGCTTTACATGATCGTCTGTAATATCAATATTAATGAAAAACTGAATGTTAAATTAAGATGCAGCAAACTTCAGGACTAACACTAGTGACTATGTTACTCAAAAAAACGATAGCATACTATTCTCTCGATAGAAAAAAATTGTGAAGTTGCTTCCAAATCACCTATAATTAACAAGCTTAAAACTTTTTAGTATAATTACATTATAGATAATGGCCGGGACACATTTATACGTGGGAGAGCCATGCTTTGGCACGAATGGGCCGGCTCGACCGGAGAAATACCGCGTTCTCACAGAAAACCGGCGTGAAACAGCGCTTGTGCTGTGTTTCGCCGTGTGAGTGAGTTTACCGGAGGCCCAATCCCCTACCCTATTCCCTTCCCTACCCTCCCCTTTCCATCCCTACCCTCCCCTATTACCCTATTTCCTCTTAAATGGCCGGCAACGCACCTGCAGCTCTTCTGATGTTGCGAGTGTCCATGGGCGACGGAAGTTGCTTTCCATCAGGTGACCCGTTTGCTCGTTTGCCCCCTTATTTCATTAAAAAAAAAAACACAAAAACACGGCACGACGTCGTACGCCTCATCTTGAATTTCTACGTGAGTTTCTACGACGCGACGTCGTACGGCGTCGTACGAGACGCCGTACGGCGCCGTGCGACGCCGTGCCGTGGTTTTTACGACGCGAGTCGTGGATTCCCACGACACGGCGCCGTACGACACCGTACGACGTCGTGCCGTGTTTTTGTGTCCCGGCCCTGAGGCAGGGATTATATTATTACTTATTTTCTCAATAACTTATTTATTTATTTATTGTGGTAAGGATACCAAGCAGTACATGCATTAAAAACTTATAGGAATGATCATTAATAGTCGACAAGAGCAGCTGATGCATGTACCTTAGTAGGTGACACAGCATTTAATAGATATCCTTTAAAAAAAATAACTATAACTGCCTGCTAAAGGGCCCCCGAGACGATCAAACGGTTTGACTCAAACCATTTTGATCGTTCACAAAGCTAGTTTGAACGGTTTGTCAAACATTTACGTGTTTGAAGCTCGTTTGATGAAATTTCATATTTTTGTATTTCAATCTTCATAATTTTGAAGTCGGTGCCAGAAACCTGTCAAAGAAATAGATTCAGCTATATCTGGTACCGACTTCAAAATGATGAAGATTGAGTACAGAAATAGTTGAGGTTTAGCCGAATTCGGGAAAAGGCACTACATATTAGATAGGAAAAATTATTTAATACTTTTTAGTTCATATTATAAGGATGCTATTAATATTGTTTTTACCTTGGAAGTCGGTTTTAATTTTTTGTTAAAAATAATAATTCACCTGGCATATGAAAGACGGGCGTGAGTGTGAAGAGAGAAGGACGATATTTGATTTTTTGGGTTGGGCGCCCCCTTAATTAACGTCTGTAAGTATAGGCTAGGATATCTATTACAGACCGGTCCCCGAAACAAGTCACACAATTTGATACCTTTTTAGGTATTATTATGCATTTTTTGTATTATTTTGCCTCTGCATATATTTACAACTTATTATCTAAATTTTTCGAACCTGCATCTTTTGATTTCATATTAACCACTAGGCCACGGTCGCTCATAACATAAAATATTACAATTTAACATAACCGGTTAATACACGCGCGTCTGCCCTGAGAAACTATAGCACAAGTTAATTGTTGTGCCAAGCGCGAGTCGGAATTTTATGACGGGTTCTGCAGATTCAGTATTACGCCTGAAACCGTTAAGTTCAATTCAGTCATAATTTTAATGTTTCTTCCACATTCTTCCACAATTCTTCCACAGTGCGATTTTCGCGTAACTTTCTGCCGCGCACTGTAAAACTCTGGAATGAACTGTCACCAGCAGTTTTTCCGGACCTATACGACCTGCAAACCTTCAAGAAAAGAGCGTATTCCCTCTTAAAAGGCCGGCAACGCACCTGCAGCTCTTCTGATGTTGCGAATGTCCATGGGCGAAGGTAGTTGCTTACCATCAGGTGACCCGTTTGCTCGTTTGCCCCCTTATTTAATAATTAAAAAAAAAATGGGTATGATGAGTTCTACAGCATCATATCAGGGTTCCACAGTATCGGTATGGTTAAAAAATAAAAATAATATAGATTTTTTTACTTTTATTAAATAAATATTAAGTGTTTCATAAAAAAAAAAAAAAAAAAAAACAATAATATATTGTAATGTTAGTAAGTAAGATTGTCAAATAAAGGCTATTATTATTATTATTATTATTATTAAGTGTTTCACCACTTCTTGATAAGTTCCGGATAGGGTATCCACCCAGATAGAACACAGAGATAGAAGATAGAAGACAGTATGGAGAATCTGTCAAATAAGTCGTGGAAAGCCTATCCGGCACTTTATCAGGAAGTGGTGGAACAGGCCGTTAAGGTGACGCCGCGTTAAAGTAAAAAATAGTTTTGGATATATTTTAGATCGCTTATTTTCTATGACAGGCCGGCCCGGCCTCTCATAGAAAACAAGAAATGGAACAGCAAGAAATGGAAAGGGCGTAAGCGACAAAATGGTTTTTGTCGCGAAATTTCAAAACCATAAATATATTTCATATAAGCTATGGGAAAATTATAGTGTATGCTTGAGCCAATCTATGTACAAATTTTGGAAGCTTAAATCACTCTCCTCTGTTGGCAAAATTAGAATCCCTGTTTTTATAGAAGTCTTTTTGATTAATTATTCTGTGTTATAAAAGTTGACCAATCGTGTTATGCTATGGGTAATTCAAAGACAAAGACATGATGAATACTGACAATGAACTTTAATTTCTTAGCTTTAGTCATTGTTGAGAAAAATCGATATCGCTGCAGGAAATTATCAAGGCGTCACCTTAATAACGCAATTATTATTATTGTTGATTTTTAATTAAGATTATTGTTTTCATAGTGTGGCGGTACTCACAATTCTCCTAACAATCCTGCAGCATCGCGCTATCGAAGTTTCGGAGAACGGCAAGATATATACAACGTCTGAAATGACGTCAGTGGGCTTCGGCCTGACCGAGCATGCTATCTCTCTCGGTCGGAAGATCTTCCTTTTCGGCCGCCACTAACAACGTTAAATTGGTGACCACCGACAAGAACACGCATCCTTCTGGACATCAATCATCATCAACACTCCCCGCCCCTCCGCACCACGTCAGCAGACATCAAGCACAACCGGGTCGCCTCGACCATAAGCTGCGTTGGAGGTCCGCGCCGGTCGAACCCGTGTCTGGCTTGAACGGGGCAGCCATAGGCTACAACGACCGGTCAGCAAGCAGAGCACGCTCTCCTGGTCATTGCACGCGTAGCTTCGGCCCACACCTGACAACACAAGCGCATCGAAGAATACCACAGGTCTTCGGGGGGGAGTGGTTTGGCGGTACCCACAATTCGCCTAACAATCCTGTATCGCGCTATCGAAGTTTCGGAGAACGACAAGATATATACAACGTCTGAAATGACGTCAGTGGGCTTCGGCCTGACCGAGCATGCTATCTCTCTCGGTCGGAAGATCTTCCTTTTCGGCCGCCACTAACAACGTTAAAATAGTAATTAGTAATAATTATAAGTTTTAATTATTAAAATGTAAATAAAATATAACAAACCCATTATTACTAGAAGAATTATAATCTATTAATCAAACACAAATCCTAATATTATCAAGCTGTTATTTATTATAAGTATCATTAAACTAATGGTGATATTTGCAAATAGCTACCATCAAGAAAACATCAAAACACACTTTTATTGTGTTTAACTTGGGGTGAATTCTTATCATAATCGACCTTTGATCCTTTTGAGCTTCTTTGTTGAATTTAGAGTAAAAATCTTCGTCTTACTAACGTGTTGAAACAGTGTTTTTTACAACCTGTGGGTCGTGACTCGTGACCCCCTGGAAAGCGTCTGTCACCAGTGTTTATTTGAATTTTTGTCATTTCAAAAAGTTGATCGTAACGGCATCTTTAGAATTTAGAACTGAAATACATCAAAGATGGATAAGTCTCACACATATTTTTATTTTAAGCTGAGATGTAAAATCTTCCATACAATGATATTCTACTTATACAGATCTGTTACGTTCATACTATCTCTTCCGAACAATTTTAAAATTCAAAATTGGACTTTGACAGATGAGTGAAACAAAAGATACGAAATGCCATTTACATAAAAGAGACAGACTAAATAAAAGACGACCCAATTGGGTCGTAAGTCGTAACTCGTATTTGAGTCTTCACAACGCGCGCGGTAGTAACATAATATTATCTGCTTTGAGTTTTTTATATAATATCATTGCTTCCATACAACTAACTTTGACATAACCGTATAAAGTCTGGTTATCTGGATTCAGCATTGACATTTAGCTAAACGTAAAATGTGACAAGCTCTTTGAAAACGATCTCTGAATTGACATACAATATAATGTGTATTTACGTTTGTTTATAAAAAATCATACGCTCCATTTTATTCTATGCAGTATTTGCAAAAATTTTGCAATGCAATGATTATTTTAAATTGTTAGGACAATTTTGCTAGGGTTGAGACTTGCTAATTATATTATGATTAAGCATAATATTGCATAGTCTTACAGCTCTGCAGAGTTCTTAATGAGTTGAAACGTTAATATAATTACATATCGTAATATTATTATTATTTTTGATCAATTTTTAATTTTAAAAACACGTCTGGGTGAAAATGCTAGTGTTACTGGGATAAAAAATAGTATTATATTCTAATAAGTATAGTCTGAATTGGATATTAGTTTTGATAACGTTGATTGGGCGGATTTTACCTTTGCCCGGGGGAACCCTAATATGTGGTCTACGAATAATAAAAACTATATGTAGTAAATTAAAATGAAGTTTGTTTTTATATTTTGCATATTTTGAGGGAAATCCCTGCTAGCCAAGGGACCTGCGGCGCTAAAATGGTCGCTTTGGAGAATCATATAATTAATCATAATATGATTAATTTTTAAACTCCTCTTTGCGTGCATTTCATATAGTGATTCACTTAGATTAATGATTGGTCCCGCGAGCGGCGCTTGCGCGCGGAGACCAATCATTAATCGAAGCGAATCACTTTTAAACTCCACTTTGCGTGCCATTCATATAGTGATTCGCTTACATCAATGATTGGTCTCTCGCGCGCGGCGACCAATCATTAATAGAAGCGAATCACTATATGAATTGCACGCAAAGTGGAGTTTAAAAATGAATCATATTATGATTCTCTAAAGCGACCATTTTAGCCCCGCTGCTATATTTTGATACCATAACACGTTTTGATCACAATACTAAAATATTATGTTAATACATTCAAAGAAAAACCATTAAACTATATATTATATAAATACATATTATGAGTCAATATTATTTATCTGATATTAAAAGTATTTTATTAGGTAGCTGGTTGGTACTTACTTAATACTAAATATTTATTTTTTAAAATTTGATTTTTATCCATGCTAATATTATAAATGCGAAAGTGAGTTTGTCTGTTACCTCTTCACGCCCAAACCGCCAAATCGATTTGATCCCGGAAAATGTACAGTTTCCGCGCGATTTTGACGCAACGGAGTAGCGGGCTACATCTAGTTATAAATAAATATATTTAAATGAAAATTATAATCAATTAAATTAGGAAAAGGGATATTTATCGAAAGTTAACCAAAGAATGTAGGTCGTCTTAAAATTACTATCCTACTATCCTACTTACTGTAATTTATTATTTTGTTTTTGTAATCTTAACCGAAAGGTTTTAGGAAAGTTTTAGAAGTTGTTGACTAAAACACATGTTGCTTGTATGCTAATAGATAGCAAAAAAAAAACTACGGTTTAAAAAATATAATGTTCATTTAGTAAGCATGTTAATAAATTATCGCAAGAATTCGAATCTAGATTCTAAAATCTAAATGGAAGAACCCGAAACTCCTCCCCCTTACTTTATCGGGTCTGTCCGTCGGAAACAGACAGACGGACGGATAGACAGAATTTCTTATCCATTATATTAGTAAGGATATCCGTTAGTTTAGTTTACATCGAATGAAAATAAAACAGAAAGTCACCAAAAATGTTAGATCCTTCAAAAAAAAAATCGAGTCCAATTTTTTTTTTCGCCGCGCATCTGTATATAACCGCTGTTGCTTCACGCGACAACTCTTAGTTGGTTGTTGTGTGAGTGGTTATGTGTAGTCAACATGAAGCGGTACTTGCGAACACAGATACTCATAGTCGCGTGCGGTAAGTAAAAAAAAATAGGGCAAAAAAGCCGGTAGCCAAAAAACGGGTGAAAAATTTTTTTTTTGTGATTTTTGGTTTCAAACTTGAGGTTAAAGTTTTGTTTGCGTTTTTTTTTTTATAATCGAAATTATTGTGTTGTTTATCAAATAAAGAGTTGTTTAATTTGATGCAAATATATAAGAAATTAAGTATTGTACGAAAATGGTACTTTTTGCCACAACTTTTTACATCCTTTGAGGGATTTACGAGATTTTCGTGCACTTCTTCAAATTAAGTTCAGTGATGTTTTGTGCATGAACTTAGGTGACACAGGAACTTTTGTATAACATTCTTACATTTTTATCAGTATCGGTTTTGTACCAATAATAATATGTAAAAAAAAATATATAAATATTTTTAAATGTGTTTTGGGGCAATCTTTCTAACCGTCTGATTTGAGAACCGTCTAATATTACCGTCTAAACCGTATAATGAAAGACAATGTGACATGTGAGTGTGGATGTATTTATGTCCGGTGATGTTTTAAATATATAACATTTCTAAACTGTACATTTTTCGGGGATAAAAAGTATTCTATGCCCTTTCCCGGGTCACAAAGTATATCCATACTTTGGCATGCAAAATCGGTTCAGCGCGGCGGTTTGGGCGTGAAGAGGTAACAGATTTTTCTCTCATTTTAATGGACTTTAAATTGCAAACAGGCTTTTATTATATAACACAACAGTTCAAAAAACTTAAAATATTATTGACCTGACTGAATAAGTCTTAGTGTCAGGGTCACAATCTAGTTTCTTGAGAAATTTCCAGCTTGTATAGATTTTGATTTGTGTTGTTATCATAAATCGGCTTCTCTGGCTGCGTGAATTTAGTTTTATGTGAAAAATGTATATAGTTTCGGGATCTAGACTGCCCCAATCTATCTAAGTTGTCTTTTAAAATTTGTACTAAATCCTATCGTCGTCATGTCCCTATTTTCTTACCCACTACCCACAACTACTACAGACAGATCTCCTTTATGTATCGTGCAAGCAACTTAAGAGTCCGTATACGAAATTTGCCGATTTCGCTGATTTTACAGCCGTGATTTAACAGTTAAAATACAGTATTTCTATAAATTTTAATGCACAACGTGTAAGATCATTTCAATTATAATCTAATGTTGGAGCTAGATTTTTTTGTTTTTTAAGTATTTTTAAATAATCCAACTCAAACCCGCGACAGTTTTGTGATTTTTGCTGTAAAAGGTTTAGAATATCACCTGTTTATGGATTGTATTGACGTCTTAACGGTATGAAAAAAATACAATGTACTGTTGAGAAAGTCGTCATTAAAATATTGGAATTACTTTTTACCACTTTAATCCTTCAGGCCCCGCGCGAGCACCGGTGATCGCGACAACAATAGAATACAATAGCAATTCCTGGAAATTCCGACTGAAGTATTAAATATGAAATAGTTGGGTAAAAAAATATGTAACTTGGCAAAATTTTAGAGAAAATGGGCAAATAATTGCTGTTAATTTCGGCAACTTGGAGCTGTAATTCATAAAAAGAAAACGACAGAATTATTCTATAGATAAAATTCTATCTAATTCGAGAAAAAAGAAAAAAAAACAAATTGTGCCAAAAAACACGATTCAAAACAACCTAAATCTCACATTATATTACTCGCCGTAAGGTTTTCGAGTCGGCTTTCCGCGCTTAATTTTAAATCTAATAATTTAATCTGTAGCGAACCTTTGCAATTTCGTATTCATCGGCAAAATTTCGTATACGGACTCTTAACTCAGTTTGTTCTAATATGGATTTAGATATTTTCAATTGTAATATTTAAACTCTAAAGAGATCATTATGCAAGCATTTTGTTGATCTAATTAATTAATTGTTTGTTGATATTTAGCTCTTCTGTACGTAATTATAGGTATTGTAAATTGTAATGTTAGAAATAAGGAAACACCAACTAAAAAATAATATAATATATTTACTTATAATATATAACTTGATATTCTTGTTTAAAATAACTGATATTTTTTGTTTAAAATGTTTAAAATTTTGTTGTAGTAGTACTAGGTGTCCATATATTATTGAAGTCAACATTTTGTAAACTATCACTATCAGTGAAAACTTCTAATTGGCTCCTTATCATGTATTCCGTCTTATAATTTTATTGTAACTATAGCTGTAAGTTTTCCAAGTATCTTAAAATAAAATAAAAGGAAGTTAAGCGCCTAAATATAAGTGAACTACTGTTTCTGAGACTGGCCGGTATAAATAGTCAGTACTCAAGATGCGACCCGGTCTCAAGACGCGGTTCGGCTCTGTGATTGGTCCAAATATTGACAGCCAACCAATCACAGAGCCTGAACCGTGTCTTGAGTACTGACTATTTATACCGGCCTAACTGCCGCACTCAGAGACGATTCATATTAATAACTTAATAACTTTAAGGGCCTGTTTCACAACTTCCTGATAAAGTGTCGGATAGGCTGTCCACAACTTATTTGACAGATTCTCCATACTCTTTCTGTCAAGTTAAGTGGTGGATAGCCTATCCGGCACTTATCAGGAAGTGGTGAAACAAAGCCCTAAATTTTTTCAATTACGATTTTCACATAAGCCCCATACTGCATACATCATCTGTCAAACTTCTGATTATAATTTTAACGGTCAGTTTAGAGATCTTTGGATCATATCAAGTCTCTGAGTACCAATTATTAACCATTCAGTCCCTTGAAGCTGACTGGCAATTGGCATGGATCCTAACCTCAAAATGCTTGATTTGTTTTCTAAATGCTAAAACCACGGAACTGATTTTGATAATTCTTTTTTACAGTGTTGAGTACTTTATGCTCTGATAGAGTACAAAACAGAGTAGTTTCTGTACCGGACAGTGGCGGCCTGGCGGGGATTTTATGTGAGCAAGATATACCTTGCGAGGCCCTCTGAAATATATTTTGCGAGGGATGACGCAAGAATACGGATTTTTGGAGAGAAAGAATTTCTTGATACTCAAACTTTTATTTATAAAACTTTTTTTATGAGTAATTGAGTATGAAAACTTGTAAATCCTTTAAAAAAAAACTCGTGATCCAAGGGGCAAGCGCACGAGGCCCCTTAGACCGCGAGGCCGTGGGCGGTCGCCCACACCGCCCACGCCTTGCGCCGCCTCTGGTACCGGAAAAATGAATCTAGTACTTATATTATTATCTACTAAAATTAAAAGTAGGAGAACAAAATTTGTGTTTTAAATACTTATATTATCGACGCCCCCACCGAATAATCGGACAATGTGCTATTGTGGGGTTTTTGCTGTTATGCGTTTTTTGGCATCTAGAAGTCAAAATACATCATGTGATTTTTTTTTCAGAATTTTCCTATGGATATTTACAAAGATATAAAAAATTATGTGTTTATTCCATAACAATACTTAAAATTGTATTTCACACCAAAAACTGGGCAATAGGCTATTACGAAAAAATATGTCAAAACGATTTGACAATAAACGACTATTGCATGGTTATTCGGGTAACTAAATTGCTGCCTACTGCACACTTCCACCCCTGCACATCTCACTTTCACACTCCTTCCACTCTGATCACCCTGATCACCCGCCTCAGGTTCCCTAGAGACCTAACTTCAGCTAACCGAACCTTTACAGCTGACCACCAAGCATTATTTTCTCCTTCTCTCTCTTTCTTCTTATGCGGTTCACTAACCTATAGAGGGTGTCTTCGGTGCACCTTTTGGAGTATAAAGGCATAATAGTTGGGTTTTATTTTGGACAACTTGTAGAATCTGAGTCGGACGACCATCATATCGCGGTGATAATCTCAGTCCACTCACATCCAGCGTCCAGTTTCAGACCACCATCAGATCAGCCATCGCAGAGGTTTATACAGGACCCAAGAGTCAGGAATAGTCAGACTTTCTTCATAAAAAAAATAAGAATGTCTGAGCTTTTTTGAATGTCATAAGGCGTCATAGACGTAAGAACGACCAGCGGTCGTTTTGGAAGACATCAAGTGGTAAAGTCTTTCCTAACATTCTTTAAATTATGTACATTGCTTATTTTTTTATTTTATGCTTTACGGTAATTGTAGAGATCCGTCTTCTTGTGCAGTTTTCAGGATATATATCATAATCTATTTCGATTTTTGTAATGAGCATGCGGGTTTTCTCACAAACATGGATGTATGGGCAATACTTGCTACAAAATAAACTAAACGTGACCGATAAGCAGCGAGATATGTTACAAATTAGATATTTTCTTCTTTCGCAAATACTCACTGTCATGACAGCACTTTTTACAGTTTCATGCCTGCAAGCAACTGCTGTCAGACAGTCAAACATTATTCGTGGAAGTTGTCCTGCAGGTCCTAATGGGACCCAATTCAGAATTTTATTAGGAATGTGACTGCTAGCTACTATTAGATGTGCTGTTATAGTGTATTGTGTGAATATTGTAATTTATTGTAACTTGAGAAGTTTTTAACATAGTTTTGATCCTGATTGCTTTGAACTGTATCACGACGTAGATAGAAGTCTACGATTAAACCACCGTCATATAAGAAAGGCATACGATGCTCTCGGAAGACTGTCTAAAGCAATTTCCTGCCATTATCATTCATTTTATTAGAACATAATATGATATTGATTATTGTGACACCAATTACTCAGGTGGCGATGAGGGTTATGATTAACATTTTAACTAACTGCAATGATTATAAGTACTAAAAATGATATAGAAAGTCTCCAGAGTGACTTTTTTCGAACCTAGAGCTGTTTCGATTGCAAGAATGTCATTTATGTCATCAAATAATGTATGTATTTAAACAAAAATACACATTATTTTTATTTTGCCTATAGTAGAAAATCATTGGAATAAACGACAATGACCATAATTATAAAGTGCACAATATTTTTTAATCACCGAATAGTAAAGTAATAGGTGTTTACCAATATTCTTATCCTAAGCAATTTCCCCGAATAATATTGCAATTAGATATTACATGTGCATTTTATTACAGTCGAAACGCAAAATTACCCGAATAATCATGCAATAGACAATAATGATCAGAGCTTGACCTACACCAGAACGATAAGTTGCGTTTTGCTTAATTAAATAAAAACCTTTGGTAGCAATTAAATATTACTGAAATAGCGAGATGGGCAAAAAAAGTAGCTTTCATTTGGGATATAAAAAGTCTTTCAAGCTTTTTTCTTAACAGATTTTTGTTAATAACTAACAAAAATCAGTTTTTTGGCTCTCCTGAACATTTTCATTTTTTCGATTGTCCGATTATTCGGTGGGGGCGTCGTTATGTTTTTCTCCTTCTTTATTATGACGTAAATAAAGGTATTAAATAAGCTCACTAAAATAGGATGTGAATAATATTTTCGTGGCTAAAACCAGAGACCAGTTTATTACTCGATGCTAAAACATTAATTTTATATAGATTTTCAAACCTATATTATGATGTAAATAAAAGTAAAAGGGATGTTATCTATAATATTCACTAATTTATTCTGTTTTAAATTTTTGTAAAGATAATTTCATCTAAATCGGTTTAGCAATTTTAGCCTGAGGAGGTAACAGACTATCAGACAAACAAGACAAACAGGCGAACATGCTTTTGACGTCATAACATTAGTATTTAAATACTAGATGTCCCGCGCGGCTTCGCCCGCGTAAATTAGGAATTTTACGAAAACCGTACATTTTCCCGCAAAAAAAAAAGCTTATGAGCATGGTTACGCTATATCTGTGCCAAATAATATCAAAAATGCTCCAGTAGTTCGTGAGATAAACCCTTTTTAACATTTTTTCCGGTTTTTCCACATTTTCATCTGTTTCTTTGGTCCTATTATTCTTAGCGTGATAATAAATATATTACAGCCTTCCTCGATAAATGAGCTATATTCTAATACTGAAGTAATTTTAATATTTTTCTTAAATCGGACCAATGTCCAGTAGTTCCTGAGATTAGCGTGTTCGAGAGTCTCGATCTAAAAGACTATGACCATATAATAATATAATCATGAGACGATGCATGGTAAGTATAATATTATGGTAGTGATGATGATGATGATAAAATATAATAAATTATTTGCATAGTAGTATCTGCTTTCCGTTCTTAAAACAACACCGAAACTCCCAAACTCGTATCTATAAAGAGTCAGGAGTTCCCTCAGCACCTTCTGAACCATGATACACTTCGGTGCAAAATCTTACTTGTTGGTAGCATATTATTATTATGCTTCGAATACTTCTCACGAAACCGAAGTCACCACATGTTTCCATATAAATTTTGAGGAGTTCCCTTGATTACTAATGGATCCCTTCAGGTCACCACTTTTGTGAACGTGGTATGCAAAGAAAAAATTTCAATATCGGTTCACAAATGGTGGAGTAATCGTTAAACATAAATAAACGAACATAACACCTCCTCCATTTTGAAAGTCGACTAAAATTGTAGCCTATGTGTTATTCTGATGTATAGACTATACTATTGTCAAGTTTCATTAAAATCCGTTTAGTAGTTTTTGCGTGAAAGAGTAACAAACATCCATACATACATCCTCACAAACTTTCGCCTTTATAATCTTAGTAGGATAATATAGTTGTAACAACTATCATTTACGGTTGCCATACACAGACAAACACAACGTCTTTGGTAGACAAAAATAAAAAAACACACACACAAACAGCAACAACGCACCTGCAGCTCTTCTGATATTGCGAGTGTCCATGAGCGACGGTAGTTGCTTTTCATCAGGTGACCCGTTTGCTCGTTTGCCCCCGTATTTCATAAAAAAACAATAGTCCTTTAAAACATTAAATACAATTCTTTAAAATCAAACATTTTCAAACGCAACAATTAAATGTATTTTAGTACACTACTAAGAAGGATATTTTATTTAAATTTGTGAATCCCCGTTTTTTGTCAAACATATTTAAAATTTAAGTAAATAAACGTTTAAATAACTTAGCTAGTAGTGGATAATCTTCTATACTTATTATAAAACAAAGTCGCTTTTTTCCCTCATGTCCCTTTGTTCCCTTTAATCTTTAAAACTACGCAACGGATTTTGGTGATTCTTTCAGTGTTAGATAGCCCATTTATCGAGGAAGGTTATAGGCTATATTTTATCACGCCAAGACTAATAGGAGCGAAGAAATAGAAGAAAATGTGGAAAAAACGGGGAAAATTATTTGAAAGGGCTAACTTCACCACGCTAATCTCAGGAACTACTGGTCCGATTTGAAAAATTCTTTCAGTGTTACATAGCCTATTTATTAGGCTATAGGCTATATTTTATCACGCTAAGATAATAGAAGAATGTGGAAAAACGGGGGAAATTATTTGAAAGCGCTTATCTCGCAAATTACTGGAGCAATTTTATGTTATTTGGCACAGATAAGAAGTAGACCACGTGAAGGATCATTGGCTATTTTTTCAGTGGCTATATATTTTATACCCGTGCGACGCCAGGTTTGGTCGCTAGTATTATATAATATGTTAAAATTCCTGTTCTTAAATTGAGCATATCTTATGTGAGTAATTTAATATTTCTGATACTTAGAGACATTATTAAGTAGTTAAATATAAATACTAGATGACGCCCGCAACTCCGTTGCGCCAAATTTCGTTTATCGCGCGGGAACCGTACCTTTTTCGGGGACAAAAAGTTTCCTATGTCCTTTCCCGGGACTCAAAGTATCTACATCTTTCGCATTTATAATATTAGTATGGATTGCGTTGCACTGCAAACTATTACCTCACCCACGGTCAACTTTGTCTCTGTGCCTTTCATCAAAATTAGTCCAGTTTAAAAAAAAAAACATTCCCCGAAAGTATTCTACACTTAGAATACTTTTGGGGGATGTTGGGGAATGGGGAATGGGACGCCTCCGTGGTCCAGTGGCATAGAGCGCGGCTCTTGACTCGGAGGTCGTGGGTTCGATTCCCGCGTTGGAAACATGTTATTTCCAAGTTTAGTTAGGACAACGCAGGCTGATCACCTGATTGTCTGACAAGTAAGATGATCCATGCGTCGGATGGGCATGTAAAAAGTCGGTCCTGCGCCTGATCTCTCACCAGTTGTGAGTTGTGTCGGTCTTCCGTCCCACTGGGTTATGAGAGTAAAGGAGTAGAGAGTGCTCTTGTGTACTGCGCACACACTTGGGCACTATAAAATTACTCCTATGCAACTGGCATGTTTTCAATAAAACCGGCCACCGTCACCGGAACCGGTGTGGGAGTTATTATTATATTGTTAATTATATTTCTTATGTAAATAAAGTATTTACATAAATATTACAACTCTAACAAACAATAAAGTTTTAGATAACATTCCGCGCTTCCATACTTAGGGAAGTTCGACAAAAACAAAATTATACACAATTTTGAGAATTTGCATTGATATTGATACATGTTTAAGGCTCGTCCACATTTGTATCATTTGCGCGATCAGATCTCCGTCGCGTATCATCGAAGCGTGTCAAAATGATACGCGTATATGATACTGACTGAATAGCTTAGGCGAAAATCATAAATTATCTTATCTTATTATTATTATTATAACAAATTACATCAAAATAGACTGAATAGCGAAAAATCATAAAAGTAAATAAAAACTGATGTTTTCAAAATCGCAGTCTGATAGAAAATTTAAGCTAGCCACAATCCATATCAATATATCCATACTAATATCATAAATGAGGAAGTGTGTCTGTCTATCTGTTACTTCTTCACGCCTAAACCACTGAACCAAATTTTCTGAAATCTGGTATGGAGATACTTTATTCCCTGAATTTAAGAGCCCGGGTTACCCTCGAAATTCTCATACATACGTAATACCAAAATCATTTTCTCATACGAAAATATTTAACATGTTTGAGTTATTTTTCAGCTTAAAATAGTAATTACCTAGGTTCCTGTACAAAAATTAACTTCAAAATATTTAAACACTAAAAAATAGAGTAAAACACTAAAAAATATATAAATAAATAGTAAATTTACTACAAAATATTTAAATACTAAAAAATATTTTTTAGAGTTGAAATATTTTGTAGTTTTACTATTTATTTATATATTTTTTTACGCACATTTTCACTTTAAATATTTTATCACATAGTAGTCTAAACAAAGCGTCTCTTCGCAACAGTTTTTTACAAATCATCATTTACAATAATTTTTAAATTTCAATTTATTTATTTATTTGTGAGTCGCCCCTTGGTTAGCAAAATTTTCCATCTCTGAAAATTATGTCAAGTTATCAAAATATCTTCAGTTATTATTTCTATTTACGTTATTTACTCGTTAAATATCTCGTTTTACTGTCTCAGAATTCTACACCTTCAATATGATATAGGGTTTTAATGTACGTGACGTTATTGTTTTTTTTATCTTTAGACTAATACATAAAATGTACAAAATAATATTTAGGTTTTGATAAAATTTTAAGCAATTTTTCCTCGTAAGTCGAATATTTATATTGCTAACCAGGACGAGCGAAGCGAGCCCTAGTATATCCCACAATGTTTACATTTTGTGATACACTTTACGGAAAAACTATCACGCCTATTGATTTATGCTTTAACAGTAATTTTTATTTATGAGAGTGCGTTATCATTATTCAATCGAGGTTTGTTTAATATGTATTTATGTGTTATTACTAGTTAGTCAAGATGTGTCGACACAAGCCCTCATAATGCTCGGCTTTTTACTAGTTTACTACTATACGAATTAAAACGCTAACTTTATCTATGTTATGTGAGAATCATTTTTCAAATATATAAAAATTGGTCCCAAAGTCTATATTTATCTGACATAGACGACACAGAACCTTTGTAGAAAAAAAATCTATTAATTCTAGATGATTCGGTGATCTTCTAATCACCCTAATAATATAAACATTCCCTGGACTTCCACGAATATTAATTCAAGACTGAGATAGAGCCAAATCGATTCAACCGTTTTTAGAGTATTAGACTTACAAGGAGGAGTTCTGGCCAATTGGAGTCGTCTAAAGGAGGTTCCGAGGACGACTTCCGAACACGTCGAGCCCCACGTCGCAGACAATACGTGTTTAGTGTTTAGTGCTTAGTGTTAGTTTTAGCATAAATGTTATGTATGTTAGTCTATAAGGTATACCTATATAATATGGGCGAAGATGCCTGATTTAATTAAATAAATAAATAAAAATAAAATAAGAATTAGTGAGAGTAACAAAATTTAAATTTCATTTTCACAAATTTTATAAGCCTAATATCAATAAACATATTATATTATGTTATGACTGTGTAGTGTGTACTATATAGTAATTAATATGCTGATAGGTCCTTACTGTGAGATTTTCACAGAGCATTATTACCATTATTCTTTAGCTGTTCTCTGATCAAAATCCTCTTCTTCCAGTGAACATCGGGCAGTTCATAGATGGGTACAGCGTGGGCTGGTCGGCTCCCATCATCCCCAAACTCCAAGATCCTGATCAGACACCTCTTCCGGATGTAATCACCGACTTTGAAGTTTCATGGATTGGGTCACTTCTCTATATAGGGGCTATTGTAGGTGAGTATAAGCATTTGATTCCATTCTGTATTGAATTTAGTCCAAGCTTAACATGACCACAGTTATAGAAATGCGAATATACAGACTGTGGTCATCACATTAGAAATGCGAGTATACAAATTTTAGGGAGTCAATCTGGCTCCATGAGTGTTCTTTAGTAAAAAAACCTTTTTCTCACCTCCGGGCGGAAAACGTCAACTTTCTTCCCGCTGCGCTAACCAATGTTGCCGTTTTCCGCTTCCGTCGACGAGAAAAATAGTATACGCACCACGGGCAGTAAATAAGAAAGCCTCAGATCACATGTTTGTTGACCTCGGCTTTGTCTCGGCCAACAATTACATAATATTGTGATCTGAGACATTTCTTATTTTCCTGCCCTAGGTGCGTAATGTACTGTTTTGATGGTCATGCTGAAAAAACTACTTCTGTTACTCTACTAATATTGTTAGGAATTTATGCAGATTAAATTGTTTATACTCTATCTTTATCGTACTATGCTTGAAGCGAAAAAATATAAAGTTTCTTTTGCGGCAACAGCTACAAGTGAAATTATGTAGTTGAAGGGCCTGTTTTACCAGATAAGTGTCGGATAAGCTGTCCACATCTTTTCTAACAGATACTACATACTCTATGTGTCAGATAAGTAGTGGATAACCTATACCTATAACCCGAAATTCTATCTTATCAGGAAGTGGTGAAACAGCTCCGAGTTGATATGTGTGCTATTATTCAATTATTCTTACTCTTTCTATCTTCAAATCCATCTTCTTTCAGACCCATACATTCAAAGCTACCTCTACAAAGTCTCCGAGTTGATATGTGTGCTGCTATTCAATTAATCTTACTCTTTCTATTATCATGTCCATCTTTTTCCAGGCCAATACATTCCCAGTTACCTCAACCAATCCGAGTAGATGTATGTATATGTATAGTATGTGTATATAGTATGTGTGCTGTTATTCAATTATTCTCACTCTTTCTACCTTCATAATATACCAATCTCTTTCCAGTCTCATACTGTATCCGAAGCAACCACCCTAATGCCTCCGAGTTGATATTCTTACTCTTTCTCTCTTCATATACTCCATCTCTTTCCAGGCCCATACATCCCCAGCTACCTCTCCGTCTCCGAGTTGATATTATATTGTGTGCTGTATTATTATTCAATTATTCTTTACCTTTCTACCTTCATAATATATTCCATCTCTTTCCAGGCCCGTACATTCCAGCTATCTCTTAAACGTTTCCGAGTTGATATACAGTATAATGTGATTATTCACTCATTCTTTTTCTTTCTTTCTTCATATATTTCATCTCTTTCTAGGCCCGTATATCCCAAGCTACCTCTCCAACATGATCGGTCGGAAGCCGTGCCTCTTCTTCGGTGGTCTCGTCAACCTGCTGGCCATCGTCCTCATCGTGACCACTCGTAACGTCGCCATGGTGTTCGCGATCCGCATCATCAGTGGTTTAGGCATGGGCATGGTTACAGTCAGCAACTTGGTGTACGTTGGTGAGATTGCGTAAGTACTTTTAAACCACGTTAAAAACAAGCTTTATTTGACATGCCTGGTCTGTACCTTTAAGTATACTCACTACTATTATTTTAATTGCGAAAGTGTATATATGTCTGTTACTTTTTAACCGACTTCCAAAAAGGAGGAAGTTATATGTTCGTCCGTGTATATATATATATATATATATATATATATATTATATGAAAAATTCGGATAAACTTATTTTGATATTTTTAAGGCTAACTTGTGTTATTGTTTACAATTCATCATTGGCTTGCTAATAATAATTGCCTGCCACCTAAGACTCTAAGAAAAATAAGAACGAGACAAATATAAATAAAGAATCTATCTTATCTTGTCTTCTTCTTTCTTCTTATATATAAAAATGGATTTTCAAATATGTTAGTCGCGCTAAAACTCGAAAACGGCTGAACGGATTGAGCTGATTTTAGTCTTAAAATATTCGTAGAAATCCAGGAAAGGTTTTAAAGTCTTCTTCTTATATATAAAAATGGATTTTCAAATGTGTTAGTCGCTATAAAACTCGAAAACGGCTTAACGGGTTGGGCTGATTTTAACCTTAAAATATTCGTAGAAGTCCAGGGAAGGTTTTAAAGTGACACGAAGTTCACCGGGACAGCTAGTCTACTTATATATAAAAATGGATTTTCAAATGTGTTAGTCGCGCTAAAACTGGAAACGGCTGAACAGATTGGGCTGATTTTAGTCTTAAAATATTCGTAAAAGTCCAGGGAACGTTTGAAAGTGACACAAAGTTCACCGGGACCGCTAGTCTTCTTATATATAAAAATCGATTTTCAAATGTGTTAGTCGCGCTAAAACTCGAAAACGGCTGTACGGATTGGGCTGATTTTAGTCTTAAAATATTCGTAGAAGTCCAGGGAAGGTTTTAAAGTGACACGAAGTTCACCGGGACAGCTAGTCTATATATATAAAAATGGATTTTCAAATGTGTTAGTCGCGATAAAACTCGAAAACGGCTGAACGGATTGGGCTGATTTTAGTCTTAAAATATTCGTAGAAGTCCTGGAAATGTTTTAAAGTGACACGAAGTTCACCGGGACAGCTAGTTTATAATAACTTTACTGTAGTAAATATGTGATAACGTTTTATGAACGTACTCGATATGCCCTGATCCCGCGGATTATTATGAAATATAAATAGTGATATTTTCCCAAAGTAAAAAGTAACGTAGTGGATACGTTCAGGGCATGACCTAACTCCATACCTATTAAAATTGCTCCAGCTGCAGACGTAAAAACGTAACAAAATTAATATACAATCGCAGAAACTTTCGACTTTAGTGTGAAGTGTAATCCCACCAAAAAACATTTTCATGTAAAAATGCTGCCAAGATGAGAACATAATAGTTCGTGGTGTCAAAAAGTAGTGAGATCTCATGTAGAGCCAAGTTTCAAACCTTACACACTCAGCTTTAAATCTAAAAACCTTAATTTTACACATAAATCGCAGCAAAATACTTGATATAATGTATCAGCCGCACGAGAAGAATCTAAAAACTCGACACATTAGTCAAAATCGGTGACATGGCCATTTCGTTGCGGTTAATATAAAAGTTATTAAGTACAATTACAGAAGAGTAGTTCAAAGCCCATAGCATGACCAATAACAAAATGGCCAAGCCACCCATTTTGACTAATGTGTAGAGTTTTTAGATTCTTCTCGTGCGGCTGACACATTATATCAAGTATTTTGCCGCAATTTATGTGAAAAATTAAGGTTTTTAGATTTAGGGCTGAGTGTCTAAGGTTTGAAACTTGGCTCTACATGAGATCTCACTACTTTTTGACACCACGAACTATTATGTTCTCATCTTGGCAGCATTTTTACATGAAAATGTTTTTTGGTGGAATTTGATTTCTTTTGTAAGTTTTACTACACACGTTTTTATGAAATTAAGGGGCATACGAGCATGTGCACTCGCATTATTAGAAAAGTTGCAAGTGTTTTGCCAGCCTTTAAGAGGGAATCGGTTATATATAAAATTAGGGGACAAACGAGCAAACAGGTAACCTGATGGAAAGTACTGCCGTCGCCGAGTTGTCATACTTTCAGAAAGAAAGGGGTTAATTGAGGGAAAAGGGAAAAGGGATCCCCCTTATAATCACTATCCCCCTGTTCTCTTTCCCTTTTTTATTAAATTAGGGGGTAAACAAGCAGACGGGTCACCTGACGGAAAGCAACTGCCATCGCCGATGGACACTGTAACATTAGAAGAGTTGCAAGTGCGTTCTGGGCCTCCGCTAAACTCACTCACTAGACGAAACACAGCGCAAGCGCTGTTTCACGCCGGTTTTCTGTGAGTCTGTGGTCTCTCAAGGATAACACGTATTTTTTAGGGTTCCGTAATCATAGGGTAAAAACGGGAACCTATTACTAAGACTTCGTTGTCTTTCCGTCTGTCCGTCTGTCCGTCTGTCTGTCTGTCTGTCTGTCTCCAGTCTGTAACTCAAGAATAATAGCTAGAGAGTTGAAATTTTCACAGATTATGTATATTTGTTGCCGCTATAACAACAAATACTAAAAAAAAAAATTATAGGGAGCTCCCATACAACAAACGTGATTTTTTTGGCCTATTTTGCTCTATATCAATAATGGCAACAGGTGGGTACTTGATTTTTTCCCTAAATCCTTAATAATATGTCTACTTTAATATTTAATAACAATATAAAAGTAAAATAAAATATAAGGGGGGCTTCCATACAAAAACACAATTTTTGGCCTAATTTTGTTCTATAAGTGTACGGATATAGGTTAGGTTGTGTTAGATAATTTTTTTGTTGTTTCTGTACTAATAGTATGTTACATACCAAATTTCAGCTTTCTCAGACTTCAGGAAGTACCCTAACAGTTTTGATGATAGGTTGAGTCAGTGTCAAAATTGTGGGTTTTGGACATCTATGAAATCTAAAGTATAATAGCTACGATATTCAAACTTTGTGCATTTCATTGCTTCTCTCATATCATTTTATCCTAAAAATTTCAAGTATGTGGCACTATCCAAACCAAAGTTACGAGGGTTCAAAAATACGACGAAACGTTTCGAGAAAAGGTAGGTAGTGCCCTTGCGCACTTCGCTTGGCTCATCTTGGCGGGGGCACTCCCGTGCCCCCAGATTATAGCGGTTTATTTTGATTTAATTTTTTCCCAAGGCGACCAAGACAATGGAAGTTGTAAAATGAAAATAAATGTTATAATAAAAATCATATTCCATAAATTACCTTGTAAGTTATCGTAAACAATAACCAATTAAGTACACGGGGTTTTATAATAATAATAATTAATAAATAACGAACAAAATAATTTAAAAGGTCTTTTAGGTATAGTTAAGTAATTATAAGCTAGACAAAGATGCTACAAGCTGACTTGTACCTACAACTATTTTGACTTGTAACTATAATATTGTGATGAGGTATAATAGAGTTTTTAGCCAAATTTAAGCCCAATGTGTGCATCATTATCCAATTATCTATATCTAAACAAGCTATAAGCCAAGCCTTGTGAGGGCTCGCGTCGTCAAACCTTGACTGACTGATGATACCACATCTACATATAAATACAAATTACTATGTTAAAGCACAAATCAATAGGCGTGGTAGTTCTTCCGTAAAGTGTATGTATGTGTGAATCTGATAATTGTGACGAAAGGTCCATAATATGCTTTTTACTTAGGTACCTATTTACTTTTTATTAGGTAATTATAAACAAACAATTTTGGTCTGTTTGACTGTCCAATGAATAAATTTTGATAAAAAAATTATGGAGATAGAGATCACCTACGATAACATGGCGCGCCCCTCCAAATGACTGTTTCAATGTGTGTAGT
Organism: Lysandra bellargus; assembly: GCA_905333045.1. Taxonomy (NCBI): domain Eukaryota; kingdom Metazoa; phylum Arthropoda; class Insecta; order Lepidoptera; family Lycaenidae; genus Lysandra; species Lysandra bellargus. The sequence continues at coordinate 12,720,064 of HG995324.1, read as the reverse complement.
CACATACTTATGAAAGAGTTTGTATGTAGTAAGTATTCAACCAATCACAGTACACGTAATATTTCACTTAATGTCACTTATTACCAAGATTTGTTGGTCAACTAATCATAATTACTTGCCTACCGCGCAAGACAACGCACTTCAAACGTTTTGACAACGCACTTCAAACGTTTTGAATTTTGGAGGGGCGCGCCATGTTATCGTAGTTGATCTCTACTATAAATTCCGATAAAGGACATAGTTTAGTTTTTACCCCAGAATTGTCAAACTCTCGCGCGAAAAACGGCACAATTGTGTCAGTTTAAATTAAAAAATATATATGTACTTAACATTTCTTCTTTTTTGGAAAATTAAAAAACAAATCTCCTACTTTCAGGTCTACAGACATTCGCGGGATACTTCTGACGTCCACCTCCATAGTGGGTATTCTGGGCACGCTAGCGGCCTACAGCGTAGGGCCGTTTGTGTCCTACGCTGCGACGGGCTACCTGGCGCTAGGTGTAAACATCGTGCACATCATTGGGATACTTTTCATACCGGAGTCGCCGGTATTCTTTGCTATAAAAGGTAAGCCATACTTCCGTACTAATATTATAAATGTGTATATTCTGTCTGTTACCTCTTCATGCCCAAACCGTTGAAACGATTTTCTGAGGTATGGAGATACCATGAGTCCCGGAGCCTTTCCATCTGTCTGACTATCTGTTAGTTACCTCTCCACGCTGCAACCGCTGAACCGATTTTGCTAGGTATGGAGATACTTTGAGTCCCGGGAATGGATATAGGATCCTTTTTTCCGGAAAACTTTACCGGCGTCTATTTGGCGTAACGCAGTTGCCGGCGTCGTCTAGTAATAAAAAAATATTTATTTGTATATTTGATAGAAAATTAAGGAATATGAAAAAGGATCTACTAAAAGTGGCCACGTAACCTTTTCGAGCGGTTTCAGTTTTTCCAATTTTCAGTGACAGGTTGAATTTATTACGCTGTGGAAATGTTTTATGCCTTTTGTGGGTTAACATTGAACAGACTCAGCTGTCAACTTCTATTGCGGGCTCTGCACTCGCGGCGCGAATTGTGGCCGCGATTTACGGATGCTACGCGCCGTGAACACGATGCATACGAAGCCGCGAAGCGCGAACGCGAAGCCGCGAAACCCTCCACACTCGCGGTTCGCGGCCTTCGCGGGCTTTCGCGCCGCGACTGTAGAGCTCGCATATTACGCATAATAATTCTCAAGGAATAAAAAGGTAACCTTAGTAGATAGATCGGATTTGGGGATCATCTCTATCTAGAACGCTCAAATCATATACGCAAATAATATTATTTCTGACACAGAGTAGAATAATACAGTAACACCATATTCAACTCCTTTTGTCTCTGTCTTACGCGAGTTTGTTTCAAGAACATAATATTACTCTACTGTAAGATATATTTTATTCCGTGCTAGTATTTTAAGAGCCCGGGTTACCCTCGAAATTCTCATACATACGTAATAGCAAAATCATTTTGTCATACGAAAGTATTTAACATGTTTGAGGTATTTTTCAGCTTAAAATAGTAATTACCTAGGTTCCTGAACAAAAATGAACTTCAAAATATTTAAACACTAAAAAATTTTTTTTTGTGTATAAATTTTGAACTGAACAAAAATTATTTTTAAAATATTTAAACACTAAAAAATAGAGTAAAACACTAAAAATATATATACATAAATATTAAATTTACTACAAAATATTTCAACTCTAAAAAATATTTTTTAGTATTTAAATATTTTGTAGTAAATTTACTATTTATTTATATATTTTTTAGTGTTTTACTCTATTTTTTAGTGTTTAAATATTTAGTAGTAAATTTAGTAAAAAAAATTTATACACAAAATTATTTTTTTAGTGTTTAAATATTTTGAAAATAATTTTTGTTCAGGAACCTAGGTAATTACTATTTTAAGCTGAAAAATAACTCAAACATGTTAAATATTTTCGTATGACAAAATGATTTTGGTATTACGTATGTATGAGAATTTCGAAGGTAACCCGGGCTCTTAAGATCCGAAATTCGATAAGCAGGAAAATTAAAGCACTGAAAATTCCTCGATGTACCCTAGGGTTGCTAGAAATGATTTTCAGCTCAAGGCAGGATTTTTTAAAAATAATACTAGAATATGACGCCTGCAACTCCGTTGATCCATAAGTTTAATGCACAGGAACCGTACATTTTTACGGGACGAAAAGCATCTTAGTCCTTTTCCGGAACTCGAAGTATCCATACCAAATTTCAGTAAAATTGTATTAATACGTGGGAGAGCCATGCTTCGGCACGAATGGGCCGGCTCGACCGGAGAAATACCACGTTCTCACAGAAAACCGGCGTGAAACAGCGCTTGCGCTGTGTTTCGCCAAATGAGTGAGTTTACCGGAGGCCCAATCCCCTACCCTATTCCCTTCCCTACTCTCCCCTATTCCCTTCCCTACTCTCCCCTATTCAATCCCTTCCCATCCCTACCTTCCCCTATTACCCTATTCCCTCCTAAAAGGCCGGCAACGCACCTGCAGCTCTTCTGATGCTGCGAGTGTCCATGGGCGACGGAAGTTGTTTTTCATCAGGTGACCCGTTTGCTCGTTTGCCCCCTTATTTCATAAAAAAAGCAGTTTGATCGTGAAAAGGTAACAGACAGAGAGACAGACAGATTCACTTTCACATTTATTCGACGACCTCTGTGGCTCAATGGGTAGAGTGTGTGGCATCTCAAGCCGGGGGTCGCGAGTTCGAATCCCGCCGACGGAACATGAAGTTTTCAATGTTCCCGGGTCTGGATGTGTATTAAATATGTGTATGATAATATAATAAAAATCTTAAATATATTATGTATAGTATAAAATTATTAAATATATTAAATATATTTCCGTTGTCTGGTACCTGTAACACAAGTCCTTCAGGTACTTACCACGGGACCAGACTGACATGGTGTGAAGCGTCCATAGATATTATTATTAGTGTGGATTGAAACATTTAATATGGGTTTCGTCAACCCTGTCATAATTGTTTCTTGGTACAAGTTATACTTAATTTTATGCAAAGAACAGATTAATTTGCATAATTATGTAAAAACTCGCTTCCTTTCCTTGGAGGTCATGAAACAGCGGATAGTATGTTATTAAAAACGAACAGTGAACTTAGCACATGGTTTGCCATCATTATAATCATCATCATCGTCATAATCTATATAGATCCTTGATCTAAAAATTATCAATATAGGTATGCTAGCTTTAATGTACTAAGTATCAGAGAACATGATTCCTATGCAGAAACATTGAATTGACATAAGCCGACCACATGACGTAGGTCCGTCAACTGCCTAGGCATCAATTTCTTCGATGGTACGTAGAAATTCGTTTGTGGATTATAGCGTAATCATTTGCACGACAAAAACTATTTTTTAAAGTATATTACAATTCAAAACGGTTCAGTGGGATTAATGAAATTTAGTTTAGTAGTAGTAGAAAGTTTTTTTCAAGAAATCCTATTTTTTCTTTTTGTGCCACGCCCGATATAAACAATACCACAGAATACATATGAAATTTTAGGTACATAAGAAATTTTAGACTCACGCTTGACCGATTTCTTAAATTTCTTAATTTTTCGTTAATCTACATATAACACAACCTGTGTGCCGAATTTCATAACGCTAGGACAATTGAAGTGGCCTCTGAAATTCGTAGATGAACCGACTCACGCTTGACCATTTTCTACAATTTCTTAATTTTTCGTTAATCTACATAAAACACACGACCTGTGTGCCAAATTTTATAACACACGACCTGTGTGCCAAATTTCATAAAGCTAGGACAATTGGACCTATTTATGCATACCGGACTCAACCAACACGATGACAGTTCTGAGAAAAAGCCGTTTTTATTAAAATTGTGTATTCTTTAAAACTGATTGTTATTTTAAGTAAAGTTAATTTACAATAGTATATTTGGTAATTTATTCTATGCGTACAAACATAAATATGTTAAAAATTACTAATATTTCCAACAAAAATTAAACAAAAACAGGAGGGTTCCTTTTAGGAAAACTATATTAGTGTGGGATACATATAATCTAAAGCGAACCATCTCTTTAGATTTATTACACAAGTCAACAGGATTTTCGTGCATGAGATCTGTGCACCCGATTTGGATGTCTAACATCTAATTAGTTATAGAAACAACGATTTTAACTTATAAAATTTGCTTTTAAATAAACTGAGGCCTCATGAACTTTCAAATTTTGAAGAAAACCGGCATTTTTTTCTTTCGGTTATGTAGTAATATTTAGAATGAAATATATATTAATTATTTTTTAGTTTATATGCTTATATTCCCAAAAAAAAAGATTGAAATTTAAAAAATATGTAATTTATATTCAAAACTTAATATTTTTTTGTATCTAGGTGAGCATATCCTAAATATATCTTGTTGTATGCTTCGGCAGTAAGTACCTACTAATATATAATGTGGCGCTCCTACTTTTTTCTGGTTTTTAAAAAGATGTTTAAAACTAGATGATGCCTGCAACTCCGTTTCGCCAAAACTCGTTTATCGTGCGGGAACCGTACATTTTTCCGGGATGAATTGTCCTTTTCCGGTACTCAAAGTATCTGCATACCAAATTTCAGTAAAATCGGTTCAGTGGTTTGGGCATGAAGAGATATCAAACAGACAGACAGATAGACAGACAGATGGACAGACAGACAGACAGACAGACACACTTTCGCATTAGTAGTGATGGTTTCAAGCAATGTTGCAAAAATCTTAATGTAAAAAGTAATAATAATATAACAAAAAAAATAGTAATGGAGTATCTTACATTGCCATTTTACAAAATAATGAGCCACTATCGAACCTTCATTGTCCATTAAATGCAAAGAATGTGTAATGTAAAATTTGTCCATTACATTACTGTAATAGACAAATTTTACATTATTCATTTAAAAGTATTGTAAGGATAGTAGAAGATTCGTCTTTGAAGTTTTGATGTCTCCGATTTAGTCCAGATTCGGGGAGGGAGTGGCCGAGGTATTGCCTTTGAGGTTGGATGAAACCCCGTTCCTCTAGTCCTATTGGGAGCGGAGTTATGGCTACTTTTGTAAGACATTTGACAGTTGCCGAGCTGTCAATGTCAAAGTTTGAATGCTTGTAACTCGGCAACTATTTATCCTGGATATGGGGTTCTTGGGCTTGTTCTTCCTGGATTTTTCTCCTCTACTCGATCCTGGCTTCAGAATTGAGACAAAATTTGATGTCTCCGATTTAGTTCAAATTCGGGGAGGGGGTAGCCGAGGTGTTGCCTTTGATGTTAGAAGAAACCCCGTTTCTCTAGGCCTATTGGGAGCGGAGTTATGGCCGCTTTTGTTCGACGTTTGACAGTTACCGAGCTGTCAATGTCAAACTTTGGGTGCTTATAACACGGCAACTGTTTGTCCTGGATATGGGGTTCTTCGGCTTGTTCTTCCTGGATTTTTCCCCTCTATACGATCGTGTCGTAACGGTCGTGTATGCGCGTTATACACGACCACTCTGGTTTCAATGAAACCAGGCCAGTTTCATTTTATAGTGTCCAAGCGTGTGCGCAATACACAAGAGCACTTTGTTTTTTTTTATGAAATAAGGGGGCAAACGAGCAAACGGGTCACCTGATGGAAAGCAACTTCCGTCGCCCATGGACATTCGCAGCATCAGAAGAGCTGCAGGTGCGTTGCCGGCATTTTAAGATGGAATAGGGTAATAGGAGGGGGTAGGGATGGGAAGGGAAGGGAATAGGGGAGGAAAGGGAATAGGGTAGGGGATTGGGCCTCCGGTAAACTCACTCACTCGGCGAAACACAGCGCAAGCGCTGTTTCACGCCGGTTTTCTGTGAGAACGTGGTATTTCTCCGGTCGAGCCGGCCCATTCGTGCCGAAGCATGGCTCTCCCACGTATGAGTATCAATAAAACCAGGTCAGTTAAGCAGAAGTAATTTTATAGTGCCCAAGTGTATGCGCAATACACAAGAGCATTATTCTTTACTCTCGTAACCTAACGGAGCGGAAGACCGACATGACTGGTGAGAGATCAGGTGCACGACCGACTTTTTACACGGGCACACACTCGGGCACTATAAAACTTTTTACTACTTATTAATTTTGCTCTATAATGGTATGGAACCCTTCGTGCGCGAGTTCAACTCACACTTGACCGATTTCTTTTTAAATGTACCTAAGTAAACAAAATATTTTTTTTTTGGTTTTGTGTTTTTCTTTAGGCACGGTATGAAAATAATAATTTCTAAGTGTTAGCCACTGATATTGAATATAATTGCAAAAAACATGCAAATAACGATTCTTATTCTTCGTATTAGCACTTTTCTTACTGGGCCTAAAGAGAAAAAAATAAAGCAATAAAATAACGTCTTAGCCACTGATTTTGAATGTAAATATTACATAGGGTGAACATGACTAGTGATTGGACAGTAGTCAGTACTAGTCATTGGACACAGCACAAAAACAGTATAATATTTATTAAGGTTGCTTTAATAGCTCCCTGTTTATCTTTAAAATCAGGCGTTCTATTACTTTAAAAAAGGCAGTTTTTAAAGCAAACTTTATATTAATATTGCGTTTTTGTGTTTTAACCAATAACTGGTACTGTCCAATCACTAGTCGTTTTACCCTAACTTGGATACCCATAACATAACGAAAAAAAGGGATATGTCCCTTTTGTGTCGGGCGTGTGTCACAATGACCGGTGAGTCTTTGTAAAATATTAAGAACTAAGCCTAAACTTAATTAATATTATAATAATAATATTAATTTAATATGCAAACAGCAACCAAGTCGCATGATTCTACTTGCCTAATTAAAAAAAAATCGAGAGACCATGTACCTAGTTTGGATCTATGTAAAAAAAACAATACTCATTAATTTGTTAGTTGGTAACTTTGTTGTGAAAATGTTTTGTTCTGAAAAAATTGTTGGATTAGTACGATCTTCATAGGGTCGATAAAGGGCCATCTTGGAATACTTCTGCATTATTAACTCAATTTTGGCAATGGTGTGGATTGGACTCATTTTGCATAAATAGGGTCAATTGGAAGTGGCCTAGAGGTTTTGATTACCGGTCAGTGAGTGAGTGAGTGAGTGATTGAGTGCCAAAATTAGCTACTTTTACAGGGGCATATTTCAGGATCTACCGAACCTATATCTATGAAATTGGGTATACTGCTTAAGTACTAGTATATAATTACGTAGGTTTAATTTTATCTTTGCACTCGAAATAGGCACTGAGCTACAGGGGGATCAAAAGGGCGTCGAAAAGGTTCGTGTAAATAGTGCACGGCATGCGCGCGACCTGCTGGAACTAGGCCTGCGCACTTCCGTGCGCTTTGATTAGGTAAGTACTAGTTGTTCTCATATCAGTAGCGTAAAAACTAAAAACTGACCAAATATTCGGTTGCGTTATGAAGCAACGAGCGTTCAAACGTGACTTAATATTGTAACCAAAAAAAAATGATCAGGTAAATGGCTGAAAATTACAAATCGTAAACTGTAAACGTACTAGCTTATTGGCACCAAAACTGACCAAATATTTGGTTGCAATTCATAGTTATCGGCGACCTATGTCTGAACGTATATTCTTTAAGTAGTAAAGTGCTTGGTTTAAAAACGAAAAACACACGCTTTTATGACCGGTGAGGAAACTTTTCATCGATGATTAAAATATCTAATTGCTAAAAAATCTGAAATCTCACGCTGCTCCGTCATCAGACTCTCACCACCAACCAAGTGTAGCGAATTAGGTCATCAGTAGAAAACAAATGAGCCCAAGTTCAAGGGGTTTCGCAACAGCCATGGAAGAGTTATATTGCCCACCACGACACCATCATCGATCAGCTCGATGGTAGCAATTGCAATTATCAACGGACTCTTATAAATTTTATCATCATCATCATCGTCAGCCACTAAGAGTCCATTCCTGGACATAGGCCTCTTCCATTTCCATCCTTTACGGCGATCTTGTGCCCTCCTCGTCTAGTCGTGACATGTGTTATAAACTTACTTTCAAATCGATACGACAATTAGAAGCAGGCTGAAATTGAATTCCAAGATTTTCTTACATTTTGACTCAATTACAGGTGAAGCTAATAAAAAAACGTGTTAAGATACCCACACAGGTGAGATTCTTCGATTTACATATGTACTTATCATGATCCTAATAATCGTCATCGTAGGGTCGTGGGTTCAAATTCCAACCCGGACCTTGTACCAAGAAGTTTTTCAGAAGTTATATTCATTCTTGTCATAATAACCGACGCTCTTACGGTGGAGGAAAGCACCGTGACGAAAACCTGCATTTTTTTTTATTAAATAAGGGGGCAAACGAGCAAACGGGTCACCTGATGGTAAGCAACTATCGTCGCCCATGGACACTCGCAACATCAGAAGAGCTGCAGGTGCGTTGCCGGCCTTTTAGGAGGAAATACGCTCTTTTCTTGAAGGTTTGCAGGTCGTATAAGTCCGGAAATACTGCTGGTGACAGTTCGTTCCAGAGTTTTACAGTGCGCGGCAGAAAGTTACGCGAAAAACGCACTGTGGAAGACTGCCACTCATCAAGGTCATGAGGATGGTATGTTTTTCGCGTGGGACGATGGCGAAAAGTTGCACGTGGTATGATTCCGAACAACTCAGAGCACTCCCCGTGATACAACCGATAGAGGATGCAGAGTGAAGCTACATCTCGGCGTAATTCCAAGGGGTCCAAGCTATTTGAAACACTATGGCAGTCAACAATTCGAGCGGCCCTTCGTTGTATACGATCCAGAGGGAGCAGTTGGTATTTTGGCGCCCCTGCCCAGAGATGAGAACAATATTCCATATGAGGCCAAACCTGCGCCTTGTAGAGTTGTAGGCGTTGGTCCGGACTGAAGTACTGTCTCGCTTGTGTTGCGTGTATCAACTTTATCAGAGTAGGTCATCCCAGCATTAAGACGTAAAAAGGCTGAACCGTAAGTTTTGATATCGCTAGTTACCTATCTATACCTACTAAAATAGGCACCAGTACGCGCAACTTTGCAGCTCCCCCTCTGACGCCATTAGATTATTTACAATACACGTAATCTTGTCTGCGTTTTCAAACTTAGCTTGTTCTTATTTGTTAGACTACGAAACGGTAGTAGAAAAAGAAAACTCTGGTAAGTAATTGGGAGTTTTTTAAATGAAATATATTTTTATATTGCATATTTAAATCATCTTGGGTTGCGCGAGCGGCATCTTTGTGCCGATTAGCGGGAGGGGAATATTTTTAGTAATATGATAACGACATCATGTTTCAAAATGTTTTCATCTGTAACTTGAATAAAATTTTCAAATTAGGTAGGTATGCATACTATGCAGTGATAGTGATAAAAAATAAGTATAACCTAAACAACCATGAATTGCAACAAAATATTTGGTCGGTTTTGGTGTCACTAAGCTAGCACATACTGATACTTTACACTATGTTGTTTTCAGCCATTTAACTGATCGTTTTTTTTTTTTTTGGTCACTATAAATCACGTTTGAACGCTCGTTGCTTCATAACGCAACCGAATATTTGGTCAGTTTTTACGCTACTAATATGAGAACAACTAGTACTTACCTAATAAAACTTACTCAGCCATTTACCTTATCATTTTTTTTTTGGTCATGATAACTGGGTTTTCAGGCGCCCTATACAGAGAACGCAACTACTTTACGCAGGCAGACCGACATATTTGGCATCAGAGAGTTGCTCTTTATCTTGTCAATCTAAAATTAGTCATTTTGGATATCGTTACCAAAAATGTCGTGACCTCCTAATCTATATTGACTTGATGTCCTGACTAAATAGCGTAGGCCACCGGCCAATCAATTTTTATGATGGTACTACTTAGTCAGTTCTAGTTGATCTTGGAGTGACAGATTCTAATAGTGCGCTTATACGGGCAACTAAAATTGCTCAACTCCAGTCAATTCTTGTCAACTTTGACGTCACGACTACATCAAGCAATTTGCGGCAACAAGCAGCAATTTTGCGCAATACAATATTGAGTGATGTAGCCATCGGATATATTTTGAGCGATATGAAATAAATTGCTCCATATTACTCCAGATCGCTCCATTCGTGTCGCCGAGCAATTATTGCTGTAATTATTGCCCGTGTAAGCGCATCTTAATGAAGCTATAAACAACTGCTATGTTAAAATACAAGTTGAATCCGCAACTGGTATACTAGAACTAGTTCCATACTTCCAGAAAGGTCTTGATGAAAAATTACCATAAGACGATCATGCTACCACGAGTGATAAACGTGGTCAAAACTGGTCCACGGGATACAATAATAAATCAAATTTAATCAAAACAACCAAATACGCGACCTTGCTTAAAATTATATTACCTAATGTAGTTAAATCTAAAACTGGTAGTTAATTTGAAATGGTAATTATGATACTTGATGTATTAAATTTAATTTAAAGATTAAAAAAAAAACGTCCTGCCGACAATGGTTGAATTTGTCTTAAATGAAATAATGTTAAAACTATAGGCATAAAAAATGTTCCGGTAAACTAATTTATATTTCATTTATTTGTTCGGGTAGATTCTTACAAAAATTACAAATGGATTCCTGAGCGCGTGTTTTTTGCATATGAAGTTAGCATTTTGACATTTATATTAAAGTGGCCAGTAAAAAAAAAAAAAAAAAAACCTAGTCCCAAATATCGCTTGAATGGGGCTATTTTGGATAGCTTCAGATTTCATAGTTACATCATGTTTTTTTTAGCTAAATAACTGAATTAAGCATATTAACCCTATTTGGGATGCAAAAACATAAAATAAAATATGGATTTGAATTGAATCTACTATTAAATTTAGGATTTTTCGAAAATAAAAGCACTTTTAAGAAAAAAATATATTTATTAGAGTTCCATAGATTACTCTCGAACAAATTTTCTATTAAAAACAGATCAAAATGCGTAGTAGCATCATTTAAACGAATGAACATTTAACCTTTCCATAAAAAAATATAACAAAAAATATCCTAGAAAAAGATTTGGTTTTATTTGTACTTCTAAATATATAAATCTCAAAGGTGACTGACCGACATGGTAATCTATCAACGCACAGCCCAAACCACTGGACGGATCGGGCTGAAATTTGGCATGCAGGTAGATTTTATGACGTAGGCATCCGCTATAAAAGGATTTTGATAAATTCCAACCCCAAAGGGTTAAAATAAGGGATGAAAGTTTGAATATAATAATACTTCTTAACGCGAGCAAAGCCGCGGGCAAAAGCTCGTTGTTGCATAAATCGTTTATCAAACGTAGCTATATCACAGTGTAAATAACTACAGTGGTCCAACGCCTTTGAAGTCGCGCGAAATGCCGCTTTTGTGTAGGTATTCGTCATTGCTTCAGGGTTGTCACAATAATCTGTTTTATTAAAACCTGTTCTACATTTTATGTATTCGTAGTATTTGTATGTAGAGTAGTATAAATATATATAGTAAGTATTATAAATAAGGAGTTTTATTATAAAAAATACAAATGCGTATACAAAAGCTGGTTCGCATGATATATCAATTGATATATAATATATCGGGTATATATCATGAATCATAAATAATATCAATTGATATTTATGCTTGATATAATAATATATCAAAATTGATATTTATATTTGAAAATGTAAAATCTTACATCAAGTCGTAGTCTAAATACACAGGTCTTATTTTCCGAGAGTTTCACAAGCCTAGGTCATCAAAAACTTGCTATTTGACACGACATTAACTAATTACAGCCGTCGACGCGGCTTGTAACTGTTTTTCGAAAGATAATTCCTTGTTTGTTATTATACTATTTTTATACCATTTATACCATGTGTTAAGTTAATTCGACTAATAAAATTAATACACTTTTTTTCTTCTGGTTAAAAAAATGAATTTAAGACTTAACGTGAGAGAGCCATGCTTCGGCACGAATGGGCCAACTCGACCGGAGAAATACCACGGGCTCACAGAAAACCAGCGTGAAACAGCGCTTGCGCTGTGTTTCGCCGAGTGAGTGAGTTTACCGGAGGCCCAATCCCCTATCCTTTTCCCTATTTCCTTCCCTACCCTCCCCTGTTTCCTTCCCTACCCTCCTTTATTACCCTATTCCCTCTTAAAAGGCCGGCAACGCACCTGCAGCTCTTCTGATGCTGCGAGTGTCCATGGGCGACGGAAGTTGCTTTCCATCAGGTGACCCGTTTGCTCGTTTGCCCCCTTATTTCATTAAAAAAAATTGATACTCAAAAGTATATATCGAACTTTGAATATCAATAATAAATAAATGAGTTTAATTTTACTTCCCTATCTTCAAATTATCAGACATACAAATTATTTCGATTCAACTATTACGAAAAAAACATATCAGAGTATGAAATTTGTATGTAATTATGAAAATATCAAAAATTAAAAAAAATTAAAAATATCGGATATAATATGTATATTATGTATTTAAATAAGTACATACATACAACTCAAACGAAACACTGTCGGTCGTAAACCACTTAAAACAATTAAATTAAAAAGCGTCAACCCCGGCTGACGTGTACCGAACGAGTGTATGGCAATTCGGTATCGATACCGCGTCTCTCTCACCCCGCACGCCCCACACGATTGCTCTGTCTAGACGTGTTCGTTGGACCACTGTAGTTATTTACACTGTGGCTATATCTTAATTTCTATCAATATAATAACCTGCCTAAGTACTAATCAACAATTTCTTACGTAACCCAAATAACCCCACGTTGCCGTCCAAAATAACCCCATCCAAAATTGTCTACAGAAATCAAACAAAATGTACGATAACGTATCGATATTTAGCAAAAGAATCCACACTGAAATATATATATTTGAAATACGTAGTAAATAGTTCGCTTATCTTTTATAATTTCAGTATATATGGGAAGTTTTACCACCAACATTTTTAAACTAAAATTATGACATGTGAAGTTCGTTCAGTTGTAACGATGTACTGTGTCATAGACTGACATTGACAAGTGTTATTTTGACAGCAACTATCATACTATTGCTATGACACAAAAAAATATTTCTACAGATTAGAAAAAGAAAGTTATACACATTTATGTCCTAAATTCTGGGTTGTCCCAAATAACGCCAAAAATCTCAATTAGCCCCACTTTACGGTTTATTGTTTTGTCAACAACCTAAAGGCTGTCACAGACAGAGCAGGTAATGTAAAGATGTATATTATTATAGCACGATACATCTTTCTATAGAAATCGCACACAACAGCTATAATATAAGAATATACATTATAGCTGTTGTGTGTGGTCTCCTGACGATTTCTATAGAAAGATGTATCGAGATGTATCGTGCTATAATATACATCTTTACATTACCTGCTCTGTGACAGCCATAATTCAATGATTATTTTTTTTCTATGGACGCTTCACACCACGTAAGTCTGGCCCCGTGCTAAGTACCTGAAGGACTTGTGTTACGGATACCATACATCGGAAATAATATATTTAAAACTTTCGTACCATACATATATTTAAGATTTTTATTATATGATACACATAATATTTATTACACATCCATGACTGTAATTACAGATTGGCACAATTGTATATTTTTTGCATTGAGATGTATTTTTTGAGGTTTTATAAAGTTATGTCAAATGTCGAAAAAAAGCGGTTTTGTTCGTTGCTTAGAAACCAACATTGATTTTGTGCTCATCGTATTTAAAATAAAATATCTGTATTTTCATGGTATTTTCATAACGCCTTTTAATTAGAATCAGATAAAGGGAATTTACAGAACTACGCAAACTGGCGAGTTACGCAACAACGACCCAGGAACTATGAAAACTTTTTGTTCCGTCGCTTCGGCGGGATTCGAACCGGTGACCCCCCGGCTTGAGCTACCAACAGCCCACCAACTGAGCCACAGAGGTCGTCAGTTTATTTCAGTTCAAAGTCGTCAATTTATTTAAGTTGAAAAAGCCAAAACAATTGTCATACCGTATTTTTAATTACTTGCAGTACTTAAGTAATTAACAAAATAGGTATTTATAATCACGGATTAAAAAAAAATAATTCGTGGTTGTTTAGATCAGGGTTTCTCAAAGTTTCGAATACACGAACCCCTGTTACAATTTCCAGGCAACAGCGAACCCCCTACTAACTAATGAAAAACACATAAAGTGCCAAAAGAGTGCCGCGCGTGACTGCTAGTTATCAAGCCAACATTACGTGAATCTTGTCGCGAACCCCCTGCTGTCGAATGGCGAACCCCTAGAGGTTCGCGAACCCCACTTTGAGAAACCTTGGTTTAGATAATGCCTGTTAACGTTACGACTTGTTTACGAATCGTAAAAATTTGCTTTACTTATTTAAATTCCTCAAGTGTCGACTTAGCAAAAACACTTAATTAGTTAATCATCAATCGGCATTATTATTATTTAAATAATTGTATTTGTTTTTCATTAAATACTCCGACTAAATATTGCCTAGAAGAAACTGCTTACAGCAGTTAAAGCAGTAAGGCCGCTTTTTTAATGTTTTTGTAATAGATAGGATATTAATTATATAAATATATTTCTGTAATGTTTTCACACTGCACTGGAGGCAGCATCAACATAGATACCATCGAGGAAATTGATTCCTAGGCAGTTGACAGACAACGTCATTTGGTCGGATCATGTCAATTCAATGTTAGCTGTGATCTGTCGACTGGGTTTGACGTAACGCGACCAAACTACGTAGGTCCCCCATCTGCCTAGAAATCAACTTCTCTGATAGTACACAAAAAGTTATGTTTGACGCTTCAGAATGTCTCTATCAATTTTCTGTTAATATGACGTGAGCAACATTTTGATGAGATAATTTAACTACCTGTGTCTAGTGGGCCCCTCTTTTCTGACCTAACTATTTCTCTGTATAACCGACATATTCCCGTTGATTTATTATAAGTCAATGTACATTCCCTATTGTTGATTTTTTTTTTTTTTCAAATAAAGAGTTCTTTATTTGCTATTCATTACATCCCTCTTTATTACAGGCAAGGAAACCGAATGCAAGGAGACCCTGCGTAAGATAGGCCGTCTTGAAGATCTGGAGAATGTATTCGACTCCGTCAGGGGCGCTAATCCTGATGAAGCTCAAACCTGGAAGGCGTGGATCAAGATCTTCACTGTCAAGGCCAACAGGCGGTCCCTGTTCATCACCCTGAGTCTCTGCACTCTCCAGCAGTTGAGCGGAGTGGCTGCTGTGCTCTTTTACACGACGACTATCTTCCAACTCGCAGGGTCGTCTATCCAGTGAGTATTTTAGAATGATAATGTGCTGACGACCTCTGTGGCTCGGTGGGCTGTTGGTAGCTCAAGCTGGGGGTCGCGGGTTCGAATCCTGCCGACGGAACAAAAAATTTTCAAAGTTCCTGGGTCATGGATGTGTATTAATATAATAAAAATCTTAAATATATTATGTATAGTATAAAAGTATTAAATATATTTCCGTTGTCTGGTACCCGGTGGACTTGTGTTACGATACAAGTCCATCGGGTACTTACTACGGGGCCAGACTGATGTGGTGTGAAGCGTCTTACTATCCTGACCACTGGGCAAAGATCGCCACAGAATGGGTACCAGACGATGGATGACTCCGCCGTGGCCGAAAAAAAAATGGCGCGATGAGCTATACAATTTAAATTATGAACCTGGCTGGCCTACGGTTGCTTTGGATCGAAAGGATCGGAAGACATTGGGGGAAGTCTTTGCCCAGCAGTGGGACGACATAGGCTATTACAAAAATGTTACAATCAGAGAAATTGGCGAACTTAGTCAGGTTATATGAAGCCCAGCTGATAGACTGATTGTAATTAACCAATGCAACTTGGCATAATCCGACTAGTTAGCGTAGGTATATTAAGTGCGTATGAATCAATTTCTACGATGGTACTACTTAGACATTTCTGTATGATTTGATGACAGAAAACTGAGTCACTTATATTTTGACCGCGTTTTACTTTCTTAGAATGGAATCATAATATTATTATTGACCATCAAAATATTTTGAATGTTGCTGCCATGGGCTCAAAAGCATACACTGGTTTAAAACCTTTAAGTTGCATAACAATATCATGTTGTAAGGTGGTTGTAAGACAAAAATTCTAGAGCCTCTTAGTTTCTCTGACATCTTTGGAAGTTTGCACCAACAAGAAATACATCTGCTAGATAAGAAAAACTACAATCAATAAAATACATAGAAGCCATCTATCATTGAAAATCTATTGTATCTGCGATACCCACGATAGAGGCGCAACATAAACTTCATCCCACGAAAAAACATTTTCATGTAAAAATGCTGCCAAGATGAGAACATAATAGTTCGAGGTGTCAAAAAGTAGTGAGATCTCATGTAGAGCCAAGTTTCAAACCTTACACACTCAGCCCTAAATCTAAAAACATTCATTTTACACATAAATCGCGGCAAAATACTTGATATAATGTGTCAGCCGCACGAAAAGAATCTAAAAACTCTACACATTAGTCAAAATCGGTGGCCTCTCAAGGATAACACGTATTTTTTAGGGTTCTGTAAGCATAGGTAAAAACGGGAACCTATTACTAAGACTTCGTTGTCTTTTCGTCTGTCCGTCTGTCTGTCTGTCTCCAGTCTGTAACTCAAGAATAATAGCTAGAGAGTTGAAATTTTCTACAGATTATTATTATTATTATTATTAAATAAGGGGGCAAACGAGCAAACGGGTCACCTGATGATAAGCAACTACCGTCGCCCATGGACACTCGTAACATCAGAAGAGCTGCAGGTGCGTTGTCGGCCTTTTAAGAGGGAATACGCTCTTTTCTTGAAGGTTTGCAGGTCGTATAGGTCCGGAAAAACTGCTGGTGACAGTTCATTCCAGAGTTTTACAGTGCGCGGCAGAAAATTATGCGAAAAACGCACTGTGGAAGACTGCCACTCCTCAATTTGATGAGGATGGTATGTTTTCCGCGTGGGACGATGGTGAAAAGTTGCAGGTGGTATGATACCGAACAATTCCTCAGAGCACTCCCCGTGATACAACCGAAAGAAGATGCAGAGTGAGGCTACATTTCGGCGTAATTCCAAGGGGTCCAAGCTGTTTGAAACACTATGGCAGTCAACAATTCGAGCGGCCTTTCGTTGGATACGATCCAGAGGGAGCAGTTGGTATTTTGGCGCCCCTGCCCAGAGATGAGAACAATATTCCATATGAGGCTGAACCTGCGCCTTGTAGAGTTGTAGACGTTGGTCCGGACTGAAGTACTGTCTCGCTCGATTATATATATTTGTTGCCGCTATAACAACAAATACTAAAAACAAAATAAAATTAATATTTAAAGGGGGCTCCCATACAACAAACGTGATTTTTTGGCCTATTTTGCTCTATATCAATAATGGCAACAGGTAGGTACTTGATTTTTCTCAAAGTTCTTAATAATATATCTACTTCAATATTTAATAATAATATTAAAATAAAATAAAAAATAAGGGGGGCTCCCATACAAAAAACACAATTTTTGGCCTAATTTTGCTCTATAAGTGTACGGATATAGGATAGGTTGGATTTGATAATTTTTTTGTTGTTTCTGTACTAATAGTATGTTACATACCAGATTTCAGCTTTCTCAGACTTCAGGAAGTACCCTAACAGTTTTGATGTTAGGTTGAGTCAGTGCCAAAATTGTGGGTTTTTGGACACCTATAAAATCTAAAGTAAAAAAAGCTACGATACTCAAACTTTGCGCATTTCATTATTTCACTCATGTCATTATATCCTAAAAAATTCATTATCCAAACCAAAGTTACGAGGGTTCAAAAATACGACGAAACGTTTCGAGAAAAGGTAGGTGGTGCCCTTGCGCACTTCGCTTGGCTCATCTTGGCGGGGGCACTCCCGTGTCCCCAGATACTTATTAATGAAATAAAATTAATGTACTCGAAAGCCTTTTTTTATTACATTTTACCTGAAAATGTCAACGCAAGTTTTAATGATATTTTATTATTTTCCAGGCCAGATATAGCTACAATCATCATTGGAGTGACAAGATTGCTGGCCAGTTCAGTAGCACCGTTTGTGGTAGAGAGAGCGGGCAGAAGAATTTTGCTGCTTATGTCGACTGCTTTCTGTGCAATAAGTCTGGTAAGATTTACAACATAATTAAAATATTAAAATGTACATAACTAGCTACCCGCCCCGGCATCGCACGGGTATAAAATATATAGCCACTGAAAAAATGATTCAAATTGATAGCCAATGATCCTTCACGTGGTCTACTTCTTATCTGTGCCAAATAACATAAAAATTGCTTCAGTAGTTCGCGAGATAAGCCCTTTCAAATAATTTCCCCCGTTTTTTCCACATTCTCCTATTAGTCTTAGCATGATAAAATATAGCCTATAGCCTTCCTCAATAAATGGGCTGTCTAACACTGAAATAATTTTTCAAATAGGACCAGTAGTTCCTGAGATTAGCGCGTTCAAGTTAGCCCTTTTAAATAATTTTCTCCTTTTTTTCCACATTTTCCTCTATTTCTTCGCTCCTATTAGTCTTAGCGTGATAAAATATAGCCTTTAGCCTTCCTCGATAAATGGGCTATCTAACACTGAAAGAATCATCAAAATCCGTTGCGTAGTTTTAAAGATTAAAGGGAACAAATGGACATGAGGGAAAAAAAACGACTTTGTTTTATAATATTACTAGCGACCCGCCCCGGCGTCGCACGGGTATAAAATATATAGCCACTGTATAAATGATTAAAATCGACAGCCTATGATCCTTCACGTGGTGACCTACTTCTTATATTCTGTGCCAAATAACATAAAATTGATTGACATTTTAATTAAATTTTATAATTATGTGATAATACTTACATACATATATTCAAATTAAATTATAAAGTTTTGATCAATGAAGCACAAATAAGTAAAAAACAGGATTAATTTCACTGTATTATCTTCATTATAATATGAATTCAATTTAACTTCAGTCTAAGTAACACGTGGCCGGCTATGCTAACACCAAAAATTTAAAAAGTGGAAATAATTGAATTATACGGTATTTCGTTCACTACAAAATAAATTTAATTAATTTTATAGCGTCAACAACACGTGGTAATTATGCTGTTAAAATGTAGCTTATATGACACGTTCGTAGATTTACTATAGCAGGCGCATCTATTGATTACTTACTCAACCCAGTCGAAAGGTATCGACATCTCTTAGAAATTAGAATCATTTGGAGTTAACAGATAATTGTGACTGTCAAATAATAACAGACAAATAATTAGCAATAAATTAAAATTGCGACTATAATTTGAGAGTTAAACTATCCTATCTCTCAAGTTGGATCGAACTGCACATGGTGTGCGAATTTTATTATAATCGGTTAAGTGGTTTAGGAGTCCATTGAGGACAAACATTGTGACACGAGATTTATATATATTAAGATGTGTAGATATAGATGAGCAGAAATGGTTAGCTGTAAACATTTTGGTTATATTAATAAAATTATTGAAATGCAATAATGGAAACAACTAGGTGGTAAGCCAGCCTTTGTAGGATGTAAGTAAAATCAAATTAAGCCGTCCAATGCAAAGTTGCTTTAAGAGTCCGGGTGCCATCGCAGTTCTCATACAAACGTAATACCAAAATAATTTCCCATACGAGAATATTTACCATATTTGAGTTATTATTCAGCTTTAGATGGTAATTACCTAGGTTCCTGTACAAAGATTCACTGCAAAATATTTACATACCAAAAATATGAACGATTACAATATTTACATACTAAATTGTAATCGTTCATATTTTTGGTGTGTAAATATTTTGCAGTGAATCTTTGTACAGGAACCTAGGTAATTACTATCTTAAGCTGAATAATAACCCAAATATGGTAAATATTCTCGTATGGGAAAAATCTTGGTATTACGTTTGTATGGCACCCGGACTCTTAAGCAAGCGCAACAAAATGTGATGCCTAATGGAATTTTACGCAAAGGTCCGAGCAGAGTGTGCTACTAGCACATATACAATATGTTGCACACGTCATACAAGAATATTGAAAGAAACGTTGTCAAACGTCGAACAAAACTTATTGTTTACTGTCTGTGCTGGTGTTGCCTCTAGCGTGAAAACATTTCAGTAAAATCAATCCATCAATCAGGCAAATCATTAATTAGCAGAATAGGTACAGGTAAAATATACAGGGTGTAACAAAACTAAGTGATAATACTTTAGGGTGTGTATGTGTTCCTTGCAGAGAGTTCACTGTGAAAGTAGCAGTGCTGAAAGACATTTTTTTTGTATGGGCGAGCATCCCAGCGTCACGAATTTCTCCATACAAAAGTGAAAAAAAAGGTCTTTCAGCGCTGCCACTTTCACAGTGAAGTTTTGTTACACCTTTGTTATATCCTTTTGTAAAATAAAATTGATGTTGTTATTGAAGACGAGTGGATGAAGTCGGTAACTAACATTTTATACTTATGTCACTGAATATATGTATATTAGTAGTACCAACAGAATTCCTACTGGCGTAACCCGTTTAAAGAAATAACAACTCATGCTACGATACTATAAAGTTCAAATTCCGACCGCGCAGTGCTAGGTGCCTACAATTATATTCACCTACATTTCCGCTCTCTTTCTATCGCGTAAGAGGTACCCTCTCTGACGAAATCAAGATTGCCACCTTTTAGAATATAAAATAATCTTCTTTTAATTACTATAGCTACTACTAGCAACCTTTTTTTATAGTAATAATCAAATTATAGATTTATATTCGATTATAGTGCAAGAGCTGGTCAGGAATTTTTTTACAACTTAAACATAGTAACTTGTGTTTATTTCTGTGTAGTAATGCGGTTTGTTTGTAACAAGTGTTTTAGTAGAGTAATTTGCTATGTTTGTGTATTTTTTATCTTTTTTTGGATTTTAAAGTCTTAAATTACCTTATTGAAATATTTCTTTGACCTTTTTTCAATTGTTCATTTTTATCAGACTTAATAACGATTCTGTCACAGCGGTTAAATCAGTATATATGTGACGAAAAAATCTTGCGCGTGCGTCGCCGCTCGCTTGTGAGTCCCTAGTGATCTGCCCCCCTAGATGGGAACTTACAGTTCGATACCTACACGCTCGAGTGGGACAGGCCTGCTCATCTTATAAATATTACTCATTTTACCCTTTTAATTTAGACAAACCTTATATTAACCTACTTCATAATCTATGCAAAGTACGGCTACACATAATATTATTTTTTTTATTATTTCAAATAATTTTTCTGGTCCTGCTTCCATTTATGCAAAGAAATTACGATCATTTTCAAAATGTTAGTTACCCACTTTATCAATTTACGTTATATTTCAGTCAATACTCGGAACTTTCTTTCTGCTGACTCGGCTGGAAAGTTCTGTAGTTCCTGACATCGGGTGGCTGCCGCTACTAGCTCTTATCATGTACTTCTCTTCTTATGAAGTTGGTAAGTAATTGTCATCGTTATAATATTTTCATTTCAGCTACTTAGAAGATCATTCTTAAGTCCATTCAATTGATTAAAAAAATATTAACTGTGATTACTGATTAATTATTACATAATGAAAACAAGGCCTCTGCATCCACTGTGGATGACCTACACCGTATTTTAGAGTTAAGTAACCACTCTTCAAATGCTGTAGTAGTGCCTGGGACAAGATTTTAAATGTCAGTATGGTTGATCAAGCGTATAAGGCATTCCCACAACTACATGGTCGGTTACTTCAACGCGCTGCATGAGATAAATTTCTCTCTGAGTACATTTACTGCGGCCACAACATCTTGCGCAATTTCACCCGTATATTTTATATAAGTAACGTTATCAATAACCTGAATAAAAATAGCTAATTAAAACAATTCATTTATAACCACAGGTTTCGGAACAATCCCGAACGCGTTAGTCGGGGAGATGTTTAGAGGTAACGCCAGGAGCACAGGTTCAGCCTTAGCCATGACCACAGCATGGCTCATTGGCTTCGGAGTAGCCATTGGCTTCGGCAGCATGGTCAAGTCCATGGGAGGTGACGTCACCTTCTGGATATTCTCATTTTCCTGCATAGGCGCCTTCCTCTTCTCGTACAAATTCGTGCCAGAGACAAAAGGCAAGACGCTGAATGAAATCCAGACGATACTAAGCAGGTGATGAAGATAGAGGGACTAGGTAGTAGTTTCGTAGTCACTATTAGAGAAGTTATAATTAATTGAGATGTGAAAGCTTGCCTTAGAGGTGTTATTAATTATGTGATAATATGAGTTCCTATGATAACAAATTATAGAAACAGTGAAATAAATTGAAAAAGAATTATACCATACAAAGAAGGTATTATAATGCACAAATGTACGAAACTTGATCAGACTACTAAGAATAATACTAAACAGAAAAATGGTGACTGTTTTTATAATTTTCCAAAAGTTATAATTTACTATAGATAAATTAAATTTAAGTCAAATTTTAACAAATCCGTCCATTGAGTAGAGTTATCCAAAAGTAATATAAGTCTTAAAAATAATACAAGATCGTAGAGTTACTTAAGGTTTTACTTAGAAAGTAGAAAATCTTCGAAGATAATATTATAATTTTGCTTTTCCTACTAAAAACTATATTTTTCACTCGATTGATATGATATATTTTAATTTGCGAAATTCTTAAGCCTTTATAGATTATTATTTTCTAAGGAACATGATACAAACATAATCCTTTTTATAAACACTGCCAGCTTCGATTTTTTTTTATTTAAGTATGCTAATATAATAAATACAAAAAATTACAATAAAAATATTATTGTCATTTTTTTGTATTTTGAAGTTACACAATATTTTGAAAATATTTTTTCTTTTGTCACAAAATTGTTGTTACGTTTTGTTTTTACTACTTTTTTGTAATTTTAAAAGTAGGTCACAAAATTGATGTTTCCTAAATTTTGCTCATGTTGTAAGTTAGTTCGTAGAATAGTTATACATATAATTATAAAAAAATAAAATATTTTTCAATTAATGTTTTTTTGCTTTATTCTTATATTTAAAAGGTTGTAATGTTCTGTTTATGCTATTACAAAAATAAATAAAACTTCCTCATCAACCCATTTCAACAATTCTTTACTTAATATGAATTCAGTAATAAATTCCATTTACTTCACAACCCCTTTTTCCTTTTCACCTAATTCATTCTGGATCTCATTAAAACTCTTATCTTTAGTTTCTGGTAAGAATATTCCTAGAAGTATAGTGAGCACAGCACAAAAAGACGCAAAACACCAGTACGTGCCCGAAGGACCTAAAGATATCGTCATGGCCGGAAAATATTTCGTCGTTACGAATATTAGTAAAATTGTTGTAGTCATTGATATAGATACACCTATAGCCCTGGAATGACTGTCGAAGAGTTCGGGTGTTATCAACCATATTAGCGAACCTATACCTGAAATAACAAAAAAGATCTTGTTGAGTAATACTATCAGTGTTACAGAAAATTGGAGTAAATAAATAAAGCTTGTGTTAACTGTAAAAAAAATTAGTTTATCTTACCATACATTTAAGAGTTTCAGCAAATAGGATTAAAAGAGATTAAAAACTTACTAAGACTGTAAGATATAACCACTAAAATTATAGATATCAGCGGAAGATAGTTCAAAAATCCCGTGATAGCATGGTTTGATTCACGCAGCTTAAAAAAAGTGCCCAGGCCCATCTGAAAATAATTTGAATTATTTTAGTTATTCCGTTACTTGAAAATATATATTATATTTAAAATATAAATAATACCCACCATGCCAATGAAATACACGACTAGAAATGTTAGCAGAATAGTTCTCCTACCAAATCTCTTTGATACCAATATCGTACAAAATGCTGCAAAGAACTGTAGCACTCCAATGACAACTGAAGATACTTCTGGCTTTATATAAGTTTGTGTTGATTCCAATATAGTTTGTAGATAAAATAATACAGCATTGAAACCGATTACTTGTGCTCCAATACTCAATAACACTCCTAAGGCAAAAGATTTCAGAAACACTTTGTTTTTAAACAGTTTGATTTTATCAACTGTTTCTTCTAGTTTCAGTAATGATACTTTATAGTCTTCAATTTCTCGAGTTACTATTTCATCAGATGTACGTAGTTTCTTAAGTGCATTAGTTGATTGATCTATATATCCTGAAATAATACAATGATTATTTTATTAAGGTATAGCAGTTTCACAGTTATCCTTGGATATTAAGAGATTGTCAATATATTTACCTTTTTTATACAAAAAGAATGGACTGTCAGGCAACCAAATTACTGGCAATGCTGTAATGACTATCAGCGACGTAAATATAATATTGAATGTTTTATAAGAGAGGAAAGGGCCAGCTGATAGTGTAACCACACTTCCCAAAGTGGAAAACACTTGTAAAAAACTTCCTAATGCTCCACGCTGATTTTTCTGAAAACGATGATATAATATTATAACTGTTGGAGCAACCAGAACTCAAGACGCAAGCCCAATAGGGTGTCCATAGTAGTAAATCAATAGAAAAGATCTCATTATTACCTGACAAACTGAAATGTTCCCATATTGTACCTACCTACTTTTTTTTAACTTTGGCGTTGCATTACAATTAATACTTATTAATCGGGACTTAGCGCGATTTATTGTAGTCCCCTCGTGGGGACTAGAATAAATCGCGCTTCGGCCGTTTCGGCCGTTGCAACACGGCCGAAACGTTGAGAAAATGTTTGTACTCGTAGTAGCATTACTACTAGAATAAGTCGCGTTAAGTCCCGATTAATAAGTTTTAATTATACCTACTTGTTGAGCGATTTTCATATCTTTAGTTACTGTAACATTTTATGTGATAAACAAATAAACAAAAATAGCATAGAACTATGGAGGTCCATGCTCCATATAAGTAGATTTAGATTACAATTTAAAATTTAAATATAATAATTTATACAAACTTACATCAGCTATTTCAGAAGAATAAATTGGTACAATGAGAAATATAAAACAGTCTGCAGTAAGGAATATGGTTCTAGCCAATATAAGCATCCAGGCTTCTGTGGCGAAGATGCACAGTATTCCCATGGCTACTTTCGGTATGGACGAGAATATCAGACACTTCTTTCTTCCGTAAACATCTAGTAATACCGCACCGACTACATCCGCTGAAAAAAATGACGTTTATTAAAATGGGAATAGAAACTTTAAATAACTTTTCAAAGTTGTCAGGCTATGTCAGGTCAAATTTAAGATCATAGTCACCGGTTACACCATAAACTTATGATGTATGATGCTAAAGACCAACAAAGAGCGCGAGAGAGAAGAAAATCCTTTATGGAATTATAACAAGATGAAAAGAGAGCGGCAGTCTAATGTAAATTGTAACCACTTTTATTTGACAGGTCGTCAAAAGTCGTCAATCGTTTTTATGCCCTTTCGGTATTTGCAATTTATTGTTTAAATCCTTTATTATTCTCATCAAATACTATTACATACAAAAATAGTAACTTGTTCTGTGAGTGCTTGCAGTGTAAATCATAAGAATAATCCTGAAAAATATACATTTCACAGGTAATTAATCTTCATGTCCTAATTGCTACGATGTGTTTATTTTCGCTATATTCTGTCTTTAGTTCTTTATTTCAAATAAAATATTGTGAATCCTTCCTTTTACTTTCATATTTTGCGTAACTAAAGGTATTATTGTTCTTATATTACACAAAATTTTGAAGAAAAATTTTTCATCAAAATTTTTTACTTATACGCTAGTGCTTGAATCAAATTTATCGATATGCTTACCGATGTTTTACAATAACATAAAACTAAAATAAAAATCATTTACCTTTATATATTTATCACCTTAAAAAGGACATATTGTCTTATTTTAACGATTATTTTTAAATAATAATAATCTTTTGACATACCTAGTATAAAATCAAGGTTTCACAGATCAGTAACGATACGACACGATACCACAGAATAGATAAGGGCCACCGCACATATAATACAATTTCAAGTTGGCCGACTATCGTACAAACTAAATTGCGTAGTGTCACAATTTAATTGGACAACTTCATCATGTACGCTGCCAGCCGCAGACTTTTAGATTTATTTGGTGTTGCTAGCCTAGCGACGTGCGTGTTAAAATGCGTAAAAGCACGCTTTTATTGTGGCACTAATAAAACGAAGGCGAAAAGAAAGGAGAATATTTTGGGTGCATTCAATGCTAAGTGACAGAATATTAGAATTAGTACGATAGTCAGTTTGTACGATAGTCGGCCAACTTGAAATTGTATAATATGTGCGGTGGCCCTCTATTCTGTTGTATCGTGTCGTGTCGTTATCGTGCAGTGTGCAAACACCCATTGAATGCAGCTTTCAATAATATAATAGACACTTCTCTGACAGAATAGATATAACTGCAACTTTTAAACTTATTACTAGGACTGCTACCGACTTCAAAATTATGAAGATTGAGAACAGAAATACTGAGTACAGAATAAGGATTATTTAATACTTTTTAGTTCATTTAAGTATAATATTACTATTGTCTTTACCTTGGAAGTCGGTTTTAATTTTTTGTTTAAAAATAATAATTTTGCTCTTTTTAACTGTCCTTAAGGTTTTCTAAACTTACAGTTGGTGCTTTAAAAAATCAAAATTGCTTTATTTCTGAATAAATCTAACATAAAATATATTTTCAGAATACATTGTGCCTATCACCGGTTCGGGAACTAAACCGACGAGAAGAGCCGGCGTAAGAAACTCGCACGGGACCCACTTTTTACCAAAAAAAGTGAGAAAAAAATTACCTTACTTTTTGGTAGCATATAATCAAAATACATCATTTAAATCCAAAATAACCATATGTTCCCATTTGAATATCAAGAAGTCATCTCGATTTCTCATGGTTACCATCACCAGACCACCACTTTTGTGAACATGGTAGGTCTACTCGGAACAATACAATGTACAACAAAAGAAAAATTTTGAAAATCGGTTTACAAACGGCGGAGTAATCGTTGAACATACATCCATACTAATATTATAAATGCGAAAGTATTATTCATAATTGGTGTCAAATTTAAAAACTTTTAAAAACCATGGTAAGTAGGACCCCTCAAATCAATATACACAAAAACAGCTGTGCTGTATGCACATAATATTTAAGTTTTTTAAATTATACTTTATATTTTGTACCAAATTTTAAAGCTTATTACTTTAACTATTTATTACACATTTTTACCCACTAACTATTTATCATTGAGTTACGTCACTGCATAGATAATTAAGTACTTACTGAGTATCAAGTTATAGGTATCGAAAGAATTGGCCCCGTGCGAGTTTCTTGCGCCGGTTCTCTCGCCAGGTTAGTTCCCGAACCGGTGGTAGGCACCGTAGATTCTACGTTCTCTGATTTTCAAAAAGTGTATTCATGATACCTATTTGGAATAAAAAGATAATACCGTATGCCGGGATAAAATTTTATTTTATCCCGGCATACCCACGGAAACGGGAACCTCCGCGTGCTGTAAAACGAAATCCACGCGGACGGAGTCGCGGGCAACAACTAGTAAAAAATATATCCACAGCAGAACGTCTAACCTCCTCCTTTTTGGAAGTCGGTTAGAATAATTGTAATAAAAAGTATTATGATATTTTATGATATGTATTTAATTTAAGAATAAAATATAATATACTATGTGTGTTGTTTACTTTCAACGTAAACTTTCAATGTAAGGGCTGATTTACCAGATAGATTTTACCTAAGAAACAAATAAGTAACTTTATAACGTGTTATGTGTATATTATTTACCCCTATAAGAACCTCATGTCATAACATATCCGACGATTGAAAAATCATTCCAAACGAAAATGCTTATCTACTTTTCAATCGTCACCTTTTTTTGCCAATTAAAATTTATAATACCTAATTTGAAATACAAAATCTGTCAAAATTGCATATTATTTATTTCTTATAGAAACTCAGGTAAAATAACTCGAACGGACTATCGTATCGATAGCAAAATACTATACTATCGATAGTAAAATATACATCACTAGCACACGCACACATTGACAGATCAAAAATGGTCACGCATTTGCGGGTTGTCAGGTGGTCTATACGACAGTATAAGTTTATGGGTTACACGGTCAAATTTTCATCAATCTGATCCATCAATCTGATTGACGGAATATTTATGGTTATAAAAAGTTCTTAAAAATATGATCAATCCATCATTGTAACCGGCACATTCGGTAAAAAGGAGAAAAAATATGAATTATGCAGTGTCTGATTTTTATTGTTTCTAATTTCTATATTGGTAAATCGCAAGCCACCTTGTTTGAAACTATTGTGTGTTATTGTTAGATATTTTACACACACGAAGACTATCTAGTGTGTGGCGAGAGTTATTAAAAGTTAGAAGTCATCGCATGAAAATGTATCTGACTCTCACACTCACCAATTACACCTCCCAGAAAACCCAAGGACACCATCCAAGACCCTTCCTCAGCAGTCATGGGTCTTGACAGAGGAGTCTCCTCTGGACTCCTCAGTTTGACCAACACTGGTGAAGGCCAGGCCATGCTCATGCCACTAGTAAATATACTCAGGTTTACTGAAACCGTCAAAGCATAAAATGATCGTTTAGGAATCAGATTGCCTGATGGTTAGCGGGGATGGTAAGGTTTCTTTGCCATTGGAGCGTTCTTGTATTAAACATACTTAAGCTATTTAAATGTTACTGAAAACATAGCTAGTGGTCTGTTCTATCAAATGAAGTCATATTATGTTGATAAGCAACATAAAATCTAGTTATATTAAAGTCTGTAGTGACAGTTGTTCTTAGTCACATTTGCAGTTGATTAAATTCCGGCAAAATGCTAGATTAATGTTCAAGTCTGATTCCAGAATTTAAGCTACATCTAATTTATAAGGAAGACAATGGATCACACTTTATTTTAAATTTTATTCCACATCCACTAAAGCGTTGAAAAATCAGCGTTTCCAGCTTTAAATTTTTTTGAATATATATTATGTACTTCAGTGTGTTGATGTTGGATATTGCAGTCGTAATTATTGTTACTGAAAATAATCCACAACCAAGAACACACACCATATCTCCTGTTTATGTGAGCCGGTTAAGAGCGACCGCAGACTTACAATTTCAAGTTGGCCAACTAAATCGCATAGTATACCAATAGCTATAGCGACTTATGAGAGCTCGCACATTTTTCCAACTAAATTGTACAACTAAATAATTGGACACCAATCGTTGATGCGATGTAGGTAATCTGAAGGGAATCGTGGTTCATCAGAACCACGATTCCCTTCAGATTACCTACAATTAAAAAGTTGTCTAACTAAATGTTGCAACTACGCAATTAAGTTGTACGATAATCGGTCAACTTGAAATTGTATATCTGCGGAAGAATGAATAAATTAAACATTACCAACAAAAACGGCGGCATATTGTCGAAACAGGGCTGCTGGGATTTTGAACACCATTTCCTTGAACAAACTCTTCGCACTGAGATGTAATCTCATTCGCTAAGCCTAGATCTTTTGTACTATTTGCTAGATTAAGATAACGTTAATTAACGAGATAACCTCCTGAAATAAGTTTGGCGACATATTCTCTGATTTTGTGTAAAAGTTTTAAAATATAAGTTTTCTTAATCCATGAACGTAGAAAAAAAGGCGGACGGAGTTTTGTTATATACAAAACTGTGTCTTCACTTTTCTTCAGAGTCGGCCACGCACACATTCTTACGCCTGTCAAATGGTATGGACTAGCGCAGGGGTCACCAATTAGTTTCGCTCGGGGTCCGTTTTAAGAAATAAAATGACCTTCGCGGTCCACACATTAAAAAAAAATCGGCCAAGTGAGAGTCAGACTCGCGCACGTAGGGTTCCGTACCGTTATATTATGTAGAGCAAAAATTGGACGAAATTTGTTTTTTTTTTGTATGGAAGCCCCCTTAAATAGTTATTTTATTTCAGTTTTATTATTAATTATTAAATAACATACATATAATTGATGGTTTTGTGAAAATTTCAAGTGCCTGCTATTGATTCCATTATTTATGTAGAGCAAAAAAGGCGAAAAAAAAACACATTTGTTGTATGGGAGCACCCTTAAATATTAATATTGTTTTGTTTTTCGTATATTTGTTGTTATAGCGGCAACGGAAATACATAATCTATGAAAATTTCAGAAGTCTAGCTATAACGGTTCTTGAGATACAGCCTAGAGACATACAGTTAGACGGACAGACATTGAAGTCTAATAAAACACACTTTTTCTTGCACTTTATCCACTATATTAAGATATTATTATAACTTTTTAACAAATTACACGACCGGTTTCGAAATTATTCATCATCAGGTGTAAGTTTAACGTCGGTAGTTTTAAATAATTAAATATAATCAAAACAAACATTAGGGTTGTCAGCATCATGGTATTTTTTTACAATTTGGTAGAATTTTTATTCCAAATAAGAGTGTTTTCTACTAATGTTAAAATTAATATTTAGTTGGATTTACCTATTTTATATTGATAAATTAATAATTTTATGCTGGTAATGTCACATATACAGATTTCAGAGCTTAAAATTAAGTAATAATTGTTAAATTTCTAAATTATAATTAAAATATGTCACAAAAATTTTCTATAAAATTATTAAATGTCAAACAAATTAATATAAACGATGTCAAATTAACAATAATAAAACTTAAGACGATGCAATTGTCTAATTTCATCACCAATAATTTAATTTAATTGTCCATAATATTAAAATTATAAAAAATTATAAAAATTAATATCTATATGAATGTCAAATAAATTAAACTAAATTAAAATATCATGTCAATAAATAAAATATAATGTCCATAAAATTATATAAAATTAATAAATATCATGTCAATAAATTAAATTAGCGGTGAAATGTAAATTGAAATTAATGTAAAAGTAATAATAATTTAAATGTCCTGTAATAAAATTGAATTTGATAGGCATGTCTGGTCGTTTAACAAGTTCCCATATTTTTTGTGTCTGTTGACTTCGAGTGCTTCCAGTGCGTTTTCTTGCTTTTGGGTAAAACATGTAGGTATTTAATGTTCTTGTCAGGTTCAAAATTATGGTCATTATTGTTCAAATGTTCAGAAAACGGAGATCTTTCTGTTTTCCTTTTCCAAGCTGTGATGTGTCCTTTTATCCTGGTTTTAAATTTCCGCCCTGTCTGACCTATATATATACCTCCACATGTTTCGCAAGAAAGGCTGTATATTCCGCTATTGTCCGTGACGTTAAACTTGTCCTTGTTATTACATAACAGACTTTTTAGGGAACCCGTAGTGTAAAATGCTACTCTGGTCTCCTTGTTTTGTAAGATCCTTTGAAACCTATACGATAAAGGGCCAATATAAGGTATTTTAACCCAAGTACTATTTGCTTTTTCCTTAAGTCCTGAATTGTCGTATAGCAGTCTTTCGGCCATCCTTCTCCTAGCTTTTTTAAGGATTGTGTCAATAAGTTCACTTTTGTAACCATTACTTACAGCGATATGTCTTATCGTGTCTAGTTCTGTCCTGAAATCATTTCTTTCTAGGGGTACATTTAGCAAACGGTGAACAAAAGCGTGGAAAGCGGCGTGTTTGTGTTGGCGCGGATGAGAGGAGTTAGCATGAAGGAGGTTTTATTAGTGTTCAACATGAATTTCCACCAAGAACCGTCAGTACAATCAATTACATATAGACATTGAAGTCTCAGTAATAGGGTTCCGATTTTACCCTTTGGGTACTGAACCTTAAAAAGAATATTATTAAACAAATGTATTCACGGAAATTACAAAGGTATATTTAAATAAATATACCTTTGTAATTTCCGTGAATACATTTGTTTAATAATATTCTATTTTAAGGTTCCGTAAAATTAATTTCAGTCTCGACTTACTGTAACAAAAATTGTCGCTTTTCTCATTGATATAAATATATCAATGGGAAACAAATGTATTCACGGAAATTACAAAGGTGAGAAAAGCGACAATTTTTGTTACAGTAAGTACTGTAACAGTACTGTAACAAAAATTGTCGCTTTTCTCATTGATATATTTATATCAATGAGAAAAGCGACAATTTTTGTTACAGTAAGTCGAGACTGAAATTAATTTTAAATAAAGTTTATCTTCAAACATGCTTGGTCCGCACACAATAGGTCGGCGGTCCGGATGCGGACCGCGGTCCGCCATTTGGTGACCTCTGGACTAGCGCAAGAACGTGTACGTGCGGACCGTGTACATACAGCCAGCTGGCCGACTCTGGACGACACAGTTTTGTGTATGGTGGGACTCCGTCCGCCTTTTTTTATACGTCCATGTCTTTATCCATATTAATTTCATAAATGAAGACAACATGACATGAGTGGATGAACCACGTAACTAACAATTTGAAAATTTTTCATAAATTGACGCTTTAGGACCAAGAAAATGATTTGAAATAAAAATATTAGCTAGATGATAAAGTAGGTAAGGTACGGTTTGTTCAAATTATAAAAGAAAAACCGGCCAAGTGCGAGTTGGACTCGCCCATGAAGGGTTCCGCAGCAGCAATAAGAATTATTTCTATGAAATTATAAGGTTTTTGATTTATTTTAATATTTCATTTTTGATATAATGAAAGTTAAATTAAGGTATATCATTTATGACGTATAAAAAACTACTGGCTAGATCTCGTTCAAACTAATTTTCGTTGGTAGTTTTTATAGTAATGTACATCATATATTTTTTTTTAGAATTATCATGCCCCTACTTTAGAAGTTAGAGGGGGGGACACACATTATGTCTCTCTCGCAAACTTTTCAGGTTAGAAAAAAATTATATTAGAAACCTCAATATGATTTTTGAAGACCTATCCATACCCCACACGCATAGGCCAGATGAAAAAAATTGTTTTTGTTTCATTTGTACCTATGGGGACCCCTAAATTTTTTAATAATTTTTCCATTTTTGTATCAACATCTTAGTGCGGTTCACAGACTACAGCTGTGACATACAGACAGACAGACAGACAGACAGACAGACGGACGGACGGACGGACGGACGGACGGACGGACGGACGGACGGACGGACGGACAGACAGATAGACAGATAGACAGACAGACAGACAGACAGACAGACAGACAGACAGACAGACAGACAGGCAGACAGACAGACAGACAGACAGTTTCGATAAAGTTTTGATCAAGTTTCGATCCAGGTTTCGATCAAGTTTCGATCAAGTTTCGATCAAGTTTCGATCAAGTTTCGATCAAGTTTCGGTCAAGTTTCGATCAAGTTTCGATCAAGTTTCGATCAAGCTTCAAATTGAGTTCGAGTTCGAGTTCGACACAAAACACTACTTTCCAACCGTCTTACGCGTTTTGTATGGTTTTTCGATCAACACGAAAATCTATCGCGAGTTTCACAGTTTTTACCCATCCCACAAGTGCTCAATGCCGCTAAAGAAGTTTTCACTTCAAAAAAATATACATATTTAAATATATATGTTTAGGATTACATTACATATATATACAGCATGCATAATACAAATATACAATAATACTATACATAGATATTATAAATATAATAGAATAATACTATACTTACTTAAATTACTAAAATATATTTAAATAATTATAACAGACACGGATAATAATTAATAATTTAAAGTGTAATTTAACTCACAACAAATGCATGGATTTTGATTAAGTATTATTGACGTGATAACTTCTTATAATTCGATATGGGGTGCGCGCACGAAAAACATGACAGTTCATACGGCGTTACCTCGCTCTGAGGCGTTCCATTTAAGGCTTGAAGTGCAAGCGAGAGCGCGGAACGAGCGACAAAGAGGCACGTTGTCTCTCAACAACCGAAAGACTCTTAGTCTCGAAACAAAGTCTTTGTTTCGATTATATGTATTACGTATTTCGATGACTTAGAGAATACTTTTGTGTGAAGAAGTTTGGTTAGTTATGACCTTTGATACATTGACCACACTCTGAATGAAAAATAAATAAACAATCTGTGAGCTATTAGTATTATCTCGGCTATTCAAAATTGTGCTCTATTTCCTACGTATCAAGGTATGACTTGTGCTTTGTTCGAAGATTTTACTGGATTTCACGAATGTATACAGTAGCGTTTTGTATTGCGAATAGTTTATTTTACTCATTATAAACATTTTTAGACAATCATTTGAAAGAAATACACTGAAATAACTTTAGGTTACACTCGAAAAAGTTTGTTTCTATTTATAGAGATTCGGAAGCGAGGGTTAAGGGGTTAAGGATAGTTGAACGTGACAACGTCATACGTTGTCACGTTCAACTATCGTCAGAAAACTGACATTACAGACAACCAATTTTTTTTTACACATAGCAGGTTCTGTATGAATATAAGGTTCTGTAATCAACAAAACTTGGTTGACTACTGTACCCTAAAACGGAACCCTAACTAGCTGATTTTTTGTATATTTGTAGGTTAATAGTTGCATAATTTAACAGTAACCTTGTCCTACAAATAAAATAATCCATATTTTAGGACCATCAAGTTAAAGTATGAAATCCTTTCTATCTCTATTAGCTACCACTTTCGAGATTTTTCGCGAATAAAAATGTTGTTCGTCTTATCAAAATGTAGCTATTCACAAAATATTAGCTTGTTAGCAATCCCAAAAAAACTGTTCTAGGGCTCCCTCACTTATCAGTGAGGGAGCCCTAGAACAGTAATACTATCGTATTTATGACAAAAACGTTTGAAAGCACCACTGACATAGTATGTACTAGGTACGTACTAGACTCGACAACGCAACGCAATGCTTGGTCACATTCAACGTAATCTATATAGCAGCAGTGCACTTAGTCGCCCGCGAGCTCTTCTGCGCGCCAGACGTATACCAATCAAAAACGAAACCAAAAAAAGTCGCAATAATGCCTGGTTGTGGGTTAATATACTGTAAAAATTATTCCATTAACACTTCCAAATGCAACGGAATAACATTTCATCGGTATTAGCATTCTTATTTAATTATTTTCAATTAAAATACGAACATTTAATTACTTGGCGAAGACGCGCGACATTTGCATTGTCATAGAGTAGTAGATTCAGAGTGGAATGTAGGCAGAATATAGATCTATGAAAAGACGACGATGAATGAAGTACTTACGTAGACGAGTTTGTATTTTGGTAATATTTAGAATATTACGTACATTATACATGCGTACATTATAATAATTTTATTATGGTACATATTTGAAAACATTTAAGTAATTTAAATAAGGTAATTAGCTATAGTGGACTATGGATCCATACTTAATTAATTTTTTTTATAAAAAAGTTAATTTTTATTTTTATTTTATACACTTACTCAAATAGATTCTGCATTCATTCGAGTGTAGGCACAAAACTGTGTCACTTCTATGGTACTAATCTATAGCAATCACCGCTCCGCCTCCCACCCCGCTCATGCCTCAAGTGCGACATGTTTTTTGTTTGCAATAGCTGCTCTAGTATGTAGTACTTACTACCTCAGTGGAAAGCACGGAAATTCTTTGCGCTGCCTACGAGGTCATCGTAATATACAGTGTGTAACAAAACTGCAAGGAACATGTACACACCCTAAAGTATTATCACTTAGTTTTGTTACAGCCTGTATACGACTCTAGAAAGATATTGGAGGCTGTTTAACATATCGGTTCTTTCCTCATGCCAGAGATCACATTCCCAGAGTATGTGATGAGCAGTTTGTTCTTGCGGCCTGCCTTCAGTCGAGCACTCGCAAAGAGAAGACGGAACTAACTTGAATCCATAAAGTTTAGCTTTAAAATTGCCTTGACGGGTTAGGAATTGTGCAACGCAGTGATCGATTTCTATCCAATGCATAGCGAGTCGTTTGCGTATCTACCGAAGGACAGAAATTGTACAGGTGCCGGCCTTTGATTGAGTATCCCACCGATCATATTATTATAAGATTTTGCAGTGTTACATCTAGCGGTTTGAATAATCTACTTACTTTATTTCTGTCTTTTTTTAAAACACCATTATAAATAAAATCTCAAAAGTCCAAGGCGATCCTGGTATGAAAATGAGGTTTTTCCCGTTTTTTTTTTTTCCCAAACTGTACATTTTATCACAAAAATAGGTACGGCAAGAGTATAGATCATAGAATTCTCTACAAAAAATATTCAGACACTTTTTTCAAGCGACTTACCATTCCTTTTAAATGGCTGGCTTAAAGTTTGGGCTGGCTTAAAATCATTTCTATACCTATATTATAAAGCTATAGAAGTTGTGGAACTATTGCTTTGAATTGAAGAATTCGTTTTTTGTTGGATAGACTTATTTATCAAAGAAGACTTGAGCTATATAACATCACGTTGGCACCAATGGGAGCAAAGAAACAGAGGAAAATGGGAAAAACCGGGGAAAATTATTTGAAAGACCTTATCTCACAAACGGCTGAAGCATTTTTTATGTTATTTGGCACAGATATAAAGTAGACCACGAGGAAGGACATAGGCTATTTTGTTTCTCGGGAAAATGTAAGGTTTCTATGAAATAAATAATTAACAGGGCGGAGCGGAACTTCTGCTGTAGTACAAGCATACGAGGGCTGTTCTCAGCCAAACATACTTGCGTGACTTACCAAATCTAAACTTTTCGAGTAGCGAAGAGCAACAGTACGCTTGCTGTGCAAGTCGCTCAGAAGTATGTCAGGCTGAGAACATTTCAAACAACCCTATTATGTAGTAGTAGATGTTAAACGTGGCTCCGTCCGCGTTGGATCATCATCATGATCTTCTTGGATGATCATGAAATAATGTTTACTTTGGGTGCATTATTTGCAACGAAAGAATTTAGTGAAATGATGACAACTTTTTCATGTAATACCTCATCTACATACAAATCTCAGAAAAACTTATTGAGTACAAATACTTTGAAAGTTTTAAGTAGGGCGTTAGATAGGGATTTGCGAATTTCAATACTCGTGATTACTTTTGCGAAAGTAAAATATTTTTACAAAGAAAATATACAAGTCTCAGTAACGAAAAGTGTAAAAGTTTATTGGGATAAGTGCAAATATTTTATCCTAATATTATCAAAATTCTAAAGTTTTCACAATGCTTGAGAAAGTTTCTAATCGATATGATGAGGATAATTAATAATTAATATTGAAGTAAAAACATAATTGAAGACGTGAGTTGAAGACCAGATAACTAACATTTTGTAACATACGGACATTAATTACTCATTTTTCCCTTATAATTTGAACAAACCTCGTACCTTATCTACTTCACCACCTGGCTAAAGTAATACACTTAAAATGCACGGTTTTTTATTTCAAAAATATTTTTCGGCCTTCAACCTCAAATTATTAAAAAAAAAAGTGTGTCAGCTCCGACGCACGACTGGAGTTTACTTCTTAAGTACGAGTATCTAACCATACGCAAAAAGAGTTTATTCAACTGAAAAAAGATTAATATAATATGAAATCAGATGTTCCGGCAATATTATCTACACCCCTTTCTGCCATAGTTATTTCAAAATATTTTTTTCTCAATTCTAAGGCCAGAATCGAATAGAGGAGAAAAATCCAGGAAGATCAAGCTGAAGAAACTCATATCCAGGACAAATAGTTGCCGAGTTACAAGCATTCAAACTTTGACATTGACAGCTTGGCAACTGTCAAACGTCGAACAAAAGCGGCCATAACTCAGCTTCCAATAGGCCTAGAGGAACGGGGTTTCTTCTAACACCAAAGGCGACACCTCGGCTACCCCCTCCCTGAATTTGAACTAAATCAGAGACATCGTTTTTTTTCTCAATTCTAAGGCCCGAATCAAATAGAAGAGAAAAATCCAGGAAGATCAAGCTGAAGAAACCCATATCCAGGACAAATAGTTGCCGAGTTACAAGCATTCAAACTTTGACATTGACAGCTCGGCAACTGTCAAACGTCTTACTAAAGTAGCCATAACTCCGCTCCCAATAGGCCTAGAGGAACGAGGCTTCTCCTAACATCAAAGGCAACACCTCGGCTACCCCCTCCCTGAATTTGAAATAATTATATTATTATATAATTATTATTATAATATTATTATATCTTCTTATATATAAAATTCTCGTGTCACAATGTTAGTCCACGAACTCCTCCGAAACGGCTTTACTGATTTTTACCAAATTTTATATGCATATTCAGTAGGTCTGAGAATCGGCTACTGGGTACTTTATATATTGATAAGTGCATTTGTTGAATAAATAATAGTAAATTTACAACCTGAGACTGACGGCGACCATTGTTTGTGCGACGGGATAGCGATCGACGTTGTCATGGTGACATATTTATTTAGTCACTTCAATAAAATAATATGGCAAATATATTATGGCAAAGCAACGTTTGCCGGGACAGCTAGTAATAATATAATTATATAAATATATAATAATAATATAATTATATTATATTATTATATAATTATATTATTTTATATAATATTATATTCCGATAGGTATATTACCTTTATGGTCTTAATACACTCACAGCCAAATTAGAAAGTTTCCGTCGTCCAAAAACGTGACACATTTTCGTTACTTGTTAGTAGGTTTTAGTTTTTACCCCTCGGATTTTTCTCATACCGGGCGCCTTATATATGAAAATCGATTCTTAAGGAGTAAACTCCAAAAATCGCATTTTTTTACTGTTACTTGTGTTCTACCACTCACGTCTACAATAATTAAAACATAAAAACATAAATATTATTAGTTTATTAGTAATTTTATTTACATTTATTATACTTATTGCTATTTAATGTTTAAAATATTCGATTAATTTGAATTATAATGTACTCGTATATCATAAATTTTATTCTGATATAATATTATCTATTTCAAACTAATTATGTTTAGGACATTCTACAAGAATATTATAATAATATAATATATTATGTAGGTCATTAATAGCTATCATAGAAATGACTCCAGATAATGGACAAATTATAAAATATATTATAATATTATTTTATAATTTGTCCAAATGGCTATAGCAGAGGCTGCATGGATCGCTAAATCAATGTCGGCAGAAAATGAAACCTATAGCCAACGTCATAAATTGGCCAACGTCAAATTTTATTTTGAATTTTTGTCCCTAAGATTAACTATTCTTGGACGATATTAACAGTGAAATGGATATGAAAAAGCTTGTTTCATTTACACTTCTCAACATGGCCTTAGTTCATAAAACGTCCTAGCAGCTTATACATCATCATTCTTCTCTTTGGGCAAAAATATCGCTATCAGTATTCCAAATAGCACTGTCATTCCTGCAAACACAAAGTATGTGATGGCTGGCCCAATCGTCTTCGTTACTAGTGGGAAATATTTTGTGATGAGGAATATGAGGACATTGCATGACAGCAATGCTATAGATACTCCGTAAGCTCGAGATGATCCATCGAAGGCTTCCGCTGTTATTGGCCACAGCAACGTGCTTATGCCTAAAAAGAAAAAAAATTTTTACAAAGTTATGCGTGCTGCTAAATATAAACTGGTTTTAGAACGTCAGGTTAAAATATTATAGTAAAATTATTGTCAATTGCATTGTGCGATGTGTATACTTGTGCGAATTTCTATTACGTGAGAAAGATGTATAATATTTTCGATATTATGTCCTTCGATCGCGGATTCTTAGAAATCTATTGTATTCTATCGTTGTCGCGATCACCGGTGCTCTTGTGGGGCTTGATGGGTTAATAAAATATTTTAACACTACCAAATTTTTTATTTACGTTCTTAATAATAATAATATCTATGGACGCTTCACACCACGTCAATCTGGCCCCATGCTAAGTACCTGAAAGACTTGTGTTACGGGTACCAGACAACGGAAATATATTTATTACTTTTATACTATACATATAATATATTTTAAGATTTTTATTATATCATACACATATTTAATACACATCCAGACCCAGTAACATTGAAAAGTTTTTGTTCCGTCAGCGGGATTCGAACCCGCGACTTACTTGAGCTGCCACATACTCTACCCATTGAGCCACAGAGGTCGTCAAAATTATTTCTGTCGTTCTTATTGTAATTCCCAATAATTTTACTCCCACTTACCAGCACTAACACAAAAGACACCTACAATAAGTGAGATCAGAGGCAGGAAATTCAAAAATCCTACTATCTTATATCCTCCATCAATAACCTTGAAAAATACTCCCAAGCCGATCTGGAAGTAAGAAACCGCCATTAAATTACATATTTTGTACGATAAATAATCTACAAATGTGAAATCCAGTAGCAGTATGGAAAATGCTTATCCTCATTATTTAATTCGAGGAATACCACATTGAAACTTTTACTCGTATAGCA
Source organism: Lysandra bellargus (assembly GCA_905333045.1). Lineage (NCBI taxonomy): Eukaryota > Metazoa > Arthropoda > Insecta > Lepidoptera > Lycaenidae > Lysandra > Lysandra bellargus. Next base: position 12,679,544 of record HG995324.1, on the reverse strand, counting down.
GCTGGGCTCTATTTTTCTATTCCTGTGGAGACCTTACATTTTTAATTCGTGCGCGAGTGAAAGATCAAGAAGCATTTTCCAAATTTTTATAGCTACCTAATATTACCAACCATTCCCAAGAAATATCCACCCAAAGTCCAAAACAGTACTCTTCTTCTACCAAACCTATTCACACACGCTGAAGTACAGCAAGCAGCTACGACCTGGATGATTCCCACTAACACTGAGCCTAATTCAGGTTCTACATTAGTGTTCGTAGATATAAATATAGTCTGCAGGTAGAATAGTATAGCGTTGGACCCTATGACTTGTGAACCAATAGTTATCATAAGAGCTACTGCTAGATTTTTCAGAAACGCCTTCTCTGTTAGCAGCTTTATTCTATCTTTCTTCTCTGTTTTAGTATTTGCTAATTTATATTCCTCTATTTCTTTAACCGCTGCCACTTCAGACCCTCTGAGTGAAATCAAAACTGCTTTGGCTTCTTCGATTCGACCTGTAATTTTCCAAATATAATATAATTTAATATAATAATATATAATCTTGTATTTATTGAGGTTTATAAGAAGTATTTTCTGAGTTATTATGTGTTTGGTCTTGCTTTCCTCACTAAAGCTTTAAAAAAAACTAAATTCCGTAAGTACGGGATAAAGTTTGTAAATTACATTTTTATTTTTATTTTCTAGTGAATAATAATTATTTGTTTTAAGTCATGTTTACCTTTTGAGCATAAGTAGAAAGGGCTCTTAGGTAAGACTATAAGAGGCACAGTCGTAACTCCAATGATACACGTCAAAATTATATTGAACGTCTTGTACGATGTGTAGGGTCCAACAGATAATGTCAAAACAGCGCCAAATGTTGAAAAGATTTGAAGAAAACTCCCCAAAGCATCGTGTTGTTCTTTCTGGAATAGATTTAAAAGTAATGATACAATTGATAGAAAATTGATCCATTTTATTTTATTTATTTTATTTTTATTTTTATTTTTTATTTGAGAGGAAAACATACAGTGATAAACTTAATTTAAAAATTAGCTGCTTAATATCTAAGCACTATTAACATGTTTCCACAATTAAAATTCTAAACTTAAACAAAATTGCTTGACATTTAGTTAGACATAATTAGTATTTAGCAATGATACAATATTACGCGTTACAAAAGCAATCCCATTAATAATAACCCTAGTAATAAGGTAATGAATCCAACAATCAGTGACCAGCCTCAAACCAATTTTTATTGATTGACTTTCTGACAGCATAGATAGATGAATTAAAAATGTCAATGTCATGCTGTTTACTCAAATCATTCAGGCAAGCAGGTGTACGAACGAAGAAGGAATTCTTCCTATAATTAGAATGGGAGAATGGAATATAAAAGGGGTTGAAGGAGCATATTCTGGATGAGCGTGAAGGGACTTTCAGGTTAATTTTGGAGACAAGAAGGGAGGAATCTATTTTGTTTTGGGCAATATTTAGGAATGTGCAAGTATCCGCTACTTGACGTCTGAGATGCAGGGGTAGCATATGATACCTTCTGCATCTCGATTCATAGTTAGTGTCAGATGTTCCGCATTTATATTGTAGGAATCTCACAAATCGTTTCTGGATGGATTCCAGCCTGTTAATATAGGTAGTGTACTGAGGGTTCCAAATTTGGGAGCAATATTCAAGGACACTACGTACATACGAGCAATACAGTACTTTTAGAATTTTTGGATTTTTGAATTGGGAGCTCATTCTAATTACAAATCCAAGCGACTTGATTGACTTCGAGATAATGTGATCCAGATGCTTGGAGTATGAGAGTTTCGAATCGTGAATCACGCCTAGGTCACGAATCTCTGATACTTTCTTTAAAGACTGTTCACGCAGTGAGTAGGAAAGGTTCTTTATGGTCTTATCAGCCCGGCTGAACGTTATAGTATAACACTTATTAATATTTAGGTCTAAATTATTATCTCGGCAATATTTTTCAAACCTGTTCAGGTCCTCCTGTAATAAGTAGCAGTCAGTCAGTGTTGTGATATTTTTGTAAATTTTCATATCGTCAGCGTATAAGAGAAATTTGGAGTGATAAAAACATATGTGTACATCGTTCACAAATAAGTTAAACAGTAGGGGTCCCAACAAAGAACCTTGGGGGACACCTGATGGTATAGTAGTCCAAGGGGAGGTGAAACCATTAACCACTACAGCCTGCGACCTATTTAGAACATAAGAGGTAAACCACCTGTACAAGTTTGCATCCATATTTAATATTATATCGTATTCTTGTCTGTCTGTCTAAGCGAAAGTCTGTCTGCCAGTCTGTCTTAGATCTGTCTGTCTGTCCGTGACCTCTTCCAGTCCAAGCCGTTGATCTAATTTTGCTGAATTTTAGTAAGAAGATCTTTTGAGTCCCGGGAAAGTTACAACATAGGATACTTTTGATCCTAGACTAGGTATATGACGCCCGCAACTCCGTTGCGCCAAAATTCGTTTCCTTTCCGGGACTCAAAGAATCCCCTTACCAAACAGCCAAAACGGTTCAGCTTGGACATAAAGAGGCAAGAGACAGAACTCTCGCTTTTATAACATTAAGTATGGATAACCAAGATCTTACCGAAGAAATTTCTGAAGCATAAACTGGAACTATTATGTAGCTAAAGCAGTCAGTAGTGAGCATCACCGTTCTTGCCAGAATAAGCATCCAAACTTCGGTGGCACATACTATAAGAACTCCCATAGCGAATTTTACAATACAGCTGAATAAGAAGCTGTATTTTCTACCAATTGTATCAACTAGGATTCCTCCTAGAATATTGGCTGAAATTAATGTTTAAAATATGAATCAAGACTGAGTTCTAAAATGATCAAAAAGGGATGAAGTGAGTAAATATAGCTTATGAGCAATTATTGCTCATTTTTTCCTTATAATGTTGAATCTGTTTTCAAACCTTGTGCTCAGAATAATTTTGGAAAACCTCCATAAATGCATCATTGCTTCAATTCTCAACAACATTGTTAATCGTCATAATTATTATTGATGAAAAACATTCAGACAAACTAAAAGACTTCTCGTTTTTGGAAGTAGGGTAAATACTTACTAACAGGGGTAAGCAAAAATCCAGTGGACACCATCCAGGAAGCTTCATCATCAGTCATCATCCTGGACAGTGGATTCTCTTGTGGATCCATCAGTTTCACCAGGTTCGGCGAAGACCACGCCACACTCATCCCGGTAGTTATTATGTTTAGATTCACTAAAAATAATTTAATTAATAATCATTATTGTCTAAGCACGGACTTAATTATTATTTTTAACAAAAAATTAAAACCGACTTCCAAGGTAAAACAATAATAACATCCTTATAATATGAACTAAAAAGTATTAAATAATTATTCCTAACTAATAGTGCCTTTTTCCGAATTCGGCTAAAACTCAACTATATGAATCTTCTGTTCTCTGACAGAATATTTGAAACTTTTGGAACTGGCACCGACTTCAAAATTATGAAGATTGAGTACAGAAATAGTTCAGTTTTAGCCGAATTCGGAAAAAGGCATTATAAGATAGGAATAATTATTTAATACTTTTTAGTTGTACAATGACAGCGGGTTGTACAACGAATAATAAAACCTAAGGAAATGTAACTCCCATACTAATACAGTTTTAAATTTGGTTCCATTTGAACCGTCATGTAACGTCAGCCTTTGGAAAGGAAATGTAACTCCCATACTAATACAGTTTTAAATTTGGTTCCATTCGAACCGTCATGTAACGTCAGCCTTTATACCGCTCAAGGTCGCCTAAATATTGCAAATGTATGAAAAGTGAACCTAAGGTACGCTTTTTTGACAAGTATTTTGGAGGATGTTTTTTGACGGAGTTACTCTTCCTTAGGTTTTATTATTCGTTGTAGTACCTAGTTGCGTGTGTGAGTGTCGGTCACGTGTACAATAAACGAAATTGTCGTACCTTGCATGCTTCACCTCTTTATAGTGTAATGCTCCATCCGTATTTTTTTACATCCGCGTGTCTAAGTCTATTTCGAGTATTTCCTTGCCGCAAGGGATCGCAACCGACACAATTTGTGTTTAAAAATATTATTTAAGTACACCGATTTCAAAATTGTACTTAAAATTCCCTATCTCAAAAACTACTGAACCGATTTTGATGAAACTTGGAGTATTCCCTAAGTTGAACAATATCTAGTACAATAATAAAGAATCAGTTAAATCAGAACTGTAGTTACGGAGATATGCCAATACGAACATAAAAACATACATACATAATATACTTTTGGCGCAATTTTTCAGACGCTGGTATAGACTAACATATTAATATTATAAAAGCTGGGCAGTTATAAAACTAACACTAAACTATGTTCATTTTGTTTTCTTGTTCTTAAGCTAAATAATTCAGTAAAAAAAAATATTTAATACATTACCAATAAAAACAACAGCATATTGTCGTAATAAGCCAGAAACTTTAATTTCCATTGTAAACCACACTACTTGAAACTATTATCTATACTAAGAAATGTACTAATCGCTAGTTTACAATCACTACTCACTGTTATACAGAGTGTAACAAAACAGTGATATTAGTACTTTAGGGTGTGGTTTTTTTTTATAAAATAAGGGGGCAAACGAGCAAACGGGTCACCTGATGGAAAGCAACTACCGTCGCGCATGGACACTCGCAACACCAGAGGAGCTGCAGGTGCGTTGCCGGCTTTTTAAGAGGGAATACGCTCTCTTCTTGAAGGTTTGCAGGTCGTTTAGGTCCAGAAATACTGCTGGTGACAGTTCGTTGTGTTCGTGTAGAGCCCTGTAAATTATATTAAATTTTATTGTGGAAGCGTCAACGCTGGAAGAGTTACTTTTTCTAACCTCTTTTTCTTACCTCCATACCAAATGTCATCTAAATCTGTTCTACCGTTTAAGTGTGAAGATAATATATCAGGTCAGACACACTTCCATATCCATACTAATATTATAAACTAGATGATGCCCGCAACTCCGTTGCGCCAAAATTCGTTTATCGCGCGGGAACCGTACATTTTTTCGGAATAAAAAGTATCCTATGTCCTTTCTCGGGACTCAAAGTATCCCCATACCAAATTTCAGCAAAATCGGTTCAGTGGTTTAGGCGTGAAGAGGTAACAGAAAGACAGACAGACAGACAGACGGACAGACAGACAGACACACTTTCGCATTTATAATATTATTATGGATGCGAAAGTGTCTGTCTGTTACCTCTTCACGCCCAAACCACTGAACCGATTTTGCTGAAATTTGGTATGGAGATACCTTGAGTCCCGGGAAAAGCCATAGGATACTTTTTATCCCGAAAAAATGTACGGTTCCCGCGCGATAAACGAATTTTGGCGCAACGGAGTTGCGGGCGTCATCTATACTAATATTATAAATGCGAAAATATCTCTGTCTGTCTGTCTGTCTGTCTGTCTCGCTTTCACGCCAAAACTACAGAACCGATTGTAATGAAATTTTGTACACAGATAGTCTAAAGCCTGAGAAAGGACATAGGCTACTTTTTAGCTGGAAAACGGGGCTGTTAGGGGGTGAAAATGCGTAAATTTGTTGAAAATAAGTTAGTTCCAAAAATTCATAACAGATGGCGCTTTCAGTCGCCTACATCGCGCTATCGCTTGCTCATAAGTTCTTCTATAAGTTAACCATGTTAATTCATGTTTTCGATTCTTTCGATTATTATACACGTCATTAAATAACTCACTACTCACTACTCAGTACTTTATCTATGTAGTGACGTAACCTTAAACATACCAATGATAAACTATAGTTTATGGGTAAAGCTAAGTTGTGTAATGGGGGGCAAAATAAGGTTTAAATTTGGTATAAATTTTAATTAAAAAAAAGAAATATTATGTGTACACTGCACAGCTGCTGTTTTTGGGTATTTTGATTTAAGGGGTACCAGGGTTTTAAAAAGCTTTTAAATTTGACACCAATATTGTTGACACCGCGCGCTATAAACTGAAGTCCACGCGGACGAAGTCGCGGGCAACAGCTAGTTTAGTCTATAATATTATTATGGACAGAAATGTCGTGTGGTGACCTTAAGCTTTCTTAAGAGGATATTTACAAGCCTTGTTGACATTTTCGTCATGCTGGCCCGTATAAATAGTCAGTACTCAAAATACATCTCGGTCTCAAGACACGGGCTCTGTGATTGGTTGGCTGTAAAAATTTGGACCAATCATAGAGCCGAACAGCGTCTTGAGACCGGGTCGCATCTTAAGTACTGACTATTTATACGGGCCTAAGAGTTCATTGTTTGGGGAACCCACAATGATGGTCCTTTAAGCGGTCGTTAAGTTCAGATTAAGGGATTAAGAAACGGAAAATCCTTTGTCGATAATTGCAATGCGTAAGGCCATGTTCCTTTGAAGGCCAACTATCAAAAAGTCGCAGTTATCGTCATGTAAAGACATTTTCCTTCTACTACACACTTAGATCCATCAAACTTATGGCCACAAACGCGGCGGCGAGTCGATCGCGCCGCTCGCTATTGTGGCAGTGAGATCCCACTGTTTGTAGACTTTGGTTGTCGAGGCTACAATTGTAATTTCCGCACCCTGAAAAACTTTAGTTTTTAGTTACATAATCTATATCTATCTCAAATTTTATTGCAGGGCATTATCGTATAGGGATATTGTATAGTACTAATAAAAGAAAATCTACTTATGCCTTGATTTAAGTTAAAATATTGGTAATGTTCCTAAAAAAGGCCGGTGGTTCCTTATAAGGCCCAACCAAAGATTTGATAGTTGGCCTTGCTTGCTTGCTATTAGTTATGGTGTCAATGTGATACTCATTGCTACTATTTTTAAAGAATTTCCATTTATATATTCTTAGTTATAAGATGATGTTCAAGCAATGTTCGTTATAGTTTTTTTAGATGATATAAATATATTGAGCATTTAATGTGTCGCTTAGTTGAAAGAAAATACTATAATGTCGTTTTAGTAAAAGCAAATAAATAAATAATTGTAACTCTATTTTCAAGTTAAACGATTGATGTATAACATTGGACTTGTTTGGAGCTGTGTTCCTTGCAAGGCAATTTGGAAGAGCTTAGCAAAACTTAAGTTTATTGAATGGCTATTGAAGCTAGTACTCTAGTAAACAAGTGCCATTTTCGTCAAAACCTAATCTCATGCACCGGAAATTATGATTTTGATCTCATTCGATTCGGAATACCATCTAGAACATTCTATCAAAATTCCAAGACGGGCTGAAAAAAAATGCAAAAGCTATAAACAATTAAGTAAACATAATAAGGGTTTGGTTTTTTTTTTAATATTTTAAAAACTATTTGAGATAATCAAAATTTGAAAATAGATCCTTAAAAAGCAGTAAATTTCCTAAAAAAATCCTAGATCCTGGAACCTTACCAATAATCCTTATAGCTTTAATTGAGCGGCGAAAGTAACGGTAAAACAGCGTGGTTCGGGTTTCGCGTGATTTGCCGCAATCTGCTACGTGAACTTAAAAAAATATTTTAAGTGATTAAATATTAATATTAACGAATAAAAAAATTTGGGTACTAAGTAGACATATCAATAAACAATAATCCATTAACAAAAATAAATGATCACAATTTGTTTAATTATTATGCTTTTCTTAATTTGTTAATAGTCACCATTTTAATATTAACATAAAAGCGCTGATTATTTCTAAACAAGAAATCTAGAAATTTTTATTATTCTTTTGAGCTAATCTTAAAAGGGTTTAGAACAGAGTCCCGTTGACAAAATTCATTTTTTTATTTTTAATTTATTTTTTTTATTAACATTCAAAAGCATTCCAAAATTATTCATGTAAATAAAGCAATTATGGTACTTTTATATCCAATTATTGTTATTATTTTGTTTTGTTGTTGTTAGAAGCTAGATAACAATATATATTTTTATATTTATAACTAATAAAATTTAAATAATCATTTTTATTGATGAGAAAAACCCTAATTGTTTTATTTGACATGAACATTTTATGAATGCCTTTGATTGTTCATAAAAAAGTGAAAAATCAAAATTATTGAAATTTTCCATCGGATATCTCTTCTAAACCTTTTAAGATTTGCTCAAAAGAATAATAAAAATTTTTAGATTTCTTGTTTAGAAATAATCAGCGTTTTTATATTAACATTAAAATAGTGACTATTAACAAATGAGCAAAAGCATAACATTTAAACAAATTGTGATAATTTATTTTTGTTGACGGATTATTGTTTATTGATATGTCTACTTAGTACCCAATTTTTTTTATTTCTTTATATTAATATTCAATCAGTTAAAATATATATTTTTAGTTCGCGTGGCAGATTGCAGCAATTCACGCGAAACCCGAAGTACGCGACGCAAAAAATATATTAACTATATTATATTGTGATCCACTTAAGTATAACTAGATTAAGATCACAATTCACAATTCCGTTGCGCCTAAATTATTTGTTTATCGTGCGGGAGCCGTACATTTGCTTAGAATAAAAAGTATCCTATGCCCTTTCCCGTAACTCAAAGTATCTTCAAACGGCAAACCAAATTTCAGCAAAATCGGTTAAGCGGTTTTGGCGTAAAGATGTAACAGACAGACAGACACACCCGATGAACTTCGTATCACTTTTCTCCTCATAAACCTTTAAGATTTAACCTTTAAGACATTTTTAATACACAGGTAACTCACAATGGCGGCCTTATTGCTAATCTTCACTATCACACACACTTATCAATTTTTGTGGGCGGCTATTAATGGGCTGAGCAACACCATATCATCGGCGTAACTGATACTGTTAATACAGAGACCATCAATAAAACAGCCTACTCTGGTGTCGCTCAGCTCAGCAATCAGCCTGTCTGTGTACAGGTTGAAGAGAGAAGGAGACGTTATCCCCCCTTGTCTCACTCCACACTCATCAGTATTCATCGGAGAGCTCTCGGAGCCATTTGACCTGGTTAGTTTGGTGGCCGTACCAATATTTAAGAATATTAGTTACCTCGCCTGGCACACCAGCCTCATTAAGTTTTTGCCATAAGATATCGTACCTAACCTGGTCAAATGCCTTGGAGAGGTCCAGAAAAGCTGCATACACAGGCGTGCTCCTATCTGTGTAGTACTTGACAGTCTGCTTGAGAGACATAATGGCACATTCTGTTGTGAGTCCTGGTCTAAAGCCAAACTGTCGTAAAAGCGTCGTTTAAAGTTATATATTTCTTAAGTTGTCTCTCAAGCAAGCTATCAAGTATCTTCGGTATTTATGTCTCTAGGCAAAGTATTCCAGTTTGATTCCAATAATAATGAAGGAGGAACCATAGAATTTGGTATTGCACAGGCATTTCTAAGAGCAAATTAGACGCTGACCGTAAGTCCTTGACATCTGCCCGTCGAAATAAGAAAATATTTTTCAAGTACGAAGGTAAATACAGGTCGTGTATGATGGAGTATAAAAGAGATACCTAGTACGCGAGCACTCCGTCGAAGACACATAGGCAGCTCAGCTTTGCGCGGAATTCGGAGATGTGGTCGTATTTGCAAAGGTTTTGCAGTCGCTCGAGATTGTTAAGCTGGTCCTCTGTGAGATTCACAAAACAAGTATCTGCATAATCAAGCGTAGGCAGAAACAGTGATTCAGCGATCTTAATTTTTGTGGGGATGGGAAGTAGGTAACGCAGGCGAGATAGAGAGTGCCAGGTTGCGTATATTTTTCTACTCATCTCTTTAATGTGTCGACTGTCGAGTCCATGATAACGTTTCGTCGATGTATACTTCTAAATTTTTAACCACTTTAGTAAAGGATAACGCCATTCACGACCACCTGAGGTAAGCGATCAAAATTCAAACTCAACACTAAACATTAACGCAGGACTACAAATGAGTATTAGGCCGCGTTACCACTGACGCGGAGTGGAGCGGAGAGGAGCTTAGCGGTGCCCGAATTGACCAATCGTGCTATTCCAGCGGAATGACAGCGAAGATTTCGAGCATGGTGATTGGTCAATTCGGCACCGCTAAGCTCCTCTCCGCTCCGCTCCGCTTCAGTGGAAACGCGGCCTTTACTGCGTCTTAGCGGGGTTAATAAAGAGACCATGACGTTTACCCCAATTACAGATTATGTTAAGGTCACTGTTGAGTTTTTCAATAGTGGCATATTGAAGTCCAGGAGAGGTGTGAACATTTCAACCGCTCTCGAATTTAAGTGAGATTAAAAAAACTTAAATTAATTTTTTTTTATAAAATAAATATATCACACTGTATCATATTCACAAACAAGAGTTATCTGTGATATATACATAAAGCAAATAGTCAAGATAATCTGAAAAGTCACAAGATCATCCTACCAGCCCATTTTCCGATTTTTCTCGATGTTTGATGGCGTTTCTCTTCATCTCTATTGACCCTAACATGAGATAATTTTTCAGGCACACTTCTCGTCCCGGCAAACATTGTCTTGCCATTCAAAGTATTTCTACTTCATCAGTTGATACAAAATCTTACCCCCTCTTTTGTCCTTTAAGAGGGGTGGGGGGAAAAATTTTATACACCAGATGTTAAGTTAGAAAAAACAGTTAATAATATGAAGTGAAAAAAGTTTGATACAAAATCTGACCCCCTCTTTGCTCCCCTTATAGGGGTGGGAGGGGAGTAATTTTATACACCAGATTTTGAGTTGGAAGAAGACAAATATATCTGCGAAAACCGTATGCAAATCGGATCAGTAGTTTTCGTGTTAAAGCAAAAGTCTTATACTTAATCTGACCCCCTCTTTCGTCCCTTTAGAGGGGTGGGGGGAATTTTTTTATAGACCAGATGTTAAGTTGGAAGAAGACAAATAAATCTGCGAAAACCGCATTCAAATCAGATCAGTAGTTTTCGTGTGATAGTGGAACAAACATACAGACAGACAGACAGACAGACAGACAGACACACAGACAGACAGACAGACAAAAAAACCAACCACATTTTTGGCTTCGATAGCGATGTAGTAACACCCCCGCTTATTATTTTTTGTACATAATTTTCATTTCTTCAGTTTTATTATATGTATAGATAGTAGATAATATGGATAGTGTGGATATCAACATCACCATCAGTATGGATATAATATAATCTACATGATAAAGCCGTCATCTTAATTATTATGTTTAATTTGCAAACTCATGTTTCTTGCCGTTTTCATAATTATCATCCAAATCTTCCCTAGTCTTAGTGTGATCAAGTGTTTTATTTGTTCTTGGATCAGGAAAACAAAAAAACTATGTCGGAAAATACTATTTTTAATTAAAGCTCATGAAATATTTTCTCCCTTGTCATCTTCAATTTTTCTTCCTAAAGCCTTTTGTATTTCATTAAATGACTTTCCATTCGTCTCAGGTAAGAAGAGAGCTATTAAGGTTATCAGTAATACATTTAAGCCACTGAAGATCCAATAAGTGACTGGTGGTCCCAAACTTGAGGTCACAAATGTGAAGTATTTGCTGGTTAAAAATGTCAAACCGACAGTCCCAGTTAAAGAAAAAGATACACCGAATGCTCTTGCAGAATCTTCGAACAGTTCGCCTATCACCAACCAAACTAAAGATCCAATACCTGAAAAGATTAACGGTTTTAATAAACAAAGTATTTCAAATAAAGAAAATGTAGGAAATATTTAAATTTTAAAAAATAACGAAAGAAAAAAGCGATGGTAAATAAAATAATTACTATAATAAGATGTTTACTCAAAACTCGGTTCGCATGGAAATTCGATAATTACATTAATTTTCTAACAAAATAAAACCTATTTTTGCCAGGATTCAAAGTATTGCCTATACGTTTTATCATTAAGTCGGTTCAGCGATTCAATCGAAAAGAGACTGGCAGATTGGCACACATTCACATTGATTGTATTATTAAAAATTAAAATGTAGTTGTATGGATATTGGATCTTAGGTGGTATTCATATTATGTTAATGATCTTGACTTACCAGCTACATAAGAAGATATAACCATAATAAGGCAAATTAGTGGCAGATAATTCATAAAACCACTGATAACATAATCTTCGGGTTCTGTGACCTTGAAAAATACTCCTAATCCAACCTATGAAATTGAATGATAATGTTATTTGTGATATAAGTGAATAGTGATACGAAGTTCACGAGTAGCCCTAGCATGGCCACCCAGTAGAAATGCGAAAGTATAGACAAACTGTGGTGATAAACTTAAGATGCCGTTCCGCTCTTTTTTCGTTCCGAAAAATTCAATTAAAATGCCACTTTATGACAGACTGTTGTTGTTGTTGTTGTTATCAGCCTACAGTGTCCCACTGCTGGGCAAAGGTCTCCCCTCTTTCCTTCCAAAGTTCACGATCTTGTGATGTTGCTGGCCACTCTTTATCGAACGCATCTAGTTCGTCGCGCCACCTTTTCTTGGGTCGGCCTCTGTTACGCCGACAAGTCGGTAGCCACTCCGAAACTAGATGCGCCCACCTGTCCGGGTGCATACGGGAGACGCGCCCTGCCCAACTCCACTTAAGGCTAGCTGCCTTTCTGCCTACGTCAACGAGCACGTTGATATGACAGACTATAGTCCTAAAAATTCAAATAATATCCTACTTTATGACAATTACTTTTATCCTATTATTCATAAGTCATAACATTTATTATTATGTTGTTCTCCAATAAATGTTCTCTTTATGACATAATATACTATAGTCTGTCATAAAGTGGCATTTTAATTGAATTTTTGTCGATCGCGATTAGCTGCGGTATAGTTCGGAACCGCAACTTAAGTTTATGTCCACAGATCGTCTATATTTCGCATTTCTACTGGTGGCCATGCTAGGGCTACTGGTCATCTTGTAAAATATATACAAAAATAAGTCATAATATACCGTAATATTCAGCGAATTAAAACCGTTTATCATAAAACTATTCTTGGATCTGTGTGAAAACCTACTTAAATTAAAGGCAGCAAAAAATAACTAAGTACAGCATTTAAATCAGGTATTTCAAACACTTAACGATCTACATTTTAAATGGAAGACGTAAGTGGATGAAGTGGGTAACTAATGTTTTGTAACAGACATACAGAGTCCCGCCACAAAGTCAATTTTAGCTCTTTTGTGGTGAGGGTCCCAACGTGTCATCTACCGACCTTCGAGAAGGGGTTCTGGCCGATTGGAGTAACGGCAATGAGGCATTACTATTCTTATAATTTTAACGAACCTTGTAATTTACTGATTTCAACATCTAGCTGATATAATATATGGCTAAATATAAAATTCACATTTTAATTTCAAATCATTTCTCGGTAATAAAGCCTCCATTTATGCAAAAAACTAATATTAAATCGTTAGTTACCTACTTCTCATCCATTCATGTCTTTTATTCAGGTATTTTTAAAACATTTAACGATCTACTTAAAATACGAAAGATAATTACCATTCCAGCACACATTGTACTAAGTGACGCCGTCAATATAGTTTTTCTATTAAATCTACTAGATATAACCACATGCGTTAGTAAGCTCGACGCTACTTGTATTACGCCAATGATCACTGAAGCTATTTCTGATCTTAAACTAGTATTTGTAGATATAAATATTGTTTGTAGATAAAATGTAACAGCGTTGAATCCTATGAGTTGTGTTCCAACAGCTATTAAGGAAGCGAAAGCTAGAGATTTTCTGAACACTCCATCTTTGAGTAACGATGCTATTTTTACTCTTTCCTGATTTTGAGTAGCCAAATTGTATTCTTCTATTTCTTTGGCTGCTTTCATTGGATCTCCTCGTAGGTGTGTTAGCACATTCAGAGATTATTCTTTGCGACCTGTAAAATAACGAAAAAGTAAATTAGGAGCTATTCATAGAAATGAAATAAGTATGTTAACTAATAAAAATGATTTCATAATGAACAAAATCCACAATTGTATTATAAATGCGAAAGTGTCTCTGTCTGTCTGTTACCTCTTCACACCCAAACCGCAGAACCTATTTAACTGAAATTTGGTATGGAGATACTTTGAGTCCTGGGAAAGGACATAGAATTTCCCGCGCGATAAATGAATTTTATTGTAAGTAGAAAATTAATGTAAGTATGTTAGCTTAGGTGAGTAATTAGTTATGAAAGTAACAATAATATTATGATCAAAAATCCATACTTACTTAATATTATAAATGCGAAAGTGTGTCTGTCTGTCTGTCTGTCTGTCCGTCTGTCTGTCTGTCTGTCTATCTGTCTGTCTGTCTGTTACCTCTTCACGCTCAAACAGTTCAACCGATTTTGCTGAAATTTGGTATGGAGATACTTTGAGTCCCGGTAAAGGACATAGGATACTTTTTATCCCGAAAAAATGTACGGTTCCCGCGCGATAAACGAATTTTGGCGCAACGGAGTTGCGGGCGTCATCTAGTACTAGAATAAATGAAAACAATACCTTTGGAATATAAAAACGATGGACTATCAGGTAAAAATAACACAGTAGGTATCACAGTTGCAGCTATTATACAAGTAAATATTATATTGAAAGTCTTATATGAAACAAATGGTCCTGTAGACAAGGTGACAAGTTCTCCTAAGCTTGCAAATACTTGAAGAAGGGTTCCTAAAACTCCACGGTGTTCTTTCTGTAACAAAAATATTTTGTACGGAGACAAGCAGCTTTGCCACAATTCATGTAATCCATACTAATATTATAATTAAAAAGTGTGTCTGTTTATTATCACTTCACGCCCAAACCGTTAAACTGATTTTGCTGAAATTTGGTATAGAGATACTTTGAGTCCCGGGATGGGACAAAGCATATTTTTATCCCGGAAAATGCACGGTTTCGGTGCGAAAAACACATTGTGTTCAAGATGCACTGGTCCACGACGATCGAGCAGGTCGTGGACTACATCAGGAGCAAGACCCACTTCGTCTTGAGGGTCGAGCGTTTGGAGTCCCGCCACAAAGTCAATTTTAGCTCCTTTGTGGTGAGAGTCCCGACGCACCATCTACCGACCTTCGAGAAGAAGGAGTTCTGGCCGATTGGAGTCGTCTACAAGAGGTTCCGAGGACGACTTCCGAACACGTCCCGCCCCACGTCGCAGACAATAAGTGTATAGTGTTTAGTGCTTACTGTTAGTTTTAGTATAAGGGTGAAATGCAGAATGAATGTACCTTGTCTATGTCCGACCATTAGTTGGAGATTGAAAAATAATAAAATATATTTAATAAATATATCTATTTCTTTGTATTTCATAAAACTTTATGGTAAAATACCCTTACATTACTTTTTTTTTTAATGGCCCCTACTACGGGACCACTTGTTCCCCCTTCCAAAGGGAAGAGCCAATTTTTTACATGTTTCGTTGTATCTGGGTACTTGTTTAATGTTTATGTTTTATACAAAGGTATATACTATAGTATTTGCAATTTATAATTATTATACAGTTGTACTTGTTCCTGACTGTTTACATTTTTACATTGTTGCTTCTCTTGTAAGTATCACATGTCTTTTACGTATTTATATTTTTAGTATATTTCACATCTTTCTTATTTATTTTTATTAACATTCTTAATTTTATTTACTATTTCTACACATTTTTGTTTCAATTTTTGTTTTGTTTTACAATTATTTATACCTTTTATATTACTGTATTTTTCTTCCATTTTACAATTTATCTTTCTAATATGTTATGTACATTTATATTACCAATACACTACGCTCAGTGCGGGGTATTCATTGCGAATTATTTTGCTTAAAATATTTATTCAATAAATAGTTCCTTGCAAGTGAGTGGGGTGCATTTGACCAACTGCAGTGACAATCCATTTACATTTATAACATCTTATATTTCGTTTTCCTGTTTCTCTATTTTATAATAAAATAATACCTTACATTACATTGTAATAGGTTTAATTTCAGTTATTATGAATTTATTATGAATTCGACATATTTTAAATCTACCATCATATTTTTTTAGTTTCGTAACATCAGGTTGAGTAACGACGTTTATGCTGAAAATATACATTATTCTGGTTAAATGCCGCTTCAAAATTGTCAACACTGATAGTCGTATGTCAGTATCAAACAGACTTCAATGTACAGCCGTTTTGTTTTGCAATATTCACGAATCTTACGCAGTGCCGATTTTTGTGCAAAAAAATTATCAGTCTTACTTACGCTCATCTGTGTCATTATTGGTAAGTTTATTTAACTGTTCTTTATTAATTTCTTTTGGAAGTAAGATAAATGTGCTTTCGAACATGATTAACTCTCGATTTCGTGAGTGGTATCAACACAAGATTATTTTGAAGTTAGATTTTCTCAGATTTTTTTATCAGTTTCGTTGCGTTTCGTTACTCAGTTTCGTTGCGTTTCGTAACTCAGTTTTGTTATTCTTCTGTTACGTTACTGAACTGAGAAGGCCTAAGGCCTAGTTCATAAGGGTCAGACAGACCCACAGTCATCGTTTTTTAAGCTTTATGCAGTCATCGAAAAAAGTTACATTAATCATACGCAAAGTCAACGTCATTTGACCTTTTTATTATTTTAAGTTTATTTATTTGTTAAAGATACATTTTAGAGAATGCTAATCTTAGCTATCCTAATTAACAGATGGTGCCGCTGTCTAATGCCGAAAGGCAGAAGAGGTATAGAGAACGCCTGAAACAGAATAATCCAGAAAAGTTTGAAGAGAAAAGTAAAGTGAAGCAAAATAATATGAATTATTTTTATGAAGAAATGTTTACTTTGTTTAACAATGGTCCGTTTAAAAAAAAACCCTATTTAGAGCTATAATTAGGATTTATACTTTTTGTTATTTTGTTGATTTTTATTACATTTTACTTAAAAACAATTATTTAAAAAATTGTTTTACTTTATTGGTACCTATACCTATACTCTGTTACAAATAAAAAAACCTATATAATACAATATAGTTTATAGTTTATTGCATTCTGAAATCAATACATAAAATAACTAGCATGAGTCTTAAAATATAAGAAAAATACAATGTAATACTGCACTGCATAAGTCTAACATTTCATTTTGCAAAATTTTTATCTTATAGGACATAGGTAATCCATTTTATTAAATGATTGTAATTTGTATATTCATGTAAGTAAAGTATTATAATATAGTCTTCAGTTTTTTAGGACATGTGGTCAACGCCTTACTTATCAGTTTCGATACAATTTCGTTACGGATTTTTACACGTCAGGTTACTTACAATTTCGTTACATACGGTACATCTATTCTGCATTTCACCCATAAATGTTATGTATGTTAGTCTATAAGGTATATATAATATGGGCCAAGATGCCTGATTTAAATAAATAAATAAAATAAATATTGTGGCGCAAAATTGCAGGCATTATCCATACTAATATTATAAATGCGAAAGTGTGTCTGTCTGTCTGCTGTCTGTCTGTCTGTCTGTCTGTCTGTCTGTTACCTCTTCACGCCCAAACCGCTGAACCGATTTTGCTGAAATTTGGGATGGAGATACTTTGAGTCCCGGGAAAGGACATAGGATACTTTTATCCCGGAAAAATGTACGGTTCCCGCACGATAAACGAATTTTGGCGCAACGAAGTTGCGGGCGTCATCTAGTACAATATAACGTAACAACTTCTGTAGTGTTTCCAGTGTCTATTTCGGTACTTAGTTTTATCTCAGTTTAAATAGAAGTATTTGAGTTTTATACCATTAAGTCGCCCTTCTATATATATCTTGATTATGAATTATCATGTACTTACACTTGCCAACTCTGATGCATATACTGGAACAATAACCAACACATAACAATCGACACTATTCATGATCAATCTACCAAGGATCAGCATCCATACTTCATTGGCGAAGATGTAGAGAATTCCCATCAGTATCTTCGGGACAAACATCAGCAATAAGCAATACCTTCTGCCGATTATATCCAAGAGTCTCGCAAACAGTACGATGGCTGAAAAATACAAAAAAAAAAGATATTTATAGAAATGAAAAAGAAAACATCATCGATCATCTAGAGGGTAAGGCCAAATTAGCCTCGAAGAAGCTTGGTGTTCTTAACAGAGCGAGACAGTACTTCAGTCCGGACCAACGCCTACAACTCTACAAGGCGCAGGTTTGGCCTCATATGGAATATTGTTCTCATCTCTGGGCAGGGGCGCCAAAATACCAACTTCTCCCTCTGGATCGTATCCAACGAAGGGCCGCTCGAATTGTTGACTGCCATAGTGTTTCAAACAGCTTGGACCCCTTGGAATTACGCCGAGATGTAGCTTCACTCTGCATCCTCTATCGTTTGTATCACGGGGAGTGAGTGCTCTGAGGAGTTGTTCGGAATCATACCACCTGCAACTTTTCGCCATCGTCCCACGCGAAAAACATACCATCCTCATGACCTTGATGAGTGGCAGTCTTCCACAGTGCGTTTTTCGCGTAACTTTCTGCCACGCACTGTTAAACTCTGGAACGAACTGTCACTAGCATTATTTCCGGACCTATACGACCTGCAAACCTTCAAGAAAAGAGCGTATTCCCTCTTAAAAGGCCGGCGACGCACCTGCAGCTCTTCTGATGTTGCGAGTGTCCATGGGCGACGGTAGTTGCTTACCAACAGGTGACCCGTTTGCTCGTTTGCCCCCTTATTTTATAATAAAAAAACTACAAGAAATTAGAACATGATAATTGATGTTAAAACACTCTCGATCTTATCAGCTTTCAAAAACGAAAAGATGCATCGAAATCAGTCCTCCCGTTTGGACGATACGATGACACGGACAGAGACACTCACCCCCTTTTGTTTTTAATAATTAAAAGAGAGGTATTAGAAAAATAAAAAATAGCCTTAGAAGCATACAAAAAATTGATATTATTAATTAAGCAAAGAAGATAAGTTCTTGAAAAATTGAAAATCTTTTACGATTTTCTGCCTATAGACCACAGACATAGATCAAGATAGATACCGCATGTACTTCGCATGCCATATCGCTTTCCCAAACGACGAGCTATGCTCGTCTTTCGAAAGTCTGTTCTTTAGTCTGCTATCGGAATCGGACGTCAATCGGAATTTTAAAAATGTCTTAATGCCTAAAAGTGCCGTATTGAGCTGTAGAAAATAGAAATTCAAATAGAAACGTTCGCCTTGATAATGGACACGTTTCTCATCATCGGTACGTCATAGTGGTAGGAAAAAAGTGACATGCTCGTTTTCATACAAATGGAGCGACATGCGGTATCTATCTTGATCTATGTCTGTGGTATAGTCACAATAGATTTCAGTTCCTTGGTAGTAAAAATATTTACTCCACGCTTACGCAAATCCATGTGGCTGATATTGTGTCAAGTAGTTTTTTATCAGTAAAAGACGATATCATGCTCATCCATAATGTCTTTGTCCATAATGTCCACACTAATATCATAAATGTGAAAGTGTGTCTGTATGTCTGTTACCTCTTCACGCCCAAACCGCTCAACCGATTTTACTGAAAGGTATGGAGATACTTTGAGTCCCGGAAAAGGACATAGGATACTTTTGTCTCTAAAAAATGTACTGTCTGTAATGTTTATAACTTATCTAACTTTTAAAGCTATCAAGGGTAACAGGACTTTGTGGATCAGTGTCTGAGTGTCTTAGTTATTATAAAAATAGGAAATTAAATTAAAAACGAAGTAAATTATATATATCGACGGTGGAAAGGCAAAAGTTACCAAGCGCCATAAAGCTATTTTTACAGCAGAGCCGTTTAAAGATTAATTTTTTCTTTAAAAAATCGTAGAAAATTAGCTATTAGAGATATTTGGAAAAATCCAACGGATTTTTAAAGTATTTTTATGTCTTTATTAATTGGTTTATTAAAAAAGGTATTTCCGTTTATTATGCGTAGAAGTGGCGTTTGGTTACAATTTACCTAAATTTAGAAGCAGGTAAAAGTTACCAACCGACAAAAACGTTTTATCTTTCAATCTAGTAAAGATGTCTAAATATATATTTTTCCCTAAATGGTTCGAAGCAAAAAGGGATAAGTACAGAATTATTTTTTTAATTGAACAAGCAAAGGGGTCTAAATTTCATAATATTCCATTGTTATAACAAGCAATGTTTACTATACGACAAATAAAATTATGTTAGTGTAAGTAATTATTTACCTGCCACCAAATAAATTTGACCCAGAACTCAAAAGTTTTTACTTTTTAGATTCAGTGAGGAAATTTGCTCAGTATAGTTATACTGCAATCGAAAATAACTGAAGTTTAACTGTTGAAGAAAAACCAATCAAGTATACAATATTTGAAATATGCCTTTGAACAATTTATTTTCAAACAAATAATTGAAGCTGAGTTCCTCAGTAAGAACAATATTCAGAATTCCAATGAACCGTACTATAATATACGTACCGTACGGACTTACCGACTTTTAAAATGTATGAAGATTGAGTACAGATAATAATATACCTAGTTGAGGCTTAGTCTAATCGTAAAAATCGGCCAAGTGCGAGTTTGACTCGCGCACGAAGGGTTACGTACAATTATAAAGCAAAAATAGGCTAAAATAGGTTTTTTGTACGGGAGATCCTTTTATTTATCTATTTTATTTTAATTTTATTATTAATTATAAAAGTATAAATATAATTGAGTATTTTGTGAACATTTCAAGTCCATCCTGTTGCCATTATTGACATCTAGCAAAAAAGGCCAAAAAATCAGGTTTGTTGTATGGAAGACCCCATTGAAAATTAATTTTATTTTTAGAATTTGTTGTTACAGCGGCAACCAAAATACACTATCTGTGAAAATTATAGATGTCTAGCTATAGCCGTTCTTGAGAATATAGCCTGGAGATAGACAGACGGACAGATGTCGTATTTGGGTACGGAACCCTAAAAAGGCAATAATATAAAACAAGAATTATGTTAACACTTTTCAGTTTATTCATAAGAATACTAGCTATTTGACCGAGCTTTGCTCGGTATTCTATAAAACGCGAATAAAATGACATTTTCTAAAAAAAAATTCTTTATACTATAAATGAATTTTTCGATAAAATTTCAAACTTATATCATTAATCATTATCAGGCTTTAATAAGACTCAGGGGTTCTGTGATGATGATAATAATTGATGAAATTGATATATTGACATAATATTATGCTTTTAGTGGTTTAATTGCTGAAATCCCTGAACATCTATAATGATTCTTCTTCTATACTTACTTATAAAATTACATGTCCTGACTGACTGTCTGACTGATTCATCATCGGTGAGCAAAAACTGTTAAAGTTACAGCCACGAAATTTGGTGAGTAGGGTTGTTTTATTAAGTAGACACCCACTAAGGAAGGAATTTTGAAAATTTTACCCCGAAGGTGGTGAAATAGGGGTTGAATTCAGGTCTGAATGAAAGTCCGTAACTACTTAAGTTAACATGAAACTTTATTTTTGAGTTACTGATTAAAATGAATATTTACGTATTTAAGCGTTTTTGGGAATTCTACCCCCAAGGGGGTGAAATTGGGGTTGAAAGTTTCAATGGAAGTCCGTTATTTCTTGAGTTAGAAACATGAAATTTTATGTTTTGGCTACTGATTAAAAGTGATTGGATACGTGTTTAAGCGTTTTTGAAAATTCTACCCCCAAGGGGGTGAAATAAGGGTTGAAAGTTTAAATGAAAGTCTATATAGGCATACTATGTTAACGCGGACGAAGACGAAGTATAGCACCTTCGGAACCAGGGTATACATTTTTGCAAAATGTTACTTTTTGATAGTGCATTATATATGTTTGAAATCCTTCAGAAAAAGTTAAAATCGCTACATGTTTACATAAAAATTCCTCGTGGATCGCATCATCAGATCACAACTTTTGTGAACGTGGAACCAAATTTCAACTATATACTATACAAGAACAGAAGAATTTTAAAAATCGGTCCACAAACAGCGGAGTTATCCGCGAACAAACATAAATAGAGAACATACTATTGAATTGAGAACCCTCCTCCTTTTTTTGGAAGTTGGTTCAAAATAAAAAGACAGTTGTCTTAATAAATTCGTTTATTTTATAATCAACTTTTCTTACGGTATCAGTAAAATATTTGCTGTGAATTTATTATAAAATACTTACTAATATTATAAATTTGAAAGTGTGTCCGTCTGTCTGTCTGTCTGTTTCAAATCGTTACTTTCCGCACCCGAAATTAATAAAGCTCGGCCAATTATATCATCTATTTTTATTATATTCGCCGACTGCGATTCATGTTAAACTTGAAGATTTTTTTTTAAAATAAAACAGACAATAAAATAGAGTTAGCTTGAAAATAATAATTTTAATACATACCAAGTATCGTATCGCACTAAACAGTAGTAAGGAAATGCGCGAGAGTGCGCACGCTGGTTACCTAAGCGACAGTGGAACTACGACTGATCGAAAAAACCGTTACTATCCACCATATTAGGTATGATTTACAGCGGGGATAAGCGACAACGCATCAAGTGTTTGTTTGGCCTAACCACATTTAAAATTAAATAATTATTTTAGCAATTGGTATCCAAGTAACAAAATTCATAGATAAAACGGCAGGTAAAAAGTTACCAAGCGCCACCTATTGTCTTAGTTTCGGCGAGTAAAATTTACTATATCGAATTTTTGATATGATTAGCGTTTGTTAAAAAATACTAAACGACAGAAAAAATATCTGAAGGGTTTGAAAAAGAGTCCAAAATACCATAAATAAATAAATGTATTTTAGGTAAAACTTCCCAAGTATAGAATTGATACCAACAGTGGAAATGCACAAATTACTTACTGTAGTTTAAATTAAAAACGAGTAAAGCCAAATATTACCAAGTAAAAAAAGAAACATGTAGATATTTCCAAATGCCTACTTTTTTAAAAGGTATCAAAAAGTTGTCGCTTGGTCGCCGAAAATTAGAAAAATACCCGTTTTCACGGAGTTCCTAAGCGACATCAAAAGTGCTCGTAGAGACATGGGACTAAGACTAATCGATAGAGAAAAATTCGCTGATTCCGAATATATAAAAAACTCATTTTGACCCCAAGTGTCGCTTGGTAACTTTTGCCTTTCCACCAATATAACATGTATAAGAAAAATGTATTTTATTATCAGTAACAATTGTTACAATTTGCCTTTTTGCACCGATATTTTCTCAAACATACTTACTAAAGGTCGCACAGAGGAATCCAACCGACACAATCCATGATCCCTCCTCAGCGGTGATGGGTCTGGACAACGGGGTTTGGTCTGGATCTTTGAGTTTTACGAGAATAGGCGATGGCCACGCCAGACTGATGCCTGTTGTGAATATGCTGAGGTTCACTGAAATGATAATATTATATTATGAATTATGATACTAAAATTTCAATTAAGTAAAATGGAAATTTGCCCAGCAGTGGAACAGCGTAGGCCTTTAAAAAATGGAAATATGTAAAACTTATGGATCCAAATAATTGTAAAATATTCTTTCGAAAATTGATTATTATAGAGAGGTATTTTAATGTTATAATTTTTTTGTCCTGAAGGCAGGTCATTTTAGCCCTGACGTCACTGCAACCCTTGAGGATCTATTGTGACTCCTTCGCGTTAGAGCACCGTCCCCAAGGCCCGATCCAATGCTGCTCATAAATTCAACGATTGGGGTTGGTGCCAACTCGTCTGTGATGCCACTAATTTCTTCTGTCATATCAAGGGTCATCGTACAACAACAGAATATTTTTAAATCACATAGCACGTTTTACTATAATAGGGCAATTTTAAATTCTCTTTTAAGCTTGGTTTTAACTTCCATTAATTGCACACAAAAATAATTTAAAAAGAAATCGACTAAAGGTGGGTTTAAAACAAGCACTATTAAATCATAACTTCGACAATAAAATGATACCTTGTGTATTAATAATACTAACTTGTGTATTAATAATAATAATATAAACAGTAATGATGTGTATTAAATATGTGTATCATAAAATAAAAATCTTAAATATATGTATAGTATAAAAGTATTAAATATATTTCCGTTGTCTGGTACCTGTAACACAAGTCCTTCAGGTACTTAGCACGGGGCTAGACTGACGTGGTGTGATTTGTGAAGCGTCCATAGATATTATATTATTATTATTATTATACATACCTATTACAACCACAGCATATTGCCGAAGAAGTGGCGATGATAGTGAAATTTTCATTTTTTCAAAATATACTGGAGCTTAAAAATCTGAAAAAGATACTTCTGCTTCATTAACTATGAATAAAATAAAACTTTCTGTGTATGAATACGACAAATAGACGCAAAAGAATTTTAAACATTAGGACGGGTTTTTATTAGAATCCATAAACTGATAGTGAGAGAGCCCTAGAGCAATTTTTTTTTATTACTAACAAGCTAATTTTTTTTGAATAGCTTCATTTTGATAAGCCAAACAACTTTTTTAACTGCGAAAAATCTTGAAAGTGGTAGCTAACAGAGATAGAAAGGATTTCATACTTTGATTTGATGGTCCTAAAATATGGATTGTTCTATTTGTAGGACAATGTTACTCTTAAATTATATAACTATAACCTACCAATGTACAAAAAATCAGCGGGTTAGGGTTCCGTTTTAGGGTTCTGTAAAAACTTGGTTGACTACGGTATGCTCATGATTGCTCATGATTTATGGCATATTGTAGTAACAAATTGGCTTTTAAATATTTTTTTTCTCCAACTATTGAAAAAAAAAAAATATTTCTTTGGCTTGATACTAATCTGACCTATAACTTCATAAGAAAATCGTTATAACTTCTAAACTATCTGACTTAGAGCATTGAAATAAAGAATTTATTTAAGACGAAAACCTCATCTATCTTTTTAGAATAAAAAAAAACCAGTTTAAATTGCTAGATTTTTCACAAAAAGCCATTAATTAAATTATATACGATTTTTTTCCTTAATCTTTGGTTTTTCTATGTTTAATTCCACGAAATTTATAACATATTGCCCGTGTAAGCGTAGTCTACATATTTAGCTATCAAATGAGATATTTTTTATATTCATAGGATATTTACATGAGAAGTACTGGTCAGATTAGTGTGAAAGCCCGAGAAAAACTAAAATGGCTGCCATTTTACAACCGTGAGAGAGAAAAAAAATTTGAGAGCCAATTCATCGATAGAATGTGCCATAGATCATGACATTAAAGGGTCGGACACCGGTGTCGGGACACATTGTATAATATATTCTGATATACCTAATGATGATACGCTTTAGCACACAAACGTTCTTTAACTGCTTTTTTAAATTTATTTAAAGGTAGATTTTGAACATTTTCTGGGATTTTATTGTATAGGCGTATACATTGGCCTTTAAAGGTTTTGCTTACTTTAGCTAGTCTGAACTAAACATTGGTGTTGCTAACTTGTTCTTATTTCTAGTATTTGCGTTATGATTATCGCTTTTCTTTTTGAAAATATTTATATTCTTTCTAACATATATAAGAGATTTTCCAAAATATATTGTGATGCGACGGTCAGAATTCTTATTTCTTTAAATTTTTCTTATAGAGATTCAAAAGACATCTTATAAATAGAACGAATAGCTCGCTTCTGCAGCCAAATATTGTATTAATATCCGCCGATTTCCCCACAAGAGGATGACGTAAGACATTATGGTATAAAATTAGCTAAAGCTTATAGAAGAAATAAAGAGAATACAAATTGACATATACTTACACTACACACTACATACTACACTTACATACATACATACATACATACACTTATACTACACTTACCCTTAAGTTAACTATTCATGTTCAAGAGTTTAGCACGGATATTGCTACAACATTCAAATTAAGACACAAAATAAAATTATTCATTTACACCTGAATGCACTATCATTATTTTATGAAAAATTCAATTTATCGACAGAATTTCACTTGTCTGACGGTTTTAGTATCTAAATAATTCACACCAAAATTTTTCCTGTGTTTCACAGACACTTTATTACTACTTATCTAAGCTACAAAGAAAAGATACAATATCATTTTTTATCTAAAGGTACGACTATACTTCGTCACATACAACAGCACTCTGTGAATAGTGACGATATCAATATGTTGTTTCCATTACAACAACTAAACCTCTCTGACCAGAAAAGACGTCAGTCTTTGTGGGTGTTCGTAGTTATAATTAAGCCTTAGCGACATTATTATTTTAAACAAAAAATTAAAACCGACTTCCAAGTTAAAAACAATAATAATATGAACTAAAAATTATTAAATAACTCTTACGCTTTAACAGTTCCTTTTTCAGAATTCGTCTAAACCTCAACTATTTCTGTACATAATAAAACATTCATTTTGAAGTCGGTACCAGCTAATTTAATCGTGAGTTCAATATCAGAATATCTGAAACTTTTGGGACTGGTAGGGACTTCAAAGTAATGAATGCTGTATTATATTATGTACAGAAATAGTTAAGATTGAGACGAATTCTGAAAAAGGCACTTTAAAGCGTAAGAGTTATTTAATACTTTATAGTTTATATTATTATTATTGTTTTAAACTTGGAAGTTGGGTTTTAATTTTTTGTTAAAAATAATAATTTCACTCTTTTTAGTTATCTACAAGATAAGGCTCTATGCGTAAATGACCACTAAGAATGTTAACTATTCACATTTTGTTACTGTAAGTGAAACTGTGGTAAATACTTGCAGTTATCTAAGCGATGCTGCAATTTCCAAACTTTTATCTTTAAAGGTTCAGGAGTTCTGTTCAGTGCCTTCGGATCAAGAGACACCTTCGTATGAAATTTCACTTATTTCTAACAATTATTCAAGTTCAAATTCAAGTTACTAGAAACAATTTTAATAAATTTCAAGGATTTACCTCGATGTTCTGGATTTGTCAAATACAGGGCTCCCTCCACGACCGGAAAGTCTTCTCTACTAGTAGACTTCGGTAAATTGTAGCGTTCCCTTCGGCGTCGGGACTAGCTAAGCCGGGTAGGTTCCCAGCCTCACCCGGAGCCCCAATTGCATAGAAATTTGGAGATTCGCATAATGACGCATCCAAACTCCCGATCCGGAACAGAGAATAGCTCATTATCTTCGTTACTCTATGGCCCAACGATTGTATGCCTCGAAGCTGCTTTCCTTGCCTTTAAACCCCCCCCCCCCCCCCCCCGAACTCCCAATGCAGGCAGCGACGTCCTCTCTGGAACGTGGATAAGCAACTTGGCGAAGACCTTCGTAACCAGCTGCCACGATGGATCTCCCGCTAGGGCAGTAGCTGCCACCTAGGAGACCGTACGGCACCTCCTGGTAACCCTCACCGCTACAATGTGAAGAGTAGCTGCCGCCCGGCTAATGCCCGCCTTATTACTATGAAATTAGTGAAGGAATCTGCCCTTATTGAACCACCGTACAGAGCTTAGCTCCGACAGACTGGGTTCTGGCGGCTATACCATGGAGAGTATAGCTGCAGCTGCTGTGGTTCCTACATTTAAGCGTCAGAATCATTTTGACCTTCGACCCTCTGATAAAAAGTGCTCCAGGTGGACCTTTTCTTCAGGTACATGAAAGAGCAGGGTTTTAGTATGTACTTATGTAATAAATCATTATTATTTTTTTATTTTAAATGATTATTATGATCTCTTTCAGATAAAGTCAAAAATCTATGAAAAATTGGAATATCAATTAAAAATTAAGAATAAATAATACTGTAAAATGAATTTGGTAATTAACACATCATATTTTTGCAAGGTTACTGTGTAAAAAATATAAAATATTTGATTTTTCTAATAAAAATGCAACCTTTTACTGATTTCAAAACCGCGTATCTTTAATATAAAGCCTACTTATTTTGTATTTACTTAATACAAAAACGCGTAAGTGACTTTACACAAAACCTAAGCCAATTGCGAACAAAATTTACGTTACTAACCACTAAAGGAAAGTACAAAGAACTAGCTGTTAAGTTCAGTCGGCAATAGGAGTCAAAATAGCTGAGATATTCAGTTTTTTCTTCCTCCTGTAAAATCATCAAAAAGCAGATACGCGGTATTTACCAACTGCTCATACGCGGTATCGCACGCGCAGCGACGATTTGCCACCAGAGGGATGGTAGGGTGTTTCGTGTCAAATGTCGTGTCGTGAAAGCTATTTCGTGACATAATATAACAGCTGTTTGACACGACAATTATTGACACAATAGACCCTACGGCTAC
Source organism: Lysandra bellargus (assembly GCA_905333045.1). NCBI lineage: Eukaryota > Metazoa > Arthropoda > Insecta > Lepidoptera > Lycaenidae > Lysandra > Lysandra bellargus. Next base: position 12,651,337 of record HG995324.1, on the reverse strand, counting down.
ATAGCCCCATAATACCCTCATTAACCTAAACAACAACAAACAGCTATAACCACTAACGACAAGAGAATGAAATTAATAATAATATAATATCTGCTCAACGAATAATTTAAAATTTCAAGGACGCCATTTAACTGACTTCCAAAAAGGAGGAGCCAGGAGGTTTTAATAACTATGTTCGGCTGTGGATATTTTTATTTTTTTATGTTCAACGATAACTCCGCCGTTTGAGAACCGATTTTCAAAATGTTTGTTTTGTTACATTAGGTTTCACTCCAATCTAGTCACATTTTCACAAAAGTGGGATCTATGAGTAATCGAGGGAACTCCTCAAAATTTATATGGAAACATATGGTGATTTTCATTTTATGAGAAGTATCTTAAGTATATTCTACCAAAACGCAAGATTTTGCACCAAGGTATACTATGGTTCCGAAGATACTAAGAGAACTCCGGATTCCTTATAGATGCAAGTTTGGGGGTTTAGGCGCTGTTTTAAGAACTGAAAGCATATGCTGCTATGCAAATTACATTAATCATCATCATCATCATTACCACGTCATATATGGATACAATATGCCCCCACAACACCATAATAATTATTATATCATCACGTTATGTCCTTTTTTATTAAAATCGCTATGAAAAGTACCAATAACTTTTCATAGCGATTTTAATAAAAATGTAATGTTGTTTCAAAAAAAAATATTCAAGTTCTAAGCGACTTATGTACCACAAAATTGAACATAACAAATTCAAACTTAACTCCAGAGCGTAAGGCACACATTTGACATTACTACTGAGATTCGTAATAGGAATAAGAAACACAATCGCATATTTTATGAGTAATAACTCTTACTCTTTAATAGCACGCCTTGTTCAGAATTCGTCTAAATATCAACTATTTCTGTACATATACTACAGTCTTCATTATTTTGAAGTCGGTACCAGCTAATTTAATCGTGAGTTCAGTAATGTCAGAATATCTGAAACTTTTGGGACTGGTACCGACTTCAAAGTAATGAAGACTGTAGTATATGTACAGAAATAGTTGATATTTAGACGAATTCTGAAAAAGGCGTGCTATTAAAGTGTAAGAGTTATTTAATACTTTTTAGTTCATATTACTATTGTTTTTACCTTGGAAGTCGGTTTTAATTTTTTGTTAAAAAATAATAATTTCACTCTTTTTAGTTAAGTATCTATAAAATTAGCCTTTATGCGTAAAACCCCAATACGAATGTTAACTATTCACATTATGTTACTGTAAGCGAAATTGTGGTAAATGCTTGCAGTTATCTAAGCGATGCTGCAATTTCCAAAATTTTATCTTTAAAGGTTCAGGAGTTCTGTTCAGTGCCTTTGCACCAAGAGACGAAATTTCATACGAAGGGGCGTATGAAATTTCTCTTATTCGTAACATATGTTTAACTTACTAGAAACAACATTTTAACCACTATGAGTGTTTTAATAAATTTCGAGGATTTCCCTCGATTGCTCATAGATCCCATCATCAGCTCACTACTTTCGTAACTGTTATACAAAATTAAGATTACATCCTATACAACAACACGAGAATTTTGAAAATCGGTCTACAAACAGCGAAATCATCATCAAAAACATCTGCTTCGATGTAAAATATTACGAAAAGTACCAATAATTGGGTCATAGTGTGATGAGTCATGGTATAATTATGGTTGTGATGATGATGATTAATCAAATTGATGTATTAGCTTATGCTTTCAGTTGTTTAAACAACACCGAAATCCCCAAACCTGTACTTATAAGCATTCAAAAGTTCTGTTCGGTACCTTTGGATCCAGGGTATAACCTGGTGCGAAGTCTTACTTTTTGGTAGCATTTACCTCGAATACTTCAGAAAAAATTGAAATCACTGTATGTTTCCATACAAATTTCAAGGAGTCTCCTCGATTCCTCAAGGATCCCATCATCAGATCACCACTTTTGTGAACATGTTACCAAATTCGAGTTAAACCCTATACAACACAAAAATAATTTTGAAAATCGGACACAAAAGGTAAATGATTACTCAATCATTGAACATACAAAAAGAAAAAGATACATACAGCCGAACATATTACCTCCTCCTTTTTGGAAGTCGGTCAATAAAATATTTCTCCATCTAATACATATTTTGCGAAGATTCAGCTACCTATCTGGTACCAACTTCAAAATAATAAAGATCCCACCAAAAACATAAATGTAAAAAGGGAGAGCCAAGTTCAATACAAACTAATCATTATGCTTGTCTATGGACTTCGCCGTAAAAAGAATGGAGATCTAAATGAGCGCCAAGTTCTATGGAAAAATTAAATATGTATTTATAAGAACCAACATTATGAACAAACAATTAAGTCTATTTATTTGCTATAATGAATATCTATGACAATTGCTGTATTTAAATAATGTGAGATCTTAAAGTAGATTAGATTTAACTTGGTCAGTTTTCATTACATCAGTCATTTAATAAAGTTATTGAACATTTTAATTCTGATAAAAACTTGAAATGTTCTCGAAATATTTAGTTAATATAATAGTTATATGTTTACACACAATTACCGAGGTGGATTCCAAATTTCAGCCTTCTAGGTCATCTGGAAGTGAGTTAGAATTTTGTTCTATAGGTCAGTCAGTCAGTGACAAAAATTACGATTTTCGGACGTGATTATCTAAGTAACCGTTTGAGATTTGCTTATGAAATTTAGATCATATAATTACCTCACAAGTCTTATTATATGAGCCAAATTTGAAACGTTTATGTTAAATAATTTTTTAATTATAATGGGGTCAAAAGTGGCTCCAAATGGTTCGTGTAATATTACACACGGCGCTGCTCGCCAGTTCTGTTTTACTTGAACTTGGCTTGACACGCTACCGCGTGTCTAGATTGAGTACAGAAATAGTTGAGGTTTAGTCGAATTCGGAAAAAGGCACTCCGTCCGTCTGTCTGTCTGTCCACGGCTTCTCTCAGAGACAATGGGACCTACAAAGTCCTACAAAGTCCCAATATGTACATTCATGCCAAATTACAGCTTTGTAGGTCTTATAGTCTCTGAGAAAAACCGCGGACAGACAGACGCACAGACGGACGGACAGACCGGAACTATAAGGGTTCCTCGTTGATTACGGAACCCTAAAAACAATTGGATAGTTTCAATAAAACAACGATTAAAATAATTGTTGTAAAGCATTTGTTCCGTCCAATTGCTCGATATCCAAGGGGGTGGGGTAAAAAAAATCGGACCAATAAATCTCCTGGCAACATTCAGAATCATAATCTGCAAGCTTTTCTGAGTTCAAAACTATTTATAGAATGCGGTCCTCATATTTTGCACACTCAACTCTACTCAGCTCCCGCTCTATATGTCAAAAACCTCTAGGATTATTTTAAAAATAATGAAGAATAAATAAATATGCATCATAATTTTAGTATCTTTTTGTCGTACACAACTAACCAACACCAATAAATTAAATTCAATAAAACCTATTTACCTATCAAAACGTATCCATACTACCTAAGAGTCTCTATAGCGACCTTTACTGTCACTTCTCACTTTTTCAAAAAAAAAGATTCTATGTTTGGTTGAATATAATATTATTATTTTTAAATGGTACATATAATATTCACAGTATTCGCAACCGCAGACAAAAAGATGTTGAAGACGACTGATAATCGTGCGCTTAGTTATGAGATATCAACATTTTTATTTAATCCTAAGATATCATACTAGACATATGCTAGACATGCAGGGCAAAGCTAAAATATTAGTATGGAAGTTTGTATTAACCCATCAAGCCCCGTAAGGACACCAATAGCCGCGACAACAATAGAATACAATTCCAAGAATCCCCGATCGAAGGATTAAAAAAATACCGACACTCTAAGATTACCTTGGGTTGCATTTCATGCAATGAGTCTCGAATTAATGCACTAAGGATTATTATCTTTTCAAGGATAGTAAGGATGCGATTAAAATATCTAAAATAAAAAGAAGTGCCTAGGAAACAAAAAAATACTTATTTTATTTTCTTAATATGACTAAAAACAGAATGGGGGAAAATACAAAACAAATCAGAGATCTAAGTTACATTAAACATTATTAACACTTTTTTTCTTATCTATTTGGATCCTAAAGCATTTTGAATTTCAGTAAATGACTTTCCTTTGGTTTCTGGAAGGAACACGACTATGGATATAACTAATAATACAGTAACTCCGCTGAAAACCCAATAAGTTATGGCTGGTCCCATCGCTGTGACGAGAAGGAAGAAATATTTAGTCATGAAGAAGGTCAAAAACGTGGATGTGGATAAAAATATGGAGACACCGAATGCTCTGGAGACATCGTCGAATAATTCAGCAGAGATCACGAGGTGTAGAACTCCAATACCTGAAACAAACAGAAGATTAAGCTTTATTTCATGAGCTGGCTGTGCCCCTCGGTGTCACCCGCGGTTTTTAATAGACTATGAAAAGTACAAATTATAGGATCATACTGTGATGATGCATAAAAAACATTCTTTTATTTCTGAATAAGGATACAAATACTTTCAGAACTTCGTTACTAGTTGTGCCTGCCACTGGCATGGTATAATGGTAGTTGATGATGATGATGAATATTATGATTTCGCCTTTATACAAAAAAATATACAAACCATACAGAAATACCGTGAAGACACTCTGTTTAGTGGTTAAGAATGTTAGCTTTCGTACGGATATAGTACGGTGAATGAAAACTACGATACGCGGAAACGTAAATAAAGTTGAAACAATAATTATTGAAGAAACAAGTCAAAATATCTGTAGACGTATTTTGATGACATGAGTACTTGCGGCTGGCTGCGAAATTATTATCAGCCTGATCTACATAATATTTTTTACTGAATATAGCAATACGTAGATGATAGGAATGGCGTGCATTAACTAGTAGTACCTGAATAAAATTTCTAGTCAAAACTCACCAACATTGCAGCAATAAATTACAACGACTATAGAAAGTAGAGGTAGGTAATTTAGGAAGCCTTCTATGACATAATCTTCAGCTTCGGTAATATTGAAAAAAAATCCTAGACATGCCTGAAAACAAAAAAAAACTCTAATCAAATTACAGTACCGTCAATTTTAACTCTCATTACTAATGAAAATATTTCAACAGTAGAATTAAAGCTATATACGTCAGTGACGCTGTCTTTATCTATTCAGTGAGGCGGTGTTTTGGCCGGTGGCGGCACTTGACGGACGTTGTTCGTAGAGTCCACATCCTGAGGATGCTCCGGTGTTGGAGCGAAACGCGCGTCGAGGTTTTCAACCTGCATGGTGGTGAGGGGCCTTGCACGGATTTGCCAACATTATTGCTTGTGTGGTGGTGGTGTTTGCAAGTTCTTGCATGCGAGTGTACGCATAGGCAGTGTGGGAGGAGGGAGGTGCTGTACGCATGCCTATGCGTGCACTCACTCATTTACTTAAAGGTGGAAGTTTTTCGCGGAATATTGCTAAAAATAATAACAAACTAAATTTTAAGCTATGGATTTCCGCAAAGTAACGCCTGATTCTATTAACTATTTATCTATTCAATCTTCTAACGTATCAGACATAGACATTTTGATAAACCTGATTGTCTGTGCTAACATTTTTATAGTACGAGTAATTCCTACGGAAATATACAAGATTTGAACGTACCATTCCGACAGTATATCCAGTGAGAGACCATGTCAAAATGGGCTTTCTACCGAATCTCCTGGCTATAGGCGTCGCAGTGAACCCAGCAGTAAATTGAATGACTCCAGCTATGACTGATGAAATTTCTGCTGTAACGCTCACTCCTGTCGACTCCAGAATCGTCTGCAGATAAAACGAGACAGCAGTAGATCCTATGACCTGGCTCCCTATTCCCAACATGAGGCTTAGAGCCAAGGATTTTCGGAAGGTCGCATTCTTTAACAGCGCTAGTTTGCTAACATCAACTTTGCTCCGTTGTGCGTTTTCGTATCCTTCCAATTCTTCTTTCACTAGCGCATCAGTTCCTCTTATAAGTGTTAGCACTTTTATGGAGTCTTCTACTCGACCTTGAATAATTTTAAAATTATCTTTATTAATAAATGTAATCCAACGACATGCATGCATTACTTTCTTCCTAATCTCTTTATTTCAGAATTGTATTCTGAATCTTTTAATTATTAATATTAACTAATATTTTTAATGCCTATGTGGGTCTGTCTGACCTCTTCACGACCAAAACGCTGAAACGATTTTGCTAAAATTTGCTATGGAGATACTTAAGGGAAAGGACATAGGATACTTTTTAACCGGTTTTTTGTGCGATTTTTGGCGCAACAGAGTTGCGGGCGTCATCTAGTTATGTAACAGGCAGGCTTTAGCAACAACAGATTGTACTTGAACTTCCTAGTGTCTGCTACAAGAGTAGACCTATCTTTTGTGCTGTTACTATCCAAATATTTTGTTGACGTTACATGACACAATATGTATGAAAATAAACTAAGATAAACTGATTTTATCTTGATTTTTATCACAAAAATATTGGAATATAGTGATACCGATGATACTGATGATAGAAGTGAGACAGATAATGGTAATAATTAGTAACTATCTACTAATTGGAAATTACCACTTAGCAATTTAATGACATCACTTATCAAAATAAATTAAAATTGAAAATTTTGATGTACCTAGTGTATAATTGGTCCATGATAATACATAGTCGTAAGAATATTTTGATAGTAGATTAGGCTTAAAACTACATTCTGTAAAAATCTCTCAAAAATGGATCTGTAGAAAAAATTTAGAGCTTTGAAAATGTAATGTAAAATATTACTTATTATTAAACTATAAAGTTGAAAATCGAAGTCCAGTACTTGGTTATTCTCTATCGAGTCTCTATCGAGAGAAGAATATTAGTAGGGAGTTATTGGGCATTCTGTCCCACCTCGTTCGCTCGCGCCCTCGCTCACTTCGGCTGAGGTGGGACAGAATACCCAATAACTCTTGTTCGTTTATGCACCGCGAGCGAACGGAGGTGGGACTGAATGCCCAATAGCTCCTGTTCGTTTATGCATCAACTGATGGTAAATGAAATGACATGCTCATGACATGCACCTCTGTTTGCTCGCGCCCTCGCTTTTTTCGGTGTGTCAGAATGCCCAATAACTACTGTTCGTTTATGCACCGCGAGCGACCGGAGGTGGGACAGAATGCCCAATAGCTCCTGTTCGTTTATGCATCAACTGATGGTAATGGAATGGTATGGTACTGGTAATGAAATGACAAGCTCATGACATGCACCTCTGTTCGCTCGCGCCCACGCTCTCTTCGGTGTGTCAGAATGTCCAATACCTCCTGTTCGTTTACGCTTCAACTGATGGTAAATGAAATGACATGCTCATGACATGCACCTCTGTTCGCTCGCGCCCTCGCTCACTTCAGTGTGTTAGTGTGCCACTTACCGTGGGTAAGATCACGCACCGATCAAAATCAATAACAGGTTGTAACAAAACTAAGTGATAATACTTTAGTTAGAGTATTCCTTCGAACCTCTAACTTTCGTTCTTGATTGATGAAAACACCTTTGGTAAATGCTTTCGCTGATGTTCGTCTTGCGAGTATCCAAGAATTTCACCTCTAACGTCGCAATACGAATGCCTCCAGTTATCTCTATTCATTACCTCGGAGTTCTGAAAACCAACAAAATAGAACCGAGATCATCGAATAGAATAGAAATCGTTTATTTGCTCAATTATGGTACAATACGATGTCAAAGTTATGTGATCCCCTAAATATAGCTTCAACCCTAAACAATTTCTTCGTAACTTGTAATAAAGATGTTGACTCTAGTGCTCCAAACAATAATATAAGTTGTAAACTGGTACCTGAAACAAGACACCCAAATTCTATATTTATGCCACCTGCAACTGAAACTGATATGAAACGAACTATACTTTCTCTAAAAAACACTAATAGTGTAGGGCATGACGGTATCACTACCAAGATTGTCAAAAGAGTTGCTGCTGTTATATCACCAGTGCTCGGTCATATCTATAATCTGTGTATCGAATGCGGTGAGTATCCAGATAGATTAAAATTAACGATAATAAAACCACTTCTAAAAAAAGGTGATCCTGAAAACCCAAACAATTACAGGCCGATTGCGCTCATACCGGTGTTTTCCAAAATTTTCGAAAAACTAATTAATGAAAATTTATATAATTATTTTGAAAAGTATTTTGTAATATGTAAAGAACAAACAGGCTTTAGAAAAAATAAGTCGATAAATTATGCTTTACATGATTTTATAAAAACTATTCTAATGAATCTAAACGATAAAAATACCATATGCGCGTTGTACATGGACCTCTCAAAAGCCTTTGATTTTGTTGACCATAAAATATTATTAGAAAAATTAGCCTCATACGGTATTAGAGGAAATATATTAAACTTAATAAAATCGTATCTTAGTAACAGAAGGCAGTGTACACAGATCAAAAAAGTATGTGATCTTAACCTCACGGAGACTGACTTTATATCACCAATTGTAGAAGTAGAAATTGGTGTTCCCCAGGGCGGTGTCCTAGCCCCAGTCTTGTTTTTAATCTATATTAATGACTTACCCAGATCAACTGACAAAAAAATGGTACTTTTTGCTGACGACAGCACAGTAATCTTTGCGGGAAAAAATGAAAGCAGTCTAGAAAGCGATATACTTATTTCCCTTGACAAAATTATTAATTGGCTTAAAAGGAACCACCTAAAAATAAACTTAGACAAAACACATTTAATGTATTTTAAGAATAATTATTGTAAAAAAGATTGTATAAGGGCAGATATAGATTATATGAATTCTACAATTAAACAAGTGTCAGTTTCTAAGTTTCTAGGGATTTACGTAGACAGCCAACTAAATTGGAAAGAGCATTGTAACTATATTCGAGGAAAAATTAATAAATTATCATATGCTCTATACATGCTACAAAAGATTGTTGGCCTCACAACACTTAGAACAGCATATCTAGCGCAAGTCGAATCATTATTGCGATACGGAGTGGTATTTTGGGGCAATTCTATTGAAAAATACCAAATATTTAAAGCTCAAAAGAAGTGCATAAGAGCAATATGTAAAATAAGAATGACCGACAGCTGTAAGACACACTTTATAAGTCTTAAATTATTAACATTCCCTTGCCTATATATTTTAGAAAGTATAACATTCATAAAATGTAATATTCATGAATTTGAGTTTCTTAAAAGTCACCGGAATAGCCACAAGATATGTCACCCTAGTAGCAAAACTGCGTTACTAAACAAGAGCTACCTAAGTATGGCGATCCGTATGTATAATAAGCTACCAAAAGATGTTTTAAAGATAACTAATATGCAACAATTTAAAAACAAAGTCAAGGCAGTTTTGTTAGAAAAAGCTTATTACGATGTCAGAGAATTTTTAGCTGATAATGCAATTGTTGTGGAATAATAATCATCGGGTGTACTAAAAGGAGTTTAATTTATTTAATATGTATTTTATTTCGACATAATAATATGAAGTGTAATAATAATAATATTGTAATTCTATATATTTCGTACAAAAAATAAAATTTATAGATTATTATTAAGTAATATTATAATTTTGACTTAAATACACAATGAAATATTAGTAATTTTGTAATGTAAAAATATATTATGTAATGTACTTACTTTAACAATAATAAATAATAATATGTAAATTATAATATTTGACATAGATACTCGATGAAAGATTTTACCAGTAACTTAGTAAACGTAAGATAATATATAAAATAATGTAATTGTACTTTGACAATAATAATAATTTGCATGCCTCAGATAGGTTAGAATAAGTTGTACCTCCTGTATTTCTGTAACATCTTTTTACCTACTTATTCTGCAAATAAATGATTTGATTTGATTTGATTTGATCAAGCTCTTATTTTGCCTTTAGATGGCATGCAAATTTTAATTTCGCTCGCGCCCTCGCTCACTTCGGTGTGTCAGTGTGCCACTTACCGTGGGTAAGATCACGCACCGATCTATATCTATAACAGGTTGTAACAAAACTAAGTGATAATACTTTAGTTAGGGTATTCCTTCGAACCTCTTTTTACAAAAACACCTTTAATTAGCATTTACATAATATGGATTCAAATTCAATGTCAATTGTCAATAATTATTAATAATATTAGCAATCATAATATAGTCATCATTGGATATTGCATCAATTTCATTTATTTATTTAATTTATTAATAAGTCAGTCCATTAGGTACTATAATTCATTTCTTTATCATTAAAGTATTCATTGATTGGGTAATAGCATTTTTTATAAGTAATTTAAATGCCATTTTATTAAATAGTGTATAACTTTTATCTTTAAATTCCTCAGGTACTGTTCACGCACAAGATAGGATATATCTGCTATCCTGCTCCTAGCTGACGTATCATGCCTGCAGCAGCCCATTGGTCACCCATCACGCGATAATTGCAGCGATTGGCCGCCGATGACGTGATACGCAGTCGTGTCACCCCTCATACGCACCTAGGTTCACTTTGCATTCTCCATCTCAAAAATACGCATTGTAACCCCTTAACGTTATCTCTAAAAATTCGCAAAATATTGTAAAAGTTTTTAGCTGAATATACGCAAGAAGTCGATCCAGCTGTTTTCTTCACTCCTCGAGTAAAAGGCCAAACCAAGCCAGCCAAAAACGCGCAAACATAATTTTGTGGTCCTTCGAACCGGATATTAATTTGGAGAAGCCAATTATTTGAGAGACGCTGTTTGGTGGAGAACACAGTGCACCTTTGGTAAGACGTGCCAGCTAAAATCTCCTAAACCTTTACCTTTTCGCCTTAGTGATTCCGCATTTTTCTCAATTTCAGTGCTTTCGATTGAATCTGCCTACTCTCTGTTGACTTGCAATTTCGAAACACCGGCTAAAGGTTTCTTATTTATGCTTCATTGGAAAATTGTAAGTACTTACAGCTTTTTACTACAGTGTAATCATGACTAGTGAACTAAAAGTTGAGAATATTTTAAAAGATTTAAAGAAAAAATGAGGTTTCATAAAGTGTAGGTTAACCAACTTTAAGAAATATGTTTCCTCCTTTGAAAACGTCGAATTATCTGTTCATCAGCGAGCAGAATTAAAATTACGTATTCCGGGAGCTCAAAATTTGTTGAATGATTTCAATCAAGTGCAAAATAAGCTCGAGGATCTTGCCCCGTCTTCAGAATTCGAAAAATTGATCGAATCACGCGCAGAATTCGAAAAAGAATATTATGTCGTTCTTGGTATGTTAGATTGCATGGTAAATCGCGAAACCCTTAGTGAAAGGTCGGTCAATAAGTCTTTTGAGTGCTCCTTGGTACCTGAATGTAACGCGCATAGTGGTGAGTCTGTTAAATTACCTACGATATCTATTCCTAGCTTTGACGGTTCAAATGAACACTGGATAGAATTTCGCGACACATTTATGTCTCTCATTCATAACTCTAAAACAATACCAGAAATTCAAAAGTTTCATTATCTAAAAGCTAGTTTAACAGGTGATGCTAAAGAGGTTATTGAAAATGTCGAGTTTTCGTCTAGTAACTATCAAGTAGCATGGGAACTTTTGTTACAAAGATTTAACAATACTAGGTTGATTGTACAAAGTCACATTAAATCTATTTTTTCTATTCCACCTATAACAAAGGAGTCTTCTGCTCAATTTAATAAATTTGTTGACACTATCTTAAAAAATATTCGTGCTCTCAAGATTTTAGACGAAGCGACTGAGCACTGGGACGATTAGATTATTTTCATTGTCGTGTCAAAGCTGGATCCCGCCTCAGAACGTGAGTGGGAACAGTATAAAAATACATTTTATAAATTAAATACAGGGGCTAAAATACATTTAAGAGACTTACTAGATTTTCTTAAGGGGAAGGTTGACTTATTAACTACGCTTACTGTTAGCCACTCGAGTAAAATTAGTTGTTCTAACTTTAATAAAAAATCTAACTGTAATCATAACGCATCTAAAGTTAATTGCAATTTTACAGCTGAAAATAATAACGCAAATAGTAAGTCGCAAAACAAAAAGTACGCTCGCAGTTTGTTAAATTGTGTCTTTTCTGTAACACGCAGCATCCTTTGTACTCATGTCAAAAATTTCTCGATCTTAGTGCACAAGATAAATTTAATTTTATTAAAGATAAAAAATTGTGCATTAATTGTATGCGTTTCGGCCGTTCAGTGGAAACTTGTCTCTTTGGGCCATGTATGAAATGCGATCAAAAACATAACAGTTTGATTTGTGATGCTGTTCAGTCGAAAAATAATACTGTAACTTTAACTACGAGTACGTATGGACACGGTATAAGTAAATTTCTTCCTCCCGTTTCAGTTAGCGATCCCAGTGTGAACAGCTGTTGTCAATTGCAGCCACACACTAATATTATGCACGCACACGGCGATTTATATGATAAGGGAGATGCGATATTTCACTCTGATCAACTCGTCATGTTGTCAACGGCTATGGTCGAGGTATGCGGACAATCGGGTGAGTATTACCGAGCTCGTGCAGTTTTAGATAGCGGCAGCGAGCGTTCCTTTATCTCACAATCGTTATTCAATAAATTAAAAATACGCATATTACAGTCCACTCAGCATATTCACGGTGTAGGTAATTCTATTACGCATTGTTCGCAATCGTGTAACATTTAATTAAAATCGCGCGACGGGAGCTTTAATGCCCGGGTTCAATGTTTAGTGTTGCCACAAATAACTTCCAAGTTGCCTACGATTACGAAAAATTTAAAACATTTTAATATTCCTCATAATTTATTTTTAGCAGATCCTACTTTTCATGAACGCCAAGATATCGATTTGTTGTTAGGTGCAGATTTGTTTTGGTATCTATTGATCGATGGTAAAATTCGCCTTGACAATGGTTCGTACATGCAAAATACGAAACTAGGCTGGATAGTTTCTGGTGTCGTTCAGTCTACTCCGCGTAAACAAAAAGTGAAACATATTAATTGTAATTTACTATCGCAATCATCAGCTGATAATAATATGATGTCACTCGATCAGCTGGTTAGGAGTTTCTGGGAGTTAGAGGAATTTCCTTCGACTTCTAAGGATATATTATATTCGCAAGAGGAATCTGCATGTGAGGAACATTTTCTAAAAACTACTAAACGACTTTCGGACCGACGTTACTGTGTTAGTTTGCCATTCAAATTTTCTCCTAATACTTTAGGTAATACGCTCGAACAGGCGACTAAACGTTTTTACGCATTAGAAAAACGTCTCGAAATAAATCTTAGTTATAAAGCTATGTATCGCAATTTCATTCACGAATATATAAATTTAGGACACATGAGTCTCGTTGATACCTATAGTGATACGCATTATTTTTTACCGCACCACGGGGTGTTCAGGCAGCACGCTACGACGACTAAGTTGCGCGTGGTGTTCGATGCTAATATGCCATCCAGTACTGGCATATCTTTAAACGATTTACAAATGATCGGACCTGCAGTACAGGGCGATTTAATTTCGATTTCATTAAGGTTTCGCGAACATAGATATGTCGCTTCAGCCGACATCGAAAAATTCTACCGGCAAATCGATCTAGCTGAAGAGGATCGCGACCTTCAGCTTATCCTATGGCGGGATAGTCCCTTAGAGCAGCTAAAAGTGTACCGACTGAATACCGTTACGTACGGTACGGCGTCGGCGCCTTATCTTAGTTGTAGGTGCTTAAAAGACTTAGCGCAAAATTATTGTAAGGATCCGCACATAGCATCCACTATTAACGATTCGTTCTACGTGGACGATTTAGTAGTTTCTTCTAATTCTATAATAGAATTAGACCGTATTTGTGAAGGCATAAGTAATATTTTAAGTACAGCCTGTATTAATTTGCGCAAATGGGTTTACAACTATGATCGTGACAGTCTAGGCTCGTTAGTTTGCACGAACAATAATAATGCGCAACAGTTATCGTTGTTTGATAAAAACGTTCAAAATAAAACTTTAGGTGTCGGTTGGAATAGTATCACTGATGAAATTTATTATTTGTCCCAGGTTCGTGGCGGTCAAGATAACGATAATTTAATAACTAAACGTCTTATATTATCATCCGTGGCTCAGATATACGATCCGCTAGGATTACTGAGTCCGGTCTTTACAGTCGCTAAAACTTTATTGCAAAAGTGTTGGTTATTAAAATTAGAATGGGACGAACCGGTTCCCGATGATATTTCACAAGTATGGAATAAATTTATCGATGGGTTATCTCATTTAGATTGTTTACGCATTCCGCGTTATGTAATGTGTATTGAACCTACGCGCACGGAGTTACACATTTTTTCAGACGCGTCGCAAATCGCATACGGTGCCTGCGCGTACGTTCGGACTATAAGCTGTGGATCAGCTGAAGCTACTGTGCGTATGTTATGTTCCAAGGTCAAGGTCGCGCCTACTAAACCCACAACTATACCTCGCTTAGAGTTGTGCGGTGCTTTGCTAGGAGCGCGATTATATCGCAAAATATTAAAGGAATCGCTGCGTTCTTCTTTTGATAAAGTTGTGTTTTGGATGGATTCTACCATCGTTTTAGGTTGGTTAGGTATGCCTATCAATTTGTTAAAACCTTACTTTTAAAACAGGGCGGCAGAGATCCATGAGTTGACTAAGGAACATGCCTGGCGTCACGTAGCGGGCAAAGACAATCCGTCCGACTTAGTCTCACGAGGCCAAAGTTTACCCGCGCTTATTTCCTCGTCTCTATGGTGGAATGGCCCGACATTTTTAAAAGATTTAAACTTCTAAATTCCAAATTTAAAACAATCCAAATTAGTATTTAACGATTTACCAGAAACTAAAATATCATCTAATGTATGTTGTCATGCCGTCGATCAATATGAAATCAGTTTATTTAATTTTTCTCGGTTTTCGCAGTACATAAGACTTAAACGACCCGCTGCTTATGTGTTACGCTTTATCTATAACGCTCGCAATTTAAATAATAAGCGGACTGGTTTGCTTTCTGTCGAAGAATTAAATTGTGCAGAGTTGACGTTAGCAATGATAAGTCAACGGGATTCATTTAACGATATTTTTAATTTTATTAAAAATAAGCAACCTTTGAAAGGTTGCAGTCAACTTTCAAAATTAAATTTATTTATAAATTCGAATATTTTAATTAGAGTAGGTGGACGTATTCAAAATTCGCCTCAATTTAATTTTGATAAGAAATTTCCTATTTTAATCTCCACAAAACATGATTTTTCTGTTTTGCTTTTCCGGTTCGAGCACCAGCGTTTGTTGCACGCGGGACCGCAACTCCTTTTGTCCTCTCTGAGGGAGATGTGGTGGCCCGTCGGAGGTCGGAACCTTGAGTGGAAGGTGGTGCGCAGTTGCGTGCGGTGCACACGCTTGAGACCGACGACGGTCACTCCTATTATGGGGAACTTGCCCAAAGAACGTTTAAATCCAGGGTTTCCGTTCTTGTGCTGTGGCGCTGATTACGCTGGTCCAGTGTTTACGTTGAACCGTAAAGGCAGGGGCGCTAAATTACAAAAATCGTATATATGCCTATTTATTTGTTTAGTTACTCGAGCCGTTCATTTAGAGCTAGTGAGCGACCTTTCATCAGACGGGTACCTTTTAGCTTTGAAGCGATTTATTGGTCGCCGTGGCAAGCCGCGCGACATTTTCTCGGACAACGGGAAAAACTTTGTCGGCTTGATGAATGATTTCAAGAAATTTTTGGAGTCTTGTTCTGATGAAATACGAGAATACGCAATTTCGCAAAATATTAACTTTTTTTTTTAATAAGCAAGTAAATCCGAATATTTAATGTGTATGTGAATAATAGTGATAATATGGTAAAATATATGCAATATAAACGTTATTTAAACTAATGATGCCTTGTTACAACTTTTAACCTTATTATTGATCAATGTAGCTGAATATGAAATAAAATTGAATGAAGAAAAATTTACGTGGCACGCTCGCTGCGGCGTTTCATTGAAATGCTTTGTAATTGTATCTCCATCGCTGTTCATAGTAGGGGAGGCGAGTAAGCTAATTTTGTAGTTACTCGAGTGTCATGGGGACCTAGTAGATTTCGTAGATTAAGTAATGAGGAGAAAAAAATATTAAGAGCTTATCTTATGACAGTGGGGCAGTGACAAACTGCAGCTATTTAGAAGTTAAAAAAAGTAATTATATATAAAAATTGTCTTTAAAGGTAATTCATCATTCAATTTAAGGAAACAAACATGTAATCGTCAAGCAGGATTAAAAAAACATATCAAGAAAGCTTTGTTTTTAAAATATGGACTTTAGTTTTTGAAAATTTCAAAAAGTCTTTATATCTTTCCCTTCACTTTAAGTTGTCATTGCTTTAAATAAAAGCTTCTTTGGGGTCTACACAACGTTCTCTATTTTAATCTAACAATTTGATACTTAAAAATATATTTTTTTAACGCCCCACTCAGATAAGCTGATTTTTATACCACGTTAACAAGCAAGCTTAATCTGACGCGCTCGAGTCACTGCAGAAATCCCCTCTTCGGCTCCCCTACCATAAAACGAGTGTTTGTTTTACAGTATGCATGTGAAATTTTATATTCTTGTTTGTCAGCTTGCAGTTTTTTTCCAGATCAGGGATGTGACAATTATTTGTTTCAAAAATTATTTACAAGCACGGTCTATCGATGTTTATAATTCCTTATTTTACTTGGTTATGAAGTTGACGCATGGTTTAATTTGTAATGGATAAATCTTATCGAATTTATTCATGTCTTACTGATTATTTTTAAATCTATTAGGTAATTTGAATTATCGCAAAACTATGTTGGGATGGATAACTTCACGTTTCAACACAGGAATATCGTGTGTGTATGTATTTGCGTGCGACTAATAGAGTTACCAACTTTTTTTCTATCATATAATATATTACTTATTATTATATATAGTTATCAATTTAAAAAATATAGTAGATGGCAAAAAAAGAAAAAATATAATAATCACGTGGCACGCACACAACACAATACAACATTATTGGAATAAGATTCATTTTAGCTTGACTGTGTTCTGCTTTACGCAAAATATAGTAGTTTCGTTTACTATTTTTTTAGAAATATAATATTTGATCCCTTAAAATAGTAGGATACTAAAATATAGAGTATAATTGATAACCCTAGCGACTCAGTCGTTCTGTTCCTATAATTTTTCCGTCTTGGCTCGTAAGTCGTAACTCGTTCATTTGCAAGTTGCAACGCGGTGCGCGGTGCAGTGCAGTGGTATCATCGTGGTTTCAGCCCAGTACATCAAAAGTGTATGGGAAGATAAAGGAATAGTTGAAAGTAAGTGTAGTAGTTATTGTATTCATTATAGATTTAATTCATTACACAATTATTTAAGTTTTGATTTAAATTGATAATATTTTAGTTTTTGAAAACGATTCATTATTTATTACATTGATACATTTTATTCGTTACCCATCAAATATTTAAATCTAATGTGGTACTCTTATTGAATAGTATTTTCCTATATTAACTTCATGATTTACAAAGAAAAGTTAATGCAATTAGACCTGGCAGGGATTTGATTGAGTTATAAATTTAATTGAATAATGTAATATAATATGAATATCTACCTTATTCATAAAAAACACTATTATACTTTTACGTGTGTTGTTTGATGGAAAAAAATATATTTATTTTTTTCAGATGCTTGAAAATTAGAGAAGTTCATCAAAATCACAGCAGAACGCAGAAAAAGGATTAGACCAGGCATTATTTAATTGTAAGTAAATTTGAATCTGAATGTATCTAGTTTATTGAATGAGGTTTATGTAGTAGTTATGTACATATTAGAAGTAATTATTTAATCAGAATAATAATTCATAATCAATAGTTATTTTAATAACCAAGAGTTAATAACAAATTTAAATATAAAAATTCATAATATATTTCCTGTAAAACTGTTATTGCATATTATTATAACGTTAATATTTTAGAGATTATTTGAATGCCAATAAGTTGAAGTTATTACTAGAAACATAATTATTAATCCACGCTTTTTAGATGAAACATTACTCAAACATCCTTAATCGTCGTTGTAGTTTTAAAGTACTCGTGACTCTAAATGGTGATTATTATGTAAGTGTGGATGTACATAACATTCGGTTTTCTTTTTCAGATCGGATGATCAATGACGAAGAATTCTACATGACACAGACGAAGACATTATTTTGTTTATTTGTATAAATGTATAAAAACTGGTATTTATTTATTGATAAGATCCTAAATTCCTATCCCCTGAAATATAAGCTTAAACATACTAAACAATATCATAGTGTGTTAGTATATTTAAGCCGAGGTATGTTTTTTGGTAAAAAAGTTGGTGATCTTACCATGGGCCGTAACCGATCACGAGTTAGGAGTATAATCGGTGCGTGATCTTACCCACGGTAAAGGGCACATTGACACACCGAAGTGAGCGAGGGCGCGATCAAACAAAGGTGCATGTCATGAGCATGTCATTTCATTTACCATCAGTTGATGCATAAACGAACAGAAGCTATTGGGCATTCTGTCCCACCTGCGTTCGCTCGCGGTGCATAAACGAACAAGAGTTATTGGGTATTCTGTCCCACCTCAGCCGAAGTGAGCGAGGGCGCGAGCGAACGAGGTGGGACAGAATGCCCAATAACTCCCTACTAATATTTGGATCTATGTATGTTGTTTAAGATGGGTTTGACATAAGACGAGCAAATTACAAAGGTATGCCATCAGCCTATAAATCAACTTCTCTGATAGTAAATACTTCAGAAACTAGTTAATGGAGAGTATATCCTATAACGTCATGTATGATTTTGAAAATAAATGAATAAATAAAAGTAAAAAAAGAACTTACCTTTAGAGTAGAGGTAACAAGGGCTCTCAGGTACAAACAGCAGTGGTACGCTGGTGACCACTATGAGGCTGGTCAGGATTGTATTGAAGGTGACATACGACGTGTACGGACCGACGGATAGTGTGACTACCATACCGAAGGCATTAAACATGGCCAAGGAGGCTCCGAGGGCACCGCGTTGCTTTTTCTAAAAAAATGTTTATGTGAAGTAAATTATAAAAAGCTGCACGTCGTCTATATTGATTTAAAACTGATTAAAAACGGCCAAATGCGAGTTGGTCGGTTCCGCACCGTTATAGAGCAATAATGGGCCATTTTTTTTTTTTTGTATAGGAACCCCCTTATATATTTATTTAATTTTAATATTATTAGTGGACATATAACTAAGAACGTTGTAAAAATTTCAAGGTTCTACCGATTACCATTACCTATTGATTACGAGCAAAAAATTTTAAAAAATCAAATTTGTTGTATTGGAGTTTGAAAATTATTTTTAAGACTACCCTACATTATTAAAACGTTAACTTATCTCTATTTTGAATCGTTACTGTCTTCCGTCACTAGAAATCTATTTTGTATTATTACTTATTTCTCATATAAGTGAATTATTGCTATTCCTGTGAGAAGTAAAGATATCTCAATTCACAAGCCTATTCAATTTTACGCCTTTTTACCAAAATTAGCAATACATAAAACGTGACAGCATTAAACGCCTGAAGAATTAATTTAGCAATAACTCACGTTCGCAATCTCTGAAGCATAGACAGGCACTCCGCAAAACATGATCAATTCCAACATGGTTCCTACTGCTCTTCCGAGAATCAACATCCATACTTCTGTCGCAAATAGTAGAAGTAGTCCAACGAACACTTTGAAGAGACATCCTAGTAGAATACTGTTTTTTCTTCCTAATGTATCTAGGAGTACACCTAGACCAAGACTACCTGAAATAAAATTATTATGGAATGGATATTGGCAAACAGATTTATTTGATAAACAAGTTTTTTAGAACGATAAAAGAAATATTTAAGTCAGCTAACTTTAAGCAGGAATATTTAACATATTATATTTGTTACAATATGACTGTATTTTATATTATGTAAGTTTGAAATTCAGAAATTAACTATATCGTCTTACTCTTAATTTAAATCAGAGGTTCCCAAACTTTTTTTATCATAGACCACTTTAAACATTTTGCTGGATCTAGTGGACCCCCGCATCCATTCACTTGGATTCCTACTTAACGTTTTTGTATTCTAAGTTTGACTCACAAGTCACAGTACAAGGAACAAAATATTATAAGCTTCCACTTCACACAAAAATTATCGCAGTCACAATATAATCAAAATTTAAATTTCTACAATGGTCACCTGAGATAAACTGAGATGAATTATGAATTAAACGTTATAATTTTGATGGGAGGGATATAATATTCATAGACCCCCGTTAACTACTCGTGGACCCCCATTTTTCTTCCACGCAAGCGTAGACCCATGTCGGGCTCCCGTGGACCCCTGGACCACTTTGGGAATCAATGATTTGAATAATGAAAAATATTGGCATCCGTGACGACGTTATATTATATTACTTCTTCAGCTTCACAATAATATAATTATGAACTCTGTGGCTCAGTGGTCGAGTGTAATAGATGTGTTATTATAAGTATAGATAAAAGAATAAAATGTATGAATTAAGGCGAAATTACCTTGTTCAGATATTAGTTCTAATAAGTCGATTGAAGACTTGACAACACCATTATTAAGCCGTAATTTTTATGTTAAGTTAATAATAAAAACACCTTTCGAAATTGTAAGGAAAGACTTATAATGTAAGGTAAATTATATTTAAAGTATTGTCTCTTACTTAATTATTTTATGAATATTATTAAGTTAAGATTTATTAATAAATATATTAATAATTCCAGTACCAAACTTTGGAAAATGTGGGTACTAGAATTATTATTCAGTGTGGGCAGAATATCCATTCTACCCAGTATAAAATAGCTAGCGAACCTAGTAACGGCTCTCATTCTGGCCGACAGTGTTTGAGGTGATGTACCTATTTGTTTGTTATAAAGATTTTAGTAATAAGTAACTTGGTAATTATTGTAACTTATATAAAGAAGATTTTGTACAAGCCTATGGTTTATTTTTGCTAGATGATCTATAATTGCTTGATATTATGTTATTTTACAATATAAAGTTATAAGTTCTGTGTTATTCCTGAGTTGTATCTTAATATACTGAAAGTACCTTAGCTAGATTACGTAAATTACGTAATAATTTGTTATACAATTTGAAAATAATTATATCTACCGACCCTTACTTGTTAAGGTTGTTTTAATAAATATCTTTATTGTCTTACAGTTTATTTTCTTTTAACCACAGATACCTTCCTACAGCTGCTTGGGCATAATTTTAGTATTATCATAGTAACATCAATTGTTTCAAAATATCTTCAGAAGTGTTCGATCAACCCACTAACACATTTTTGTAAGTTTCAGATTCGTTGTCTTGTCGTGTTGCAAGTTGCAACATCGCTTACGCCGCGCCGTAGACTTGGCGGAAGTACAACGTGTCGCTAGGTACTTCATGAAGTGCCGGAGATTATAACTCTTAGATCTATTATACTCCAATCCAACAAGTGCGTGGGTAGCTCAAGCCGGGGGTCGCGGGTTCGAATCCCGCCGACGGAACAAAAAGTTTTCGATGTTCTTGGGTCATGGATGTATATTAAATATATTATTATGTATCATATAATAAAAATCTTAAATATATGTATAGTATTAAATATATTTCCGTTGTCTGGTATCTGTACACAAGTCAACAAGCGTCCATAGATATTATATAGGTATTATGATACCAATATACAACCATTTGCCATATTATGGCATCACATCCAATTTTCTTAACACTAAAATAATAATCCTAGGTCATACTATTATTCTTCAGAGTACCAGTTGACACATAAATTTAAGCGCCTATGCAATTCTAATAGCAACTGCGCAATCGCGTTTTATTTTTAATGACTTATGATAGTAATTTTTTCTCATGATTGCTATTTATTACTACTTATTGCTTTATATTGATATTTATTGCTATTCACCGTCAACTTACTCACAGCTGCACACAAGAAGCCCACGGAGACGACCCAGGATCCCTCGTCTTCGGTAAGGGGCCTCGACAGAGGTGTGTCATCGCTCATCAGCTTTACCAGCATCGGGGAGGGCCAGCCCAAGTTCATACCGGCAGTAAACACACTGAGATTCACTGGATGGGAAAAACAATATTTATTATAATCCCTACTAATATTATAAATTCTAAAAAGTGTCTGTTACTTCTTCCCGCCTAAGCCCCTGAACCGATTTTGTCAAAATTTCCCAATTTTGGCGCAACGGAGTTGCGGGCGACATCTAGTTATAAATATGAGTGGCTATTTCTGTATGGGTCTCATTTAGGTCTAAATATATATTTTATTACTACACTAAGGGTGGGTTGCACCAACTTACTTTAACTATAACAGTAACTTTAACTATGAATTTAACTATATTACCTAACTAAAGTGCAAAATGTCAAATCTTTGGTTAAATATGGCGTCCTTACGCCGTCAGTGACAATAATTATTATAACAAATATTTTTCTGACGATTTTTAAGGATAATTCAATTTTTTATACTCTCAATCCCATGTAGCTTTATTCTTTAATAAAAAAATAAATGCAACAGACATCTGTGAATTTCCGCCGTTAAAAGTTAAGGTTAAAGTTAAGTTAGCCTTAATTTTGACCATAACTTTAACTTTAACCAAGCCTCTGGTGCAACCCACCCTAAATGACACCCGCATCTCCGTTGCACCAAAATTCGTTTATCGCGTGGGAATGACTACTTCAATTTTTTATTTAGCCGAGTTTTATTATGCAGAAAGTTTTAAGTCAATGACCAGTATTTAGTTGGTACAGAGTGCAAGAAAAAACAAATAATTTATAAGTGGATCCCGGGTACTATACTATTATGGTATGTATATTTTATTATACAGGTATTTTTACCGGAAAGCTTCTTTCGAAAGACGCTTCAGTCTTCACACATTCATCTGAGCCAATGTCACCTACCAATCAAGTCAACATTGTTCATAAGCAATGACAGTGCACAGTGATGGCTGTAGAAGATAATATCGTGATTCGTATTACAGCCATTGTCAAATTGTTTGGTTAAGGTTCCGATGGAGCGGACGAAGATCTCGCTCTTTTCGAGAACGCTCTTCGAACTAGAAAGAGGTTGATTGTAGCGGTACAGTACTAGCGGTGCCAGCCGACTACGTAACCAGCTCTGCCCCCCCCCCCCTTTTTTTTTT
Organism: Lysandra bellargus; assembly: GCA_905333045.1. Taxonomy (NCBI): domain Eukaryota; kingdom Metazoa; phylum Arthropoda; class Insecta; order Lepidoptera; family Lycaenidae; genus Lysandra; species Lysandra bellargus. Next base: position 12,628,028 of record HG995324.1, on the reverse strand, counting down.
TTGACGGGTAGCGGGAAGGGTTTGCCAGAGCCCAAAAGGTACCCGATTTATGGGATGTACTAATGTGTAAATGCTCCGGTATTTGTACTAATGTACAAATACCGGAATTATCCAACGAAACAATAATAATCTCGGTCTGATATTGAGACAAGACTTATCGAGTCTGAGTGTTATATGTTTCCGTTACGACGTTGTCTTTTCTGATAATATATTATCTGATAAGTTTGATAATAATTTATATCGAGATAAATCAGATACTGTTGATAAGTCTGATCATATCAAGACTTTGTTAGGTGAGATCTATAATGATTATAATCGATCGAAATAGAATCGATCTGCAACACTTATTATCAGGAATGTTTTATAAGCAGTACCTTAACTTAATCGTTTTTTGGATCATCTAAAACAATAATCTGGCGAATCCAACGAGGGTGCACCTAACATCAGTAGGAGCCCTGGATCTATCCGGATCTGGTCCGGTTCTATCAGTGCCGGTAATCGGGAAGGCTTCGGGTTCATTCGTAACCTGATCGTCCCGTACCTACATTGGTCACTTTTAGTGATATTTTCCCGATTGTCTGGTCTTAGTCACCTAAAAAAATAAATATTGGGGTAGCTCGTTATAATCGACTTTGTCGATAAAATATGTTGCAAAAAATATTGAGGGTAGTAACTATAACGTTACGTAGATATTAAGTAAGTTTCGTTATGTACACTCGCGGTGTATCCCGAGTCCCAAAATTGGTGCAAGATTTATTTAATAATAATAATTATATACCGGCAGACATAGTAAATCATAATCGTAGTTCTATGTTTAGAACAAAAGGATCGCGCGAGACGCGCATTGGTTGTTAACTGATGAGACTCGCAGTCTATCTAGTTATTAGCGAAATATTTTAATATTAGCGAATTATCGAAATAGCTATTCTCTATAAAACGGCAATGATATTTATATTATTATAATAATAATTATGTAGTTATATTTATAGAACAAAGAGCGCGGGAAAAACGCGCGGTAGTTGCATTTTTTTTTTAAGCATTGTCGGAGACTCGTAGTCAATCCATACATAATGTTGATTTGAAAAATATCAATATATTTTAAATTGTAAGTAACTCGCAGTTAATCCCCTCAAACCAACCAACATAGTATTGTACTTCTATTTTTAGATAAAACATCGTTAGAGACCCGCGATCAATTCCGATGCATAAGGATTGTGTTTAGAGACTCGCAGTCAATCCACACATTATAGCGGTTTATAAAATAACTCGCTGTTAACCCCCAGACCGGCCAACGTATAGTTTTATTTATAGAACGATAAAGCAACGTCAGAGACTCGCAGTCAATTCCGATGCATATAAATTGTGCTTAGAGACTCGTAGTCAATCCACACATTATGGCGGTTTATAAAATAACTTAATATATAATTAAACTTGCAGTAATTAACTTGCAGTTATTGCCCCCAATCGGACAAACATATAGTTCTATTTATAGAATAGGTAAAACATCGTCAGAGATCCGCAATCAATTCCGATGCATATTATAGAATATAGATTGTGTAAAAGGACTCACGGTCCAAACACACTGTACTTATTGACTCACAGTCGTAGTACGTGCCGGTTAGTTAAAATAATTGCAGTAATCACCTGCAGTTGTTTCCCCCAATCCGGCAATCATATAGTTTTATAATTCTATTTATAGAACAGATAAAGCATACATAATATTATAGATCGTGTATAAAGATTCGCAGTCCCAACACATTGTACGTTTATTGACTCGCGGTCGCAGTACAAGCCGGTTGGATTTGAATATACTTGACTCGTCTAGGCCTCGGTACATAAACTTATAATATACTATTTACAAGTTTATGCCTCGGTAGTGCCTGCCGTTTATTTAAGTATTTAATAGTACTTACATGTATTTTCTTATTACACGATAAAATAACACCAACTTAAGTTACTTCCAACACTGACTCAATCATTTTAATAATAATTATAACCAGCTGCAGCGCTTTGGCATGGTTACTAAGTATTCGTGCTCGCGTTGCCTCGCGTTAACAAAGAATGAGACATGCCGGAACGTCCAGTAACCGAGCGTGCGGGTAATTTTTCAACTACCCACATACGTCTGAAAAAACGCGATTGCCTAGCAGATACAGAGGTACTACTGGTTAATAATTATATATCGAAGAATAAAGCGAAGAAATATAATTATAAGAAGACGGTTTATAACTTTAGCGAACATTCAAGTTAGAAAACTGTTAAAACCTTCACTAAGATTTTTTTATTCATACCACCGTGAGTGAATGGCTACTTGCTAACTGACGAACGCAATGTACCTATCAACATATTTTATTTTTGTAATTTTATGTTTTCTCATGTGAGTGAGTCTTAGTGAAAATAAAGATCTTTAAACCGAAACCTGAAGCGTACATTTTTTGGGAATAAAAAGTATCCTATGTCCTTTCCCGGGACTCGTAAGTATCTCCATACCCAGCAACATTGGTTCAGCGGCTGGACAGACAGGCACACTTTTAGATTATCTGCTGAACGAATTATTATTTAAATTTATTCAAGGATGCCATTTTTATCTTACCACGTGATAAAGGAAAAGTCCTAATCTAAGAAAACATTGTTTAAATATCTTATCATAGACCTACTTAACACTAATGTTTGACCATTGTATTTGATTAGATTAGGGCCTGTTTCACCGCTTCCTGATAAGGTGCCCGATAGGCTTGTTTGACAGATTCTCCATACTCTATGTGTCAAGTTAAGTGGTGGATAGCCTTATCAGGAAGCGGTAAAACAGGCCCTTAGATTAATAAATACGGAACCCTAAAAACGTGAATGGGATCAAAAGTCTCAAAAGTCAAAACGTAAGGAAAATTGATAAAAACTTTCACACTATTGTCAGAGAAGGTGTCGTACTAGGGTTGGAATTTGGACCTCATCTGGCAGCACGGAATCGCCTTTTTCCGTCGCCCTTTCTCTTTATGTCGCTTAGAACTGCCATTTGCTAGACTGAGTCAGAAAGCAAAATGCGATAGCACGCGGCGGAATTCTCGAGGCTATCGCATTCTGCTTTTTGTCTCGGTCTAGCAAATGGCAGTTCTAAGCTACAGAATGAGAAAGGGCGACGGAAAAAGGTGATTCCGTGCTGCCAGATGAGATCCAACCCCTAAATCCTAATGCGTTACTGAGCGTTGTGAAACGTCATGTTGAAAATGACATTAGCGTAGGGTTGCCAACCGTCCTGTTTTGCCTGGACAAGTCCTGGGACGTCCTGAATAGTTTTTAAGCAGCGTCCTGGGTTGTCCTGGGTTTTTAAATTATAAAATTCGTGCGCCTCTTCTCAATTTTTTACGCTATGATCTAGCATTAGACAATAGGCATACAGAGCTAGCTATCCAGTCAGATTACTATTTAGTTGTAGTTTGTTTGTATTTAAATTGAACAGGCTACACTAGCGTAAAGTATTAAAAAATATTCATGATTATACACTTGCGTGCAAAAAAATCTACCCACCCCGCGCATTTCTGTTGAAGTCGCCATATCTCAAAAAATCATAGTAAAGTATAAATTATTTCTTTTTATTATTAATGCGAGTTAATATGATATGTACATTTACTCTACATTTTCTAAAACCAACATGCTTGACTACAAATGACACAAATCACTAAGCACCCCCATCACTCAGTTTTATCAGAATAATCGTTAATTGAACGGTTTGGTTCTGTGGGAAAAATCGGTCAAATCTAAGACCCCCCGCGCATTAGGCGGCCAGGTCGCGCGGCCAGGTCGCTGCGGCCAACTAATTCTTCTACGATATATGTAGGTGCGCGCATTACGCGACCAGCGGCCAGCTGCCACGCTCTGGTCGCACGGCCAACGAAAAACATCGCGACACACACGCGACCACTTGGCCGCCGCGCCGCGGCCAACGAGATACGGGAATTTGTATGAAATTACTCAGTGCGCGCGCACTGGTTGCCGCGGCCACACGTTTTTTGTATACAGAAAACAAAATAATTGTCAAAGTTTACTCATCAAATCACTACTGATACGAGTGTGGTCGCAGACGTGGTCGCCTAATGCGCGGGGGCCTTTATTGTTTCTGTTTTGTCTTTTTTTATGAAATAAGGGGGCAAACGAGCAAACGGGTCACCTGATGGAAAGCAACTTCCGTCGCCCATGGAGACTCGCAACATCAGAAGAGCTGCAGGTGCGTTGCCGGCCTTTTAAGAGGGAATAGGATAATAGGGGAGGGTAGGGATGGGAAGGGAATAGGGGAGGGTAGGGAAGGGAATAGGGTAGGGTATTGGGCCTCCGGTAAACTCACTCACTCAGCGAAACACAGCGCAAGCGCTGTTTCACACCGGTTTTCTGTGAGAACGTGGTATTTCTCCGGTCGAGCCGGCCCATTCGTGCCGAAGCATGGCTCTCCCGCGTAAAAAAAAATGTATCCATTTTTATTGGTTTATTGTTCATTTAACTTGATTTTTGACGTAATTTATCTGTGGCAAAATGGATATTACTCCGAATAAAGCCTCTCAAGTAGGGGCTTTGCTAAGAGCTGAATTTAGCAAATGAGTTGTGGCTAGAAGTCTTAATTTAAGTCGAACTTCGGTTACAAAAGTATACCGAAATTTTCTAGAGACTCTAAACTTTACTATGCGACCATGTTCAGGAAGACATTGGGCTACATTTGAATGTGATGACCGTTTTAAGGTGTCAACGTCCTTGCGGAATCGACACCTCATTGCAGTTCAAGTGTCACGACGACCAAGACAAGTCCGATAAGTTACAGTTATTGAGTAGACTGTATGAAGGATACTTGCAGGCAGCTGTTTGACTTCACAGAAACTCGCTAACGGTCCAAAATTAGCCCCAGCACACCGTCAAGCGCAGCTTAGTTTCGCACGATCTCATGTCGATTTTTCATTGGAGCGATGGCGGGTCGTGTTCTTTTCTGATGAATGCTAAGTCAGTTGCAAATGCAATCAAATGCAAAACTGCATGTCATACCATACCAAAGCATACCATAGACAAGGAGAATGATTTGCGCAGGCGTGCATTGACGAAAGGGTTCCATTTGGTAGGAGTTCGGGGACTGTATGGGGCGATATTTCTTTTGGTGCAAAAACCAATCTTGAGTTCGTAGCCGGGTAGCGCCTTGGCACTTTTGAATTGAACAATGCTCGACCGCACGTTGCTGCGATAGTTCGTCAATTATATCTCTCCGACGTTGAAATTTCGGGTTTGGACAATGCTTTTCTATTATCAAAATATTAACTATTATTTTTAGACATAATTCCTGCGACAGTCTCAGGCGTCCTGTTTTTAAACTGAATTGTGCTGGTTTTTCCAACTTCAAATCCTGGTTTTTTAAATTTGAGGTTGGCAACCCTACATTAGCGCCTAATTCGCGTATTTTCACCCCTAAGGCCTAGCGCGCACCACGATTTTATGCAGCGCGATTATTTTATCGCAGAAATACAACGTATGAGTTAGTATGACAGTGCGCGCACATGCTAGTAAATAATCGCAGCGATTTTAAAATTGTGATTTGTCACATTTTGCTGCGACTGCTCGCGACGCGATTGTTGCGAAAATTAAATGTGTGTGATAATAAAATCGTTCATTTGTGTTTTATCTGTCTACAGATTAATATATATTATCATCTGTCCAACAATAAACATCGTGGTGGTTTATAATTTATATTATACTCTTTGTTAAACATGTCGGCGCCTGTATCTCCAATGGATACAGGTGCCGAATCTCTGATAAAAGAAACCTTTGATAATTCTATCCGCTGTAAAAGGATGAGTCCAGTATTGACGAATTTTCTTTTTTTTTCTTCTGATCCTCCGAAGTAGTAAATACAGACAAGCAACTTGTACGAAATCCATTATGAAAGTGAGCAAAGATCACTATTTATTTATCGCAGTGCGCGCACCGTACTCTCTGCGATTTTTTACAGCGCGATTTTGAAATCGTGTCGCAAAAATTAAAATCGTGGTGCGCGCTAGGCCTTAGGGCCGGGACACAAAAACACGGCACGGCGCCGTACAGCGTCGTACAACGTCGTACGGCGCCGTACGGTGTACGGTGTACGGTTTTTTTGGCCCTAGTGACTCTTTAAAAATAATGATACGTTAATAATTTTATTTATAGACAAAATCTTTTAGAATAAAATGCTAGAATGTAATGCTAGAGAATAAAAATGATACAATAGAATAATAAATAATAACACCCACGCCAGTTTCGGTGACGGTGGCCGGCTTCATTGAAACCAGGCCAGTTACGCAGGAGTAATTTTATAGTGCCCAAGTGTCAAGTGTGTGCGTAGTGCACAACTAACCAACAACAATAAATTAAATTCAATAAAACCTATTTACCTATCAAAACGTATCCATACTGCCTCAGAGTCTCTATAGCCACCTTCATTGTCACTTCTCACTTTTTCAAAAAAAAAAAAAAAATTGGTTAAATATAATATTATTTTTAATTGGTATATATAATATTCACAATATTCGCAACCGCAGACAAAAAGATGTTGAAGACAACTGATAATCGTGCGATTAGCTGTGAGATAATATTTACATTTTTATTTAATCCTGAGTCATCATAGACGTATGCTAGACATGCAGAGCAAAACGCGTGCCAAAATTGGAGCAACTTCGTCCTATCTGCTATTCTAATCCAATCTCCATCCGTAAGGCTGCTGGAAGAGATTTCTATTACAAATAAGCAGACCATCCAGAATTTATGAAGATTCTTTCCTTTAAATGTGCATAGTTTCATACCTTTAATTTAAAGCCAGTTCACAATGGCCCACGGTGGCCCACTACATTCTACAGGCCATCGTGAAATGTAGATCACGATCACTCGGTGTTAAACGCAATGGCGCATGGCTCATACTGCCTGACAATCCACTGGCCATCGTCCACCATCATACACCATTACCACGTCTACACAACGGCGATGGCTTGTCATTCATTTTTGGATTTTTTGGTCTTTACATTTATATCAAAATGAATTTGGACGGATTACTAACCGTAATAAAACCATATGAGAATTATTATATTCATAATCTAACCCGACTTTAATAATATACACTATCTACAGCCAGCAAGGTTTCATGAGAATTAAAACAAATTTTTCCTCGTATCTTTTTACTGCTTTAAGCCTGTCTCTACGTTGTCATTCTTCGTAGTACTGTCCAAAGATTGCTGGATCTCACTAAAGGTCTTTCCTTTGGTCTCCGGGAGGAATAACGTGATGAGAATGATCAGCATCACGGTGAAACCGCTGAAGATCCAGTATGTGACAGCAGGTCCAAGGGTATTGGTCATCAGTGAGAAGTATCTGGTGACAAAGAAGGTCAGGAAGGTGGTGGTTGCCAGGAAGATGGAGAAACCGAACGCACGGCCGATGTCATCGAAAAGTTCCGCCGCAATCAGGAAGTAGAGGGAACCGATTCCTGAAAAATTAATAAAATTAATAAGGGTTATAAAGTAGGTACGTCACACCTAAGTGGGGAGGGGGTTGACGAAGCGAGACAAGAAAGGGGAGAGGTCCGAAGTCCGAACTTCTAAGTTCTGTGACATCACATTTTAAGTTTAATAAAAATACTTCGTGACGTCACACTAGGGAGGGAGGTCTCAAAAATGTGACCACGTGTTACAAGGAGTGGTCTAAAAATCATAAAAATTATATGACGTACTTTATGGATGGTACCTTATTTTTTTCTATTAAATAATAAGGGGGCAAACAAGCAAACGGGTCACCTGATGGTAAGCAACTACCGTCGCCCATGGACACTCCCAACATCGGAAGAGCTGCAGGTGCGTTGCCGGCCTTTTAAGAGGGAATACGCTCTTTTCTTGAAGGTTTGCAGGTCGTATAGGTCCGGAAATACTGCTGGTTCGTTCCAGAGTTTTACAGTGCGCGGCAGAAAGATACGCGAAATCTTTAAAAATTATGGTTTCGATGCTTTAATGATCTCTTTAATGAATGAAAGCGGAGACAAGAAGACAATCCAGAAAAGATCTTCTAATGATTAAAAATGCCGTCCATGAACTGTTGCAACACCAGCGATGGCAACTCTTAGAGTGTTGAGAGTTGCATTGTTTGTCCTGAAGTCTCCATCTTCCAACGTGAATCAACGCGACGTTTGACCAGACCCATTTGAGTTTAGGTTAGGTAAGTAGTAGTTAATAAGTTTTACTTAGGGTAAATGACTAGAATATTGGACTATACCAGTCATTGGAAAAAGCACAAAAACACAATATTTATTAATGTTGCTTTAAAAACTGCCTGTTATTAAAGTAAAAGAACGCCTGATTTTAAAGAAAAACAGGTAGTTTTTAAAGCAACCTCAATGAATATAGTGTTTTTGTGCTCTGTCCAATGACTAGTACTGTCCAATCACTAGTCATGTTCCCCCTACTTAGTACTTACCCACGTTAAAGCAGAAGATAACAGTAACCAAAGAGATAATTGGAAGATAATTCAAAAATCCTTCGATGACGAAATCTTCTGGCTCTGTCACTTTGAAGAAAACTCCCAGACAGATCTGAAATTATAAAATATAGCTCTAGAAGGATCTTTTGACGTGTAGTCATATTTAATTGAGAGAGCAATTCCATGCCGCCATGGCAATATTATTCAAAATCTTTGCATGTGACCGAAACTAAATTTTCACTTAGACCTTTTTAGCCCTTTAGGCTCTAGTAGAGAACATGCCTAAAATATACAATATTAAAACAGAAATACTTCTTGAATAACATTGAACTAGCCAATGTCGTCATAGTTAGTGTACATTCACATTACATACGGATAAGGGTAATTATATTACATAAGGATTAGGGTAATTACATTACCCTAATCCTTATGTAAAATAATCCAGGGGTTCCCAATCTTTTTCAGCCTGCGGCGCACTTACAAGTCAATATTTTGTCACGGCGCCCTACTCTACCTAGCTATTACAAAAATATAAAGCTAAATAACCTAACCTAACCTAACCTAACTATAATTATTAAAGGTGTTTATTTATGTAAAATAAACACCTTTAATAATAATTATAGTTAGGTTAAGCAAGTAAATAATAATAAACAAATATTTAATCATCTCTGCCTGCTTTGTATAATAATAAATATTCATATACATATTATTATAATTATATTTTCGATTATTTGTGGTTATGGATAATGATGGAGGTTCGACTCACGGCGCCCCTCTTGCCTTTACACGGCGCACCAGGGCGCCGCGGCGCATATTTTGGGAAGCCCTGCCCTAATCCTTACTGAATATTGCTAATAGTCCAGATCGTTGAAAATGCCTACCATTCCAATAGCGTATCCAGTCAGCGAAATTTTTAAAATCGACTTTCTGGCAAAATTTCTCGTAATCGGCGTAGAGCAAGCGCTACCGACCAACTGGATCACGCCAGATATCACTGACGATATCTCCGGTTGAAGACTGACTCCTGTCGTCTCCAGAATCGTTTGCAGGTAGAAAGAGACAGCCGTAAATCCGAGCAGAGAGGTCCCAATGCCCAACATGAGACCCAGGATTAGAGATTTCCTGAACATTCTATTCCTTATCAGAGCCATTTTGTTTATATTAACTTTGCTCTCTTTAGCTTTCTCGTATCCGTCTATTTCTTCTCTTACCAGGGTTTCTGATCCTCTGATTAGTGTTAAGACTGCCCTCGATTCTTCTATGCGCCCTGAAATATTAAGAACATTGTTATTTGTACACGTTGCTTTTATACGTTTGAAGGCACTATACTGGTATTTAACTTGATAAATATAATATTTTATTCAGTAGCATTGATTAACATGATCAGTAATCATGTCCTACGCATAATTTGATGTTAACATTTCAAAGAAATCTTAGAAACAATGGTGTAGTGAGCTTTATATTAATCCATGTCGAAAACTTGTTGAAGAACTTTGTCGTTAGCGAAGATACTTATACAGTATACAGTTATACATCCTTGGGTGCCCTTTTGGTTGGTAGTAAAGTTGTAGTAATAACTGTATTTTAAAAAGATAAAACCAACTTCAAAATTGTACGTAATTGAGAATAAAAATTCCCTATCTCAAAAACTACTGAACCGATTTTGATAAAACTTGCAGTATTCCCTAAGTTGAACAATACCTAGTACAATAAAAAAAGAATCATTTAGATCGGACTTGTAGTTCCGGAGATATGCGTGCACAAACATAAAAACATACATACCTTATTATACATACACTTGTTCAGAAGCTGTTATAGATTAACATATACAATAAAATTGGGCAGTTCTGGAAATATTATATATATACGCGTCGAATTGATAACCTCCTTTTTTTGAAGTCGGCTAAAAAAACAATTCTCACCTTTAGAGTAAAGGTAATAAGGGCTGTCAGGTAGAAACAGTAACGGTATCATGGTGATAGCTATTGCGCAAGCTACCACAATGTTGAAGGTCACATACGAAGTGTACGGACCGACAGACAGGGCGACCACCATGCCGAGCGACACGGAGATCTGTAGTAGAGTTCCCAAAGCACCACGTTGCTCTTTCTGGAAGGACAATGACGGTAAATATTTATTATGAAGTGCCTATGATTTTTCTAATAGCAATAATGTGATAAATGATGCTGGTGGTTTCGATGAAAATCATACATTTACCTAATAATATACTGTCCTCATCGTCTACATATGAGTTAAATTTAAAAATGACTGTTTAACCCTTACTTAATCAAGCCCCATAAGCTCACCGGTGAGCGAGACACAATAAAATAACAATAGATTTCGAAGAATCCACGATCGAAGGATTAAAAGTTAAAAAGTTGCTTAAAAAAGTATTTTAAGGGAACATAAATCTTTACAATAATTACTTAGATTTCTTTCAGCATCTTAATTTTAAAATATCAAAAGGTACGCCTGACTATTTAAAACTAGATGATGCCCGCAACTCCGTTGCGCCAAAACTCGTTTACCGCGCGGGAACCGTGCATTTTTCGGGGACGAAAAGTATCCTTTGTCTTTTCCCGGGACACAAAGTATCTCCATGCCAAATTTCAGCCAAATCGATTCAGTGGTTTGGGCGTGAAGAGGTAACAGACAGACAGACAGACAGACAGACGGACAGACAGACAGACACACTTTCACATTTAAAATATTAGTATGGAAGTATGAAAGGCAACTCACATTAGCTATCTCCGACGAGTAAACAGGTACGGCGCTAAAAAGCAGGGTTTCTAGTGACATCACAATCGCTCTGCCAAATATCAACATCCATACTTGTGTCGAAAAGGTGAAAAGAAGAGCTATAAAAAACTTGAGCAGAGCAGCTAGAAGAATACTATACTTCCGTCCTATAGTATCTAAAAGCCAGCCTACACCTAAATTGGCTGAAATAATAAGGATATAATTAGTTTCGATCCATATAATATGAAGAGAAAATGGCAATTGAAGTGCTTTTAACTATTCACGAATAAAAATTAATAAGTTTAAACTAGGTTTAAACACAATAATTTAATCTTATGCCTACAAAACAATGATTCAAGCTGGCGCAAGACCTTTCATTAACTATAATCAAAGTAAGCTACCCATTTGCACTGATTTAATAACAAGTTAGGTTGAAAATAGTAGATGCACTTACTAACTCCTCCACATAAGAAACCCACAGACACCAACCAAGACCCTTCATTTTCAGTTATGGGCCTGGGCAGTGGAGTTTGGTCAGGATCTCGTAGCTTCACTAGCACTGGTGAAGGCCAACCCAGGTTCATACCAGTGGTGAACACGCTTAGATTCACTGAAAAAGAAAATATTGCTGTTGATGACGATATTGATGGTACTGATGATTTTATTGATGAAGGTTTTGATAAAAATGATGATTATATTAACAGAACATCTGGTTCAATCTGCGATTCGATTAAATGCCTAGTGCATTGATTGAATGACACCATAATACTAGTATTAAATGACTCGGCCGAACGTCGATTGAACGATAGTCACTCAACGTCCAACTATATAGTTAGCGATTTGTAACATAGCCCTTTGAAGAAAGCGGAGGCGGACATGAAATCAGTCAGGTAATCGCACGTATTTCATTTTTTACACACTGCGGCGCTATGAAGTCACTAAAACAAACATGGCGTCAAACAGCTTGCACAGCTGATAGCACTATGTTAATATTTTGTCGATTTTATTTACTTTAAAATGTTTTATTTGTAATAAAATAATATGACAGCGTGGCCTACAACTACCCTGTCAACGACTACTTAAAAAAATATACCATCCCATTTAAAGACTTCACTATAGTGACTTTTAGTCAAGACGTTAAACGTCACAGTCAACGTCTTGACGAGTTGTCCTTTAGTCATTCAATCAATGCGCTAGTCATTCAATTGAATCGCAGATTGAACCAGATGACTGCGACATAGGTAGCCACTAAACCGCGCGTTCGGGCGGGCGCATATTATAAGTTGAGTCTAACTACGACTTCGAGTTTGATTTTAATGAATTCCTCAGCAATATTGTAAAAAAATGTTCATCCGCAAATAAACAACACATAATTTTTACGTAACCAGTTTATTGACTTCAAGAACTGTTCCAAAAAAGTAAAAATAAAAGGGTCATATTGCCTCACAAAATGCGTCCAAATTTCGGAGGGCATTAGCCAAAGCTGCGAAGGAAAAATTTAAAAAATCGGTCAAGTGAGAGCAGGGCCGAGCAAAAATAGGCAAAAATTTAGTTTTTTGTTAGGAAACCCCTTTTAAATATTTATTTTATGTTACTTTTATTATAAATTATGATAAAAATATATATAATTAAAAATTTTGTGAATATTTCAAGTGTCTATCGGCTGTCGTAAGTAACATATTGCAATAATTATTAAAGCCTAGGTCGTTACTTACGACAAAGTTCATCAGCTGATGTTTAAGATTTATTTTCTGAACAGTGCTGTAAAGGACTTCATGATTAATAGTAAGAAAAAAATACCTTTTAAAATATGTCGTAAGGGGCTATATTAGTTTAGATTGGCTGTTACAACACATATCTCTCACAGTTACAAAGACTTACGACGCCAAAAAAATAGAATTATCAAGGTCATGACCTGGGATAACTGTTCACCTTCAGTGGATTCCGTCTCATGTCGGGCTAGACTCTAGAGGGAAATGAGGTAGCAGACAGGTTGGCAAACGAAGCGGTTGTCGACGGCATGCCTTATGCTATACTTCCTTACTATTCTGATGTTTTACCTGAGTTGAAAGTTAAAGTTCACAAGCTTTGGTTAGATTAATTTGATGGTATGTCTTTAAATAAGGGCATCTGGTATAGAACGTTACGGTCTAAGCAGTTTTTATATCCTTGGTTTAGCTATAGTAAGTTTAGCAGAAATATTTTGGTGCTTGCATTTAGGATACGATCTGGACACATTCCATTGAATAAGTTTGTGTTTTTAATGGGGAAGAATGAGTCTTCAAACTGTGCTGTATGTGGGACTATTGAAGACGTCTATCATATTTTAGTGGAATGTGTTCGGAACGCATCATTTAGAGATAGTTTATCTAATAAGTTTATGTTTAATAGCGTAGGAGGTGTTAATATTGTACTCTCGGAGCCTTCATCTAATGATGCTATATGTTTATATAAGTTAGTTAAGTTTGGTTTAGATGTAAGAAATTGTTAAATTGCAATTTTGTAGCCTTATGAGGACGATATGGTCGCTTGTTTGTGAACCAAGTCCTAAATAAAGAAAAAAAAAGGTCATGACCCTTACGGCATAATTGTTAATTTTTTTGTATGTTACGACAAAGTGAATAATGCTATATCTCATATATTTGAAGAGATATTAAAAATTTTAAATATACAGATCGATAGAGGAGAAAAAATGCTATCGGATGGTATATAAAGTGTACTTACGACAAAATGTCCCTTACGACATTTGAAATTTCCACCGTCGATATTAATATTATTAACTAGATGACGCCCGCAACTTCGTTGCGCCACAATTCGTTTATCGCGCGAGAACCATACATTTTTCCGGGATAAAAAGTATCCTATGTCCTTTCCCGGAACTCAAAGTATCTCCACACCAAATTTCAGCAAAATCGGTTCAGCGGACAGACAGACGGACAGACAGACAGACAGACACATTTTCGCATTTGAGGAGTGATTTTTCAAAAGGGCTTATTTCCACTTTTGGTAAAAAAAAAACTATGAATGCCATCGTAATTGTTATGTTGAAAACTAGCCGTCAGTTCAAAATCCAATGCAAAAAGTACATATTTCCCTAGCAAAACTGACAGTCAAAAAGCTCATTCTTGTACAGAAGGACACATTTCCAGTATAATTTTAAGCCATGGTTAGAAGCTTTTGAATTTTGAAAAAAAAAGACGCATTTCCTGTGGACTCTGCAAAAACCCCATATTAGTTTGAAGTTCCTCTTCTTTTTTAAATAACCTAATTTCCCTGAAAACTGATTATTTCTGCAACGCTCTGCATGTTTTACAATTTCCTTGTCGGCTATATTCTATTCTACAGTTTTTAGGGTTCCGTACCCAAAGGGGATAAACGGGATCCTATTCTAACTAAGACTATAACTAAGACTTCGATGTCTGTCCGTCCGTCCGTCCGTCTGTCTGTCTCCAGGCTGTAACTCAAGGACCACTATAGCTAGACTACTGAAATTTTCACAGATTGTGTATTTCGGTTGCCGCTATAACAACAAATACTAAAAACAAAATAAAATTAATATTTAAGGGTGGCTCCCATACAGCAAACGTGATTTTTTCTGCCTTTTTTGCTCTATATCAGTAATGACAACAGGTAGGCACATGATATTTTGACGAAGGCCCTTATTGTATGTCTACGTCAATAAATAATAATAATATTAAAATAAAATAAAAATTTAAGGGGGGCTCCCATACAAAAAACACAATTTGGCCAATTTTTGTTCTCTAACGGTACGGAACCCTTCGCGCGCGAATCCAACTCGCACTTGGCCGATTATTTTTTGTCATTTTTAACTGACACTTTGGCAGTTGGATGTCATTGAGTGTCAATGTCAAAGAAAAGCTCGCGCTCTTTACAAATTACAATTCGTCATTTCGAGATAGCTCATAGCTTTCAAGAGATTTTATAATATATTTTGATTTTGAGAAAAAAACTATAAGTAGTTAAATATTTTTCATAATAAATGATACGAAAATTGCTGAAAAAACTGTACGAGAAATTAAAAGCGGATGGACAAAAATATGATTTTAGTGATATAAAAGTTTAATTTGAATAAATTAGTTTCTTATAGGTATGCATTGTTTCACTTCAAAAAGCCTTATTTCCAAAAGCCTTCGTTGCAAATGGACTCATTTCCGGTTGTTTCAACCAAAAGGCCATATTTCCAAACTATTATTTTTAATTAATTTAAATCTAATTATTAAAGAACAACTATTTCAATTACTTCAGAATACTGTTATTCGGCTCTATAACACAGAATAAAAAAAAAAAAAAAAAAAAAAAAAAAAAAAAAAAAAAAAAAAAAAAAAAATATTTTAAGATTCCATAACACAGCAGGTGCAGATTTTTCTCGATTTCTAAAAAAATGCTTAACATGGAAATAAGCCCATTTGAAAAATCACTCCTCATTTATAATAAGTATTATATTAGTATGGATGTCGATGTTGCTATCATGAGTGCACTTAAAGGTGCAATGCTCTCGCTCTTGGCCTTGAAATTTTTGATAGCAATCTCATGATCAATCCTTAGTAAAGAAAAGTTTTTATAAAGTTTCTACAAAACGTTTAGTAATACAAACTTCTTCGGGTTTTCTGTATTTTAGTTCAAAAGAGAGTATTCAAAATTTTCCAAATTTGAAAGCTTGGCAGCCTTGATACCTACATCCTTGATACCTGTTTTGGAGCGCAGTGTGGTGTGGTGTGATATAATATTATTTATTTATTTTCTATTGACTTCATATTATTACTAGATGACCTGTTAGCTTTGTATCACTTAAATCCTAAATTCTCTCACCATGGTAACCTTCCCTGGACTTCTACAAATATTTTAAGACTAAAATTAGCTAACCTAACAAAATTTAAGATTATTTTTTAGATGAGGATTATATTATGCACCTACATTTTTGTGAAAACTGTTTTTGCTCCCCCGTTTAAGGACTTTAAGGTGGTTAACAGTTTATCGCAGTTGCTCCCTACTCCCTAGTCCCTAGATCATAAGAGGAATACGCTGTGTATTCTAGTTTTTAACTGTAATTTAGCGAAGGAGTCCTAGAACATTTTTTTTATTACTAACAAGCTAATTTTTTATAAGACAAACAACTTTTTTATCTGCGAAAAATCTTGAAAGTGGTAGCTAACAGAGATAGAAAGGATTTCATACTTTGATTTGATGGTCATCAAAAAAAGTTGTTTGTCTTAACAAATTGAATCTACTTATTTAAAAAAAATTAGCTTGTTAGTGATAAAAAAATTTGTTTTAGGGCTCCCTGACTACCTATACGGATTTGGCCTGTGCGTACGAATGGGGATTGTCCATTTTTTTACTCCGCCGTTTGTGAACCGATTTTCGAAATTTTTGTTTTGTTGTATTAGGTTTCACTCCAATTTAGTACCATGTTCACAAAAGTGGTGACCTGATGATGGGATCCATGAGTAATCGAGGGAACTCCTCGAAATTTATATGGAAACATAATATGGTGATTTTGGTTTTATGAGAAGCATCCTAAGCATATGCTACCAAAACACAAGATTTTGCACCGAGGTATACCATGGTTCCGAAGTTACTAAGAGAACTACGGATTCCTTATAGATACAAGTTTGGGGGTTTAGGCGCTGTTTTAAGAAATGAAAGCATATGCTACTATACAAATTACATTCATCATCATCATCATCATCATCATCATTACCACGTCAGGGTCACCAATGTCACCAAATTCAACCTTATCTCCAGAGCATAAGGAGCACATTTGACATTACTCCTAAGAAGTTAAAGTTGCTTCAATAATGTAATATTCTGTTTCACTTCGCCGAGATATTCTGGAAAACAACCTAATTTCAACCTTTTGCATTGCGTTTAGCGTTCATAGTATAATAACGCATCGCATCGCATATCTGCCAGGGCTGTCAAGCAAGCGGCGCGGCGGCGCGGGCCGGGTACTATGCACAGCACAGAATACAAATTACTCACGGAGCACAGTCTGCTTACGGATCCCGTCCGATAAGCACGTGTTTCCCGCTCAAGTGCACGCTGCTAGGCGACTGTGGTGCTGTCTCTTTCTATAGACAGCGCGCTCTCGCTCGGCACACTTTGTGCTTGTTGCGATTTCGCGATCACGTCCGCACCACGAGGTTTTTCGATTTTAGTGTGTCCGCGATCGAGCGAACTCTGCGCCGGCGCTTGTTTCGTCTCGCCCGAGTGCGGGCTCTCGCCCGCGCTTGCCGCCGTAGGTCGCGCCGCGCCTTGCTCGCCAGCGCCCGAGTGCTAGTGTTGTGAGTTTTGTGTGTGTTTCCCGACCGCCTGGAACACATCGTAAGTACGGCGACACGAAAACTAGGTACACTACACGAGGTTTATACCTCTTTACACACCTCCCCTCCCGGTTGCCGGGCGGGGTTGTACCCTCTCGGAAATTTTTCATTAAGAGCAGACTGACCGACCGACATCATGGCCGACATGATTGATAAATTTTTATCTTTCTTAAAAGTAGAATACCCTGACGCCGCGAAAAGGTGGGACAACTTCGTGCGAAATCACGATGCTGTTTCCCCCGCGTCTCCCGACTGTGACACCGCCGTGACTCCTGTAGAGTCCGTAGTCCCCCGACTTACATACTCGTCTCCTTCTGAGATGTCTTGCTCGGAGCAAGAGACTGACCCTGGTGAAGGCGACTTCACCACGGTCGTCAGTAAAAAGACCAAGAAGAGGAAGCGCGCTGAAGGCTCTTCCTCTCCAGTCTCGTCCTCCCCGACTAAACAGGCCGGAAAACCAAAGTCTAGAAAGACTAAACCGGCCCCTAGGCCCGAGCTACCCGCGATGTCCGTGCAGACTAGTACTGCCGCGTCCCCCGCTCGCCCCCCAATCGCCCCTCAGGCATCCCAGGCCTCGCAGGCCTCTCAAATAGTTCCGTCTCAGGCCCCTCTGACTTCCGAGACGGAACCCGCTTCCAAAATGCCTCCTCCTGTCATAGTACAGGAGAAGGAAAAATGGAACATCATCTCGGCCGCGATAAACGAGAAAAAGCTCCGTTACTCGTCGGCTACCACAACTCCGATCGGGATAAAGGTCCAGGTCCAAACGCCTCAGGACCATCGCCTCCTAACTGCGTTCCTCCGTGGAAAAAACATAGGTTACCACACCTATGCCTTAGAGGACGAACGTGTCCTCCGCGTCGTCATTGTAGGTGTCGACAAGTTCATCTCCGAAAGGGATGTACTTGAAGACCTAATAGCCCAAGGTTACCCCGCGACCGAGGTACACAGGATGTACCACCCCGTCAAAAAACACGTGTACAACATGGTACTAGTGATTCTCCCCCTTACCCCCGAGGGTAAGGAAATTTTTAACATACGCGCCGTATGTAATATAACCGGAATACGCGTGGAACCCCCCCGTAAAAGAGGCACTCCTGGCCAATGCCACAGGTGCCAACTTTACGGGCACTCCGCGCGAAACTGCCAAGCCCGACCGCGTTGCGTCAAGTGCCTAGGAGACCACGGCACCTCTGACTGCCCACGCAAAACACCAGCTGAGGAGTCCGAACCCCCCAGCTGTGTGCTATGCAAAACACAAGGCCATCCGGCTAATTACAGAGGGTGTGTAAAAGCACCCAAAGTAAAGAGACGAATTGCGCCTCAAACAAAGAAAAACAATAAGGAAAAAACAAAGCAGAGATTTATCCCTGCTCCGCTTCCCACTAAATCACCTTGGGTGAACAGCACTAGTGCCCCTAATAACTTCCCCGTGCTCCCCAACAGGGTCCAGCCCACCGCCGCGCAAAAACCCGCGCCCTCCGCGACAAAACCTGCGCCCCCAGCGGCAAAGCCCGCAACACCCGTGGCAAAACCCGCGCACCCCGCGAAAAAGCGCACTCCCCCCGCGAATATAACCTCCAATTACGGAGACGACCTGCGTGACGTGACCGACTTCCTAAGCCTCATAAACCCGTCAGAGGTAGCCGAATTCTCCTACGGACTACGGACGGCTAGGACTTTTTCACAATTATCCGCCTGTCTGTCGACTTACAACGATTTGATCCGCAGGATCAATTCTCTCAATTTATCACTATCGTTTAACTAATGGATTCAACCGGAAGAATAAAACCGCGCTCCCTACAGGTAGTTACGTTTAATACAAACGGCATACAAAATAATATAGACGAAATCCGCGAATTCGTCATAAACCACAATGTCGATATTTTACTAATGCAGGAGACGTTCCTTAAGCCTAGTAGAAAAAGCCCAAAAATAGCTAACTATAAAATAGTTAGAAATGACAGAACCCGATCCCAACTCGGAGGCACAATGATTTATTACAAAAAATCATTGCACTGTGTTCCCCTAGAACCCCCATCCCTAACTAACTTAGAAACTTCTATTTGTCACATTAGCATGACAGACCATCAACCTATCATAATTGTATCTGCCTATTTAGCCAGCAAAATGCCCATAACTTCTAGCGAATTAAGATCGCTATTTAATTTAGGCAATGCCGTCATTATTGCCGGCGACCTAAACTGCAAACACACAGAGTGGGGCAATGTCATATCTAATACGAATGGCATTAGATTATCCGTCTTAAGCGACTCCTTAAATTTTGCAATTTTAGCCCCTAACGACCCCACTCGCTACGACACTGCTAGCCGTAGTAACAACCTTATTCATAACCCTAGTGTTATTGATATTGCGTTAGTTAAAAACATTAACCTCAACATCTCTTTGGAAACAATCCACGAGCTTAACTCGGACCACAGACCAGTTAAAATTGCGCTTGGCAATTCTAACCAACTCGCTGCTAGTACTAAAAAGATAATTGATTATAAATTACTAGCAGATAACCTAGAAAACCTTCAATCGAGTCACCTCGATCTCATTCCCGATTTCATCGAAAACTCTAAAGTGGCGCTTGAGGCCTCTCTCCACTTGACTGATCATCTGGTAGCGAACATCGAAAAATCTTCTAGGGAAATGCCAACGATTCATGAGAATCGCTGGCCTCTCCCAGATGATATAAAAGAGTCCATCAGACTCCGTAACGCGGCTAAACGCACATACGATCGCTACCCATCGGAAGACTGGAGAAGGGCCCTCCGTCACTACGAGAGGGAAGTTAAATATAAAATCAAACAACACAAAGCCGAGAGGTGGGATCGACTTCTTAGCGAACTCGAACCGTCTCACACGGCCTACTGGCCGCTCGCGAAGTCCCTCAAAAAAGATACGGAGAGCGACATGCCTCCACTAAACAGACCAAATCGTCCTCCTGCACTGGAGGATATCGACAAAGCCGAATGCTTGGCCGACACCATAGAAAATCAGTGCCGACCTAGTACTCTCCCGACCGACCCTGATCATGATAATCTAGTCAATACCGAGGTAGAAAGCCGACTCATGGCCCCACCATCAGAGCCTCTCAGGCCGGTGGATATGGAGGAAATCAAAGATATTATCAAAGATTTGAATTCCAGAAAGGCCCCAGGCCTGGACGGTATCTCAAATAAAACCCTTAAATTACTACCTGCCACTATAATTGAATTGCTCGTGAACATCTTTAACGCCCTTTTACTAGGATGTTCATTCCCAGATATATGGAAAGTAGCTATAATAATAGGTATCCACAAACCGGGTAAACTCCGGACGGAACCAAGTAGTTACAGACCAATTAGCTTAATTAGTTGCCTCGGTAAAATTTACGAAAGAGTTATACTAAGACGCCTAAAAGACGTCATAGTTGATAAAAAACTCTTACCTGACGAACAATTCGCATTCCGCGAATTCCACAGCTGTCCCGCTCAGGTACACCGCCTAACGGAGTACATATTAGAACAAAAGAACAATAGGAGACCGACTTGCGCTGTTTTCTTTGATGTCGCAAAAGCATTCGACAAAATTTGGCACAATGGGCTAATTTATAAACTTTTTAAACTCGGCATTCCCGATAGTCTTGTTATAATAATAAGTAACTACCTCAAAAACCGTAAATTTCGTTTCAGAGTCGAAGGCATTCTGTCTTCACTTAGAGATCTAGAGGCTGGAGTACCGCAGGGCTCGGTTCTCTCCCCGACCCTCTACAATCTCTACACGTCCGATTTGCCCACCCACCCTCGAGTACAAAAAGCGCTATTCGCAGACGACACGGCCCTGTTCTTTGCTCATCGCCAAATAGCTTTCGCGTCCAAAAAACTCCAAGAAGCAGTTACCGAACTCGGTAAATGGTTCGCAAAATGGAGAATCGAACTAAACCCCGACAAAAGTCACGCTATATTATTTAACGGACTAAAACGTAAGAAAATGCAACCTATTAGTCTGCACGGAAAATTAATTCCCGAAGTCACGGCTGTCAAATACTTAGGAGTAGTACTAAACAAGTCGATGTCATTCACGAACCATATATCGAATACCGTACGTAAAGCGAAATTTGTATTATACAAATTATATCCTTTACTCAACGCGAGTAGCAAAATGTCCTTAAGACATAAGCTCACCTTATACAAAACATGTATAAGAACGATACTCACTTATGCGTGCGTCTCTTTCGCACACATAAGTGACAATCAGATGAACCAATTGCAACGAGTTCAAAACCGTTTTTTGCGCATGGCAACAGGTGCCCCCCGTTACATGCGAAACATCGACTTGCATAGAGACTGCGAGCTTATCACTATCAAAGCCTATATCAAAGAACTCTCGGAGAGATTCTTTGAGAAAGGAAAAGTACATCCCAATCCGCTCATTCGTAAGGCTGTGGACTACGAACATGACGCACCGACATTCCGATACCCCTTCAGGCGGCCTAAGCATATCTTAGCCGACCCTGTAGATCCCATCACAGAATACGTAACGTACTGTGTACAGTTACGCAAACACAAATCACACTCACCCGCGTGGTTAGTACTGCACCGGGGACGACGCCGGCGCCTTCCCCGAGGACTTAACACGACCCGAACGACAAACAGACAGACCGACCGAAATCCGGTGCCGAGCTCGATCCCGGGTTCGAGTTCGCATGCGGATAGCATAGGAACACACCTAAATCATGACCGCGACCGCGACATTGTCGTAGAGAGCTCTACCAATTACTTTGACATTAGAACATACACGCGTATGTCACCCCAACCGGACTCGGAAGGGGAGAGGGACGGCCCTCTTTTATGCAATAACATTAATAACTTGAGCTCATCTACCGCGATAACTCGTACGCAGCTAGTTTGTGCTACCGCGCGCGAGCAGCCTCACTCGTCAGAGAGTGAGTAAGGGGTCGGACCCCTTAAGAGCAGGGGGGATCCGTGTCCCCACGTCAGATGAAAATAGCTTATTTTCGTAGCTCTCCCCAATATTGCCCGATTAGAATGTCACACGTGTGACTTTAGGGGAGGGGGCCAGGCCCCCTCATTGTTTATCTCCAAACCAACTAGCAACAGACTAGTTATAGCCACGATTAAACTACCACGGTCTTAACCAGACCAGTAGCTTAGACCCTTTCGAAAAAAAAAAAAAAAAAAAAAAAATCACGGAGCTGAGGTACTACGTGCGCTGCGTGTGCAACAAGTCGAGCGAGTGCCAGCCTATTGAAACTAGTCCGGTGACCGGCTACTTAGCACGTCACACGTGTTCACTTCGATTTTTTTTAATGTATTGTTTAAACTTATCTGCATGCTGATATTATAATATTTTGTAAGTGTGACTGTAATAAGATACGTAGAATAATATACAGGTGTATTATTCTACGTATAGTACGCGTTTGCTTACTAGGTAACTAAAAAGAGTGAAATTATTATTTTTAACAAAAATTAAAACCGACTTCCAAGGTAAAACAATAATAACGTCCTTATAATATGAACTAAAAAGTATTAAGTAAATAATTATTCCTATCTAATAGTGCCTTTTTCCGAATTCGGCTAAAATTCAACTATTTCTGTACTCAATCTTCATAATTTTGAAGTCGGTGCCAGTTCCAAAAGTTTCAAATATTCTGTCAGAGAACAGAATATTCATCTGGTACCGACTTCAAAATTATGAAGATCGAGTACAGAAATAGTTGAGTTTTAGCCGAATTCGGAAAAAGGCACTATTAGATAGGAATAATTATTTAATACTTTTTAGTTCATATTATAAGGATGTTATTATTGTTTTACCTTGGAAGTCGGTTTTAATTTTTTGTTATTGAACAAATATGTTTAACCTTAGTTTGACCTTCGATGGCGTTAAATTAGCAATAAAATAAGACTAACATTACGTTTCAAACTTTTGGTAAGCTTCTCGTATCAGCTTTCACATACTTAACGAGAACTTGCATTTGACGAACCAGCCATTATAAATAAGATTGAAAGGAAATTTAAAACATACTGCAGAGGTCAATTATTGGCCGCCGATGATGACGTCATAGCGAAACTTTAAAAATTTATTGAGAAAAAGCTAGCCAATGAATTTCAAAATTATTAAATTTATATTCTTAAAATACCCTATTTTAACGAAGAGATATATAAAAAGTACATGTGATTTTTTTTTTTGGACAATGCCCATTACTACTAAACACACTAGGCTGAATTACGCCTGCGTAAATTCCGCCGCATTTACGCCGCGTTTCAAACTCATAAGTACGGACGGAACGCGATAGACGACACACTATTACGTCGCGTTTTGTATGCGTTTGACATTTGCGGCGGAAACACGCCGGCGTAATTCAGCCTAGTGTGTTTAGACACAAAGAATTTGGCCTGTGTGTTGGTCTATCTATTACTCCGCTTTCCTGTTGGATTTGGTATTGTAAATTTTCATAAAAGTAGAATCTCTGAGGCTTCCTTTTGCTCATTTTTATTTATATTTGTTTTGACTGATTTAACCATAGGCGACGCCTTGATAATTTGGCTGTACCGATGCCGATTTTTCTCAGCAATGACTAAAGCTAAGAAACTAAAGTTCATTGTCAGTATTCATCATGTCTTTGTCCTTGAATTGCCCATAGCATAACACGATTGGACAACTTTTATAACACAGAATTATCAATCGAAAAGACCTCTGTAAAAAAAGGGATTCCTATTTTTCCAACAGAGGAGAGTGATTTAAGGTTCCAAAATTTGTACATAAATTGGTTGAAGCATACACTTTAATATGTGCATAGCTTATATGAAATGTATTTATGGTTTTTAAATTACGCGACAAAAACCATTTTGTCGCTTACGCCCTTTCCATTTTTTGCTGTTCCATTGCTTGTTTTCTATGAGAGGCCGGCCCGGCCTCTCATAGAAAACAAGCAATCTAAAACATATCCAACACGGTTTCTTACTTTAACGCGGCGTCACCTTAAGTTCTTGCGCACTATGATACTTTTATCCCTATCATTGTCGATGTTTCTTTCATTCTATCGTGGTGAAACCATTGAAGCATCGTCCATACTGAGCTAATATACCTCTAAAGTTTCTCGGAAGTACACTCTTATGTAGTTGGCTTAAAGATCCTTTAAGAAGTATTTTACTTCTGGACAATCCTTTCTTTCTGAATTCTTGTGAATTATTGACTTGAACATCACAATACATAATAATAATAATAATTAATGCCAAAATGTGTCTGTCTGTCTGTGTGTCTGTTACCTCTTCACATCCGCTGAACCGATTTTGCTGTGGTACCTATAGAAATACTTTGAGTCCCGGGAAAGGACATAGGATACTTTTTATCCCGGAAAAATGTACAGCTATCGCGTGATAAACGTTTTTTTTCGCAAGGGACTTGCTGGCGCCATATGGTTTATTCATAATTCAAATCACACAAATAAATCAAAGGTTCGCAGGTGTGTGTTAGGCCAGGGGTTCCCAAACTGTGCGCCGCGGCGCCCTGGTGCGCCGTGGGGAGTCGATCCTCCATCATTCATTATCCATAACCACAAATATTATAAAATAAATTACAATATCAAATATGAATTATTATACAAGGCAGGCAGATGATTAAATATTTGTTTATAATTATTTACTTGCGTAACCCAACTATAATTATTAAAGGTGTTTATTTATGTATATTTTTGTAATGGTTAGGTAGAGTAGGGCGCCGTGACAAAATACTGACTTGTAAGTGCGCCGCAGGCTGAAAAAGATTGGGAACCCCTGTGTTAGGCGATAAAACTACTAAAGAGACGTATGAAGATACTCTTAGTCCCTGGTATATTCATAGAATAGTTTTTGTTGCGAAATAAATACTTTTTTCTCTCTTTTTGCGACATCTAAAGTCTAAACTATAGGTCTACCAGAATCTGATCAAAGAGAATATAATCACTACGTTTTAATCTGATGGCGAAATGTGAGAAAATAAATTGACTCTAGCAATACCGGCCACCGGGGTAATAGGAATTAAACATTTTCGTCCTTTTTTATTCCTTTAGAGTCTTATTTTGTGTGTGAAACATGAAAATATAAAAATTTATCCAATGATCAAGGATATTTTTTGAAAATCTGCTGTCAAAAATTGCCATCAGATTCTGGTAGACCTATACTATGTTTGATAAATGATAATATATGGCGGAAGTGTTTACTGTATTAAAAAATACATTGTTTGGCACGATTTGTAGCAAAAAACTTTGTAAGAAAAATACGAAGCTCAAAGTATGATCAATCAACTTGTACCTACCCAATGATGTATTTAAAGTATTAATTAGCTACTACAATAGTTGAAATAAAACTTTTTATCCGTACTAATATTTTAAATGCGATGTGTATTGTCTGTTTGTCTGTCTATCCGCCTGACTGTCTGTTACCTCTATTTTGACGAAATTTTGAATGGATAAATCCATTCAAAATTTCTATAAATCCCGGGAAATGACATGATATTGCGCTTTTTATTCCAGAAAATTGTGCGGTTTTCGCGCTATAAATAAATTTCGGCGCAATTATAAATTGCAGGCATCATCTAGTAGTCATAATATATTCATTTGAAAATCAAATGTCGTTCATGAGCTTAGATATAATTTATAATAGCAGAGCAAAACATTTTCTTAGAATAACTTTAGTAGGTACTTCTTTGTACATGTTTACACAATTTGGATTGCAAAAATAAACAAAACAAGCCTTAAGACTAATTATTATTTAATTTATCTCATTTTATTGGCAATATTAAGGCTTGTATGATAGGATATTGAATAATATTAATATCTTGAGTAAATCATTTAGAAATGAAGGAAAACGTTAAAGATGTTTGTTAATAAAACCCCTTGTCAAGCAATACTTTTTAGTCAATTTTCTGGTAAGGAAAAATGGTGCCCTGGAAATACTTACTTTTCCAATTTCTAATTTAGTAAACAATAAAAAAATATAATCACCTATAATAACAAAACCATATTGTCTTATCGTATCTGCACTGGGCACTATGAACTTCATTGTCACTAAATTTTAAAAAATCAAAAAATTACAGTCTTCGTCAAAAATTAAAAAAAAATTTAAATTGGAATTCGATTTTCAAATTCGCGTAGCCATGACCGACAACCACTGACATTGCACAATCACTAATCTGACTCAACTGAGTGTTTCGACATCTGCTTCTGATATGTTTTTGCAAACTTTCTGCGAGTAAAAGGAACCCAAATTCAATATACTTAAATATTATATTTCTGTAGCATTGTCCTGTAGATTACGTTTATCAACATAATGCCTTACATAATGTGAACCTGCGAAGATTTCAAAAACTTGGTTGTATCCACGTGTCACTTGTTGTTTCACTTGTTTTTTATGCACTAAGTATTATTTTGTGGGATAACTGTGTGGAAGCCAAAGGAAGACCTTCCGACCGAGCGAGGTGTTATTCCCGGTCAGGCCGAAGCCCACGTGATACATTTCAGCTGTCGTATATATACTAACGCGCTTAGAAAACTTCGATAGCGCGATGCAGGAATGTTAGGCGAATTGTGGGTACCGCCACATCACTCCCCCCCCGAAGACCGGAGGTCGAATCTTGAAGTCTTGTTCGCTTGAGTCGCCAGTGCCAGTGAGGTCCAGTGAGTCGGAACTGTTGCAGTGAGTCCCAGTGAGTCGGAACTGTAAGCTGCTGCACGGGATCCAGTGAGTCGGATAGCGCCGTGCGGGGCCGATGCTACGTGCTGAACAGGAGAGATGTGCTCTGCTTGCTGACCGGTCGGTGTAGTGAGAAAGCCCGATGATGCCGATGCGGAGTCGCCCAGGCCGCGGTACGTTGCGGCTAGTGGACGATGTACCCGATGAGGCGATGCTGGCTGGCGCGGTGCGGAGGGGCAGGGAATGATGATGATGAAGGAGGCATGTTCTGTCGAGGGTCACCAATGTGGGATATAAGTGTGGAGGCCAAAGGAAGATCTTCTGACCGAGCGAGGTGTTGTGCCCGGTCAGGCCGAAGCCCACGTGATACATTTCAGCTGTCGTATATATACCGACGCGCTTAGAAAACTTCGATAGCGCGATGCAGGAATGTTAGGCGAATTGTGGGTACCGCCACAATTTAAAATTTAAAATTCAGATTAGATTTTCATACAAAACTATCATAACCTACAAACCTTGGTTAATCTACACTTAATCCTAAAATCAATCATATTGCCTATGCTTATTTTTGGAAACCTGGCTTGCGAACCAAAATTTGGCATCCTAAAAGAATGTAAAAGTATTAATTAAGAACATCTGAGGGCAACATCTTGTACCTAAATGAACGCACGTGTACAATGTACAGTATGACCACGAGTAAGTTCAATTTTTAAAAAGAAATTGCCAAGAACTATTATCAAAATATGACTTTTACTGTACTTGTTTACATGCAATTTAAAAGGAAAAAGATATTATTGATAATAATACATCTCAATGTTGATAATCACTTGATTAAATAAAAATTTTGTGTTATGAACATCTGCTGATAAGGATATTTTTGTATGGTTAGTAATACTGAATAATCCTGTAAACAAAAATTATTTTTACATTATTTTTAACAAAAAAAAAATTAAGACTGACTTCCAAGGTAAAAACAATAGTAATATTATGAACTAAAAAGTATTACTTAAATAACTCTTACTCTTTAATAGTGCCTTTTTCAGAATTCGTCTAAATCTCAAATATTACTGTACATACTACAGTCTTCATTACTTCGAAGTCGGTGCCAGCTAATTTAATCGTGAGTTCAGTAAATGTCAGAATATCTGAAACTTTTGGAACTGGTACAACAAAATATCACGAAAAGTACCAATAATTGGGTCATAGTGTGATGACCAATGATATGATTATGGTTGTGATGATGATGACCAATCAAATTGATGTGTTAGCTTATGCTTTTAGTTGTTTAAACAACGCCGAAATCCCCGAACCTGTACCTATAAGCATTCAAAAGTTCTGTTCGGTACCTTCGGATCCAGGGTATGACCTGGTACGAAATCTTACTTTTTGGTAGCATTTACCTCGAATGCTCAGAAAAATCAAAATCACTATATGTTTCCATACAAATTCCAAGGAGTCCCTTCGATTCCTCAAGGATCCCATCATCAGATCACCACTTTTGTGAACATGGTACCAAATTCGAGTTGAACCCTATACAACACAAAAAGAATTTTGAAAATCGGTCGACAAACGGCTGAGTGATCGGTCAACATACATAAAAAAAATACAGGGTGTAACAAAAACAAGTGATAATACCTTAGGGTGTATACGTGTTCCCTGTAGAGAGTTCACTGTGAAAGTAGCAGCGCTGAAAGACCAAATTTTTTTTTCACTTTTGTATGGGCAAGGGCCTGAGCGTCACGAGTTTCCCCATACAAAAGTGAAAAAAAAATTTGGTCTTTCAGCGCTGCTACTTTCACAGTGAACTCTCTACAGGGAACACGTACACATCCTAAAGTATTATCACTAGTTTTTGTTACACCCTGTACATACAGCCGAACGTCCTTTTTGGAAGTCGGTCAAAAACTATTTTAAAACTAGATAAAATTATAATTTATTAATAAAAGTCGTTTTTAGGGTTCCGTACCAAAGGGTAAAAACGGGACCCTATTACTGAGACTTCGATGTCTGTCCGTCTGTATGTCCGTCTGTCTGTGCGTCTGTCTGTCCGTCTGTCTGTCTGTTTCCAGGCTGTAACTCAAGAACGGTAATAGCTAGAAAGTTGAAATTTTCACAGATTGTGTATATCTGTTGCTGCTATAACAACAAAATATACTAAAAACAAAATAAAATTAATATGGCTCTATATCAATAATAGCAACAGGTAGATACTTGAATTTTACTCAAGGTCCTTAATTTTATGTGCACTTTAATATTTAATAATAATATTAAAATAAAATTAAAAAATTAAGGGGGGCTCCCATACAAAAAACACAATTTTTGGGCTAATTTTGCTCTATAATGGTACGGAACCCTTAGTGCGCGAGTCCGACTCGCTCTTGGCCGATTATTTATTACCAATAAAGGATTTTGCGCACTTGACACTGAATTTTAATTGATAACAAGAGTGACTTTCATTTTTAGTTCACGTGCAAAAATGGCTAAGTATCATTATCCATTATTAAATAGCTCCTTAGATCCAACAGTCTTACCCCCGAAACTCATTTTGATTTACGAGTCAGATTAGCCCCCAAATTGAGCCGCAGCATGATCGTGCGCTAGTATAGCTGCCAGGAGTCGGAAAAGCCGTTGAGATCGAATCAGTTCCAAATTGAGCCGCAGCATGATCGTGCGCTAGTATAGCTGCCAGGAGTCGGAAAAGCCGTTGAGATCGAATCAGTTCCAAATTGAGCCGCAGCATGATCGTGCGCTAGTATAGCTGCCAGGAGTCGGAAAAGCCGTTGAGATCGAATCAGTTCCAAATTGAGCCTCAGCACAATTTTACGCTAATATTATGTATCTGAAGTAGCAAAAGCTAAGTATCGTGCTGAATCGATTTTCGATTCGATTCCGATTCTGTCGGGAGACGGCTGATGGTCTCACAGTATTAGTAGATAGGTGTGGCACTTTTTTTATGAAATAAGGGGGCAAACGAGCAAACGGATCACCTGATGGAAGGCAACTTCCGTCGCCCATGGGCACTCGCAGCATCAGAAGAGCTGCAGGTGCGTTGCCGGCCTTTTAAGAGGGAATAGGGTTATAGGGGAGGGTAGGGATGAGAAGGGAGGGAATAGGGGAGGGTAGGGAAGGTAATAGGGTAGGGGATTGGGCCTCCGGTAAACTCACTCACTCGGCAAAACACAGCGCAAGCGCTGTTTCACGCCGGTTTTCTGTGAGAACGTGGTATTTCTCCGGTCGAGCCGGCCCATTTGTGCCGAAGCATGGCTCTCCCACGTTTACACCTTCTCACCGACCCACATAATATGACATACCCCATGCTTTAGTAACTGAGGCACATCCTCAACTTGGGACACCCAGGTTTCCCCTGAAAAAAATAGCCGTTTGCTAATAAAACATCCACACATACACAGGCGTTATAGTTATACAATGTATGGTGGTTAGTAAAGCTGATCGCACATTTACAAGCACCGCACGCGCCGTACGCGTCAAACGCACTAGTTCACAAAATGCGGCGCGTACGGTGCGGATGAATGTGCTAGATTCACATCACTTCATTCATCAACGTTAAAGGAAAATTGCTTCATACACAAGTACTAGAACATTACGGCAACCTTCGAAACTTTGTCAAAGATTGAAGCCAATTTTTAGCCATAACATTTGTTTGTGTGTCACTCAACTTATCACTTGTTGCTTGCGGACTGTATATTTAGATGTAGATGAAAGTAAAATATATAATTATTACGTTTTTGAAAATAGATGTTGCCGGGGTGGTTTCATTGAAGGAAGTGTCAAGTCGAAGGAAGTCCGGTGTTGCAAGCCTTTCTGTGTTGCTAGATAACAAGACCGGAAGACGTCTTGACGTAGGCTGGATTGCTTGTTTTGCCCGTTAAAAAGGAATAACCGTGTATGGTTCTTCTAAATTGCGTAATCGCGTACAGCATTTTGCTTTGTCACAATCGTTTTTCTACTTCTGAATGAGATCTTCCTTTTTAGGAATTTTGCATCTCTATGTAATTGTTTTACAATCTCAATTTGTATGTTATTTTTTCAATGTTTTACCATTAATTATATTTCTGTTTTATATTATTTTATTATTTCACTATACTTATTTATTTCTTCTAATATTTATATCACATCACAATTTACATTTCTTCCTGTATTTTACCTTGTATTGTGATAAAAAAATACCTAATAAAACATCTTATTTTTTTCATCAGTTTAACTGTTATTTGACACAGTGGTGTCAAATAACAGTTAAACTTGTTCTTACTGTTATTATTGTCTATATTTTATGTGGATAGTAGCGAAAGAATGTAAGTAATATTAATTTTATCCACCTCTGTTGAAATTGTGTTAATAATTTTACTTGCCTTTCTTACCCTTTTTTCAATCTATTTTCTCTACGTGTTTATTCAAATACATACTTACATTTAATTTTTCCTTTTCAACTTTCTAAAATACTTGCTTGTAAAATTTCACCAAAGTGTCTAAGGATGTCCACTCATCTGCAATTATATAGATTATAGGTATCCTTTGGTAGGTTGCCGATGAAAAATATTATGATATGGTAATTGGTATGAAGTTCATGTGCCATATTCATAGCAAACTGTGCATACTATGAACAGTTTGCTAAGTTAGTTATAAGAAACCAGTTCACAGTTCTTTTGCGATAGATGGTCATTGGTCACTGTCGGTTTTGAGTTGTCCGATTTCACTGATTTTGCCCCCGTCCAAATACAGAAGTTCTATGATGGTTTTGCTATAGATAAAGTCCATTCTTCAGAAAAAGCAAGAATAATTATAGATAATATGTACCGGGCGTATTCATTATTAAAACCTTTTTTGATGGCTGGAATAATTTGAATAGTTATTCAAGTTTCAAGTAAAAATATTTTTATTTAATAAATATCACATCAGCTTTTACATCCGTGTATCATATCATTAATTCTTACAAATAATATTAAATTAAAACTTAACTATAAAACACTGTCCGGACATTTCTTTACATCGTCGCTATTATTTTGTAAAGATTTTTGTATCTCATTGAATGTCTTGCCTTTGGTCTCCGGTAAGAATGCAGCTATTAGAATTATTAATAATATAGTGATACCACTGAAGATGTAATAAGTTATAGCTGGACCGAAGAAATTGGATATTACTACGAAATATTTTGTAGTTAAGAAGATAAAAATTTCACGGTTGATAATGATATTGAAAAGCCAAACGCTCTGCTAACCCCATCGAATATTTCTGCTGCTATCAGCCAAAAGAGAGATCCGATTCCTGTAAAAAAGACAAATAAAGAATAAACTATGGGATAACAAAAAAAATTGAGGCTTTGAAAATAATGATCGAAAGAATCAACGTGTAAATCTAAAACCATAGCTTTACAAAAAATTCACAGGAAAGAATGATCTAATTTGAAATGAAATGCCGTTTTAAAATTAAAAGCAAAATAGCAATATCTTATGTATCGACAATAATATTGCTATTTATTTTTGAAAGATACTGTAGGAATGTAGGTAGGAATGATATTATTATTAAAGCTAATTGATGCCCGCAATCCGTTGCGCCAAAACTCATTTATCGCGCGGGAACCGTACATTTTTCCGGCATAAAAGTAGCCTTTGTCCTTTCCCGGTACTCAAACTAACTCCATACCCAGCAAAATCGGTTCAACGGTTTGGGAAGAGGTAACAGACAGACAGATAGACAGATAGACGGACAGACAGACTTTCGCATTTATAATATTAGTATGGATGTAGTAGTATTATTTTCGAAGTACACCAATAACTCACCGACACTATAGCAATAAATGACTAAAATAAAGGATATAATGGGCAGATAGTTGACAAAACCCGTGATGATGTAGCCTTCAGGCTCAGTAATTTTGAAGAATGTGCCCAGACCAACCTGAAATACACAAGAAATATACATACATAAGTAATATAACACAAGATTCTTCAGGCGTTTAATATTATTTAAAACTAAAATCATTTTAAAACGAAACTTAATAGTCTTCTACCTATATTTTTTTTAATGATTTACACGAATATTATAGCTGAGCAATCTACAAAACCCTAACATGATGTAAATATGATGTACTATCTAAGAAATTGATTCATAGGACCTACGTTATTGGTTCGGGTTATGTCAATTTAATTTTAGTCTGTCAGTTTGGGTTTGGCATACTAGGAATCAATTTCTTCAATGGCACATCAAAAAGAAAGACACATAAATTCTAGGCTGCTATTGCTGCAGATTTTTTTTGAGTGATATTAGCTATAGAATATCTATTTTAAAATACTATCTTTATGTATGTTTTCATCGCTTACCATTCCAACAAAATATCCCATGAGTGACCACATCAAGATCGTCCTTCTTCCAAAATTACTGGTGATTGGCGTCGCGCAGAAACTGGCTACAACTTGGATGACTCCCATAATAACCGACGCTATCTCTGGCTTCACACTCACTTTGGTAGACTCTAGAATAGTCTGGAGGTATATTGAGAGGGCGTTGAAACCTATCAGTTGTCCTCCTATACCCAGCATGAGGCTCAGAGCGAGGGATTTCTGGAAAGTTCTATTCCTGATCAAAGTGAGTTTGCTAACATCTAGTTTTTCTTCTTGTGCTTTGTCGTAGCCGTCTAATTCTTCTTTTACTTGAAGATCTGATGTTCGGATCAGTGTGAGTACTTCTTTCGCTTCTTCTGTACGGCCTGAAAAAAAGATTTTGAATTTGGAATTCTAATTCTTGACCTACCAATGTGAACATAAATTATGACGATTGCTTGATAATTAAATCCCACGAAAACATGAAATGTAAAAGGAGCCAAGCAAAATATTGCATAGCTATTCAATACTTCTGTCGTAAAAAGTTTTCAGATCACATTCAAGCCAAGCCTTCAACTTATTTTGTAATTTAAATCAACATTAGGTAAATGTATCAATAGATTTCTTTATTTTATAATTATTATAGTGGCTTCGCAATGAGCACTAGAGAAATAATCAGCTACTAATTGGATTTATTGGGTACCATCAGCCGCATGCGTCGTTACATATATTATTGAAACACTTTACGCTTGCCGTCTGTGTAAGTATGAACTCCTCCCAATATGCAGTTTTATATTTGTTTCTATTGTGCTCATTGCCAAGCCACTATAATAATTGGACCTATTTATGCATACCGGACTCAACTCACACGATGACAGTTCTGAGAAAAAGCCGTTTTTATTAAAATTGTGTATTCTTTAAAACTGATTGTTATTACACACATAAAATGACATTTTATGAAAATGATTCCTAGCTAGATCGATTTATCGCCCCTGAAACCCCCTATCTACTAAATTTCATGAAAATCGTTGAAGCCGATTCCGAGATTCCAATAATATATATATATATATATATATATATATATATATCTCGTGTCACAATGTTAGTCAGCGAACTCCTCCGAAACGAATTACTGATTTTTACCAAATTTTATATGCTTATTCAGTGGGTCTAAGAATCGGCTACTGGGTACTTTATACAGGGTGCAGTTAAACCTTCCTGCCAAATTTTGATATAATGATCCTTGTTTAAAATTAAAATACACGTATTTTTTCTTTTATTATCGCTCAGTACTAAAATGTTGAGAAAAAGCTTCCGAAAATTATCCTAAAAAACATTACAATGAATGGACACGACGCCAGTCAGCCCCTCTTATTCCCCCGCGCCGCCTCGCGCCGCTAGTGACCATTCTGCAACGATTTTAAATGGGATAAAATATTATGTCATAAAAAAATAACCCCCAATTTTTGGTGATTTAATGGACTCTCCTAATGATACCAAAGCCCTGGAAAAAATTTTGCAGGAAGGTTTAATTGCATCCTGTATATTGATAAATGCATTTGTTGAATAAATAATAGTTAATTATTACAACCTGAGACTGACGGCAACCATTGTTTGTGCGACGGGATAGCGATCGACGTTGCCATGGCGACAAACTTATTTAGTCACTTCTATAAAATAATATGGGTGAAATAAGTATTTTATAATATTATGGCAAAGCAACGTTTGCCGGGACAGCTAGTTTTAAAATATATTTGATCGAAAAAAACGATTCATGCAGAATTTTACGGTCGGATCCAATATTATAAATGATCAAACGAACTTACCAAGTGAAGTTCGATCATTATTATATCTTCGAATGAAGCAACTCATATAATAATGATCGAACTTCACTTGGTAAGTTCGTTTGACGATTTATTATATTTCTTCGCTTCATTCTTCGACATATAATTACTAACCAGTAGATTTTCAGAGTAACGAAAGAAAGATATATATTTTTTTTACGAAATACCATATTCATTATGAATAGTAATCATTATTATATTGGAGAAAGAATTTAACAATAAATAATAATAATAGTCAGAAACGAAACGTAAGGACCTCTATGCTTTGTGATTTAAATGATAGCATACTGGGATCATGGTGATTAAACATAATATTATAACTGATTCAGCGAAACTTTGTTCGTCGATAAAATTATGGCTAAGGAAAATATCGAAAGTATTGGAGTCGCTAGTCCTGCCTTTCGACTGTCGTCTTACTAATCGTCATTAATCGTGTCCAGTTTCAGTCCCCGTGTCTACGCTCATGTCGACGCTCGTGTCGATGCTCGTGTCGACGTTGCGCCGATCTCGCACAGCACCTGCTTTATCCTATTTAATATAATCTTGAATAACCATCGCACGGCGTAATAACTTAAATATAATTAGAAACTTATTTTTTATAAAAAGGAATTACATAAATTAATAACATCATCGATCCAATCACGCCCGGGAGTTGATGTCTTTGTAATATAAATTTCGATACCGTTATTTAAAACCATATTTTTTTATTTAGCCGAGTTTTATTATGCAGAAAGTTTTAAATCAATGACCAGTATTCAGTTGGTACAGAGTGCAAGAAAAAACAAATAATTTATAAGTGGATCCCGGGTACTATACTATTAAGGTATGTATTTATTATACAGGTATTTTTACCGGAAAGCTTCTTTCGAAAGACGCTTCAGTCTTCACACATTCGTCTGAGCCAATGTCACCAACCAATCAAGTCAACATTGTTCATAAGCAATGACAGTGCACAGTGATGGCTGTAGAAGATAATATCGTGATTCGTATTACAGCTATTGTCAAATTGTTTGGTTAAGGTTCCGATGGAGCGGACGAAGATCTCGCTCTTTTCGAGAACGCTCTTCGAACTAGAAAGAGGTTGATTGTAGCAGTACAGTACTAGCGGTGCCAGCCGACTACGTAACCAGCTCTGCCCCCCCCCCCCCCCCCCCCCTTTTTTTGACGGGTAGCGGGAAGGGTTTGCCAGAGCCCAAAAGGTACCCGATTTATGGGATGTACTAATTTGTCTCTGAGAACAAATACCGGAATTATCCAACGAAACAATAATAATCTCGGTCTGATATTGAGACAAGACTTATCGAGTCTGAGTGTTATAGGTTTCCGTTACGACGTTGTCTTTTCTGATAATATATTATCTGATAAGTTTGATAATAATTTATATCGAGATAAATCAGATACTGTTGATAAGTCTGATCATATCAAGACTTTGCTAGGTGAGATCTATAATGATTATAATCGGTCGAAATAGAATCGATCTGCAACACTTATTATCAGGAATGTTTTATAAGCAGTACCTTAACTTAATCGTTTTTTGGATCATCTAAAACAATAATCTGGCGAATCCAACGAGGGTGCACCTAACATCAGTAGGAGCCCTGGATCTATCCGGATCTGGTCCGGTTCTATCAGTGCCGGTAATCGGGAAGGCTTCGGGTTCATTCGTAACCTGATCGTCCCGTACCTACATTGGTCACTTTTAGTGATATTTTCCCGATTGTCTGGTCTTAGTCACCTAAAAAAATAAATATTGGGGTCGCTCGTTATAATCGACTTTGTCGATAAAATATGTTGCAAAAAACATTGAGGGTAGTAACTATAACGTTACGTAGATATTAAGTAAGTTTCGTTATGTACACTCGCGGTGTATCCCGAGTCCCAAAATTGGTGCAAGATTTTTTTAATAATAATAATTATATACCGGCAGACATAGTAAATCATAATCGTAGTTCTATATTTAGAACAAAAGGATCGCGCGAGACGCGCATTGGTTGTTAACTGATGAGACTCGCAGTCTATCTAGTTATTAGCTCGAAATAGCTATTCTCTATAAAACGGCAATGATATTTATATTATTATAATAATAATTATGTAGTTATATTTATAGAACAAAGAGCGCGGGAAAAACGCGCGGTAGTTGCATTTTTTTTTAAGCATTGTCGGAGACTCGTAGTCAATCCATACATAATGTTGATTTGAAAAATATCAATATATTTTAAATTGTAAGTAACTCGCAGTTAATCCCCTCAAACCAACCAACATAGTATTGTACTTCTATTTTTAGATAAAACATCGTTAGAGACCCGCGATCAATTCCGATGCATAAGGATTGTGTTTAGAGACTCGCAGTCAATCCACACATTATAGCGGTTTATAAAATAACTCGCTGTTAACCCCCAGACCGGCCAACGTATAGTTTTATTTATAGAACGATAAAGCAACGTCAGAGACTCGCAGTCAATTCCGATGCATATAAATTGTGCTTAGAGACTCGTAGTCAATCCACACATTATGGCGGTTTATAAAATAACTTAATATATAATTAAACTTGCAGTAATTAACTTGCAGTTATTGCCCCCAATCGGACAAACATATAGTTCTATTTATAGAATAGGTAAAACATCGTCAGAGATCCGCAATCAATTCCGATGCATATTATAGAATATAGATTGTGTAAAAGGACTCACGGTCCAAACACACTGTACTTATTGACTCACAGTCGCAGTACGTGCCGGTTAGTTAAAATAATTGCAGTAATCACCTGCAGTTGTTTCCTCCAATCCGGCAATCATATAGTTTTATAATTCTATTTATAGAACAGATAAAGCATACATAATATTATAGATCGTGTATAAAGATTCGCAGTCCCAACACATTGTACGTTTATTGACTTGCGGTCGCAGTACAAGCCGGTTAGTATTGAATATACTTGACTCGTCTAGGCCTCGGTAGTGCCTGCCGTTTATTTAAGTATTTAATAGTACTTACATGTATTTTCTCATCACACGATAAAATAACACTGACTTTAGTTACTTCCAACACTGACTCCATCATTTTAATAATAATTATAACCAGCTGCAGCGCTTTGGCATGGTTACTAAGTATTCGTGCTCGCGTTGCCTCGCGTTAACAAAGAATGAGACACGCCTGAACGTCCAGTGACCGAGCGTGCGGTTAATTTTTCAACTACCCACATACGTCTGAAAAAACGCGATTGCCTAGCAGATACAGAGGTACTACTGGTTAATAATTATATATCGAAGAATAAAGCGAAGAAATATAATTATAAGAAGACGGTTTATAACTTTAGCGAACATTCAAGTTAGAAAACTGTTAAAACCTTCACTAAGATTTTTTTATTCATACCACCGTGAGTGAATGGCTACTTGCTAACTGACGAACGCAATGTACCTATCAACATAATATTTTATTTTTGTAATTTTATGTTTTCTCATGTGAGTGAGTCTTAGTGAAAATAAAGATCTTTAAACCGAAACCTGAAGCGTACATTTTTTGGGAATAAAAAGTATCCTATGTCCTTTCCCGGGACTCGTAAGTATCTCCATACCCAGCAACATTGGTTCAGCGGCTGGACAGACAGGCACACTTTTAGATTATCTGCTCAACGAATTATTATTTAAATTTATTCAAGGATGCCATTTTTATCTTACCACGTGATAAAGGAAAAGTCCTAATCTAAGAAAACATTGTTTAAATATCTTATCATAGACCTACTTAACACTAATGTTTGACCATTGTATTTGATTAGATTAGGGCCTGTTTCACCGCTTCCTGATAAGGTGCCAGATAGGCTTGTTTGACAGATTCTCCATACTCTATGTGTCAAGTTAAGTGGTGGATAGCCTTATCAGGAAGCGGTAAAACAGGCCCTTAGATTAATAACTACGGAACCCTAAAAACGTGTCAAAAGTGAAAGTTACAATTTGTCTCAAAAGTCAAAACGTAAGGAAAATTGACAAAAACTTTCACACTATTGTCAGAGAAGGTGTCGTACTAGGGTTGGAACTTGGACCACATCTGGCAGCACGGAATCGCCTTTTTCCGTCGCCCTTTCTCTTTATGTCGCTTAGAACTGCCATTTGCTAGACTGAGTCAGAAAGCATAATGCGATAGCACGCGGCGGAATTCTCGAGGCTATCGCATTCTGCTTTTTGTCTCGGTCTAGCAAATGGCAGTTCTAAGCGACAGAAAGAGAAAGGGCGACGGAAAAAGGCGATTCCGTGCTGCCAGATGAGATCCAACCCCTAAATCCTAATGCGTTACTGAGCATTGTGAAACGTCATGTTGAAAATGACATTAGCGTAGGGTTGCCAACCGTCCTGTTTTGCCTGGACAAGTCCTGGTTTTTGTAGTGTCCTGGGACGTCCTGAATAGTTTTTAAGCAGCGTCCTGGGTTGTCCTGGGTTTTTAAATTATAAAATTCGTGCGCCTCTTCTCAATTTTTTACGCTATGATCTAGCATTAGACAATAGGCATACAGAGCTAGCTATCCAGTCAGATTACTATTTAGTTGTAGTTTGTTTGTATTTAAATTGAACAGTCACACTAGCGTAAAGTATTAAAAAATATTCATGATTATACACTTGCGTGCAAAAAAATCTACCCACCCCGCGCATTTCTGTTGAAGTCGCCATATCTCAAAAAATCATAGTTAAGTATAAATTATTTCTTTTTATTATTAATGCGAGTTAATATGATATGTACATTTACTCTACATTTTCTAAAACCAACATGCTTGACTACAAATGACACAAATCACTAAGCACCCCCATCACTCAGTTTTATCAGAATAATCGTTAATTGAACGGTTTGGTTCTGTGGGAAAAATCGGTCAAATCTAAGACCCCCCGCGCATTAGGCGGCCAGGTCGCGCGGCCAGGTCACGCGGCCAGGTCGCTGCGGCCAACTAATTCTTCTACGATATATGTAGGTGCGCGCATTACGCGACCAGCGGCCAGCTGCCACGCTCTGGTCGCACGGCCAACGAAAAACATCGCGACACACACGCGGCCACTTGGCCGCCGCGGCCAACGAGATACGGGAATTTGTATGAAATTACTCAGTGCGCGCGCACTGGTTGCCGCGGCCACACGTTTTTTGTATACAGAAAACAAAATAATTGTCAAAGTTTACTCATCAAATCACTACTCATACGAGTATGGCCTCCTACGCACTGGCGACCATGGTCGCCGCGACCTGGACGCGGCGGCCAGTGAATTCTGGACTTTATATGGCAATCGCTATAGCCCCTACGCACTTAGCGGCCAGCGACCAGCGGCCACCGTTGGCCGCGGCGTCCAATTTGATGCCACGCGACCAGCGACCAATCGTGGCCGTCGAGAACATCACTTCTGTATTAAAATACTGATGTATTTTCGGTCTAATCGGCCGCGGCGACCAGACGTGTAGCTAGCTACAGAGTGATTATTTTACAATGGCCAATTTCGACACGGAAAGGTTCATAATTGAAGTTGAAAATAGAAGAGGTTTATGGGATTTAGCATCAAATGATTACTCCAATAAAGATGTTAAGCGGCAGTTGTGGCTTGAAGTGGTCGATATATTTGGCGGTGAATCCATGGAAGATGAAGAAAAGGCAGAACTTGGTTAGTATTTTATTTTATTATGCCTAAGTAAATTAATAATGCGATGAACTACAATAAACGCAGCAGGTGCTGTAGTAGCATTCGACACGTATATGTGACAGTGATTTTTTTTTAAAGTTGTTCCGTTCATTCAAAATCTAAGAAATTTTAGCAAATAGGTAATTGTCAAGGGTATAACTATTTTATTTCTACTATTTTTCGCTTTGCACATGAGTTTTGACAATTATTTGCTAAAATTTCCCAGGTTTTCGTAATGATTGGAATAAAAAGATTACTCATACCGCATGTGCGTTCGACGCCATTTTGTTTACGGCGCGCAATGGCGGCTCGCGGTGAGCAAGTGCCTCAACGCACAAACTGAGCAGCCGTCGTAGGTACGCACCCATATATTTACAAATTGTGCCAGGGCAAGCGACCATCGGTACTGAAGTAGT
This sequence comes from Lysandra bellargus, assembly GCA_905333045.1. Taxonomy (NCBI): domain Eukaryota; kingdom Metazoa; phylum Arthropoda; class Insecta; order Lepidoptera; family Lycaenidae; genus Lysandra; species Lysandra bellargus. The sequence goes on along the minus strand of HG995324.1, from coordinate 12,586,559 downwards.
TTGCGAATATATCTCGATATTCGGTTGATGTTCTATTTGCTCTATTAGGTAAACATGCAGGTATTTCTAATAAAGCCTCTGGTACAGTTAACGTGTCCTTGAAATCATATCCGTCTCTTTCTCGCACAAAATTATGAAGCACACATAGAGCTTTTATAATCACAACTGCAAATTCTTTCTTGACGTTTAGGGGTCGGTGAAGAATCTGCCATTTATTGGCTAATATTCCAAATGTACATTCAATATGGCGGCGGGCACGGGATAGTCGATAATTAAAATTAGTCTTTACATTATTCAAGTTTCTCCCAGCATACGGTCGCATCATATGTTCCGATAGTGAAAACGCCTCATCACCCACTAAAACGAACGGCATTGATTGGCCATTTTCTTTGATGGGGTTATTGCTCGGAATATCGAGATCATTATTTAAAAGCCTATGATAAAATACAGAGTCTTTGTAAATTGACGAATCACTGCATTTGCCGTATGCTCCAATATCTACGTAATGAAATTTATAATTTACATCACATACTGCAAGTAACACGATTGAAAAATAATTCTTGTAATTGTAATAAAGAGATCCCGAATGTTGTGGTTTGATAACTCTAATGTGCTTGCCGTCGATGGCTCCGATGCAATTAGGAAATTGGGCGTATTTTTGAAAACCTTCAGCCGTTTGAATCCACTTATCTCTGGTCAATTGTGGCATCACAATTGGTTTTAATATCTCCCATATTGCTTCACAAACATCAAATACTATTTCCGATACTGTAGGAAGCCCTATACGGTATTCATGACTTATATGAGATAAAGAACACCCAGTAGCCAAATACCTGAAAATAAAATTCACATTAATAAACATAATATTAGTTTTGTAATATGTACTACATTTATTTATTGATTTACAGGCATTACTCTCCAAAAAAGATGGAAAAACCTTAGAGACTGTTTCACAAGAGAGCTGCGCCGTCTTAAAGATGTCAAAAGTGGTTCTGCTGCAAAACGTAAATCACAATACACCTATTTCAACCAATTACTGTTTTTGAAATCAGTGCTGGACACAAACGCAACAGAAAATAGTCTCGAAGAGGCAAGTCAAGAAAATGAAAGTGCAAGATCTTCTGATCTTGAGACTCAACAGTCTGCATCAAAGTCGCTTAGAACAAAAAGGAAGAAAAAAATACCAAACGAAGAATCCGATACAGACCCTCTAATTTCAGTTCTGCATAAGACCATAGCGACTACACAGAATGATTCAAATTGTGACAGACTGTTTCTTTTATCCCTCCTCGAAAGATTTCAAACAATCCCTGCTGCAATGAAGACCAAAGCGAAAATGGAAATCATGGAAATTATAGAAAAATACCAACCGAACTGTACACCTACAACAGCGCGCATAAACTATTCAAGTAATTTCAATACTCTTAACGACCAAGAATATGACCCGCATCGACCGAGTTATTCAGGTTATTCTACTACCAACAGGATATCAGATGATTCAAATTACAGCGATACTCATACTCATTATTCTGATATTTCTCAAAATTCAGATATGATAGACCTATTTCCCAATTTGAATGATTAATTGTTCACAATTGCCATTTTTAAGTTATGAAAATACAAATAATTTGATTATCTACTTCAGTTTTTTAATATTTAAAAACATGCTATAAGCAAGCCCTTTTCCTCTCCTTTTCAAAGTCGTAAAGTAGAATACTACTGAACAATAGTTCATAATTTTTTTAAAGTGGCAAAACCTTGGTCAATGAATTATACAGGTTGTTGTGAAAAACACAACAGTGGTGGCTTAGGGTGATTCAGAATCGAGTCTTGTATAATTCAAATTTACAAAAATATCCATTTAGCAGTTTAAGTAAAAAAAGGCCCTATCACATTATTTTTATTTTTCCTGTACACAATACTCCATTCCGAAACACCCTTTAAAATATATCACGTATTTTTTAAACATTCTGTATTTAAAAAAGAAAAAGCTTACCTTATTGTTATTACTAATTTTTGTTCTGCTGGAATGCATTTCCGATAGTTGTTACCAGTTCCAGTAATTTTTGGTTTTATTGTATCCAGTAACAGGTTAAAAGTATTCGTTGACATTCTCATGTAATTAAAGAATCTCTTCTCATACATTTTAATCCAAAAAATAAGTATAATATAATCCTTTAGTCTTTCTCTCGCAAAGTAATGGATGCACCCAAAACTGTCTTTTACGTGAAATCTTCCGTTTTCGTTTTCGTAGTAAATACACAAGCGGTTAGCGTGATTATCTTCTGCACGTCCATCTTGACACACCCTTGGAAGTCGACTGCAAATTTTTCGGCCGTCCACATGTCGCGCTTGCCTACGCACCGGCGACCATGGCCGCGGCGGCCTGGCCGCGTCTATGGTCGCCAGTGCGTAGGCAGCCTATGGTCGCAGACGTGGTCGCCTAATGCGCGGGGGCCTTTATTGTTTCTGTTTTGTCTTTTTTTATGAAACGGGTTACCTGATGGAAAGCAACTTCCGTCGCCCATGGACACTCGCAGCATCAGAAGAGCTGCAGGTGCGTTGCCGGCCTTTTAAGAGGGAATAGGATAATAGGGGAGGGTAGGGATGGGAAGGGAATAGGGGAGGGTAGGGAAGGGAATAGGGTAGGGAATACCCTATTCCGAGTGAGTGAGTTTACCGGAGGCCCAATAGGGCCTCCGGTAAACTCATTCACTCGGCGAAACACAGCGCAAGCGCTGTTTCACGCCGGTTTTCTGAGAGAACGTGGTATTTCTCCGGTCGAGCCGGCCCATTCGTGCCGAAGCATGGCTCTCCCACGGTTAAAAAAATGTATCCATTTTTATTGGTTTATTGTTCATTTAACTTGATTTTTGACGTAATTTATCTGTGGCAAAATGGATATTACTCCGAATAAAGCCTCTCAAGTAGGAGCTTTGCTAAGAGCTGAATTTAGCAAATGAGTTGTGGCTAGAAGTCATAATTTAAGTCGAACTTCGGTTACAAAAGTATACCGAAATTTTCTAGAGACTCTAAACTTTACTATGCGACCATGTTCAGGAAGACATTGGGCTACATTTGAATGTGATGACCGTTTTAAGGTGTCAACGTCCTTGCGGAATCGACACCTCATTGCAGTTCAAGTGTCACGACGACCAAGACAAGTCCGATAAGTTACAGTTATTGAGTAGACTGTATGAAGGATACTTGCAGGCAGCTGTTTGACTTCACAGAAACTCGCTAACGGTCCAAAATTAGCCCCAGCACACCGTCAAGCGCAGCTTAGTTTCGCACGATCTCATGTTGATTTTTCATTGGAGCGATGGCGGGTCGTGTTCTTTTCTGATGAATGCTAAGTCAGTTGCAAATGCAATCAAATGCAAAACTGCATGTCATACCATACCAAAGCATACCATAGACAAGGAGAATGATTTGCGCAGGCGTGCATTGATGAAACGGTTCCATTTGGTAAGAGTTCGGGGACTGTATGGGGCGATATTTCTTTTGGTGCAAAAACCAATCTTGAGCTCGTAACCGGGTAGCGCCTTGGCACTTTTGAGTACCAATCGCTACATTCAGGGCATGCTGGGACAACATGCGGTGCCATGCAATGGTTTTGTTGGTGAAGGTTTCATATTGATGCAGAACAATGCTCGACCGCACGTTGCTGCGATAGTTCGTCAATATCTCTCCGACGTTGAAATTTCGGGTTTGGACAATGCTTTTCTATTATCAAAATATTAACTATTATTTTTAGACATAATTCCTGCGACAGTATCAGGCGTCCTGTTTTTAAACTGAATTGTGCTGGTTTTTCCAACTTCAAATCCTGGTTTTTTTAATTTGAGGTTGGCAACCCTACATTAGCGCCTAATTCGCGTATATTCACCCCTAAGGCCTAGCGCGCACCACGATTTTATGCAGCGCGATTATTTTATCGCAGAAATACAACGTATGAGTTAGTATGACAGTGCGCGCACATGCTAGTAAATAATCGCAGCGATTTTAAAATTGTGATTTGTCACATTTTGCTGCGACTGCTCGCGACGCGATTGTTGCGAAAATTAAATGCAGAATATGAAATTGTGTGGTACCGCACGCACTGCGATAATAAAATCGTTCATTTGTGTTTTATCTGTCTACAGATTAATATATATTATCATCTGTCCAACAATAAACATCGTGGTGGTTTATAATTTATATTATACTCTTTGTTAAACATGTCGGCGCCTGTATCTCCAATGGATACAGCAGGGCAATCGCGCTAAATTTTATCAACTGAACCGCAAATGAAACTCGGACGTTGATCGACTTTTGGAACGATTCGGTATCGCGCTAACGTTTTGACAGCCAGTTGAGACGTAACTGAACCTCAGCCGAAGCGCAAACGCTGTCAAAACAAAAAGTTGATACAATGCTACTTCTACTCGCACGTTTCTGAAACGTTTCTTAATTTGGTGTGTTAAATTGACGAAAATCGATGGAAAAATATAACATAAGCTATAATCAAATTATAATATAAGCTTATGCTTTACTTCAAAGCTGTAAAATAACACTACGGACTATTTTAGTTTGTTATAAAGTGAATTGAATTTTGACATTACTAATTACTTCTTTACGTAAATGTTTTCTACTTTTGTCACAAGTCACAACTCACAAGTCACTATTCAACACTTATACATATGGCGTTTGTAAAATACATATTATAGTAAAACAATACTATGAATTCAACTATGTAAATTAAAACTCCAAGTAATAATCATTCACACTCATAAGTTCTACCAACATAACTTCACCCGTGTCATATTCATCCTTATGTAAATAAACAATTTGTCAATTGACCAATTAACACATCGGAAAAAATTTGTTCATATTTAAGCCAATCAAAACTAAATCAGAAGGGCGCTGATTGGTCCGCTGCAATGTCTGTCTAAAGGTCAAACGTTGCGCTCCGTTCGAGTTCCATCTGAGGTTGAGTTACGGTTGGAACGTTAGCACGATACCGAAATTTGTTCAGACGCAGCGGAAGCGAACCGTAACTGAACCACAACCAAAGCAGATGTGAACCTGAATTGAAACGTTTAAAAATAACGCGATTGCCCTGCAGGTGCCGAATCTCTGCTAAAAGAAACCTTTGATAATTCTATCCGCTGTAAAAGGATGGGTCCAGTATTGACGAATTTTCTTTTCTTTTCTTCTGATCCTCCAAAGTAGTAAATACAGACAAGCAACTTGTACGAAATCCATTGTGAAAGTGAGCAAAGATCACTATTTATTTATCGCAGTGCGCGCACCGTACTCTCTGCGATTTTTTACAGCGCGATTTTGAAATCGTGTCGCAAACATTAAAATCGTGGTGCGTGCTAGGCTTTAGGGACGGGACACAAAAACACGGCACGGCACCGTGCGGCGTCGTACGGCGTCGTACGGCGCCGTACGGTGCCGCGCCGTGAGAATTCAAGGCGGGCGTCGTAAAAAACTACGGCACGGCGCCGTGCGGCGTCGTACGACGTCGTGCCGTAGAAACTCACATAGAAATTCAAGATGAGATACTCTCTTTCCACGCTTGTGCTTGTGGACGCTGGTCAAGTCTTGGCAAGCATAAGCAATAGATTAAAGTGCGTTCCTGACACGTCGCGAATAAACTGATGACGTAACTTTGTAGTGGCGTTGCAGATACGATAAAAATATTTTTGCTGGTTGTTTACCGTTTTAACAATTGATGAGCATTAAAACAACATTATTATATCAATAATCAATGAATGTTATAATTTTGTGCCTAACTGAGTGACAAATAACTTGGTAAACAATATAGGTGTGATAGGTGTCAGGAACGCATTCTCTGAACGGCCGAACTTTAATGATTGGTCTCCGCGCGAGCAAGTGTAATGTATCCGATCCGGTGCAGTATCGGTTTTTGGACACAGATCAAAGGGCGCTTGCGACGCGTTCATACGTTGGCGCGCGCTTAGTAGCCGCTGTGATCTCGCGGTTCACAAGTCACAAGTTCGGTGTCCGCACAGATTAAGAATTAGTTACTACCGTAAGGTGTCCGCCATGCTTGGAAGTAGGTACGTACGTTATACACTGACGCATTCACAAGCGTGTAAACGATTTCCAAATACCAAACAGAATTTGTGGACGCTTGTGCCTTGTGGACGCTTGCCAAGCCTCGGCAAGCATAGAAATGCAGCATAAGATTCGCCCGTTTGTTTGAAGTCGAGGTACTCTAGTTCTGTCCACTCTGCCATTATCGGACAATGTTCGTTATGGAATAAAATATCATCTTATTCTTCGTATTTATTATGGATCCCTAAGATAACAATGCAATGAATGCAGAAAAGCAGCCAAGATGTCCTCATCTTGCCTGCTTTTGAGCCTTATTTAAATTCATTATGGCTGCATGTCTTGAATCCTTTCAAGACCAAATTCGACAAGTTTTTTTGGCCCTAGTGACTCTTTAAAAATAATGATACGTTAATAATTTTATTTATAGACAAAATCTTTTAGAATAAAATGCTAGAATGTAATGCTAGAGAATAAAAATGATACAATAGAATAATAAATAATAACACCCACGCCAGTTTCGGTGACGGTGGCCGGCTTCATTGAAACCAGGCCAGTTACGCAGGAGTAATTTTATAGTGCCCAAGTGTCAAGTGTGTGCGTAGTGCACAACTAACCAACAACAATAAATTAAATTCAAAAAAACCTATTTACCTATCAAAACGTATCCATACTGCCTCAGAGTCTCTATAGCCACCTTCATTGTCACTTCTCACTTTTTCAAAAAAAAAAAATTGGTTGAATATAATATTATTTTTAATTGGTATATTATATAATATTCACAATATTCGCAACCGCAGACAAAAAGATGTTGAAGACAATTGATAATCGTGCGATTAGCTGTGAGATAATATTTACATTTTTATTTAATCCTGAGTCATCATAGACGTATGCTAGACATGCAGAGCAAAACGCGTGCCAAAATTGGAGCAACTTCGTCCTATCTGCTATTCTAATCCAATCTCTCCCCGTAAGGCTGCTGGAAGAGATTTCTATTACAAATAAGCAGACCATCCAGAATTTATGAAGATTCTTCCCTTTAAATGTGCGTAGTTTCATACCTTTAATTTAAAGCCAGTTCACAATGGCCCACGATGGCCCACTACATTCTACAGGCCATCGTGAAATGTAGATCACGATCACTCGGTATTAAACACAATGGCGCATGGCTCATTACTGCCTGACAATCCACTGGCCATCGTCCACCATCATACACCATTACCACGTCTACACAACGGCGATGGCTTGTATAGTGGGCCAGCATGGAGATAGTTTAAAATAATTCATTTTTGGATTTTTTGGTCTTTACATTTATATCAAAATGAATTTGGACGGATTACTAACCATAATAAAACCATATGAGAATTATTATAGTCGTAATCTAACCCGACTTTAATAATATATACTAAGTATCTACAGCGTAAGCCAACAAGGTTTCATGAGAATTAAATCAAATTTTTCCTCGTATCTTTTTACTGCTTTAAGCCTGTCTCTACGTTGTCATTCTTCGTAGTACTGTCCAAAGATTGCTGGATCTCACTAAAGGTCTTTCCTTTGGTCTCCGGGAGGAATAACGTGATGAGAATGATCAGCATCACGGTGAAACCGCTGAAGATCCAGTATGTGACAGCAGGTCCAAGGGTATTGGTCATCAGTGAGAAGTATCTGGTGACAAAGAAGGTCAGGAAGGTGGTGGTTGCCAGGAAGATGGAGAAACCGAACGCACGGCCGATGTCATCGAAAAGTTCCGCCGCAATCAGGAAGTAGAGGGAACCGATTCCTGAAAAATTAATAAAATTAATAAGGGTTATAAAGTAGGTACGTCACACCTAAGTGGGGAGGGGGTTGACGAAGTCAGACAAGAAAGGGGAGGGGTCCGAAGTCCGAACTTCTAAGTTCTGTGACATCCCATTTTAAGTTTAATAAAAATAGCATAAAATTACTTCGTGACGTCACGACGTGTTACAAGGAGTGGTCTAAAAATCATAAAAATTATATGACGTACTTTATGGATGGTACCTTATTTTTTTCTATTAAATAAGGGGGCAAACGAGCAAACGGGCCACCTGATGGTAAGCAACTACCGTCGCCCATGGACACTCCCAACATCGAAAGAGCTGCAGGTGCGTTGCCGGCCTTTTAAGAGGGAATACGCTCTTTTCTTGAAGGTTTGCAGGTCGTATAGGTCCGGAAATACTGCTGGTGACAGTTCGTTCCAGAGTTTTACAGTGCGCGGCAGAAAGTTACGCGAAATCTTTAAAAATTATGGCTTCGATGCTTTAATGATCTCTTTAATGAATGAAAGCGAAGACAAGAAGACAATCCAGAAAATATCTTCTAATGATTAAAAATGCCGTCCATGAACTGTTGCAACACCAGAGATGGCAACTCTTAGAGTGTTGAGAGTTGCATTGTTTGTCCTGAAGTCTCCACCTTCCAACGTAAATCAACGCGACGTTTGACCAGACCCATTTGAGTTTAGGTTAGGTAAGTAGTAGTTAATAAGTTTTACTTAGGGTAAATGACTACAATATTGGATTATACCAGTCATTGGAAAAAGCACAAAAACACAATATTTATTAATATTGCTTTAAAAATTGCCTGTTATTAAAGTAAAAGAACGCCTGATTTTAAAGAAAAACAGGTAGTTTTTAAAGCAACCTCAATAAATATAGTGTTTTTGTGCTCTGTCCAATGACTAGTACTGTGTTCACCCTACTTAGTACTTACCCACGTTAAAGCAGAAGATAACAGTAACCAAAGAGATAATTGGAAGATAATTCAAAAATCCTTCGATGACGAAATCTTCTGGCTCTGTCACTTTGAAAAAAACTCCCAGACAGATCTGAAATTATAAAATATAGCTCTACAAGGATCTTTTGACGCTTAGTCATATTTAATTGAGAGAGCAATTCCATGCCGCCATGGCAATATTATTCAAAATTATATTGCCATGGCATTATAATTTTGAATAATATTACCATGGCGTTATATCTTTGCATGTGACCGAAACTAAATTTTAACTTAGACCTTTTTAGCCCTTTAGGCTAGAGCCTAAAGGGCTAAAAAGGTCAAAGTGAAAATTTATTATTATTAGGCATGTTCTCTACTAGATTAGAGAACATGCCTAAAATGTACAATATTAAAACAGAAATACTTCTTGAATAACATTGAACTAGCCAATGTCGTCATAGTTAGTGTACATTTACATTACATACGGATAAGGGTAATTATATTACATAAGGATTAGGGTAATTACATTACCCTAATCCTTTTTCAAAGTAATCCAGGGCTTCCCAATCTTTTTCAGCCTGCGGCGCACTTTCAAGTCAATATTTTGTCACGGCGCCCTACTCTACCTAGCTATTACAAAAATATACATAAATAAACACCTTTAATAATTATAGTTAGGTTAAGCAAGTAAATAATAATAAACAAATATTTAATCATCTCTGCCTGCTTTGTATAATAATAATTATTCATATACATATTATTATAATTTTATTTTCGATTATTTGTGGTTATGGATAATGATGGAGGTTCGACTCACGGCGCCCCTCTTGCCTTTACACGGCGCACCAGGGCGCCGCGGCGCATAGTTTGGGAAGCCCTGCCCTAATCCTTACTGAATATTGCTAAAATAGTCCAGATCATTGAAAATGCCTACCATTCCAATAGCGTATCCAGTCAACGAAATTTTTAAAATCGACTTTCTGGCAAAATTTCTCGTAATCGGCGTAGAGCAAGCGCTACCGACCAACTGGATCACGCCAGATATCACTGACGATATCTCCGGTTGAAGACTGACTCCTGTCGTCTCCAGAATCGTTTGCAGGTAGAAAGAGACAGCCGTAAATCCGAGCAGAGAGGTCCCAATGCCCAACATGAGACCCAGGATTAGAGATTTCCTGAACATTCTATTCCTTATCAGAGCCATTTTGTTTATATTAACTTTGCTCTCTTTAGCTTTCTCGTATCCGTCTATTTCTTCTCCCACCAGGGTTTCTGATCCTCTGATTAGTGTTAGGACTGCCCTCGATTCTTCTATGCGCCCTGAAATATTAAGATCATTATTTGTACACGTTGCTTTTATACGGTTGAAGGCACTGGTATTTAACTTGATAAATATAATATTTTATTCAGTAGCATTGATTAACATGATCAGTAATCATGTCCTACGCATAATTTGATGTTAACATTTCAAAGAAATCTTAGAAACAATCGTGTAGTAAGCTTTATATTAATCCATGTCGAAAACTTGTTGAAGAACTTTGACGTTAGCGAAGATATACAGTTATACATCCTTGGGTGCCCTTTTGGTTGGTAGTAAAGTAATAGTAATAACTGTATTTTAAAAAGATAAAACCAACTTTAAAATTGTACGTAATTGATAATAAAAATTCCCTATCTCAAAAACTACTGAACCGATTTTTATAAAACTTGCAGTATTCCCTAAGTTGAACAATACTTAGTACAATAAAAAAAGAATCATTTAGATTGGACTTGTAGTTCCGGAGATATGCGTGCACAAACATAAAAACATACGTACATTATTATACACACATTTGTTCAGAAGCTGTTATAGATTAACATATACAATAAAACTGGGCAGTTCTGGAAATATTATATACATACGCGTCGAATTGATAACCTCCTTTTTTAGAAGTCGGTTAAAAAAACAATTCTCACCTTTAGAGTAAAGGTAATAAGGGCTGTCAGGTAGAAACAGTAACGGTATCATGGTGATAGCTATTGCGCAAGCTACCACAATGTTGAAGGTCACATACGAAGTGTAAGGACCGACAGACAGGGCGACCACCATGCCGAGCGACACGGAGATCTGTAGTAGAGTTCCCAAAGCACCACGTTGCTCTTTCTGGAAGGACAATGACGGGAAATATTTATTATGATGTGCCTATGATTTTTCTAATAGCAATAATGCGATAAATGATGCTGGTGGTTTCGATGAAAATCATACATTTAACTAATAATATACTATCCTCATCGTCTACATATGAGTTAAATTTAAAAATGACCGTTTAACCCATCAAGCCCCATAAGCTCACCGGTGAGCCAGACACAATAAAATAACATTAGATTTCGAAGAATCCACGATCGAAGGATTAAAAGTTAAAAAGTTGCTTAAAAAGTATTTTAAGGGAACATAAATCTTTACAATAATTACTTAGATTTCTTTCAGCATCTTAATTTTAAAATATCAAAAGGTATGCCTATTTAAAACTAGATGACGCCCGCAACTCCGTTGCGCCAAAACTCGTATACCGCGCGGGAACCGTGCATTTTTCGGGAACGAAAAGTATCCTTTGTCTTTTCCCGGGACACAAAGTATCTCCATGCCAAATTTCAGCCAAATCGATTCATTGGTTTGGGCGTGAAGAGGTAACAGACAGACAGACAGACACACTTTCACATTTAAAATATTAGTATGGAAGTATAGAAGGCAACTCACACTAGCTATCTCCGACGAGTAAACAGGTACGGCGCTAAAAAGCAGGGTTTCTAGTGACATCACAATCGCTCTGCCAAATATCAACATCCATACTTGTGTCGAAAAGGTGAAAAGAAGAGCTATGAAAAACTTGAGCAGAGCAGCTAGAAGAATACTATACTTCCGTCCTATAGTATCTAAAAGCCAGCCTACACCTAAATTGGCTGAAATAATAAGGATATAATTAGTTTCGATCCATATAATATGAAGAAAAAATGACAATTGAAGTGCTTTTAACGATTCACGAATAAAAATTAATAAGTTTAAACTAGGTTTAAACACAATAATTTAATCTTATGCCTACAAAACAACGATTCAAGCTGGCACAAGACCTTTCATTAACTATAATCAAAGTAAGCTACCCATTTGCACTGATTTAATAACAAGTTAGGTTGAAAATAGTAGATGCACTTACTAACTCCTCCACATAAGAAACCCACAGACACCAACCAAGACCCTTCATTTTCAGTTATGGGCCTGGGCAGTGGAGTTTGGTCAGGATCTCGTAGCTTCACTAGCACTGGTGAAGGCCAACCCAGGTTCATACCAGTGGTGAACACGCTTAGATTCACTGAAAAAGAAAATATTGCTGTTGATGACGATATTGATGGTACTGATGATTTTATTGATGAAGGTTTTGATAAAAATGATGATTATATTAACAGAACATCTGGTTCAATCTGCGATTCGATTGAATGTCTAGCGCATTCATTGAATGACACCATAATACTAGTATTAAATGACTCGGCCGAACGTCGATTGAACGATAGTCACTCAACGTCCAACTAGTTAGCGATTTGTAACATAGCCCTTTGAAGAAAGCGGAGGCGGACATGAAATCAGTCAGGTAATCGCACGTATTTCATTTTTTACTCACTGCGGTGCTATGCAGTCACTAAAACAAACATGGCGTCAAACAGCTTGCACAACTGATAGCACTATGTTAATATTTTGTCGATTTTATTTTCTTTAAAATGTTTTATTTGTAATAAAATAATATGACAGCGTGGCCTACAACTACCCTGTCAACGACTACTTAAAAAAATATACCATCCCATTTAAAGACTTCACTATAGTGACTTTTAGTCAAGACGTTAAACGTCACAGTCAACGTCTTGACGAGTTGTCCTTTAGTCATTCAATCAATGCGCTAGTCATTCAATCGAATCGCATATTGAACCAGATGACTGCGACATAATTAGCCACTAAACCACGCGTTCGGGCGGGCGCATATTATAAGTTGAGTCTAACTACGACTTCGAGTTTGATTTTAATGAATTCCTCAGCAATATTGTAAAAAAATGTTTATCCGCAGATAAACAAAACATAATTTTTACGTAACCAGTTTATTGACTTCAAGAACTGTTCCAAAAAAGTAAAAATAAAAGGGTCATATTGCCTCACAAAATGCGTCCAAATTTCGGAGGGCATTAGCCAAAGCTGCGAAGGTTAAAAACCTTTTATCCATTTTACAAGAAAATTACAATTATTACTAATATTTTATTAATCATTAATTAGAAAAACTACGTAGGAAAGATTGTTTTACGTTATGTTACTAATAAAACATTGGACCTAGCAAATAGCCTTTCCTAAGTCCTAACTAAATAAACACGACAAAATTGTAAAGAATTACTGCATAGCTTCAACATTACTAATTGTTATCTTCCACGCCTTATAATTTAACTATTAATTAGTTATAACTAATAAGGGATGGAAATAATATATTCTAGGAAAAAGTTTTTCGTTAACAAAAGCTTAAACCAAATCTTAATTTTCAGTGATTTACTCTTGCACGGTGGGTCCGCACCAACTTACTTTAACTATAACTGTAACTTTAACTATAACTACAGTGCAAAATATCAAATCTTTGGTTAAGGACGCCATATTTAACCATAACCGCTCATACCCACTTTTATCGATTTTTTTTCGTGAAAATTTGTTGTGTTATAAGAAAGATTTTTCCTGACGATTTTTATGGATAATTCAATATTTTAAACTCTCAATCCCATTACCTGTTGCTTTAATAAAAAAATAAACGCAACAGACATATGTTAACTTCTGTGGTCATAGTCAAGGTTAAAGTTAAGGTTAAAGCTAAGTTAGCCTTAACTATAACCATAACTTAAACTTTAAGCACGCCTCTGATGCAACCCATGCTTAATCTCTAGTTTATCATTTTCAAATTTGTTTCATTTTCCCCGTAGTTGCTGGCTGATGCTTGCTCTTATCAGTTGTATAATCCTCCACTTTCCTATTATTGATAACTTTGCACCACCGTGTGTAATATTACACGAACCATTTGCAGTCACTTTTGACCCCCTCATAATTCAGAAACTATTTCACATAAACGTGACAAATGTGGCGACTGACTGATTAATCTATAGATTAAAATTCTAACCCACTTCTAGATGACCTAGAAGGCTGAAATTTATGAAGGATAGAAATTTAGAAGGAAGGAATTCACTTCGTTAATTGTGTATAATCTCAAGAAAAATTTAAAAAATCGGTCAAGTGAGAATAGGGCCGAGCAAAAATAGGCAAAAATTTAGTTTTTTGTTAGGAAACCCCTTTTGAATATTTATTTTATGTTACTTTTATTATAAATTATGATAAAAATATATATAATTTAAAAAAAATTTTCTCACAGTTACAAAGACTTACGACGCCAAAAAAATAGAAGTATCAAGGTCATGACCTGGGATAACTGTTCACCTTCAGTGGATTCCGTCTCTCTCTCCGTCGACTCTAGAGGGAAATGAGGTAGCAGACAGGTTGGCAAACGAAGCGGTTGTCGACGGCATGCCTTATGCTATACTTCCTTACTATTCTGATGTTTTACCTGAGTTGAAAGTTAAAGTTCACAAGCTTTGGTTAGATTACTTTGATGGTATGTCTTCAAATAAGGGCATCTGGTATAGAACGTTACGGTCTTAGCCATTTTTATAAAGCCATTTTTATATCCTTGGTTTAGCTATAGTAAGTTTAGCAGAAATATTTTGGTGCTTGCATTTAGGATACGATCTGGACACATTCCATTGAATAAGTTTGCGTTTTTAATGGGGAAGAATGAGTCTTCAAACTGTGCTGTATGTGGGACTATTGAAGACGTCTATCATATTTTAGTGAAATGTGTTCGGAACGCATCATTTAGAGATAGTTTATCTAATAAGTTTATGTTTAATAGCGTAGGAGGTGTTAATATGGTACTCTCGGAGCCTTCATCTAATGATGCTATATGTTTATATAAGTTAGTTAAGTTTGGTTAAGATGTAAGAAATTGTTAAATTGTAATTTTGTAGCCTTATGAGGACGATATGGTCGCTTGTTTGTGAACCAAGTCCTAAATAAAGAAAAAAAAAGGTCATGACCCTTACGGCATAATTGTTAATTTTTTTGTATGTTACAACAAAGTGAATAATGCTATATCTCATATATTTGAAGAGCTATCAAAATTTTAAATATGCAGATCGATAGAGGAGAAAAAATGCTATCGGATGGTATATAAAGTGTACTTACGACAAAATGTCCCTTACAACATTTGAAATTTCCACTGTCGATATTAATAACTAGATGACGCCCGCAACTTCGTTGCGCCAAAATTCGTTTATCGCGTGAGAACCATACATTTTTCCGGGATAAAAGTATCCTATGTCCTTTCCCGGAACTCAAAGTATTCCATACCAAATTTCAGCAAAATCGGTTCAGCGGACAGACAGACGGACAGACAGACAGACAGACACACTTTCGCATTTATAATAAGTATTATATTAGTATGGATGTCGATGTTGCTATCATGAGTGCACTTAAAGGTGCAATGCTCTCGCTCTTGGCCTTGAAATTTTTGATAGCAATCTCATGATCAATCCTTAGTAAAGAAAAGTTTTTATAAAGTTTCTACAAAACGTTTAGTAATACAAACTTCTAATTCGGGTTTTCTGTATTTTAGTTCAAAAGAGAGTATTCAAAATTTTCCAAATTTGAAAGCTTGGCAGCCTTGATACCTACATCCTTGATACCTGTTTTGGAGCGCAGTGTGGTGTGGTGTGATATAATATTATTTATTTATTTTCTATTGACTTCATATTATTACTAGATGACCTGTTAGCTTTGTATCACTTAAATCCTAAATTCTCTCACCATGGTAACCTTCCCTGGACTTCTACAAATATTTTAAGACTAAAATTAGCTAACCTAACAAAATTTAAGATTATTTTTTAGATGAGGATTATATTATGCACCTACATTTTTGTGAAAACTGTTTTTGCTCCCCCGTTTAAGGACTTTAAGGTGGTTAACAGTTTATCGCAGTTGCTCCCTACTCCCTAGTCCCTAGATCATAAGAGGAATACGCTGTGTATTCTAGTTTTTAACTGTAATTTAGCGAAGGAGTCCTAGAACATTTTTTTTATTACTAACAAGCTAATTTTTTATAAGACAAACAACTTTTTTATCTGCGAAAAATCTTGAAAGTGGTAGCTAACAGAGATAGAAAGGATTTCATACTTTGATTTGATGGTCATCAAAAAAAGTTGTTTGTCTTAACAAATTGAATCTACTTATTTAAAAAAAATTAGCTTGTTAGTGATAAAAAAATTTGTTTTAGGGCTCCCTGACTACCTATACGGATTTGGCCTGTGCGTACGAATGGGGATTGTCCATTTTTTTACTCCGCCGTTTGTGAACCGATTTTCGAAATTTTTGTTTTGTTGTATTAGGTTTCACTCCAATTTAGTACCATGTTCACAAAAGTGGTGACCTGATGATGGGATCCATGAGTAATCGAGGGAACTCCTCGAAATTTATATGGAAACATAATATGGTGATTTTGGTTTTATGAGAAGCATCCTAAGCATATGCTACCAAAACACAAGATTTTGCACCGAGGTATACCATGGTTCCGAAGTTACTAAGAGAACTACGGATTCCTTATAGATACAAGTTTGGGGGTTTAGGCGCTGTTTTAAGAAATGAAAGCATATGCTACTATACAAATTACATTCATCATCATCATCATCATCATCATCATTACCACGTCAGGGTCACCAATGTCACCAAATTCAACCTTATCTCCAGAGCATAAGGAGCACATTTGACATTACTCCTAAGAAGTTAAAGTTGCTTCAATAATGTAATATTCTGTTTCACTTCGCCGAGATATTCTGGAAAACAACCTAATTTCAACCTTTTGCATTGCGTTTAGCGTTCATAGTATAATAACGCATCGCATCGCATATCTGCCAGGGCTGTCAAGCAAGCGGCGCGGCGGCGCGGGCCGGGTACTATGCACAGCACAGAATACAAATTACTCACGGAGCTGAGGTACTACGTGCGCTGCGTGTGCAACAAGTCGAGCGAGTGCCAGCCTATTGAAACTAGTCCGGTGACCGGCTACTTAGCACGTCACACGTGTTCACTTCGATTTTTTTTAATGTATTGTTTAAACTTATCTGCATGCTGATATTATAATATTTTGTAAGTGTGACTGTAATAAGATACGTAGAATAATATACAGGTGTATTATTCTACGTATAGTACGCGTTTGCTTACTAGGTAACTAAAAAGAGTGAAATTATTATTTTTAACAAAAATTAAAACCGACTTCCAAGGTAAAACAATAATAACGTCCTTATAATATGAACTAAAAAGTATTAAGTAAATAATTATTCCTATCTAATAGTGCCTTTTTCCGAATTCGGCTAAAATTCAACTATTTCTGTACTCAATCTTCATAATTTTGAAGTCGGTGCCAGTTCCAAAAGTTTCAAATATTCTGTCAGAGAACAGAATATTCATCTGGTACCGACTTCAAAATTATGAAGATCGAGTACAGAAATAGTTGAGTTTTAGCCGAATTCGGAAAAAGGCACTATTAGATAGGAATAATTATTTAATACTTTTTAGTTCATATTATAAGGATGTTATTATTGTTTTACCTTGGAAGTCGGTTTTAATTTTTTGTTATTGAACAAATATGTTTAACCTTAGTTTGACCTTCGATGGCGTTAAATTAGCAATAAAATAAGACTAACATTACGTTTCAAACTTTTGGTAAGCTTCTCGTATCAGCTTTCACATACTTAACGAGAACTTGCATTTGACGAACCAGCCATTATAAATAAGATTGAAAGGAAATTTAAAACATACTGCAGAGGTCAATTATTGGCCGCCGATGATGACGTCATAGCGAAACTTTAAAAATTTATTGAGAAAAAGCTAGCCAATGAATTTCAAAATTATTAAATTTATATTCTTAAAATACCCTATTTTAACGAAGAGATATATAAAAAGTACATGTGATTTTTTTTTTTGGACAATGCCCATTACTACTAAACACACTAGGCTGAATTACGCCTGCGTAAATTCCGCCGCATTTACGCCGCGTTTCAAACTCATAAGTACGGACGGAACGCGATAGACGACACACTATTACGTCGCGTTTTGTATGCGTTTGACATTTGCGGCGGAAACACGCCGGCGTAATTCAGCCTAGTGTGTTTAGACACAAAGAATTTGGCCTGTGTGTTGGTCTATCTATTACTCCGCTTTCCTGTTGGATTTGGTATTGTAAATTTTCATAAAAGTAGAATCTCTGAGGCTTCCTTTTGCTCATTTTTATTTATATTTGTTTTGACTGATTTAACCATAGGCGACGCCTTGATAATTTGGCTGTACCGATGCCGATTTTTCTCAGCAATGACTAAAGCTAAGAAACTAAAGTTCATTGTCAGTATTCATCATGTCTTTGTCCTTGAATTGCCCATAGCATAACACGATTGGACAACTTTTATAACACAGAATTATCAATCGAAAAGACCTCTGTAAAAAAAGGGATTCCTATTTTTCCAACAGAGGAGAGTGATTTAAGGTTCCAAAATTTGTACATAAATTGGTTGAAGCATACACTTTAATATGTGCATAGCTTATATGAAATGTATTTATGGTTTTTAAATTACGCGACAAAAACCATTTTGTCGCTTACGCCCTTTCCATTTTTTGCTGTTCCATTGCTTGTTTTCTATGAGAGGCCGGCCCGGCCTCTCATAGAAAACAAGCAATCTAAAACATATCCAACACGGTTTCTTACTTTAACGCGGCGTCACCTTAAGTTCTTGCGCACTATGATACTTTTATCCCTATCATTGTCGATGTTTCTTTCATTCTATCGTGGTGAAACCATTGAAGCATCGTCCATACTGAGCTAATATACCTCTAAAGTTTCTCGGAAGTACACTCTTATGTAGTTGGCTTAAAGATCCTTTAAGAAGTATTTTACTTCTGGACAATCCTTTCTTTCTGAATTCTTGTGAATTATTGACTTGAACATCACAATACATAATAATAATAATAATTAATGCCAAAATGTGTCTGTCTGTCTGTGTGTCTGTTACCTCTTCACATCCGCTGAACCGATTTTGCTGTGGTACCTATAGAAATACTTTGAGTCCCGGGAAAGGACATAGGATACTTTTTATCCCGGAAAAATGTACAGCTATCGCGTGATAAACGTTTTTTTTCGCAAGGGACTTGCTGGCGCCATATGGTTTATTCATAATTCAAATCACACAAATAAATCAAAGGTTCGCAGGTGTGTGTTAGGCCAGGGGTTCCCAAACTGTGCGCCGCGGCGCCCTGGTGCGCCGTGGGGAGGCAAGAGGGGCGCCGCGAGTCGATCCTCCATCATTCATTATCCATAACCACAAATATTATAAAATAAATTACAATATCAAATATGAATTATTATACAAGGCAGGCAGATGATTAAATATTTGTTTATAATTATTTACTTGCGTAACCCAACTATAATTATTAAAGGTGTTTATTTATGTATATTTTTGTAATGGTTAGGTAGAGTAGGGCGCCGTGACAAAATACTGACTTGTAAGTGCGCCGCAGGCTGAAAAAGATTGGGAACCCCTGTGTTAGGCGATAAAACTACTAAAGAGACGTATGAAGATACTCTTAGTCCCTGGTATATTCATAGAATAGTTTTTGTTGCGAAATAAATACTTTTTTCTCTCTTTTTGCGACATCTAAAGTCTAAACTATAGGTCTACCAGAATCTGATCAAAGAGAATATAATCACTACGTTTTAATCTGATGGCGAAATGTGACAAAATAAATTGACTCTAGCAATACCGGCCACCGGGGTAATAGGAATTAAACATTTTCGTCCTTTTTTATTCCTTTAGAGTCTTATTTTGTGTGTGAAACATGAAAATATAAAAATTTATCCAATGATCAAGGATATTTTTTGAAAATCTGCTGTCAAAAATTGCCATCAGATTCTGGTAGACCTATACTATGTTTGATAAATGATAATATATGGCGGAAGTGTTTACTGTATTAAAAAATACATTGTTTGGCACGATTTGTAGCAAAAAACTTTGTAAGAAAAATACGAAGCTCAAAGTATGATCAATCAACTTGTACCTACCCAATGATGTATTTAAAGTATTAATTAGCTACTACAATAGTTGAAATAAAACTTTTTATCCGTACTAATATTTTAAATGCGATGTGTATTGTCTGTTTGTCTGTCTATCCGCCTGACTGTCTGTTACCTCTATTTTGACGAAATTTTGAATGGATAAATCCATTCAAAATTTCTATAAATCCCGGGAAATGACATGATATTGCGCTTTTTATTCCAGAAAATTGTGCGGTTTTCGCGCTATAAATAAATTTCGGCGCAATTATAAATTGCAGGCATCATCTAGTAGTCATAATATATTCATTTGAAAATCAAATGTCGTTCATGAGCTTAGATATAATTTATAATAGCAGGGCAAAACATTTTCTTAGAATAACTTTAGTAGGTACTTCTTTGTACATGTTTACACAATTTGGATTGCAAAAATAAACAAAACAAGCCTTAAGACTAATTATTATTTAATTTATCTCATTTTATTGGCAATATTAAGGCTTGTATGATAGGATATTGAATAATATTAATATCTTGAGTAAATCATTTAGAAATGAAGGGAAACGTTAAAGATGTTTGTTAATAAAACCCCTTGTCAAGCAATACTTTTTAGTCAATTTTCTGGTAAGGAAAAATGGTGCCCTGGAAATACTTACTTTTCCAATTTCTAATTTAGTAAACAATAAAAAAATATAATCACCTATAATAACAAAACCATATTGTCTTATCGTATCTGCACTGGGCACTATGAACTTCATTGTCACTAAATTTTAAAAAATCAAAAAATTACAGTCTTCGTCAAAAATTAAAAAAAAATTTAAATTGGAATTCGATTTTCAAATTCGCGTAGCCATGACCGACAACCACTGACATTGCACAATCACTAATCTGACTCAACTGAGTGTTTCAACATCTGCTTCTGATATGTTTTTGCAAACTTTCTGCGAGTAAAAGGAACCCAAATTCAATATACTTAAATATTATATTTCTGTAGCATTGTCCTGTAGATTACGTTTATCAACATAATGCCTTACATAATGTGAACCTGCGAAGATTTCAAAAACTTGGTTTTATCCACGTGTCACCTGTTTCACTTGTTTTTTACGCACTAAGTATTATTTTGTGGGATAACTGTGTGGAAGCCAAAGGAAGACCTTCCGACCGAGCGAGGTGTTATTCCCGGTCAGGCCGAAGCCCACGTGATACATTTCAGCTGTCGTATATATACTGACGCGCTTAGAAAACTTCGATAGCGCGATGCAGGAATGTTAGGCGAATTGTGGGTACCGCCACATCACTCCCCCCCCGAAGACCGGAGGTCGAATCTTGAAGTCTTGTTCGCTTGAGTCGCCAGTGCCAGTGAGGTCCAGTGAGTCGGAACTGTTGCAGTGAGTCCCAGTGAGTCGGAACTGTAAGCTGCTGCACGGGATCCAGTGAGTCGGATAGCGCCGTGCGGGGCCGATGCTACGTGCTGAACAGGAGAGATGTGCTCTGCTTGCTGACCGGTCGGTGTAGTGAGAAAGCCCGATGATGCCGATGCGGAGTCGCCCAGGCCGCGGTACGTTGCGGCTAGTGGACGATGTACCCGATGAGGCGATGCTGGCTGGCGCGGTGCGGAGGGGCAGGGAATGATGATGATGAAGGAGGCATGTTCTGTCGAGGGTCACCAATGTGGGATATAAGTGTGGAGGCCAAAGGAAGATCTTCTGACCGAGCGAGGTGTTATGCCCGGTCAGGCCGAAGCCCACGTGATACATTTCAGCTGTCGTATATATACTGACGCGCTTAGAAAACTTCGATAGCGCGATGCAGGAATGTTAGGCGAATTGTGGGTACCGCCACAATTTAAAATTTAAAATTCAGATTAGATTTTCATACAAAACTATCATAACCTACAAACCTTGGTTAATCTACACTTAATCCTAAAATCAATCATATTGCCTATGCTTATTTTTGGAAACCTGGCTTGCGAACCAAAATTTGGCATCCTAAAAGAATGTAAAAGTATTAATTAAGAACATCTGAGGGCAACATCTTGTACCTAAATGAACGCACGTGTACAATGTACAGTATGACCACGAGTAAGTTCAATTTTTAAAAAGAAATTGCCAAGAACTATTATCAAAATATGACTTTTACTGTACTTGTTTACATGCAATTTAAAAGGAAAAAGATATTATTGATAATAATACATCTCAATGTTGATAATCACTTGATTAAATAAAAATTTTGTGTTATGAACATCTGCTGATAAGGATATTTTTGTATGGTTAGTAATACTGAATAATCCTGTAAACAAAAATTATTTTTACATTATTTTTAACAAAAAAAAAATTAAGACTGACTTCCAAGGTAAAAACAATAGTAATATTATGAACTAAAAAGTATTACTTAAATAACTCTTACTCTTTAATAGTGCCTTTTTCAGAATTCGTCTAAATCTCAAATATTACTGTACATACTACAGTCTTCATTACTTCGAAGTCGGTGCCAGCTAATTTAATCGTGAGTTCAGTAAATGTCAGAATATCTGAAACTTTTGGAACTGGTACAACAAAATATCACGAAAAGTACCAATAATTGGGTCATAGTGTGATGACCAATGATATGATTATGGTTGTGATGATGATGACCAATCAAATTGATGTGTTAGCTTATGCTTTTAGTTGTTTAAACAACGCCGAAATCCCCGAACCTGTACCTATAAGCATTCAAAAGTTCTGTTCGGTACCTTCGGATCCAGGGTATGACCTGGTACGAAATCTTACTTTTTGGTAGCATTTACCTCGAATGCTCAGAAAAATCAAAATCACTATATGTTTCCATACAAATTCCAAGGAGTCCCTTCGATTCCTCAAGGATCCCATCATCAGATCACCACTTTTGTGAACATGGTACCAAATTCGAGTTGAACCCTATACAACACAAAAAGAATTTTGAAAATCGGTCGACAAACGGCTGAGTGATCGGTCAACATACATAAAAAAAATACAGGGTGTAACAAAAACAAGTGATAATACCTTAGGGTGTATACGTGTTCCCTGTAGAGAGTTCACTGTGAAAGTAGCAGCGCTGAAAGACCAAATTTTTTTTTCACTTTTGTATGGGCAAGGGCCTGAGCGTCACGAGTTTCCCCATACAAAAGTGAAAAAAAAATTTGGTCTTTCAGCGCTGCTACTTTCACAGTGAACTCTCTACAGGGAACACGTACACATCCTAAAGTATTATCACTAGTTTTTGTTACACCCTGTACATACAGCCGAACGTCCTTTTTGGAAGTCGGTCAAAAACTATTTTAAAACTAGATAAAATTATAATTTATTAATAAAAGTCGTTTTTAGGGTTCCGTACCAAAGGGTAAAAACGGGACCCTATTACTGAGACTTCGATGTCTGTCCGTCTGTATGTCCGTCTGTCTGTCCGTCTGTCTGTCCGTCTGTCTGTCTGTTTCCAGGCTGTAACTCAAGAACGGTAATAGCTAGAAAGTTGAAATTTTCACAGATTGTGTATATCTGTTGCTGCTATAACAACAAAATATACTAAAAACAAAATAAAATTAATATGGCTCTATATCAATAATAGCAACAGGTAGATACTTGAATTTTACTCAAGGTCCTTAATTTTATGTGCACTTTAATATTTAATAATAATATTAAAATAAAATTAAAAAATTAAGGGGGGCTCCCATACAAAAAACACAATTTTTGGGCTAATTTTGCTCTATAATGGTACGGAACCCTTAGTGCGCGAGTCCGACTCGCTCTTGGCCGATTATTTATTACCAATAAAGGATTTTGCGCACTTGACACTGAATTTTAATTGATAACAAGAGTGACTTTCATTTTTAGTTCACGTGCAAAAATGGCTAAGTATCATTATCCATTATTAAATAGCTCCTTAGATCCAACAGTCTTACCCCCGAAACTCATTTTGATTTACGAGTCAGATTAGCCCCCAAATTGAGCCGCAGCATGATCGTGCGCTAGTATAGCTGCCAGGAGTCGGAAAAGCCGTTGAGATCGAATCAATTCCAAATTGAGCCGCAGCATGATCGTGCGCTAGTATAGCTGCCAGGAGTCGGAAAAGCCGTTGAGATCGAATCAGTTCCAAATTGAGCCGCAGCATGATCGTGCGCTAGTATAGCTGCCAGGAGTCGGAAAAGCCGTTGAGATCGAATCAGTTCCAAATTGAGCCGCAGCATGATCGTGCGCTAGTATAGCTGCCAGGAGTCGGAAAAGCCGTTGAGATCGAATCAGTTCCAAATTGAGCCGCAGCACAATTTTACGCTAATATTATGTATCTGAAGTAGCAAAAGCTAAGTATCGTGCTGAATCGATTTTCGATTCGATTCCGATTCTGTCGGGAGACGGCTGATGGTCTCACAGTATTAATAGATAGGTGTGGCACTTTTTTTATGAAAAAAGGGGGCAAACGAGCAAACGGGTCACCTGATGGAAAGCAACTTCCGTCGCCCATGGGCACTCGCAGCATCAGAAGAGCTGCAGGTGCGTTGCCGGCCATTTAAGAGGGAATAGGGTAATAGGGGAGGGTAGGGATGGCAAGGGAGGGAATAGGGGAGGGTAGGGAAGGGAATAGGGTAGGGGATTGGGCCTCCGGTAAACTCACTCACTCGGCAAAACACAGCGCAAGCGCTGTTTCACGTCGGTTTTCTGTGAGAACGTGGTATTTCTCCGGTCGAGTCGGCCCATTTGTGCCGAAGCATGGCTCTCCCACGCTTACACCTTCTCACCGACCCACATAATATGACATACCCCATGCTTTACTAACTGAGGCACATCCTCAACTTTGGTCACCCAGGTTTCCCCTGAAAAAAATAGCCGTTTGCTAATAAATCATTCACACATACACAGGCGTTATAGTTATACAATGTATGGTGGTTAGTAAAGCTGATCGCACATTTACAAGCACCGCACGCGCCGTACGCGTCAAACGCACTAGTTCAGAAAATGCGGCGCGTACGGTGCGGACGAATGTGCTAGATGCACATCACTTCATTCACCAACGTTAAAGGAAAATTGCTTCATACACAAGTACTAGAACATTACGGCAACCTTGGAAACTTTGTCAAAGATTGTAGCCAATTTTTAGCCATAGCATTTGTTTGTGTGTCACTCAACTTATCACTTATTGCTTGCGGACTGTATATTTAGATGTAGATGAAAGTAAAATATATAATTATTACGTTTTTGAAAATAGATGTTGCACCCCAGCCGGGGTGGTTTCATTGAAGGAAGTGTCAAGTCGAAGGAAGTCCGGTGTTGCAAGTCTTTCTGTGTTGCTAGATAACATGACCGGAAGACGTCTTGACGTAGGCTGGATTGCTTGTTTTGCCCGTTAAAAAGGAATAACCGTGTATGGTTTTTCTAAATTGCGTAATCGCGTACAGCATTCTGCTTTGTCACAATCGTTTTTCTACTTCTGAGTGAGATCTTCCTTTTTAGGAATTTTGCATCTCTATGTAATTGTTTTACAATCTCAATTTGTATGTTTTTTTCAATGTTTTACCATTAATTATATTTCTGTTTTATATTATTTTATTATTTCACTATACTTATTTATTTCTTCTAATATTTATATCACATCACAATTTACATTTCTTTCTGTATTTTACCTTGTATTGTGATAAAAAAATACCTAATAAAACATCTTATTTTTTTCATCAGTTTAACTGTTATTTGACACAGTGGTGTCAAATAACAGTTAAACTTGTTCTTACTGTTATTATTGTCTAAATTTTATGTGGATAGTAGCGAAAGAATGTAAGTAATATTAATTTTATCCACCTCTGTTGAAATTGTGTTAATAATTTTACTTGCCTTTCTTACCCTTTTTTCAATCTATTTTCTCTACGTGTTTATTCAAATACTTACATACTTACATTTAATTTTTCCTTTTCAACTTTCTAAAATACTTGCTTGTAAAATTTCACAAAAGTGTCTAAGGATGTCCACTCATCTGCAATTATATAGATTATAGGTATCCTTTGGTAGGTTGCCGATGAAAAATATTATAATGCGGTAATTGGTATGAAGTTCATGTGCCATATTCATAGCAAACTGTGCATAGTATGAACAGTTTGCTAAGTTAGTTATAAGAAACCAGTTCACAGTTCTTTTGCGATAGATGGTCATTGGTCACTATCGTTTTTGAGTTGTCCAATTTCACTGATTTTGCCCCCGTCCAAATACAGAAGTTCTATGATGGTTTTGCTATAGATAAAGCCCATTCTTCAGAAAAAGCAAGAATAATTTTGATGGCTGGAATAATTTGAATAGTTATTCAAGTTTCAAGTAAAAATATTTTTATTTCATAAATATCACATCAGCTTTTACATCCGTGTATCATATCATTAATTCTTACAAATAATATTAAATTAAACTTAACTATAAAGCACTGTCCGGACATTTCTTTACATCGTCGCTATTATTTTGTAAAGATTTTTGTATCTCATTGAATGTCTTGCCTTTGGTCTCCGGTAAGAATGCAGCTATTAGAATTATTAATAATATAGTAATACCACTGAAGATGTAATAAGTTATAGCTGGACCGAAGAAATTGGATATTACTACGAAATATTTTGTAGTTAAGAAGATGAAAAATGTTACGGTTGATAATGATATTGAAAAGCCAAACGCTCTGCTAACCCCATCAAATATTTCTGCTGCTATCAGCCAAAAGAGAGATCCGATTCCTGTAAAAAAGACAAATAAAGAATAAATTAAATTATGGGATGACAAAAAAAAATTGAGGCTTTGAAAATAATGATCGAAAGAATCAACGTGTAAATCTAAAACCATAGCTTTATACAGCATAGTAGCACCTCAAGTACGCAAGGCAAATTCACAGGAAATAATAATCTAATTTGAAATGAAATGCCGTTTTAAAATTAAAAGCAAAATAGCAATATCTTAATGTATCGACTATAATATTGCTATTTATTTTTGAAAGATACTGTAGGAATGTAGGTAGGAATGATATTATTATTAAAGCTAGTTGATGCCCGCAACTCCGTTTATCGCGCGGGAACCGTACATTTTTCCGGGATAAAAGTAGCCTATGTCCTTTCCCGGTACTCAAACTATCTCCATACCCAGCAAAATCGGTTCAGCGGCTTGGTCGTGAAGAGGTAACAGACAGGCAGATAGACAGATAGACGGACAGACAGACGGACTTTCGCATTTATAATATTAGTATGGATGTAGTAATATTATTTTCGAAGTACACCAATAACTCACCGACACTATAGCAATAAATGACTAAAATGAAGGATATAATCGGCAGATAGTTGACAAAACCCGTGATGATGTAGCCTTCAGGCTCAGTAATTTTGAAGAATGTGCCCAGACCAACCTGAAATACACAAGAAATATACATACATAAGTAATACTTATAACACAAGATTCTTCAGGCGTTTAATATTATTTAAAACCAAAATCATTTTAAAACGAAACTTAATAGTCTTCTACCTATTTTTTTAATATTTTACACGAATATTACAGCTGAACAATCTACAAAACCCTAACATGATGTAAATATGATGTACTATCTAAGAAATTGATTCATAGGACCTACGTTATTGGTTCGGGTTATGTCAATTCAATTTTAGTCTGTCAGTTTGGGTTTGGCATACTAGGAATCAATTTCTTCAATGGCACATCAAAAAGAGAGACATATAAATTCTAGGCTGCTATTGCTGCAGATTTTTTTGAGTGATATTAGCTATAGAATATCTATTTTAAAATACAATCTTTATGTATGTTTTCATCGCTTACCATTCCAACAAAATATCCCATAAGTGACCACATCAAGATCGTCCTTCTTCCAAAATTACTGGTGATTGGCGTCGCGCAGAAACTGGCTACAACTTGGATGACTCCCATAATAACCGACGCTATCTCTGGCTTCACACTCACTTTGGTAGACTCTAGAATAGTCTGGAGGTATATTGAGAGGGCGTTGAAACCTATCAGTTGTCCTCCTATACCCAGCATGAGGCTCAGAGCGAGGGATTTCTGGAAAGTTCTATTCCTTATCAAAGTGAGTTTGCTAACATCTAGTTTTTCTTCTTGTGCTTTGTCGTAGCCGTCTAATTCTTCTTTTACTTGAAGATCTGATGTTCGGATCAGTGTGAGTACTTCTTTCGCTTCTTCTGTACGGCCTGAAAAAAAAGATTTTGAATTTGGAATTCTAATTCTTGACCTATCAATATGAACATAAATTATGACGATTGCTTGGTAATTAAATCCCACCAAAACATGAAATGTAAAAGGAGCCAAGCAAAATATTGCATAGCCATTCAATACTTCTGTCGTAAAAAGTTTTCAGATTACATTCAAGCCAAGCCTTCAACTTATTTTGTAATTTAAGTCAACATTCAGTAAATGTATCAATAGATTTCTTTATTTTATAATTATTATAGTGGCTTGGCAATGAGCACTAGAGAAATAATCAGCTACTAATTGGATTTATTGGGTACCATCAGCCGCATGCGTCGTTACATATATTATTGAAACACTTTACGCTTGCCGTCTGTGTAAGTATGAACTCCTCCCAATATGCAGTTTTATATTTGTTTCTATTGTGCTCATTGCCAAGCCACTATAATAATTATAAAATAAAGAAATCTATTGATACATTTACTGAATGTTGATTTAAATTACAAAATAAGTTGAAGGCTTGGCTTGACTGTGATCTGAAAACTTTTTACGACAGAAGTATTGAATAGCTATGCAATATTTTGCTTGGCTCCTTTTACATTTCATGTTTTGGTGGGATTTCATTTCTTTTTTGATGTTTTTTTTTTCTTTTCTTTTCAGGTCACGTTATAACTTTTCTGTACTTAGCTTAGCACCCATTCCCTATCTCCCTTAATATATTTTTTCTTTGAGGCTTCGTTAGTTCTATAGGTGGACAACGTAACGTAAATACTTCTGAGTTCTGAGTCGATTATTATGTTCATCCATACTTCCATACTTCCATACTCTAATATTATAAATGCGAAAGTGTGTCTGTCTCTCTGTTACCTCTTCACGCCCAAACCACTCAACCGATTTTGCTGAAATTTGGCATGGAGATACTTTGAGTCCCGGGAAAGGACATAGGATACTTTTTATCCCGGAAAAATACACTGTTGTAAGCGCCTCGACGTTCTTCGCAGTAAAGGAGCACACCTTATTTCATGCGATAACTTAAAATTCCCATATTATATCGAGCAAGTAAGGAGTTAATATCTCAGTACTCATTAGTGATTAGTGATTACATTTATAATATTTAAATCGAATTTTTTATTGTTTCATTATTAACGTTGTTAATATTATTTATTTAATTAATACCACTTCATTAAGTTACAAACATAAAAATCTTTTATTTTATTTAATACTTAAAGTATTATATTATTATTTTTCAATTTCAGTTTTTAGGTTTCCTGCCCAAAGTCTTCGCTGTCTATCCGTCGTACATCCGTATATCACTAGGCTGGATCTCGAGAACCGCAATAGCTAGATAGTTACGATTTTCACAAATTATGTATTTTTGGTGTCGTTATATAAGCTAATAGTGTAATCAAAATAAAATAAATTATTAAAGGGGGGCCTCATACAACAAACACGATTTTTTCCCCTATTTTTGCTCTATGTCCATAATGGTAAGACTAAGGTTTCTGAAAATTTCAGGAAACGCTCACTTTTATGTTAACTTTAATAATTAATAATAAAAATTAAATAAACTTATTTACGGTACGGAAAGGGTTCCGTACATAGGGATGTACGCCAGTCCGACTCGCACTTGGCCGGTTTCATAATGTTTCCTTTAATTGTGAATAAAGACCTATCCGGGTACCAAATTTCAAGGTTCTAAGTCTGCTAGAAGTACCTTAGAATTTTGATGATCTGTCAGTCAGTGACAAAATGTAGTAACTTTGACCATCCGTAACTACTAAACTATTTATCTAAATTTCATGTAACTTGGACGTTAAGCTAGTTCTAATACTTGCTCTTAGTGACCGAAATTTTAAATCCCTAGCTTTGTTAACATCTAAGATAAAGAGGATGTGAAATAGCCGCGAACCGCTTCGAGAAAAGTATGGTACGGCCGTGCCTTTGCTAAAAAGCTTGGCTGGGGCACTGCCGTGCCCCCAGATGAAGAAATCGACTATTGACATCGTTGGAAATCGATTATTATAGTTATTTTAGATCTATGATCTAGGTGATTATCTAGAATAGCAGAAGTTTAGGCTATATATTGCATATTTATTAAAAATTCACTACAACATGATGACATCAAAACTATTTTTATTTCCATATTTCTTAAAGAAACACCTTTGTGGTTTTTTTTTTCTAAAAATAGTTTGGTGTTAACCGCAATGTCGTAATAGACAAACATAACAATCTCTAAATATTATATACGTTGCGTAGAAATCCTTTTTTCGCACTAGAACCGTACATTTTTCCCGGATAAAAAGTATCCTATGCCCTTTCCCGGGACTGAATTCAAAGTATCTCCATACCAAGTTTCAGCAAAACCGGTTCAGCGGTTTGGGCGTGTAGAGGTAACAGACAGACAGACTGACAGACCCACTTTCGCATTCATAATATTATCATTTATTAAGTATATTAGGGATTTCTGCTTGTAGCTGATGGAAAATAGGTTTTTTTATAGTTTGTTCGTTCTAAGATGATATGGGTGACAGTTCTCATATTCCTTGCTACGGATTTTTTTACAAGAAAACAAAAAAAAAATCAGTATGTAATAAATTATATTCCATCTACAAAAATAAATGTTTCCTGTAATTGTAAATGAATAAAAATGAAAAGTTGCTAAATGCTAACTTATTGATATAAAATTATAAATATTAACTTTGAAATAGGAGTATAAAATTATTGTTACGAAAATATTTGAAAAATGTCAGATGCATGAAACGGAACTTATGTCAATAGAGATTGACACAGTTGAATCGAAATCAAATCGATAAAAAAGGGCGGCCATCTTAAATCGCCGGCGTCACTCTGAAACATCAGTACGAAATCGATAATTTCGATTGCAATTCCTTTACGAGGTGATTCGATATTTTTAAATTATTCGATTAATTTTTTTAGGTAACTTCCCTACTATTGTCAATTATAATGTGTCACGCATATCATCATAAAACGAACAAACTATAGTTACGGTATTTCTTAACAAAATGGTTTTTGACGTGTAATTTAAAAACCATAAATATATTTCATTTATATGCTACGGAGTACGGGCAAATTATAGTGTATGCTTGAACTAATCTATGTACAAATTTTGGAAACTTAAATCACTCTCCTCTTATGGCAAAATTAGAACCCTTATTTTTATAGAGGTCTTTTTTGTTAAATTATATTATTCTGTGTCATAAAAGTTGACCAATCGTGTTATACTATGGGCAATTCAAAGATAAAGACATGATGAATACTGACAATGAACTTTAATTTCTTAGCTTTAGTCATTGCTGAGAAAAATCGGCATCGCTACAGCCAAATTATCAAGGCGTCGCCTTAAAGAAAAGATGCTCAGGCGTTTTACTACAGAGGTGAAAATCACGATAAGACTATTAAACTATTTATAAAAACTCACCCTTAGAATGCAGATAATAAGGGCTATCAGGCAACAAGAGCAGTGGTACAGTAGCAACTATAGTGATCCCAGTGAGAACAGCGTTGAAGACGATGTAAGACGTGAATGGACCCACAGAGAGGGAGACCACGATGCCCAGGGAAGAGAAGATCTGGAAAAGAGTGCCGAGGGTCCCGCGTCGTTCTTTCTGGAACGAGAAATTAGTAAGATTTAAAACAATAATATCTATGGACGCTTCACACCACGTCAGTCTGCCCCGTGCTAAGTACCTGAAGGACCTGTATTACAGGTACCAGACAACGGAAATATATTTAATACTTCTATACTATACTTATATAAGTAATATTATTTAAGACTTTTATTATATCATACACATATTCCATGACCCAGGAACATTGAAAAACTTTTTGTTCCGTCGGCGGGATTCGAACCCGCGACCCCCGGCTTGAGCTGCCACACACTCTTAACCATTGAGCCACAGAGGTCGTCATAAACAAACAATAATTATTTAAAATAATGATATAATTGAGTTGAGTGTTTATACGCTAACTATAATCCGCGCGGAACTAGTTGGCCGCGCCTTGGTAGGTAGGTATGTGAGCGGTGGGACGGAGAGGCGGGGCCGCTTGATTTTGGCAGTTCTAAGCAGTCTGGCTAGTTAAGACAAAAAACCGGCCAAGTGCGAGTTGGACTCGCCCATGAAGGGTTCCGCAGCAGCAATAACGTATTTGTATGAAATTATAAGGTTTTTGATTTATTAAAATATTTCATTTTTGATATACTTAGGATGCTTCTCATAAAACCAAAATCACCATATGTTTCCATATAAATTTCGAGGAGTTCCCTCAATTACTCATAGGTTCCATTATCAAATCACCACTTTTGTGAACATGGTACCAAATTGGAGTGAAACCTAATACAACAAAACAAAAATTTCGAAAATCGGTTCACAAACGGCGGAGTAATGGTTGAACATACAAAAATAAAAAAATAATAAAAAAATATCCATAGCCGAACATATCTCAGGAACTACTGGTCCGATTTGAAAAATTCTTTCAGTGTTAGATAGCCCATTTATTGAGGAAGTCTATAGGCAATATTTTATCACGCTAATACTAATAGGTGAATGTGAAAAAAACTGGGGAAATTATTTGAAAGGGCTTATCTCGCGAACTACTGGAGCAATCTTTATGTTATTTGGCACAGTCCACAGATAAGAAGTAGACCACGTGAAGGATCATAATTTTTTCAGTAGCTATATATTTTATACCCGTGCGACGCCGGGGCGGGTCGCTAGTATTAAAATAAATCAAAAACCTTATAATTTCATAGAAATAATTCTTATTGCTGCTGCGGAACCCTTCATGGGCGAGTCCAACTCGCACTTGTCCGGTTTTGTGCCTATTTGAAGCGCAATCAGCGCTCCAATGCGGGATAA
Organism: Lysandra bellargus; assembly: GCA_905333045.1. NCBI lineage: Eukaryota > Metazoa > Arthropoda > Insecta > Lepidoptera > Lycaenidae > Lysandra > Lysandra bellargus. The sequence continues at coordinate 12,553,508 of HG995324.1, read as the reverse complement.
GGGAACCAAATCTGACGTAAACATGACGTTAAAAAGTCGCCATATTGACGCTGATAGCAGTAGTGAGAGTACTTGGAACTAATACTAGTTTCTACCACTGCACCGTAGTGATTATATTCTCTTTGGTTTCTACAACCAATAGCGATTGAGCGGCCATTTGCAAGTTACGTCAGATTTAGTTCTCTTCCCCCACATTGGGGTTTTTTTTTATGCAATAAGGGGGCAAACGAGCAAACGGGTCACCTAATGGAAAGCAACTTCCGTCGCCCATGGACACTCGCAGCATCAGAAGAGCTGCAGGTGCGTTGCCGGCCTTTTAAGGGGTAATTAAGGGGAGGGTAGGGAAGGAAATAGGGAAGGGTAGGGAAGGGAAAAGGGTAGGGGATTGGGCCTCCGGTAAACTCACTCACTCGATGAAACACAGCGCAAACGCTGTTTCACGCCGGTTTTCTGTGAAGACGTGGTATTTCTCCGGTCAAGCTGGCCCATTCGTGCCGAAGCATGGCTCTCCCACGTCAAATGCTGAATCCGCTTCAAATATGCACAAAAAACAGCTGGGTATCTTATGTCCAGCGTAAGTTTGTATAATGGAGGTCAGTGACATAATCCAACCAAATGACAGGGGTCTGTTAACTGTCCATGAATCAATTTTCTTTGATGGTACAGCTACATATCCTGCGCTTGAGTTGACAGTTAGTTTGAAATAAGGATCAAGTTGTTAGTATGGTTTCACGTAAAATATTAACATAATGAGAAGCATGATTCAATAATTGTAACACAGTATCGTAAACTACAGGGAAAATGAAGCGAAAATTAACGAAAAATGTAGAAATTGAAAATCTTGTAGTGATAGCTGATTAACTGGTTCTTACCATATGATTGGGTATCAAAAACTTGAGCATTATTTAAGTGATTCAAAGTTATCATAAACCATCATCTTTAGATAAAAACAGTCATATTTTATACGTTTTTTAGTAAGTATTAGTAAGGGAGGCCTAGAACATTTTTTTTTTATTACTAACAAGCAAATTTTTTGTGAGTAGCTTCATTTTGATAAGACAACAACTTTTTTATCTGCGAAAAATCTTGAAAGTGGTAGCTAAGGGAGATAGAAAGGATTTCATACTTTTAATACATAACTATATATATATATATATATATATATACAGGGTGTCCCGTAAATCGACGATAAGCCTTAAACCAGTGATAGGCCAGGTTACAACAGTTCTCAAAAAAATTTAAAAAAAAAAGTCCAAGTAATGTGTCCCAAAAAATACAAAGCTTTAAAAAAAATCGGAAAATCGACATCTTGTGGCGGTTTTTTAGTTCCCGGCACTACAAATTTCTACTTTTTTTGTTTTTCTTTTTTTGTATGTAATCCTGAATAATGCTTTAGTAAACTGGTACCTAAGATTTAAATCAAACGACTCCGACTTGAAAGGAAATGAGGCTTTTTGCCCAAAACAATTATTCGAATTAAATAGTTTGCTCGACTTTAACCGACTGTACTGAAAAAAAAATGTACCACGCTTGTTTGGCAAGTAATTTTAAAAGTTGGCGCAGCTAATAAGGATTCCAAAATGGTATGACACTTGCTAGATCATTTCTTAAATTTTGGACAATATTGATTTTTTTAAAGGAACTCAGTTTTCGACAATTTTTTCTTACTTACTTAAAATTATTCAAGTGCACCCAAGACTTTCTTCTAAGTGATATTATGATTTGTATGAGACGGAGAGAAACATTCAACGAGTGTAAGGGAGATAAAATCTAAGAAGTAAAAGAATATCACGGGCCACGGGGGCCATAGTGTCTCATTACTTTTAACTTTAGGAAAGGTGTTTTAGGATTTAGGAAGCTTTTAATTGAAACAAATTTTTGGAGTCTAAAATATTTTATTACATTATAACAAATGTTCAAACTGCCTCCCACCAGCATGAATGCAAGCTCGACATCTTTTTAAAAAAGACCGCTTTATCAGACGGGCAAATCTGCCGTTATTAACTAATTCAGCTGCTCGAGTTAATTGTTGTCGCAGTTCAACTAGATTTTCAATTGGCTTTGTATACACTTTTTCTTTCACAGCTCCCCAGTAAAAAAAATCTAGCGGATTTAAATCAGGTGAACGGGCTGGCCACGAAATGGTACCAGACCGCCCTATCCACCTTTCTGGATATTCAGCATCTAAATAATCTCGCACTGGACGGGCATAGTGCGCCGGACAGCCGTCTTGCTGGAACCACATGTCTCTGTAAATGTGCAGAGGTACGTCTTCTAATAAATTTGGTAAATGATTTCTTAAAAAGTCCAAATAAATGACGCCATTCAAGGTTTCTGGCAGCTCAAAAGGTCCGATGATTCTCCCGTTTAGAATCCCGGTCCACATGTTTATTTTGAATCGATACTGGGATTTATCCTCTCTCATCAAATGTGGATTATCTACATGCCACTCATGTAAGTTGTGTAGATTCATGTACCCATCTTTTTTAAAAGTGGACTCATCGGACCATAAAATTTTATCTATGAATTGTGGATCTTCCCGGTGTCTTTGTAACATCGTTTCACAAAACGTTACTCTTGGGAGATAGTCCCGGGGTAGTAAAGTTTGTACTCGCGTGACGTGGTATGGGTGGAGCTCATGACTTTTCATAATTCGATGGGCAACACTTTTGGGCACTCCTGTGCTTTCTTCGATTTGTCGTGCTGAAGTACTTGGATCTTCTGCGACTGTTCGTAGTACGATGTCATCGTAAGGCAAGCGACTTCTTCCTTCACTGTGTACTTGGCTTGGGAATCGTCCCTCTGAGAGTGAACGGTGCAAATTCAAAAAAACTCGATAATCGGGATGACGAGCAGCGTTTGGGTATCTTTGGCGGTAAAGCCTAGCTGCAGCATTGGCATTGCATCGGCATTCACCATAAATGAGATGCATGTTGGCATATTCCTGTGCGGTGTATATATATATATATATATATATATATATATATATATATATATATATATATATATATATATATATATATATATATATATTATATAACTATTAACCTACCAATATGCAAAAAATCAGCTGGTTAGGATTCCGTTTTAGGGTTCTGTAATCAACAAAACTTGGTTGATTACGGTATTGGTAGGTTAATATAGTTATATAATTTAGGAGTAACAAGTTGAACAACCTGCAAATAGAACAATCCATATTTGAGGAACATCAAATCAAGGTATGAAATCCTTTCTATCTCTGTTAGCTACCACTTCCAAGATTTAAAAAAAGTTGTTTGTCTTATCAAAATGAAGCTACCCACAAAAATTAGCCTGTCTATACTTATTATAAAACAAAGTCGCTTTTTTTCCCTCATTTCCCTTTGTTCCCTTTAATCTTTAAAACTACGCAACGGATTTTGATGATTCTTTCAGTGTTAGATAGCCCATTTATCGAGGAAGGTTATAAGGCTATATTTTATCACGCTAAGACTAATAGGAGCGAAGAAATAGAGGAAAATGGGAAAAAAAACAGGGAAAATTATTTCAAAGGGCTAACTTGAACGCGCTAATCTCAGGAACTACTGGTCCGATTTGAAAAATTCTTTTAGTGTCAGATAGCCCATTTATTGAGGAAGTCTATAGGCAATATTTTATCACGCTAAGAAAGGGAAATTATTTGTAAGGGCTTATCTCGCGAACTACTGGAGCAATTTTTATGTTATTTGGCACAGATAAGAAGTAGACCACGTGAAGGATCATAGGCTATCCATTTTAATCATTTTTTCAGTGGCTATATATTTTATACCCGTGCGACGGCGGGGCGGGTCGCTAGTTAGTAATAAAAAAAAATATTATCCTAGGGCTCCCTGACTATATACCTACTTAGTTTTTATTAAGATTCCGTACCCAAAGGGTAAAAACGGGACCCTATTACTGAGGCTTCGATGTCTGTCTGTCTGTCTGTCTGATTCCAGGCTGTATCTGGAGAACCGCTGTAGCTAGACTTCTGAAATTTTCACAGATTGTGTATTTCTGGTGCCCCGATAACAAAAAAACATTAATTAAGGAGGGCTCCCATACAATAAAAGATGTGATTTTTTTGGCCTCTTTGGCTCATAATCCATAATAAAACCATTTGGACGCTTGAAATTGTTACAAAGTCTTCAATTATAATATGTGTACTTTAATATTTGATAATAAAATTGCAATAAAATAAATAATTAAGAGGGCTCCCATACAAAAAAAAATATTTTTTTCCCTACTTTCGCTCTATAACGGTACGGAACCCTTTGTGCGCGAGTCCGATCGCACTTGGCCGATCTTTTTTTAGTAGTCGTTTATTGCGCTATGAAAATTAATATCTCATCTAGATGATGTCATTACCAAACCGCTTTATTTGTTTTCATAGTCAAATTAAACCACAACATTTATTTATAGGCAATTCCTCTGCTATTTTCGAAGCAATTTAAAGTTTTTTTGATCATGTAATGGTCATGTAAATTGCCATCTTCCGCCATTATCCACTTTACATGGTATTGTTGGTTGATCCATATACGCAACAGGATGACGTGCGTTGGTGGCTAACAAATAAAGGACCGAAGAAATTATAAAGGGGTTTAAATTAGCAATAATGTAGGTATAGCTTAAGACACAGCCTACGAAGTAAAGCACACAACAATCAACATGGCTCATCCTCAACTCTTAGGGTCTTAACACACTAGGCTGAATTACGCCGGCGTAATTTACGTGGCCGAAATTACGTTCAGCCGCTTACGTCTGATGCGACACACTATAAATTACGCGAAGAGCCGAAATTTCGCGGCGTAATTTCCGTTGCGGAACGCGCGCGTAAGTGAGTATTTAAAATTCTCAGATGTAATGTGAGTTAAGGTTGGATTTGCTATGTTCGGTTTTGATAATTCCGTCGCGTATAGTATAGTGTGTTGCTATACAAAACATTACCGCCGAATCGCTGCCGAACTTTACGCTCGACTCGGCTCGACGGAAATTCGGCTCGCGACGGAATTTCGGCATAGTGTGTCGTCTGTCGCGTTCCGTCCGTATTTTGTATGCGTTTGATACGCGGCGTAAACGCGGCGGAATTTACGTCGTCGGTGTAATTCAGCCTTGTGTGTTTAGAACTTTAGACACTTACGCTCAATTTATACCGGCGCGGAATGGAATAGAAGCGACTTTTTACAACAAAATTGTACATAGCAAATAGAATTTTATATCAACAGCATAACGCACAAATTAAATACGAAACAAAGAATTAGACGCGCGTCTTCCGCGGAATTCTTGAGAATTCTTCAGTGCCCATTCGCTCGTTCGCTCGCATGAGGCGAAAATTGACGCTTCCATTCCGTTCCATTCCGTGGCGGTGTAATTTGGGCCTTATGAGCCACCCAACGATAAATACAGTGTATTCGATAGATTATTTAAATAATAACAGCAATAATGTTGACAGATATTAACAGGTAGTGAGTAAAATCAACTACATTACCGATAACACGACAATTAGGTAATCCAATTAATATGTACTTACATCGGCGATTTCCGACGCGTAAACCGGGACAGTGGCAAACACTAGCCCTTCCATCACCATCAGGATGGGTCTGCCGAAAATCAGCATCCAGGGTTCGGTGCTGAAGATGAATAGGAACCCGATGAATACCTTCGGGAGAGAAGAGATGAGGATGCAGTTCTTCCGACCGATGGAGTCAAGAATAACCCCGCCGAAGACGCTCGCTGGAAAGCAAAATTGAAAATGTTCTCAAATTAGGGTATTTCAAATTCTATTTGCCACCAGCAGGACGATTCACGATTCCCGTTTGACACGGATTCGGAAATTTTACCGTGCGGTCATTGGTCAATGCCTAGCGCGGCGAGCGTTTATTGGATGTTGCGCGATGAAGTTTCCGAATCCGAGTCGAATTATGCATTGTGAATCAGGGTCCAGGTGCCGCTATGTAGCCTTAGGGTCTATCGTGTCAAATAGGCATATTATCGTGACACATGACAGCTATATTATCGTGACATGACAGCAGTTTGACACGATAGAATAGACCCTATAAGGCTACATAGTGCCACCAGGTGACAAATAGAATTTCAAACACCCATAGTTACCGGTTCTGATCTGATCTGATCATGTCATCTGATCCATCAATCCGGTACGGATTGACGAAAATTCGATCGCGTACGCGGTACGCCACGGATTGATCGTATTTTTAATATGAACTTTTTAAACTCATCAATATTCCGTCAATCAGATTGATGGATCAGATTGATGAAAATTTGACCGTGTAACCTGTGACTTCGGTATTGCTAAGCAGTCAGAAAGGTGGTGATCATGAATGAAAGGAAGCTTAAAAGAACGGTGACGACAGTTGTAAATCAAAACAAACTACGATCAAAGAATTTAGTCGGTCAAGGGATTAAAATTAGTTTATATACGCGTGGAAGCTTATTATATAGCTCAGATAAATAGGTAAGTTGGTACAATGAAAGACAATTCAAACATCCACTCTGTTTCCATCAGTGGCAAAGGTGATGATAGATTTCAACAAAATATGGAAATACTTGGTCCAAATCACTGTTAAGTATCTATTTCTGAAGCTTTTATTTAAATACAGGTTTTTGATTGATCTTGACTGTATTTCTCAAAAGACCATACAAGGTAATTTTGAAGAGTGTTGTAACATCTACATTATTATTATATTAGGCCTGATAATTAGTGGTATTAGTAGTACCTTAGTACTACTGTAACAACTCCATTAAGCCTGGTTGAAATTCCATTGTCAAGAGGTCATCAACAGGTTGCAACATCTTACCATATATCTTAGCCATGCAGTTTGAGTGGTGGAATACTCCGAAAAGGACATGCGTAATAAAGATGTTAGTGGAAGAAGTACGTAAGTCAATTAAAAGTTGCCGTTTTTTATATAAATGAAGGCCTTAGAGCCGGAAAAATGAATTGAATAAAAACATGTAAGTATAGGCCAAATTAATCTATATGATGTATAGCCTTTATAAATTAAGAATTTATGTAGGTATACATGATGAAGTAGGTAAGTTACAAGGCAAGTTAAATTATAAGGAAAAAATCTGTAATTGTCCTTTATGTTATAACATGTTAGTAACCTGGTTCTTCCAATCACGTCTTTAATTATGCGTATTGGATTATTATCAAAAATTTAAGTGCCTATTGTCTTATGGGTCGTTGTTGTTGACACAGAATTGATAACCTTCGAATCTAAATTGATTCTGGACTCAAGAGGGCCAGTTATCTGCTGGTAATGTTTCTTATGCTCTACTCATAGGCTTGATGATCCAGTGATCTATGGATTATGACTAAGCATTAAAAACTTCACAATTTTGGTTGTTCCTTATGGCCAAACATGGACGAGGGATCTTAAAATATCTTTATAGTCTCGATTCTAGTATGCATTTCTCTCTTTAGGGTTCCGTAGTCAACAAGGAACCCTTATAGTTTCGGTCAATCCGTCCGTCTGTCCGTCTGCCCGTCTGTCTGTCTGTCCGCGCTTTTTCTCAGATACTATAGGACCTACAAAGCTGTAATGCCGACAAAATGGTACATGAAATCTTAAAAAAATATTTTTTATGGTAGGTACCTTCCCTCCCTACACATCAAGCGGGGATGAATTTTTTTTTCGCGTCCGCCCCATCGTGTGGGGTGTAGTTGGATAAGTTTTTAAAAAATACTATGAGTATTCATAGATCATTTTCCGATTTAGGGATCCGTTTGTGAAATATTAAGTTTTAAAGTGGAAAAAATCGCTAGATTCCAGTGCCCCCCCCCCCTTCTACCAGCTAAACGGTAGCTTCTGGAAATGTGAAAAAATTCACGGGAGTAAAAAATATGGTTAATTTAAAAGGAAAACTATCACGGCTAAGAAGACTTCATAAGTTATTGAGTGGTCGATCAACTAAAAAAAAATGTTTTCGGCGAAGTATAAAGGAACTTTTCGTTCAAATTCCTTTGAAAGCAACTGAGATTATACTGTTAGTAGTGTAAAACACGTTATAAATGTACATTCATTGACCATACACAAATTTTAAAAAAACTAGCGGTACTACGGAATCCTATACCTATTGCGCGTGGCTCGACATGCACTTGGCCGGTTTTAATTTTGATACAGTAAGTACTTTCGTTAGGCCTGAGAATAGGTTTTTATCTACTTTTTATATTGATACTACCAATAATTTATACGGCAAAACAATTTTTACCGGGTCAGCTAGTATTATCTATAAGAACTCACTCAGCAACCCGCACAGGAATCCAATGGATACCAGCCAAGAGCCCTCCTCCTCCGTGATGGGTCTGGACAGCGGAGTCTGGTCAGGGTCTCGGAGCTTCACCAGCACCGGGGATGGCCAGGCCAGGTTCATACCCGTAGTGAAGACACTGAGGTTCACTGGAATAGGAGATGGATTGTGAGTTTTACTGTATTTATTGTAGACCAGAGTTTTTCAATCCGTGAGTCGCGACCCCTTGGGGAGTTACAAAGATTATTATTGGGGGTTGCCAGAGGGCGACAGAACTATTTCAGAGAAAAAAACAATAAAGATCAAAAATAAGAGAATTTTTACGAAAAAAATATCCCACCAAAACATGAAATGTAAAAGGAGCCAAACAAAATATTGCATAGCTATTCAATACTTATGTCGTAAAAAGTTTTCAGATCACATTCAAGCCAAGCCATACGGTAAACGATTCATAGTTACAGTAAACGGCGCTTTCAATTATAATATTATGTAAGTTTATTAAAATTAAATTTATACCTAGTCTTGCCATAAACACTGTTACAAAGAAAAACATATTTTTTTTGTTGCAAATAAATTTTATTACTTTTACAATGTATTAGTTTAATACACAAATATAAAACAATTTAAAATATTAAAAGCTTATTCAAATTTGCCTTCATAGTTCATTGGATACAATAACGTCGTTTAAACATTGTGGCCAGTTATCATTACAAACACGGACTCTTTCCATGGGAAAATTCTTCACTGCCAGTCGTATGGATTGTCGTAGAGATTCCAAATTATCACGGCATTTACAGCAAGCCATACTCTCTAAAACTGACCAAAAATCATAATCCAGTGGATTAAGATCGGGACTAGACGACGACCAGTCTTCAGCTCTGATGAAGTCCGAAACGTTCGTTTCCAACCAAGTTCAAACCGACTGAGCTTTATGACCCGGCGCCGAGCCTTATTGGAAGGAACATTCTTGGTTATTGAACTTGATGTTGAACCTTAGAACTTCAAGCATAAATAAAACCATTTTGTTTGTTAAAATATTGCTTAATGGTAAAAAAAAATCTCATCCGTAAACAAACATTTTTTGTGCCTCCATTTGCGTAGTGCTTCAGTAGTTGTTTTAATTTTACCACCCTTTCTTTTTTAAATTATCAGTTAGGAAATAACCAGTACGTCTCTTGTAGGCTGAAAGTTCTAAGTCATCATTAAATATACGCGACATGGTTCTAGGTGCAATATTTATCTCGTGAGATAAAATCTTTTACTTTCGAACCGATTTTTTTCAAATTCTTTCCCTTACTGCTTTAATCACCTTTTTCGTACGAACACTGTGTCGACGGCCAGATCTTTTTCTGTCACAAGCAGAGGAGGTCTCATTATACCTATTAATGACCCGGTACATAAACATTTTACTAATACCAAGCGTATGGAAAGTTTTAAAAATGACATTGGACTCCATACCTACTTTGTGTGATGCAATCACAGCGATTTTGTTCTTGTGATCACCCCACTCCATTTCAGTATCGCAAAATATTGTAAAATACATTGGTGCCAAAACGAGAAAACACAATAAACAATCATATAAAAATTACAGAATCCAAATTCAAATGTAATATTTTGTTTATTTTAACTAGTAACAGTATTTATGGCCAGACTAAGTATATTAATTAAGGAACACTGATGAATCAACCCAGCTGACAACGGTGGCCAGCAAGTTCTCCGAATCCTTTACAATTATTAGGCTATTCTTTTAGGTCCCCATTGTTTTAATCCCAGAAGCATACTTTTCATTTAATATATTGTCACTTCATAATCCAACTTCGATTAGGACATTCATTTTTAGAATAAATTTAAAATTGTAATTTTTAATTTTAAATAAATATTTAAATATTTTTTTGGTTTTTTTTAAGTCCTCAGACTGTCGCAAACGTAATTTATTTAATAGTTTTTACTATTTATTACTTACATCTTAGATATAGATCCGTTTATTTTATCGTTGATCCTTTCTGTCTCATTACCACGAATGCGCCTATAATATACATTCTCAGTATCACCCTAAGGTTAGTTGGTAGAGAATGCCACAAGGCCCGCCTTTGTAAATTACATAAAGTGTGAATAAATAAAAATATTGATACATTTACTGAATGTTGATTTAAATTACAAAATATGTTGAAGGCTTGGCTTGAATGTGATCTGAAAACTTTTTACGATAGAAGAATAAGAATAGCTATGCAATATTTTACTTGGCTCCTTTTACATTTCATGTTTTGGTGGGATTTCATTTCTTTTTTGAAGGTTTTTTTTCTTTTCTTTTCAGGTCACGTTATAACTTTTCTGTGCTTAGCACCCATTCCCTATCTCCTTTTATATATTTTTTCTTTGAGGCTTCGTTAGTTCTATAGGTGGACAGCGTATCGTAAATACGTCTGAGTTCTGAGTCGATTATTATATACAAATACAAAAAGTTTATTGACTATAAATTATTGGTTTACAAGTGTTTTTGCAAGTAACGGTCCCCCAAACTAGGCGAGGCCTGTCCTATGGGGGAGTTTAAAAGAGTACCTACAAGGTGGAATAATTGCGACTAACGATAACAGAAACAAAAATAAATAATTTACATAAAATAACAAAAAATACTTATTCTTAACAAATATAGATGAATAAAATGTGTGAGTGTATGGTGGTGTGAGTGTATGGTAGTGTGTGCGTGTGTGTGCGAGTGTGTGTGTGTGTGTGTGTGTGTGTGTGTGTGTGTGTGTGTGTGTGTGAGTGTGTGTGTGTGTGTGATAACTGATAATAATAAATTATGTGTTATTTGTACACCTTTAATAGATTTTCGGATTCGTCGTACGACCAAGGCAGCAGTGATTGGGTAAGTATCTTTTTTCCTTTATGAACTGAGTGTAGCTTCAAGTTAAACAGATTTACAAGTCTATTGTAGATGTAAGGGGACAGAAAAATTCCAAAACGGTAGGCAGAAGAAGTGGATACAGGGATGTTGGCGACTTTAAAATTTCTTTTTTCTAGCGTTTGGTCATAAGTAACTTTACATTTAGTGACAGATTTATGGACGGCTTCAAAGACTCTTACTAAATAAACAAATTTATTTAACGACTTCAAAGACTCTTACTAAATAAATAAATTAGTACCTTAATAAATAAATAAAAAGTATTGAATAGCTATGCAATATTTTGCTTGGCTCCTTTTACATTTCATGTTTTGGTGGGATTATTGTTTCATTATTAACGTTGTTAATATTATTGGAGTTTACTCCTTAAGAATCGATTTTCATATGTATAATGTGCCCGGTATGAGAAAAATCCGAGGGGTAAAACATATAACAAGTAACGAAAAGATGTGTCACGTTTTTGGCGCGTACCTTTAGTGCGCAACTTTCTAATTTGGCTGTGAGTGTAATAAGACCATAAAGGTAATATACCAATCGGAATATTATATTATATTATTATATAATTTTATTATTATATAATATTATATTCCGATAGGTATATTAACTTTATGATTAAGACGTACATATGGTATCAGGTATGCTGTATAGGCGACTATACCTATATACTATATGTTATTGGGCTTGTTTGTTTCTATCAGTGTCGATGTATTTATATTGCTATTTTTGTTATAAATATCAATAATTAATATTGTTATTGTGAAGTTATAATTTTTATCATTATACTGGCTAAAGTGAACTAAAAGTATTTTGAAATAACTATGGCAGAAAGGGGTGTTGATAATATTGCCGGAACATCTGATTTCATATTATATTAATCTTTTTTCAGTTGAATAAACTCTTTTTGCGTATGGTTAGATACTCGTACTTAAGGAGTTAACTCCAGTCGTGCGTCGTCGGAGCTGAAGCCTTTTAGTAGGGGAGGTCGCGCTCAGTTTAAAAAGTCATTTCATACCGAGCGAAAATCATTACAATAATAGTATTCCACTAATACATAACAGCTTTGATCGTCAGCCACTTCATAATGGGTGGAATAAAAATTGAGAGCATCTCAAAGTTGTTGTTGGGAATCGTATTGAATTGACATTAAAAAGATCCCAATTCGCACCTAATAAAGGTTCATATCTAGATTATACACGTTTAGGTTCGGTAAGTGTTATTTTAGTTTTAGTATATAACAACAGATGGCGCTTTTAAAGTAAAATGTATATAATTCTTCTTCGCAAATATCATAACTTATATCGCTGGTTGACGGTTTTTCCACAATCGTATTAGCGATTGACGGTTTTCTTTATTATTTACAAAGTAGAAACATTCAGCTGTATAAATTTTGTACGGTATAAAATGACTTTATATTAAAAAAAAAATTACATGTTTAGTAACGCGACTGACGTTGAATCCCCCGTCTGCAATACGGCTGACGGTGATTTTTTTGTTAAACATGACCTCAATAATCATCCATCAAAGTTTCATTCGGTATAAAATCACTTTTCGCAACTATTTTTTTTACAACTTTGAAATACTCTCAGTTAACATTCCACCACGGGTGCGGCGACTGACGCTGATTATATTCATTGATAAATATTAAGCTATCGCTGGACAAAAATTTGGTCGGTATAAAATGACTTAGCGAACGCTAGCACTACCTCCCCTACTATTTTGTACGTCAAACAAATGTGACGTTATCTGGGAAAAGGGACCTTATGGAGGGTTTTAGTTTCCAAGATAATCGCATTTAAAGTAAAGTGTCGAAAAAAATATTTTTTTCTTTTTTTGCTCCATATTAATAAACAGACTCTAAATTTTGATATGACAAAAACACAGGTTTTAAAAACTATTTTTTATAGTTTAAAATATATCTTAAAGTTTAGTAAAAAAGGGACCTAATTGTCGGTGCTGCAGTCGAGAGTCGATTGCGGCTTTCTGTCGGCACGGTATCTACTGTTATACTACTAGTAATTTGTACTAAGGTGAAAATCGGTAATATTGATTAGAATATCTGGGGGCACGGCAGTGCTCCCGCCAAGAAGAGCGCGAAACGAACACTACCGTACCATTGTTTACAGGAATCATTTCACCAAATTTTAGGCCCCTATTTGAGAAATTCTAGAGGTCATTAAGTTCCGATGTTAAGCTAAAGCAAAGTTTCTCATTTATGACACTCGCTCACTTATTTAAGTTCATCAAAATAGAACTTACTATGCAATAGCTTTACCACGGCAGTTCCCGAGTGCCACACGTACCAATTTTTTAACCCCCAAAATTATTTTTCAATAAGAATTCCGTACTATCGTAAAAATACATCCTGCCGACCTAGAACCTAAAGCAGCAAGGCCCTTGCTTGAGGTTAAGGCGATTGGCCAAGCGCGTCTCGGATATTCTGGGTTCAGTATAAAATTTAAAGCAATAAGCTCCATACATTGTTGTCAAAATCTTTAGTTCATCCGTAAGACTGCACTAACTTATCTTGTACCATCAGAGAAGTTGATTCCTATGCAGATGGCGGACCTAAGTAATTTGGTCGCGTTACGTCAAATCCAGCCGACCAATCGCAGCTAACATTGAATTGACATAAGCCGACCAAACGACGTAGGTCTGTCAACTGCCTAGGAATCAATTTCCTCGATGGTACATAGTACATACCTAATTAGAAAAGTTGTAACTTGTATGTCTAATGTTTTAGTCCAATGCAACGTATAAGACAGAGGCAGCATACTTAGACCTTATTACCTAATATTGATTATCCATAGTAATTTAAGACAGCTCATTTGACAATTTTACTGGTTTTCTGTTAAGGAACCCTAAAAATCACCAAAAAAAGAATGTTTTCATTGAAGCTAGATAACGCAAAGGACATAGTAATTAAGTATTTAATACAAAGTATTAAAATATAATCTGGTACATTTGGTATTTGGTTCCATCGTAAAACTGAGATTTGTTCAGATATTAAGGTCATAATTAATCCTTTTCGTATTTGAACTGCGTTAAAATAGTACACACAAAAATTATGCATCTGAATTCTGAAATGGGAAGAATGGAAGGATGTACGGTACAATAAAATATTTTGTATTTCGACAAAATGGAATTTGCGACAAAAAGAACAACAACCAGGATTAAAAGCAAAGGTTCTCAACTCATTTGTTTCATTGGTCCTTTTTAACCGACTTCCAAAAAACGAGGAGGTTATATGTTCGGTAATGGATATTTTTTTATTTTTTATTTTTGTATGTTCAACGATTACTCCGCCGTTTGTGAACCGATTTTTCGTTTTTTTTTTTCGAAATTTTTGTTTTGTTGTATTAGGTTTCACTCCAATTTGGTACCATGTTCACAAAAGTGGTGACCTGATGATGGGATCCATGAGTAATCGATGGAACTCCTCGAAATTTATATGGAAACATATGGTGATTTTGGTTTTATGAGAAGCATCCTAAGCATATGCTACCAAAACGCAAGATTCTGCACCAAGGTATACTATGGTTCCGAAGATACTAAGAGAACTCCGGATTCCTTATAGATACAAGTTTGGGGGTTTAGGCGCTGTTTTAAGAACTGAAAGCATATGCTACTATACAAATTACATTCATCATCATCATCATCATCATTACCACGTCATGGTCACCAATGTCACCAAAATTGAACATAACAAAATATACAACCTTATCTCCGGAGCGTAAGGCACACATTTGACATTACTTCTGAGAAGTAAGTTGCTTCGATAATACAAGTAACATGCTAGATTGCACAGCTGTCACACTTACCAATCACGGCCACGGGCGGCCGTAGACTTCTCAAGCGATACTATGTATTACAATAATAAAGATAAAGTTTAAAATCATATGACACTGAAAGCCTCGCCGCTGCTAAAATTCCGGTTTGGCGCGTCCCTAGGACGTGTCCACATCGATTTTTTTTAAATGTATTGTTTAAAATTATCTGCAGCTGATATTATATTTTGTAAGTGTGACTGTTAGCAAATTGTAATAAGATACGTAGAATAGTATACAGGTTAATACATAGTATCGCTTGAGAAATCTACGGCCGCCCGTGGACGCTCGTGGCCTCTCGCGGCCGCTGGCGGCGTCGATTTCTCAAGCGATACTATGTATTACAGTAATGAAGATAAAGTTTAAAATCATATGACATTGAAACTGCTCGCCTCACCTCTGCCATTTGGTGTGAATCGGCTCTAATCTACGTGTAAAAAGAGTGAAATTATTATTTTTAACAAAAAAATAAAACCGACTTCCAAGGTAAAAACAATAATAACATCCTTATAATATGAACTAAAAAATATTAAATAATTTTTCCTATCTCATGGTGCCTTTTTTCGAATTCGGCTAAAACTCAAATATTTCTGTACTCAATCTTCATAATTTTGAAGTCGGTACCAGACATATATATATATAGCTGAATCCAGGTGCCAGAATATTTGAAACATTTGTAACTGGCACTGACTTCAAAATTATGAAGATTGAGTACAGAAATTAGCCGAATTCGGAAAAAGGCACCATGAGATAGGAAAAATTATTTAATATTTTTTAGTTCATATTATAAGGATGTTATTATTGTTTTTACCTTGGAAGTCGGTTTTAATTTTTTGTTAAAAATAATAATTCAAAATTGTGTTTGAACCGTTGGCCCCCTGTAATTACATTGCGTCGTTAGTTTTTACAACAATCGTATACGATTGTTAAAATTGAGAACCCGTTTTTCTTGTAACGTTAGGTGTAGCGATTGAGGCTCCCGTAGACTCCTGGGGGTCCACAGAATACTTTGAGAATTACTTTCTGATTTAAAAATTCGTTGAATTTTCAGTCAAAAATTCTTCAAGCACATTTACATCCCACCAAAAACATAAATGTAAAAATGGTGGCTAGGTTTGCCGCTCTGGGCAAATACCAGCTTGCCTAAGTAGGGGTATACAGTTTAGCTAGTCCCGGCGCCGAGGGGTACGGTTCAGTTTGCCGGAGCGATCCCTTACTTTGGTGGAAGTCCGGTCCCTTTTGAGGTAGACCGGCCAGTCGTAGAGGGAGTCCTGCATTAGACAGATCCAGGACATCCCTCCGAAAAAGGGGTATACAGTTTATCCGTACAGTTTTCCTGGATAAAAAGTATCCTATGTCCTCTCCCAGGACTAAAAGTATTTTCATACCATCGGTTTAGCGGTTTGGGCGCGAAGATGTAACAGACAGACAGACACTTTCGCATATTTTATAATATCAATCCGTCGATCGGAGATTCTTGGAAATGCTATTGTATTCTACTGTTGTCGCGGTCACCCTCACCGGTGTCCTTACGAGGCTTGATGGGTTAAATATGGAAGCATAGATAAATAATTAATGTGAATCTTGATTTTTGCGAGCTATCATAATTCATAACAATATTATAAGAATCTCCACCTAGGTGGAGACCATTATTTCACGTGTAAGTTTTTCAATAGACAATTTATCAAACGACAGGAAAACTGTTTTAACGATTAAAGATAATTGCTAAACGACTAATTATTATAAACTACTAACAAAATACAGTGTATAAAGTATACTTACCAATCAAAACGATCACGTATTGCCGTACCACTTGCGCTGGTACTGTAAACTTCATTATAAAAACTTCCTAAAATCCACTCATAAAACTCGATGCACTACTAAAACTCGATACACTGTTCTCGAGACGCTCCCTAAATCTCGATACACTTCCTCAACTCGATACAATGTAGTCGCCTCGCGTTATTCATTTGAATGCAGCAGCCGTATCCATCAGTATAGAACTGACTGACATCATAAGGTAGATTTCAATGCCGTTTAAACATTTAACATGTTGACACTTGACATACAATAGGTAGGATATCGCACCTACCGTCACACTTTACAAAATTTTTGGTTTTTTTTATTTTTTTTTTATTTCTTATTTGCATTGCGGTGACAGACGACATCACAATATTATAGTAGGGGAGGAGAAGTTGCTATTTTTGTAGTCACTCGAGTGTCATGGAGACCTAGTAGGTTTTTTACATTAGGTAAAACTGATTAAAAAAAATAAGAGCGATTTTTATTTAAGCGGTGAGTTCAAAAACTGCAGCCATTTTAAAGTTTTGAAAAAGAAAATATATTCACAAAATTGCTTATTTAGGTAAATTATAAATATACTAGCTGTCCCGGAAAACGTTGCTTTGCCATAATATATTTGCCATGTTATTTTATTGAAGTGATTAAATAAGTATGTCACTATGGCAACGTCGATCGCTATCCCGTCGCACAAACAATGGTCGCCGTCAGTCTCAGGTTGTAATAATTTACTATTATTTATTTAACAAATGCACTTATCAATATATAAAGTACCGAGTAGCCGATTCTCAGACCTACTGAATATGCATATAAAATTTAGTAAAAATCAGTAAGGCCGTTTCGGAGGAGTTCGTGGACTAACATTGTGACACGAGAATTTTATATATAAGATTTAAGACAACAAGGACTAAATCATTTACGGTCGTATGAATAAAAACTTAGCGAGGGTTTTTAAAAGCTTTAAAAGCCTGTTGTAAAATTTAATATGAATAAAGGTTCTCTAACAGTGCTCTAACGCCTTTTTAAGGTGACAGCTGTCAAAAAATAGCGCGCCTGTTATAAACCTATTTTAAGAACATTTTAAGCATAATCGTTATAATAAATCGAAACGTCAAATAGGAGTTCGCAAACTTTAGTGAAGCCTCGGACCTACTTTAAGACCGTTTTAAGAGATTGAAATGGTCGAAATATCGAGTATTATCGCGATTTCTGACATTATTGCAATTTCTGAAGGAATTTCTAGCCGCCCTCGTCGACAAAAAGTATATAAGACGCAATTTATGACGCTAGAATTATGACGTAATTAATGAAATCCATAAAGTATATTTTTTGAAACGGAGTTCCTTTTCGCGCGTTGTGAAACCCCTTTTTTATTTAATATAATAAATTACCCCCCGCTATGCCGAAAAAAGCGACACTAAAAACGACACTTTTTTATTAGTAGTATTTTTTAAGTTTTATTATGTACATTCGGGTGTCCTTTGACACCTCTCAAGTTTTTTTTTTACAAAATACACATTATTTTTGACACATTGAACACAATAAATTAGCACACTACCAACATTACCAACAAAAATATTATAAAACGTCATTTAAAAGTATTTTACTTAGCGAAGGCTTAGAAAGCGCTTATTCATATAGAGTGCTATAAGACGGTTTTTAACTTTAGCGGACATTTCAGTTAGAAAACTGTTAAAACCTTCACTAAGATTTTTTATTCATACCACCATTAGTTTAGTGCAAAATAAAATATCTGCGAAGCTTAGTTAGGAAAATATGAAGCTTTATTTTTTTATATTTCAAAATGTCCCTACAGGCTTACCTGACCTTTGAATCGTCAATGCTTTATATGGAAGCTTCTTTGGGGTATACTAAACAATAAACATCCCCTATCTTAATCTGACAGATCCGATGACATTTCAATATTTAAAAAAAAAACCCACCACGTGATGAATCTGATTTCTATACCATGATAACTAGACACATCACACATGTCGGAAGCCTATACAGTATGCAAGCTTAATCTGACACGCTCGAGCTAATCCCGAAATCCCCTCTTCCCTCCCCAACTATTATACAAGACGCGCCATTAACTATCTCAATTATAATTTATCTGTAGTTCTAATTTGCAATATAATTTAGGAGGCCGGCTTCGAGAAAAAAATATCTGGTAATTCTTCTACTTTAAAGATATTTCATTCCTCTGTTAAACTAAACGATATTACTCGTTAAATCTGGCTACGAGTTACGACTTAGTAGGTACTTATCTAGTAGGGTATAGGTACGGTGAGAACTGAAAAGTGATATACCTAAACTAGCACTCATCATTCAGCAATCTTAGCAGTGTTATACAATTACAATATTCTGTAGGTACAATTAGAGGGGAAAAGAGGCAGAGGCAGAGTGGTTACACGATGGACAGACACGATTATCAAGGCTGCTGACTGCACGTTCCAGGAGGCATTTCATCAGGCCGAAAACAGAGACAAGTGGAGAGCCCTATCCCAGAAAGCTAATTTTGGTGGTCACGTCCCTCAGCCATGAGGATACGACTAGTAAGAAGGTACAATATGCCTTTATTATAAATGCGAAAGTGTGTCTGTCTGCCTGTTTGTTACCACTTCTCGCCCAAACCGCTGAAACGATTTTGCTAAACATTTGGTTGGGAGATACTTTGATTCCCAGAAAAGGACATACGGTGCTTTTATCCCGAAAATGTATGGTTCCCGAGTGATAAACGATTTTTTGTGAAACGAAGTTGCGGGCGTCATTTAGTACCTACGTAATATTTTTACCGTGGTGTGTTATAATAAGTTGTATACGAATGCAACATCCTCTTAATGGGACGTCAACGACGGTCCACTGTGTATTTTGTTGACTTTCACTATGGATTGCGCAAAATAGTTACAGGGACTTACTTATAATGGTGTTTAGGGCGAGTTCATTTAGCTTTAGATTATTGTGTACTATGGGTACGCGCACATTGTGACGGGGCGCAGCGGGGTGGGCCGCATTTACTTTTAATGAAGCAAAATTAGTATTTTGCTTCATTAAAAGTATTCGAAAGGAATTGTACTTTATCACTTTCAAAATTAATAGCAGCTACGAATAATGAGTAGGTAGCAGCTGCAGTTACATTATTTTCCTGGGTTTCCTTTCCCATATAAAATGCGTTTCCTTTCCCATTTAAGTATAATTGTCTTAGGGCCGATCTACACCGGAATGGCAGAGGCGAGGCGAGCAGTTTCAGTGTCATATGATACGTAGATTTCTCAAGTGATACTACGTATTACAATAATGAAGATAAAGTTTAAAATCATATTATGAAACTGAAACTGCCGCCTCGCCTCTGCCATTCCAGTATTGATGCTACATGGCTTATGAGCCCGGGCTACCCTCGAAATTCTCATACATACGTAATACCAAAATCATTTTCTCATACGAAAATATTTAACATGTTTGAGTTATTTTTCAGCTTAAAATAGTAATTACCTAGGTTCCTGTACAAAAATTAACTTCAAAATATTTAAACACTAAAAAAAATTTTTTTGTGTTTAATTTTTTTTTACTAAATTTACTACTAAATATTTAAACACTAAAAAATAGAGTAAAACACTAAAAATATATAAATAAATATTAAATTTATTACAAAATATTTTTAGTATTGAAATATTTTGTACTATATATTACTATTTATTTATATATTTTTTAGTGTTTTATTCTATTTTTAGTGTTTAAATATTTAGCAGTAAATTTAGTAAATAAAATTTATAAGTACTCACACAATTTTTTTTTTTTAGTGTTTAAATATTTTGAAGTTAATTTTTGTTCTAGGTAATTACTATTTTAAGCTGAAAAATAACTCAAACATGTTAAATATTTTCGTATGACAAAATGATTTTGGTATTACGTATGTAGGTATGAGAATTTCGAGGGTAGCCCGGCCCCTTAAATTAATATGAATAGAAAAGTACTTTTAACTGTCTTTCTGTTACCATTGAGGCTTTGACTCCATGACTTATGTAGGTACAATATGTAATAAGTATTCATGAAATCAATTATACATAAGTAGGTATTGTGAATATTGTGAATATTAATCCTACGATCGTGGATTCTTGTAAATCTATTGTTATTCTATTGTTGTCGCGATCACCGGTGACCTTATGGGGCTTGATAGGTTAACAATAATTTAGTAGGTAAGTACTTACTGCTAATTATTCTTCTAGCTGTTATAAGTAGCGTACGGTACTGATATTAAGTTGATAACAAAGAACTGGATACCTCCTAAAGTAACCGCCTAAATCTCCATAGTTGCTGGTCGTTCTTATCTCTTTTATAATAGGGGTCATAACTCATGATATTTTAACTATGTATCCTAAACTTTCAGCTTTTATAGAATGAAGAAAGACTGGCTTTCGCTGGCTCTTGGAAGTAGCGGCGTTAGAGGGGGCGACGCTGGGCGACCGGCCAGGGCGCCGGATAAAAAGGGGCGCTGAAGGCAAGCAAAAGGGGCACCAATTTTGAGAACTAGGTATCAGTACCGTGGGCGCCGAAGAAATCTCGTGAGCGCTGGTAGTGCTAAAACCGTCCCTGGCTCTTGGGTTAGTAGTCTTACTTTGTATGGTCGTTCTGTATAATATAAAAATGTTGACTCGTAAACTAGCCCGCCCGGTTACTAAGGTTTTTTCACAAAAGTTTATTGATTCGAAAGATCGCTTGGTGAAACAGCAGAAGTATTAAAGTTTTAATAAAATGCTTAAGTATAACAGTTACAAATTAATAATAAGTATATTTTCTGATACTGTGTCTCATGAAGGCATTACGAAGGTAATAAAAAGTTAGTTCTCTTTACACTGTTAAAAGTTATTTAGGTTTTAAAGGTCTTTGATTAGTATGGACTATGAAGAAGAAGGCTGTTCCTACTCGCTATAACATAATTGATTTCGCGGGATTGATATCGCTTTCTCTCCAACTGTAAGGGACTTGGGCATTATACTAGACCAGGGATGGGGAAACTTTTTCCTTCGCGTGCCAATATAATCCTAACAAAATATATGGCGGGCCAAGTTGTTGCATTTTTGACTATGTCAATTACTTACTGAAATAAAAATATTGCTATATTGTATTTTCTGAAACACTAATTTATTGTGCAAATATTACAAAATAACTGTTGGAATACAAAAGAAATTAGAAATTGTAATTAAATTAAACTTTTATTTACTAACAACTAACAATATGAAATATTCTCTTAATTTTTGTTTGATGGTCGCGGGCCGGATTTCAAGCCTTCGCGGGCCGGAGATGGCCCGCGGGCCGTAGTTTCCCCATCCCTGTACTAGACACAAAACTGAGTTTTATTCCTCATTTTGACTACATTATTAACAAAGCTGCTAAAACTCTGGGATTTGTTAAGCGCAGTTCAAAAGAATTTAAAAGCCCTCAGACTAAAATTGTATTATTTAAGAATTTTGTTCGTAGTATCCTTGAATTCGGCAGCATAATTTGGAACCCCTTGTACAATGTACATTCGCAACGCATTGAATCTCTACAAAGATCGTTCACCAGACACCTGGCTTATATGACTCCTAACATTAACAATAGAAGCTCTTATGACGACAGACTGACTGCTTTCAATATGAACACCCTCGCTCAACGCCGACGCATGATGGATTTGGTATTCCTTCGAGAAGTAATTAAAGGCGAAACGCCATGCCAAGAGTTCCTCGAAGGAATCAATCTCACAGTCCCCAAACTATCATCGCGTCGTAATCCTACTGGAGCGTTCCTTATTCCAAGATTTAAAACTAACCTAGGCAAAAACAGCCCCTTAGTAAGACTGCCTCAAACATACAATGAATGGCATAAGCTTGACTTAGATATTTTTTATGACCAACGCACGTCGTTTAAGAAAAAACTACTGACAAGAAATGTAAACAATGATAATAAACTTTAATCAAAACTTTAATCAATGCAATTTTTTTTATGATAACTTTGACATTAATATCATATTTTTTTTCAATCTTAATCAATACTTTATTTTATTATGTTATAATTTTAATTGCTAATTTATTCGATATCATTACATCAGTTTGACTTTTTTACAATTTGATTTTATTAAAATTTATAATCTTTTTTACATTTTCCTAATGAAATTATTATAATTACTTAGATTACTTTTCAATTAATTGCATGTCCTTTTAATTTTTAATTTTATGTACCAATTGTTATTAACTTAATTTTGATTGTTTAATTGAATTTATCTAAAATGTTGTACATATCTATAAGTGATGTAAACACTAGCTCTTATTATTTAATGTTGTTTAAAAATGTATGTGTTTATATTGTTGATGTGCCTAAATAAATACTTAAAATAAAAATAAAATAAAATAAAAAATGAAGTATGAACAGCTATGAAGCATACTATGAATAGTAGGGGAGGTAGTACTATCGTTTGCCAAGTGATTTCATACCGACCAAATTTTTGTCCAGCGGTAGCTTAATATTTATCAATCAATATAATCAGCGTCAGTCGCCGCACCCGTGGTGGAATGTTAACTGAGAGTACTATTTCAAAGTTGTAAAAAAAATAGTTGCGAAAAGTGATTTTATACCGAATAAAATTTTGATGGATGATTATTGAGGTCATTTTTAACCAAAAAATCACCGTCAGCCGTATTGCAGACGGGGGATTCAACGTTAGACGCGTTACTGAACATGTAAAAAATTTTTGAATATAAAGTCATTTTATACCGCACAAAATTTATACAGGTGAATGTTTCTACTTTGTATATAACAAAAAAAACCGTCAGCCGCTAATACGGTGGTGGAAAAACCGTCAGCCAGCGATATAAGTTATAACCAATAATAGCCCTACTTCGCGCTCAATGTATCCTAGGGCGTCGCGTCGACAACATTTCCACCTGCAAACATTTATCTGACGGCGATTTTCGTTTGAATTAATCATAAAATTATCTCACATAGCAATTTTAAGTAATTAATTCGATAATCAATATTTGTGAAGAAGAATGATATAAATTTTACTTTAAAAGCGCCATCTGTTGTTATATACTTAAACTAAAACGACACCTACCGAACCTAAACGTGTATAATCTAGATATGAACCTTT
Organism: Lysandra bellargus; assembly: GCA_905333045.1. Taxonomy (NCBI): domain Eukaryota; kingdom Metazoa; phylum Arthropoda; class Insecta; order Lepidoptera; family Lycaenidae; genus Lysandra; species Lysandra bellargus. The sequence goes on along the minus strand of HG995324.1, from coordinate 12,529,585 downwards.
ATTGGGTGCGAATTGGGATCTTTTTAATGTCAATTCAATACGATTCCCAACAACAGCTTTGAGATACTCTCAATTTTTATTCCACCACTTCTGAAGCAGCTGACGATTTTCTGTTATGCTTTGCTGTTATGTATTAGTGGAATACTATTATTGTAACGATTTTCGCTCGGTATGAAATGACTTTTTAAACTGAGCGCGACCTCCCCTACTAGAACTATGAAGTGCTTGTATTGCGATTTGTTGGCTGTGGCCTTTGGCTGTTTCAATAATATTAAAAAAAATAGTGACAGCTGTCAATACTCAATTGTCTTAAAAAGTAGAAGAAGTAGAATTAATATCTGGAAATTAGAGAAAAGGTTTTCGACTGGTTTTTCGTGTTTTCTTGTTAGTTGTTTAATTAATTATAAAATTAATAAAGTCAGCTTTATTTTAAAGATTTTTAGAAACAGATCTGCATAAAATGGATGATGATGATTACTGGAACACTAGCGAAACGAAAGAAAACGCCTTCAACTTTGACGATGATGTTGTTAGTAAATATTATTGTTTGTTTTGTTTATTTTTAAATCTTACACCGTTCTAACTTGTACTACTCAGATAAGGGCAAGTAAAGACTATAATATTATAGTAATCCAATAGTTTTTCCCGTGGGTCGCCTACATACTAACTTAGAATATTTTATTGATTCCCTGTTGGTGTTGACCCATAAAAGGTGAATTAAAAAAAAAATACATAAGTTATTCTTTTATTCTTGCTAGATTTCAAACTCCTTTGTGTGCCAATTGATAAATCATATGCATAGAAAAGTCTGCTTTCTGAACAGGATAATGTACTACTCGACCAAGCCAACTAGACGAATGTCAAAGCTTGCTCTCTCGCACTTACGCACGTCGCTAGCAATGCATAAGTGCGAGAGAGCATGATTTGGCAGTCGTCTAGTTGGCTTGGCCGAGTAGTACTTACCAATAAGACAAATGGAGTAAGAATATTATGTCCTTATATTTTGTAATTTCAGCTATCACCCAAAGAGATATTAGCAATAGGTCAGAAACCTATCTCCGGACAATCAGATAACATATTCAGTTCTGTGGCCGTTACTGTCAAAGCCAACCAGTTGCCGCTTTCCAGTTTGATATCTCCAAAGGTTTTGGACTTGTGTAAGTTGTATAGAGACATATTTGATATCAAAGTAACTTGATTTACTTAAGTGTACCGTGACTTGGTAAGGCCCTGCATAATAATTTGCTTGGGGCCTTTTAGGAAGGGTAACTTTGAACATTGGGGGCCTAGGAGCCCTGTATAATTGATACTTCAGCTGCAGTAGCATTGCTCCTGGTATTATGCACACTTAAAAGCTATATACAAGAACATAGGAACATCAAAATAGGTATTGGATCTAATATAGTGCAAAGATTTCATAACTAGGCTTATTCCAAAACATTGATATATTCCGACAAAAAATGTATGCCATCTACATCAATCAATACCTAAGATATTTTTTAAAATGGCCTCAACGTACCTTGAAATGGGGCCATTAATTATTATTAGATCATGTTTATTGCCTTGACAAGCCATGCCATAATTCTATCTATGTTGTTAAGATATCATTTTTATATTTCAAAGACAACATTTACTATATTTCCAGTGATCCTAGCGCAATCAGGCAGAGATCCTAAAGATGTGAAGCCAGAAACGGACCACAGTGTAGCCGCCACACTCAGGAGGCTGGTCCTCGGTCGCTCCGTCTCCCTCCACTGTCATAGAAGTTTGAAAAGTAAAACAGAGTTGATAGATGGAGCGGTGGCTTTGGGTGATGGCAATGTTATTTTAACTGTAAGTATGATATATTACTAAAAACTATTATTAGCAGATGCTAAGGAACAAAATATTATAGTGGAATACTACACAATACCTGCAAGTCCACCGAAATTCATATATCTCTCTGGATCCGTTCGTTTTTCCGGGATGAAATGTATCCTACATCCTTTCCCATGACTCAATGTTTCTCCATGCCCAGCAAAATCGGTTCAGCAGTTTGGGCACGAAGATATAACATACAGAAATACTTATATATTTATAATATTAGTATGAATAAAAATGAATGTATGATAATAAAATATTTCAGGTAGTATTATACCTAATACAAACATTGAACAAGAAGTTGGTGTATGAGTTACTGAACTCCAGACCTCTAGCGCTCAGTCATTACATTGGATTCCTGCAGAGTGAAGGGAAAATAACAGAACTGACGGACTTATTAACGTAAGTAACTTTTTTTAATGATAATGATGAATACAAAGTTGCTAAGTCAGATAGATTGTTGTAGATTATGTATTGCTGTACAAAATATTGTCTTAATAACCTTATATAATATTTTAATCATTATATTTCTTCGCTTCATTCTTCGATATATGATTAACCAAACGTAGTACCTTTGCTTATCTGCTAGGCAATCGCGTTTCTTTTAAAGACGTATGTGGGTAGTTCAGAAATTACCCACACGTTCGCTCGGTTACTCGACGTTCCGGCGTGTCTCATTCTTTATTAACGCGAGGCAACGCGAGCACAAATACTTAGTAACCATGCCAAAGTGCAGCTGGTTATTATTATTAAGATGATTGAGTCAGTGTTGTAAGTAACTAAAGTCAGTGTTATCTTATCGTGTAACAAGAAAATACATGTAAGTACTATTAAATACTTAAATAAACGGCAGGCACTACCGAGGCCTAGACGAGTCAATTATATTCAATACTAACCGGCTTGTACTGCGACCGCGAGTCAATAAACGTACAATGTGTTGCCCTGCGAGTCTTTATACACAATCTATAATATTATATTGTATGCTTTGTCTGTTCTATAAATACAATTATAGAACTATATGTTTGCCGGATTGGGGGAAACAACTGCAGGTGATTACTGCAATTATTTAACTAACCGACATGTACTGTGACTGTGAGTCAATAAGTACAGTGTGTTTGGACCGCGAGTCCTTTTACACAATCTATATTCTATATGCATTTTTTCTAATTGTTTTACCTATTCTATAAATAGAACTATACGTTTGCCCGATTGGGGGAAATAACTGCAAGTTAATTACCTCAAGTGTTTAAATATATTTAGTTATTTTATAAACCGCCATAATGTGTGGATTGACCGCGAGTCTCTAAACACAATTTATATGCATCGGAATTGACTGCGAGTCTCTGACGATGTTTTATCTGTTCTATAAATATAACTATACGTTGGCCGGTTTGGGGGTTAACAGCGAGTTATTTTATAAACCGCCATAATGTGTGGATTTACTGCGAGTCTCTAAACACAATCCTTATGCATCGGGATTGACCGCGGGTCTCTGACGATGCTTTATCTAAAAATAGAAGTATAATATGTTGGTTGGTTTGAGAGGATTAACTGCGAGTTAATTAATATTTAAATTTAAAATATATTGGTATTTTTTTAAATCAACATAATGTATGGATTGACTACGAGTCTCCGACAATGTTTAAAAATAAAAATTAGCAACTACCGCGGGTTTTCCCGCGCCATTTGTTCTATAAATAGAATTACATAATTAGTATTATTATATTAATATCTTTGCCGTTTTATAGAGAACAGTTATTTCCAGCTAATAACTAGATTGACTGTGAGTCTCATCAGTTAACAACCTATGCGCGTCCCGCGCGATCCTTTTGTTCTAAATATAGAACTACGATTATTATTTACTATGTCTGCCGGTATATAATTATTATTATTATTTAATAAAACTTGCACCAATGTTGGGACTCGGGATACACCGCGAGTGTATAACGAAACTTAATATCCTATGTAACGTGATAGTTACTACCCTCAATATTTTTGTAACATATTTTATCGACAAATAAGTCGATTATAACGAGCTACCCCAATATTATTTTTTTTAGGTCACTAAGACCAGACAATTGGGGAAATATAACTAAAAGTGACTAATATACGGGTCGATCAGGTTACGAATGAACCCGAAGCTTTCCCACTCCTAAAGGGGAGGAAGTGCTAGTAACCGTCGGCTGGCGCCGCTAGCACTATGCCGCTACAATCAACCTCCTTCGAGTTCGAAGAGCGTTGAGACGACTAAACGCTCAACACCGCAGCAGTAGTGCTAATGCTAACAGTTTTTTTAGATATATATTTTATAGATGTTACTATTACAATTATTGTGGGCTTTATACAGCTGTCCCCAACCCGCGGCCCGCGACACCAACACCAAAAGTGTTTGCGGCCCGGATGAAAAATAAAAAATAAAAAAATTAGGGAACTTCGTTCCAAAAACAAAAACAGGTTGGGGACCACTGGCTTAATATATTATACATCATGACATCAATAAATTATTAGAATTTAAAACTACATATAAATTAATTCAAAGATTTTCTTTTCCCCAAACAAAGCGGCGGAAAATATTGTATTATATTTTAAATACAATTTTTGAATTATTTTGAATTTGAAACCACTTCGTAAGTTTAATTTGAAATTACATGTTAATTTGGGAAATTAACGTTTAAGGCTTCCAAGCCAATACCTAAAAGTGGATATCTAGCAAAAATAGATTTAAGAGCCTACTTCTGGTTCCTAGTAACTCACTAGTCGATCGAAAGATTTTAATTTACGAATTAAGAGCCTTAAGTCTTGACGTACAGACTATCAGATGCGCTGTTCATATATCAGTGTTCTGGGCGAGAATTCTTCAGCCTCAGGCGCCCCTTTTTTTTGTTAACGTTTTATGGTTAATAGTGCCATGGGTGTATTAAATCCACAACAAATATGTAAATATTCAAGTCTGTCTAGAGTTGTATCAACTTACTATTATTTATTCGACAAATTAATACACTCATCAATATAAAAATAGAAGAGTAGATATTGTCCGATTCTCAACCCTAGCCGATATGCTCGCTAAAATTCACGAAAATTGGGCGAGCTGTTTCAGAGGAGTTCAACCACGCACACCGTGACACGAGAATTTTATATATTAGATATATTTTGTAATAATATATGTCTATTAAAAACGAATAATATAGAACAGTTAAATCAGTGTACTATTCGTGAGCTAGCTCAACTGATAGGTGTTTTAACATCTTCATATTCTGATACCTGTCTCCCACCGCGGAATGCAACTGGTTTTCAGCGATTAAAATATTTAATACTAAATAAAATATGCAATGATAAATACGACAACAGAATCACGCTTATTCTTGAATAATAATTGTTAAAATATTCAGCTTGGTGGACCGAGAACACAATATTCTCGACTATCAATCATATTATTATACAATAATCATATTATCGACGACCATAGAGCCGGACCCAGTTAAAGCAGTAGACTCCTTAAAAATTATTCTAAAATACTTTACTTCGACTTAGATTTTAGATAATTAATGCTCTCTTCAATCTTATTAGGTAATAGATTTATTACAGAGATCTTCGCCCGCTCCATCAGAACCTTAGCCAAACAATTTTGACAGCCATCACTGTGCACTGTCATTGTTTATGAACAATGCTGACATTATTGGTTGGTGACATTGGCTCAGATGAATGTGTGAAGCGCCTTTTGAAAGAAGCTTTCCTGTAGAAATCCTAGCCCATACCTGAGTAGTGTAGAACCCGGGATCCACTTATAAATTATCTGTTTTTTCTTTCACTCTAAACCAACAGCTGAATACTGATCATTGACTTAAAACTTTCTGCCTAATAAAACTCGGCAAAATAAAAATAAAAAATACGGTTTTAAATTATAGCGGTATCGAAATTTATATTACAAAGACATAAGCTCCCGGGCGTGATCGGATGTGATTAAATTATGTAACTCTATTTTATTAAAAAAAAAAGAAGAGGATATAATATTTAAGTTATTTATATTAAATAAGATAATGCTACAGTACGGGTTATTATTGCTAACGCTTAACGCTCTGCACAGAACAGCCACCTCCCAGTCGGTCTGTTACCCGCTGGATAAAGCAGGTGCTGTGCGAGAACGGCGCGGTGTCGACACGAGCGTTGACACGGGGATTGATACTGGTTACTTTTAGTAAGACGACAGTCGACAGGCAGGAGCCAGCACTAGCGATTCCAATACTTTCGCTATTTTCCTTAACCATAATTTTATCGACGAACAAAGTTTCGTTGAATCAGTTAAATATTCACCATGATCCCAGTATGTTATCATTTGAATCACAAACCATAGAGGTCTCTTACGTTTCGTTTCTACTGACTATTATTATTATTTATTATTGAATTCTTTCTCGAATATAATGATTACTATTCATAATGAATATTGTATTTCGTAAAAAAGAAGTCTTTCTTTCGTTACTCTGAAAATCTACATTTGGTTAATCATATATCGAAGAATGAAGCGAAGAAATATAATAAATGATCAAACGAACTTACCAAGTGAAGTTCGATCATTATTATATGAGTCGCTTCATTCGAAGATATAATCTCCCTCCCACCCAGTCTGCACGAAACTATGTTTGCTGCAGTACCCAAAGAAAGAAAGAAAGATTTTTTGCATTACTTCTCTCTAAACATAATGAGACACGCCGGAACGTCGAGTAACCGAGCGAACGAGTGGGTAATTTCTGAACTACCCACATACGTCTTTAAAAGAAACGCGATTGCCTAGCAGATAAGCAAAGGTACTACATTTGGTTAATCATATGTCTTCGAATGAAGCGACTCATATAATAATGATCGAACTTCACTTGGTAAGTTCGTTTGATCATTTATTATAATGGATGCCTAAGAATAATAATGCTAGTACCATTTTGGTAATAAAATAAAATTTTAGAAAATAATAATTTTAATTTCAGAATGCTGGGACGCAGTCCTGAAGCTGCAGTAAGTAATATTATGTAGATCATACCAAATATTATCTAAATAGTGTCTCGTATTTTATAAAAAAAATATGTGTGGCACTCGGGGACTGCCGCGGTAAAGCTATTGCCTAGCGTCTAGTCTACACGCATATACGTCTAGTACAGGGGTTCCCAAACTTATTTTGTCTACTGCCCATTTTGAGAACAAATTATGTTTAAACACCACCATTGTTTCAATTTAAAATGCATAAAGATTAAATAAATCGCCCCCAAGCCTCTACACAACGCCCCCATTTTTTTTCTGGGTCCCACACTGCCCCCCTTTAGACCTTCAGCGCCCACAAGGGGGCGTTATCGCCTATTTTGGGAAAGGCTGGTCTATTAGAATGGACACATACCGTGCTGAAGTCTGCCAAACTGAAACGTTAGACGCCACATCGCCGTGCCGGTCGAAGTGGGGGGTGTTAGGTTTTTTTCGTTACGCAATTTCTTGTATGTCGCGCTCAAAGCCCTCGATAAAAGCTATGCAATAACTTAAAATTCTATAAAAGGTTAGTGCCACTTGCTAAATGTCGTTTTTCTCACAGGTGTACCAACTACAACATCTAGTCAAGACACAAGGTACCAACGTGGAAGTATTGCTCCGGAAAGTTACCAATTTGGCTTCAAACCACTTCAACCAGCCCGGGGTTGATGCACATCAGTTGAAGATGGTCAATGATTATGTTAAGTTGCTTGGTGAGTTAGATTCAATCAATTAATTAGAAAATAATAATATTATACTTAATTTAAACTGAAACTTCGTTCAGTTTTGATGTTTGTATTAAAAGTAAAATATTGTTTAGATTTTAGTGCATGTTTTACGATTTACGATATTCTTATTAGTCGGTCACGTCTATTTTTTTCTCAAAACTCCTAAAACACAGTAATTAAAAGATAATTCCATTTAATAAAAAAAAAATACAGTCAAACTTCAGCTCTGTTGTTGTACAGTACTCCAAAATTAATAAAGCGCATGAATGACCGTGAATAATGACCGTGTTACAAAAGCTACAGGAATATCACGACGAACTGTGACTGATACATGTATTTTAAACGCAATGCAAATAGAAAATGCAATATCGTCTACCGTCGCTCGGGAAATACGACCGTTGCCGACAAATTTCGAAAATTTATGCGCATTATCACTTTTAGAGTACCTTAGAACTTATCCTAAAGTATTCACTCTGTCACTCAACATAAAGTAACTAGTAATTACCATACTTTCGATTAAGATATTCCTCATTTATTTATTTACTAGCTGTCCCGGCAAACGTTGTTTTGCCATTTAAAGTATTTCTACTTCATCAGTTGATACAAAATCTTACCCCCTCTTTTGTCCCCTAAGAGGGGTGGGGGGAAAATTTTTATACACCAGATGTTAAGTTGGAAAAAACAGTTAATAATATGAAGTAAGTCCATTAAAGAAAAAAGTTTGATACAAAATCTGACCCCCTCTTTGCTCCACTTAGAGGGGTGAGGGGGATAATTTTTATACACCAGATGTTAAGTTGGAAGAAGACAAATATATCTGCGAAAACCGCATTCAAATCGGATCAGTAGTTTTCGTGTGATAGTGGAACAAACATACAGACAGACAGACAGACAGACAGACAAAAAAACTAACCACATTTTTGGCTTCTATAGCGATGTAGTAACACCCCCCGCTTATTATTTTCTGAATATCTTTAATGTACAGAATTTTCATTTCTACAGTTTTATTATATGTACTTATAGATTATTAATCCATGACCGTGTAAATGATTCCAGAATGGCAGAAATGCGCCAACAAGCCAGCTTTAAACAACGCGTCGCCACTAACTTGCCTGGCGCACTGCTGTACTCACCACTGGCACGAGGGCGCTGGCAACATGATGTCGCCGCTCACACTGTGCCAGCGACAACAGGTAAATGATAATACATACTAATATTATACATGCGAAAGTGTGTTTGTCTGTCGGTCTGTCTGTTATCTCTACACGCCGAAACCGCTGAACCGAATTTTCTCACATTTGGTTAATGTAGATACTTTGAGTAGAGTGATACTTTCCCGGAAAGGAGATAAGATACTTTTTATCCCGGAAAAATGAACAGTTCCCGCGCGAGATAGGAATTTAGGCGCAACGGAGTTACGCCAACAAGCCAAGTCTGAACAACACATTTCCACTAAAGGTGGCTTTTCGATATTCGCCGCAAGCCACCGCGATCGACAAACATTTTTTACCGATATTGGTCTAGCGACCCATGCCGCTGTTGCTTTATAGTGTCGTAGAACAAAGAGAAAATATATGGTCTAGGATAGGAGTCACCAAATGGCGGACCGCGGTTCGCATCCGGACCGCCGACCTATTCTGTGCGGACCACCGACCAAGCCTATTCGAAGAACATCGTTTAATGTCAATAGCTTGCACCAATTTCACTCCAAACCTCAGACAGATATAGTTAACAACATACACTTTTCTCATTGATTGATACCTTTGTAATATCCGTCATTTGTTTAAAAAATATTTTTTTATAAAATGTGTGGACCGCGAAGTTCATTTCATTTCTTAAAATGGACTCCGAGCGAAACTAATTGGTGACCCCTGGTCTAGGGCCTAGGTCATAAAGTGGAATTTTATAACAATTTTTGTTGGTCGCGGTCGCTTACGGCAAATAATCAAATATCAGAAAGCTTACATTTAATAGTATTTTTTTATTATTATTGTATGATGTTGTTACAGATAGCCCCAGTACAGTATGAATGGGTGGTATTGAACGTGCACGCCGGTGCTGCCAAATGGGACATCGTCGAGTCGCTCTTCAGTAAAAAGGTACGGTTACATAGTATTATTTCGAAGATAACGTTAAAGAATTGTACTTTAAAACAGCCGCTCATATAAATAACAAAGACTTGAAAATTTAATTGAAAATGCGAAGTTAATTTGCTCAAAAATGTTACGTCCCACACGTTTTCTAAACTCGTCCGACATGTTTTTAATCTCGTCCTAGATGTATAGATCTCGTCCCACATTTTCCAACCTGTCACACATATTTCAAACTCGTCCCAGATTTTTCCAACTCGTCCCATATTTCTCAAATTCGTCCTCCATTTTTATAACTCGTCCCACAACTTTCCAACTCGTCCCACATATTTCCAACTCGTCCGAAACATTTCCAACTCGTCCCAATTCAAACTCGTCCCACTTTCAACTCGTCCCAGGACTGGCTGGGCCGCAGCAGCGTTTCGTCCCACATGGCGCCACAAACGCTGCTAGCACGGCTACACCAGCTGCAAGCGCCGTCCCGACTGTTGGCGTCAGCGCTCGCGGTGTTACCGACAGACGAGAGAATGAGACTGGCTCAGCATTATAAGGTAAACAGTATTTAGTGTTATCTTAATCTTATATATATATAAAATTCTTGTGTCACAATGTTAGTCAGCGAACTCCTCCGAAACGGCTTTACTGATTTTTACCTAATTTTATATGCATATTCAGTGGGTCTGAGAATCGGCTACTGGGTACTTTATATATTGATAAGTGCATTTGTTGAATAAATAAGTACCGTTAATTATTGTTGCTATTACTAATGTTTTATTCTTCTTTTGTACCAAGCTAAAGTACCTATCTAATATTTTGTAAAAATATCTTGTTCAATTATTATTAAGATACTTTATACTTTCTAGTTTCTACCTAGTATTCATACAATAATCTGTACATTTGCTTTTCACTGAATGTATTGTGTCATTGTTAAATATGTAGTTAACGTAGTACCACCATAGTTATTAAGATTAATCTGTATATAACACTTTTTTGTTAATATATACTTTGGTTACTGTTTGTTGACTCAAATAAACTAAAAAAAAAAACCTGAGACTGACGGCGACCATTGTTTGTGCAACGGGATAGTCACCGGCTACACGGTCAATTTTTCATCAATCTGATCAATCAATCTGGTGTCAATCTGATTGACGGAATATTGATGGTTATAAAAAGTTCATATTAAAAATACGATCAGTCCATCAATCCGTGGCGTACGTTCAATTTTTCATCAATCTAATCCATCAATCTGGTACGGATTGATGGGTTGATCGTATTTTTAATATAACTTTTTATAACCATCAATATTCCGTCAATCAGATTGATGGATCAGATTGATGAGAATTTGACCGTGTAGCCTATGACATTGATGAAAAATTGACCGTGTAGCCGGTGACATAGCGATCGACGTTGCCATGGCGACATACTTATTTAGTCACTTCAATAAAATAATATGGGCGAAATACTTTATAATTATTATGGCAAAGCAACGTTTGCCGGGACAGCTAGTAATACTATGCTTTCTTGTCCTAATTAAACTTGGAAAATAACATGTTTCCAACCCGGGAATCGAACCCACGACCTCCAAGTCTAGAGCCACGCTCTAAACCACTGAACCACAGGCGGAGATCATGCAGCTAGATTACCTGATTGACAAGTAAGATGATCCATGCGTCGGATGGGCATGTAAAAGTCGGTCCTGCGCCTGATTTCTCGCCAGTCGTGTCGGTCATCCGTCCCACTGGGTTATGAGAGTAAAGGAATAGAGAGTGCTCTTGTGTACTGCGAACACACTTGGGCATTATAAAATTACTCCTGCATAACTGACCAGGTTTAAGCTGTTACCGGAGTTGCGGGGGTCATCCAGTATTGTTACAAAGCTACCTACTTTTAAGGCTTTTTTTTTCACAGGTGCATTCTGTAGTAATAGAGATGCTACACAAACAGAAGGACAGAGCGGCGCTCACCAACTACAAGATGACCCTCAGCCCCCAGTCAGAGGAGTACATATTGGCTGAGAACACTTTACGAGATAATGTAAGTAAGATGAGACGTAAGCGGATGAAGTGGACAACTAGCATTTTTAAAATAAGGGCAATTACTCATTTTTAGGGTTACCCAAAGGGTAAAAACGGGACCCTATTACTGAGACTTCGATGTCAGTCCGTCTGTCTTTCTCCAGGCTGTAACTCAAGAACCGCTATAGCAATAAATACTATAACAGAATAAAAGTAATATTTAAGGGGGGCTCCCATACAACAAACGTAATTTTTTTGGCCTTTTTTGTTCGCAATCAATAATGGAAAGGTAGTAACTTAAAGTACTCACATAATCCTTAATTATATTTGTACTTTAATAGTTAATAGTTTATGAAATTAAAATAAAATAAATATTTAAGGCGTTCGTTCAATAACGGAACCCTTCGTGCGCGAGTCCGACCCGCACTTGGCCGATTTTTCTTATAATTTGAACACACCTTTATCATCTGGCTAATATGTCTGACTATACATAGAAACCACATTTTCTTGATTTTAAAACATTTTGCCGGTACTACCTAAAGCCACTATTTATGCTAAAAAAAATCCAAATTGTTAGTTACTACATCCACTTGCATCCAGCTTATTTTTTGAAAGTCTTACAATATCATTATGGTATGTTATTAACTAATTTTAATTATTTTTTTATTCTTTACAGTCTGTGAAGTGGAAAAACTGAACCAGCTTTAATAATAATGGAGCCATTGACGAGGTGCATAATCTTATATCTTTAAACGAGCAATTCTTGTATACAAGGTACAATTAAACCTTCCTGCCAAATTTTTCCAGGGATTGGGTATCATTAGGAGAGTCCATTTAACCAAAAAAAAAAAAATTGGGTGTTATTTTTTTCAATGACATATTTTATCCCATTTCAAATCGTTGCAGAACGGTCACTCGCGGTGCGGGGGAATGAGAGGGGGTGGCGCGGGGTGAGGCGCGCGCGCGGGGGCACGTCACGCGCGGCCGACGCATCGTGTTCATTAATTGTAGTGTTTTTTAGGATAAATTTCGGGAGCTAGTTTTTTTTTATTTTTTTTTTATTAAATAAGAGGGCAAACGAGCAAACGGGTCACCTGATGGTAAGCAACTACCGTCGCTCATGGACACTCGCAACATCAGACGAGCTGCAGGTGCGTTGTCGGCCTTTTAAGAGGGAATACGCTCTTTTCTTGAAGGTTTGCAGGTCGTATAGGTCCGGAAAAACTGCTGGTGACAGTTCATTCGCACTGTGGAAGACTGCCACTCATCAAGGTGATGAGGATGGTATGTTTTTCGCGTGGGACGATGGCGAAAAGTTGCAGGTGGTATGATTCCGAACAATTCCTCAGAGCACTCCCCGTGATACAACCGATAGAGGATGCAGAGTGAAGCTACATCTCGGCGTAATTCCAAGGGGTGCAAGCTGTTTGAAACACTATGGCAGTCAACAATTCGAGCGGCCCTTCGTTGGATACGATCTTCGTTCTCAACATTTTGGTACTGAGTGACTATAAAAGAAAAAATACGTGTATTTTTATTTTTAATTAACAAGGATCAATATATATCAAAATTTGGCAGGAAGGTTTAATTGCAGCCTGTATATATATTATGTATATGTATATGTTACGCTCAAAGACCGAAAACGCTCAGTGGGCGAAAAAATGGCTCACCACGCGTTGTGGTCATAGTGAAACGGCCACGACGCGAAATTTTGGTTGGTCGCGATCGCTTGCTTTGTTAATCGGAACGGTACCTTTACGCTCACGACAGCTTGGGTTAATCCCACTGACCTCATACACTGGACCGGCGATCGCTATCAATAAAATGTTCCTATTTGAAAGTCGCCATTTTGGCGCTGATTGTTATGTGAAAGCAGTAGTGAGTGTACTTGGAACTACTATTTTGCAAATGGCGGTTGCAATTTTCTATGTAATTAGTTCACAGTACGCTCACCAGTGGCGCTTCAAATCGGCACACTAAATAGCTGTCATTTTGTACGGCATGGCCAGTCCAGTGAGGTCAGTGGTTAATCCAGAATTAAAATATATCATGGTATCTATCTCGTTCTTTGTATTTATAAAAGAGATGACATGATATTTTGACAAACGATTTACAATAACTCAGTATTTGTAAAGTCAGCCGTATATTTGTATGAATATTAATAAATTTTATTTAACTCACAAGAATTGTTTTTTCCTAAGTGCTCCTTAATGTATGTACTTAATTGTAACTCTGATATCGCGGAATACATACCTCTAGCACAGCAATATTCAACCTGCGGCCCTCCGCGCGGGCTTTATCAGTGGCCCGCGTGAAGTTTTGAAATTTAACCCATCAAGCCCCATAAGCTCACCGGTGAGCGAGACACTATAGAATAATAATAGATTTCCAAGATTTTTTTTTAATGAAATAAGGGGGCAAACGAGCAAACGGGTCACCAGATGGAAAGCAACTTCCGTCGCCCATGGACACTCGCAGCATCAGAAGAGCTGCAGGTGCGTTGCCGGCCTTTTAAGAGGGAATAGGGTAATAGGGGAGGGTAGAGATGGGAAGGGAAGGGAATAGGGTAGGGGATTGGGCCTCCGCGGGTAAACTCACTCACTGGGCGAAACACAGCGCAAGTGCTGTTTCACGCCGGTTTTCTGTGAGAACGTGGTATTTCTCCGGTCGAGCCGGTCCATTCGTGCCGAAGCATGGCTCTCCCAACGATCCACGATCGAAGAATTAATGAATAATCGTTTATCGTGTGGGAGCCGTACATTTTTCCGGCATAAAAAGTAGGTACTCAAAGTACGGAGTACTTTGAGTACCTACTTTTCTTCGTACCAATTTTTTGAAAAATCGGTAGACAGACAGACTGACATGCACTATTACGTGTCATAACACGCGCGTAAAACTTGTTTCTATGTTGAGCGGCTTTCATTTAAATGACTCGGCTGAGTCATGAGTGAATCGCGAGAGAACCGTACATTTTCTAAGACAAAAATCCTTTATCCTTTCCCTATACCTCGTCAAAATCGGTTCAGCGGCTTTAAAGTGAAGAGCCAGACACACTTTCGCATTTATATTCTTAGTATGTCGTGTAGTTGGCCTTTAAAACCAGTCCTTATTCACTATATTCAGTATCGGTCAAAACACGACAGAGTGTAGACGCGTCGGTTATTTAATAGTATTTTAATAATTATCGTTAATAATACATTAATTTTAATGATTAGTTAATAGTATAATTACTAAAAGTGATTTAAAACACTTTTAAGTGATAAGAAATGAAGTATTTCAAAGTGAATTAACAAGTTTGTGATAGTGTTATGATTTAATTATCCTTGAAACCAAACAATGTTTGTTATTCTAGTTTGTTTGATTGTCTGTATCTTGTATTTTCTTCGTGGGAGAAAGAAAACGCCGCCACTAGTGCCAAATCTACTGAGACTGGCTTGGACTATTGGTACAAAGAGCTTAGCAGGTATTTACTTTTTTAAACCGCACATAAAGCGCTATATTGAAAAAAACCATTGAGATGAAGAAACTGTCCTTTTTGACGTAATACTATAGGACCCTCAGAAATGTTGCAAATTTGGTAATGAGATATACATATCTTCATAGCCTTATCTAGGTTTGAGAAGAACCAGAAACACGATTAATGTATTTTGCCTCGATACATTTAATTTTCGAAACGACCTCTTAAAAATACGATATTTGATGATTATTTTTAAACGAAAATAGATGTATTATAGGAAATTTCATATTGGTCTAATTAATAGACACCTTTGCAACTCAATCGTAAAGAAGCATTTTGCTTAAATGCTCCTAGTTATTTTTTAAATAATTATAATAACGTTTTGTCGCATTTTTTCCGAGCGAGCCGATAGCTTCTGGCCGCAGCATATTCACGACTTTATAGTCATACAAATCTTATATCTTTAAACAAGCAATTCTTGTATATATATAAATATATAATTGGAATCTCGGAATCGACTCCAACGATTTTCATGAAATTTAGTATATAGGGGGTTTCGGGGGCGATAAATCGATCTAGCTAGGAATCATTTTCATAAAATGTCATTTTATGTGTGTTTTTTGAATTTTTTGAATACCGAGCGAAGCTCGGTCATATAGCTAGTTAAGTATAAAATTGCCCTTGCGATTTAATTTATTTTCGATATATCGCCTTAACAGAAGGGTTATGTTTGAAGACATGAGTGGAAGAAGTGTGTTACTAACATTTTACAACATAGAAGCAGTTACTCATTTTTTTTAACTTACCCCATTGAATCCACATTTTTTATCTCAAAAAAATTTCCTGGTCCTAAAGCCTCCGTTAATGCAAAGAGCGACAGGTTTTAAATAGGCTACTTGACATATATTTAATTTCATTGAAAAAAATGCATATTTCTAGTAGAACTTGGCCTACGAAACTGTATTTCACCCTTATCGTGAAATTGATAAATAAAGTCGATTTGAAAATATGATTTTATGAAAATAGGAATTGTACTGACGAAAACGCTTTTACTGTACTTCCGATCTGGATGTGACGTCACCCCATTTGTAATTTAATATCTTTTATTTATCGCGCGCGTTATATGTAAGTTTATTTGTGCATCAATAATATGAATAAGCCTAGAAAGATTTATAAAATATATTTCCTTGAATAATTCAAATAAAACATCAGTTTTCCATTTATTGTAGTTAGGAAATGAAATGGCCAAAACTTTTCTACAAAAGTGTTCAACATTACAAATGATTTCTAAATTCTTTTTAATTTTACCCTTTTCATCCACTAAAGTCTTCGTTTATTTTCTTCCTGTGCTATGTTGTTGTTAGTTAGAAGCTTTTTCTTTTGATATTGCTATTTTGTTACAGATTTATTCAAAGAGTTAGTGAAACTAGGAGAGCACACGTCAAGGCTGGGAGGAGTCACGAAAATTGACGTAAAGTTCCTGTCAGTGTACTGTAAGTATCCGTTCAGAGCTTACAGTATGCTTGATTACAATTTACATCCAAATCAGCTTAGTAATTTTTAAGTGAAATAGTAAAAAACATCCATTATTAGAAACTTCTAATCATTAAAATTTCTTCAAAATTATGTAGGTACTTAGCTAAATTCATCTTCGCAACAATAATAATTATTCTCTGTAAATAATGTTTATGTATAAAGTACGAGAAAAAAATTAAAACCAGTTTTACGAAACCTTTAAGGTCAATGTCAGGCGCCTCTTAGGTTTTTCTTGTCAACTTATTTACCTTATAATGCAATATATTATGTAATGTGTGCAGGGTGTAACAAAACTAAGAGAACGTGGGAGAGCCATGCTTCGGCACGAATGGGCCGGCTCGACCTGAGAAATACCACGTTCTCACAGAAAACCGGCGTGAAACAGCACTTGCGCTGTGTTTCGCCGAGTGAGTGAGTTTACCGGAGGCCCTATTCCCTTCCCTACCCTCCCCTATTCCCTTCCCTTCCCATCCCTACCCTCCCCTATTACCCTATTCCCTCTTAAAAGGCTGGCAACGCACCTGCAGCTCTTCTGATGCTGCGAGTGTCCATGGGCGGCAGAAGTTGCTTTCCATCAGGTGACCCGTTTGCTCGTTTGCCCCCCTTATTTCATAAAAACAAAGTGATAATACTTTAGGGTATGTATGTGGCCCTGTATAGAGTTCACTGTAAAAGTAGCGTCATGAATTTGCCAATACAAAAGTTAAAAAATACTATTCTTTCAGGGCTGCTACTTTCGCAGTGAACTCTACAGGGGACACCTTAAAGATTACTTAGTTATGTTACATCTGTGTATATCCAACACATTCATAAGTAGCACGTATGTTGCGGGAAGGGAAAGAGAGGAAAATGTACGGTGCCCGCGCTTTAAACAATGGACAGCGTTGGTACGTTCAATACGGCAACACAACGCAACGTAGCTTCGCTATATTAACATACGACGAACGTGTTTAGACTGTAAATTATTATTAAAACGTTACATACAATATACGGGCCGCATTGATAACTTCCTTTTTTGAAGTCGGTTAAGGTGACGCCGCGTTAAAATAAGAAACCGTGTTGGATATGTTTTAGATTGCTTGTTTTCTGTGAGAGGCCGGGCCAGCCTCTCATAGAAAACAAGCAATGGAACAGCAAAAAATGGAAAGGGCATAAGCAACAAAATGGTTTTTGTCGCGTAATTTAAAAACCATAAATACATTTCATATAAGCTATGCACATATTAAAGTGTATGCTTCAACCAATTTATGTACAAATTTTGGAACCTAAAATCACTCTCCTCTGTTGGAAAAATAGGAATCCCTTTTTTTACAGATGTCTTTTCGATTGATAATTCTGTGTTATAAAAGTTGTCCAATCGTGTTATGCTATGGGCAATTCAAAGACAAAGACATGATGAATACTGACAATGAACTTTAGTTTCTTAGCTTTAGTCATTGCAGAGAAAAATCGGCATCGCTACAGCCAAATTATCAAGGCGTCGCCTTAAAAATGAAGGGCACATGATGCCGTAAGGTCATTGGCCTGAGTGACGGTCATTCAATCAAGGTGTTTACAATCAGCATTGATTTTACAAATTTTTGACACCTACTTAAAAATTAACGCAAGTCTGTTTTTTTTATTATTATTATATTAATACTTCAGTCGGAATTTCCAGGAATTGCTATTGTATTCTATTGTTGTCGCGATCACCGGTGCTCGCGCGGGGCCTGAAGGATTAATATAATAACTAATGTACTGTTCAAAGTTAAACCGCAATTCAAAGTTACTCAAAATGAGCGTATTTCGTTTATCGCGAAGGAACTGTATCAACATTTATCCGGGATAAAAAGTATCCTTTAATTCATAATATGATAAAATATTATGTTCTTTCCATTTTAGATTCATTCACATTTAGTCGTGTCACGTGTGCGTACAAGACAAAAAACTAGGAATACGGCTTTTGCTGAACCAAAGATTTCCTTTGGTAGGATTGATATTTATATCCCTAAGATGGGTTTACGATGTGGAGCCACCTGAATATCTCATGCAAGGGGGGGGGGGGGGGGGGGGGGGGGTTAGGTTAGGTTAGGTCAATAACTGCGTGGGATTTAGGTATATAGTCGAGTTTAGTATCATTCGATTGAATCGAATGTTTAAATGCCAATTTTGGAATAATATTTAGATAAAAAAAATAAAATAAAAAAATTCAGAATATATGATTTTCAACCAACGAAAACGCTGTTGACAGGGCTTAATTAATATAAGAAGGCTGATAGCCGCATTATTCTGTATGCCAAAGACATGGTGATGAATAAAGCAATAAACATAATAATAATACTAGACGTTCCGCGCAGCTTGGTCCGTGTAAATTTGAAATTTCACGGAAACCGTATATTTTTCACAAATTAATAACCCATATCTCACGTAGTCTACTATATATTCGTGTCAAATACTTAACATAAAAATTTCTCCAGTAGTCTGTGAGATATTAGCTCTTTCAAATAATTTTCCCCGTTTTTTTACATTTTCCTCTGTACCTTTGCTCATATTGGTCTTAGCATGATAAAATATAGCTTATAGCCTTTCTCGATAAATAGGCTATCAAACACTGAAAGATTTTTTCAAATCGCGCCAGTAGTTCTTGAGATTAGTGCGTTCAAACAAACGAACTAACCAACAAACTCTTCAGCTTTATTTTCACATTTTCCTCTGCATCTTTGCTCCTATTGGTTTTAGCGTGATAAAATATAGGCTATAGCCTTCCTCGATAATTAGGCTATCAAACACTGAAAGATTCTTTCAAATCGGATGAGTAGCTCCTGAGATTAGCGCGTTCAAACAAACTCTTCAGCTTTATAATATTACTAGACGTTCCGCGCTGCTTCGCCCGCGTAAATTAGATATTTCACAGACAAATTAGTCCACAATAAATAGCCTATGATCCTTTACGTTCCTACTTTTTATTTGTGCCAAATAACAGAAAAATTACTCCAGTAGTTCGTGAAATAAGCCCTTTCAAATAATTCCCCCGTTTTTTTCACATTTTCTTCTATTTCTTCGCTTATATTAGTTTTAGCGTAATAAAATATAGCCTATAGCCTTCCTTGATAAATGGGCTATCTAACACTGAAAGATTTTTTCTAATCGGATCAGTAATTACTGACTCATACTAAGATTAGCGCGTTTAAATAATGCTTCTTCTTCTTCTTCTTTTTACGTTGTTTAACATCTTTATCGTGCAAATATGAGTCCTAAAATAAATTAAGCATTCTTAAGTCATCCGAATATGGTACCGAACTTGGAATAGTACCATAATTAATGCCTCTATACAGATTGAGACTCTATTTTCCTCCAGAGCAGAAGCTGCTAAAATTAAAAAAAAATACATCAAAAATCGCGGTGGCTCCACATCTTAAATCCACCCTTGGGCCATAAGGACCAATCCTACCAAAGGAAATCTTTGGTTCAGCAATAGCCGTATAATTTACCGTATACACGCAACTAATTAGATTCATGCTATATTATTCATGCTATATTATGCATACCAAATTTTATAAAAATCGGTTCAGCGGTATTTAAAGCGTTGAGATAATAGACAAACAGGCAAACAGACATTTTCGCATAAGGATAAAGATTAAATATTAAAGTAGCTACTTCCTTAAGCACTTTCATTAGTATTTAGATGAATACTTAATTAAAAGATAGGCATTCCATTGTATAGGCATTCCATAATATAATATATTGTTCAGAATATAAAAATAAGATTGTAGTCTATTGTAAATCTGCAGCAAACCACCGTGTAATTATTTAGTTGTTTGACTACTAGCTAGTATTATCCAAACTTTTATACTAACATTATAGTTAGGTAATCATGCGAAAGTGTGTTTGTTTGTCTGTTACCTCTTCACCACAAATCGCTGAACCGATTTTGCTGAAATTTGGTATGGAGATACTATGAGTTTCGGGAAAGGACGAAACATACTTTTTATCCCGGCAACGTTTTCCGCTAGATTTTGGCGCAACGAAGCGTCACGGGCTCGGGCGGTCAACGGGCGTCATCTAGTAACTTTTATTATTACGTGGCATGTCACATGTGCTACCAATAACAATAATATGTCTGTCTGTCTGTTACAGTTATAACTTCTCCTGAGGACGTGGCTACGGTGCTATACCAGAGCGCAGAGAAGTCGTTCTTCTACGATCTGATAAAGCCCTATGTTGGAGACCAGCTGGTTACTGCTAACGGTAAATCAAAACCCGTCAGAATTAAACATTTACCGGCGCCTTGGCTGACAGACGAGTTAAAGCACTTGATAAAGCAAAAGCATGCGGCGAAGACAAGGTACAAGCTATCAAATAGTACAGAGCATCGCGAAAAATACGTGAAACTTCGAAACCGCTGTGACAAACTATGCAGGGATGCCCAACGACGGTACATCCACTCGTCTGTGGAGAATGGAGATCCCAGTCGCGTCTGGAAATTTCTAAAGAAACTAGGAGTTGGTAAAAATTCTGATGGTTGTCAGAACCCCAGTGTTGACGCTGACACATTAAACCGTCACTTTACTTCTCCACCTAATCAATTCGATCAGAGACTAAAATTGCACACCCTGAACTGCCTCTCCCGCTCATCTACTCCTGAGTTTCCGACATTCCAACTCAAACAATTCACTGGGGACGACGTTAAAAAACATATTAGGTCCATCTCCTCGAATGCCGTCGGTGAGGACGGAATTAGTCGCAAAATGATAATACCTGTTTTAGACATAGTTTTGCCGGTGCTTGTCGACGTCCTTAACCATTGTGCTACTTCTTCCGTGTTTCCCTCTACTTGGAAAGATGCCACCATAATCCCGCTACCAAAAACTGCTCGACCAAAACTGGTGTCAGACTTTCGGCCAATTTCTATATTACCATTTCTGTCCAAAGTTTTTGAGCGACTTATAGGTGAGCAGCTAACAAATTACGTGATGCAAAATAGCCTGCTCACCACCTTTCAGTCAGGTTTTCGTCGTGGGCACAGTACGACTACTGCTCTAATTAAGGTCACTGACGACATTAGACGTGGCATGGATGAAAAGCAACTTACATTGCTGACATTACTAGATTTCAGCAGTGCATTTAATGCTGTCGATCACGACGTGTTGATAAGTATGCTTAGGGTTTATAACTTTTCACCTCAAGTTATTGAGCTATTTCGCAGCTACCTTGTGGGGCGTCGACAAAGAGTAAAGGTAGTTAATAATTCTTCTGATTGGTCTATGATCATTACTGGTGTTCCTCAGGGTGGTGTGCTGTCTCCACTACTCTTTTCTCTTTTTATAAACAGCATCACACAATCGTTAACCTCATCTTTTCACTTCTACGCTGACGACTTCCAAATTTATTGCCAATCATCCCCACATGACATACATGCTGCTATACATAAACTCAACAGTGACCTTAACCTAATTTGTAACTGGAGTAAGCGCCATGGCCTCTATATTAACCCAGCTAAGACGCAGTTAATACTTGTTGGTAGTCCTGGGCTAATATCTAGAGTCGACTTTGGTTGTTTACCTCCGGTGGTCGTGAATGGCGTTGTAATTCCCTTTACCAAAACAGTTAAAAATTTAGGAGTATACATTGACGAAACATTATCATGGTCACTACACATCAAAGAGATCAGTAGGAAAATATACGCAACCTGGCACTCTCTATCTCGCCTACGTTACCTACTTCCCATTCCCACAAAAATTAAGATCGCTGAATCACTATTTTTACCTACGCTGGACTATGCGGACGCGTATTTTGTGAATCTCACAGAGGACCAGCTAAACAAACTCGAGCGATTGCAGAATCTGGCTATCCGATTTATCTTCGGCCTTCGCAAATACGACCACATCTCCGAATACCGTGCAAAGCTGAAGTGGTTACCTATTCGCCTACGACGGGATGCTCGCCTTCTTTCTCTCGTTTATTCCACTATACATGATCCGCATTTACCTTCGTACTTAAAAAATAACTTTCTATTTCGACAGGCACACGTTAAAGATTTGCGATCAGTGTCTAATTTGCTCCTGGAAATGCCTGTACATTACATCAAATTTTATGGCTCATCCTTTGCTATTACCGGAATAAAACTTTGGAACGCTTTACCAAGAGACATAAAAATGTCTAAAACACTATTTCGGTTTAAGACCTTGGTCAAGAGACATTTCCTTGCTATTGCATATAATGATGATTGTTGATAGTAATTAAATAACTTGAATTCATTCTCTCTCTTATCGCTAACAATAATAATAATTATAATTCGACTATTGATAACGTCACATAAATATTCAAATATAAATTAATGTTCCATCATTTTTGAAATAATATTATATGTATGTATATATATATATAGGTAGATATGTATGTATCTGTGTATTTATTAGATATATTATGTATCATGAATAATATACTATTTTGTCTGATATGCAATATATATATTTAATTTTTCTTGTATATTATGGCACATTCACCTGATGTATATATAATATTATGTTTCCTCTACCCGTGGTTGCCTGGAAGAAATTACTAATTAGTAATAAGGCCCCCATTGTGTTATACTTGTCTTATTTATAATTAATGTTCTTGATTTTTCAATTTTATGTGTGCACAATAAAGAGTATTTATTATTATTATTATTATTATTAAATACTCTGTTCTGCTCCATTTTGATCCGAAATACTCTGTTCTGATCGAATGATCCGAAATACTCTTTTCTGATCCATTTTGATACAAAATACTCTGTTCTGATCCATTTTCATCCGATTTTATTTTTTATTATCTATAATATGATTTCAGTGCCAGTATTCAAGCGGAACAAACCCATAATGGATCTGGCCTTGAAGATTGACGTCATCCAGCAGTACCTGCCCACCTTCAACAGGCATTCTGCCAAGCTGGTGGAAGACCTGGGTGAGAAGGTGGGGATGGAATGTGATCTGACGGACATCATCACCAGGAATATATTGGAGATGGTTGCCCGTGAGTATACTATTTAGAAATAATTAATAGTTTAAAAAACTAAAAAACACGCTTTTAGCATACACTAAGCCAATCTTGGATGTCTGCCATGTTGGATTTACATAACAACAGATTTGTTTATAGTAGGTACCTATAAGAGACAGGCGTTAGTTTTTAATGTTGTTTTAAAGGGTATATTTATAATTTTATTTAGACATCGGACGGACATGCACGTGCCGAAATATGCATGCAAATATGCACGAAAATTGGCCGAAATATGGACAATCAAGAGTCACTTATTATTATTAAAAGTCGGAAGACCGCGATGTTGCCGATGTTCATGCGGTTGCGAACGAAGTGCGGACAGCCGCTTACCGCTCCCACATCACAACGCCGCCGCGCCGCCCGCGCCGCGCCGTCGCGTCGCCGCCTAAAATTGACAAACCTAACGGCCGTTCCCAATATTCAACCTATCTCTGGTTTGACATACGACCGATCGCAGCTAACGTTATAATAATAATAATAATCATTTATTCACTTGATGTGGTTTTATTGACATAAAATATAATATTATGTCTCTAATGTCCAATGAGAGCTATTTCTATCTCTAGTAGGGCAAAACCAGAGATAGATCAAATATTGGGAACGGCCGTAAGACAGTAGGTAATTAAATCGCGGATTGGGCCGGAGTTACCCTACTTCCCCTCATTTTACTATGGCTTTGGGGAGGCCGCCATATTGGATTTGTAATAACGTTTCTTGGCTAGTCATATATTGTCATCTGAACTCAGAGCGTGTGCAAAATTTCACCCTAACCGAAGACCGGGAAGTGGATCAAATAGAGATTCCAAGATTTTCTTACATAATATTACATAGTTACAAGTGAAACTAATTTACAGCGTGTAGTAATAAAAAGAGCTAGGAGTGTTATTATTGGCTTTTAGAGCCATAAGCAGCTAGTTTGTGCTGATGTGTGTGTTTGTGCTGTGTGTGTTTCTGTCAGTGACATCGTAGAGATCAACTACGATAACATGGCGCGCCCCTCCAAAATTCAAAACCTTCGAAGTGCGTTGTCTTGCGCAGTAGGCTAGGTATGATTAGTTGATCAACAAATCTTGGTAATAAGTGACATTAACTGAAATATTACGTGTACTGTGATTGGTTGAATACTTACTACATACAAACTCTTTCATATGGATATGACTACACACATTGAAACAGTCATTTGGTGGGGCGCGCCAAGTTATCGTAGTTGATTTCTACCATGTTACATGTAGCATCCAATAACCTTCTTCCAATTAACAGCTTGCTTACTGCTGAAAAATTTGGGGTTACCTATATTTTCATGAAATGTTATAACTTCCACGGATTTGATCGGTTTAATCCATACTAATATTATAAATGCAAAAGTGTGTCTGTCTATTTGTCTGTTACCTCTTCACGCCACAACCGCTGAACCGATTTTGTTAAAATTTAAAATTCATTTTTATTTATATGTACATATATAGATTAGTAAGCTATCCCGCTATAAAAATTTTGCCAAGCATAATTTTTAACCGCTTTTAACCCCTTACTACTTCTAACTTCCAGAAGCCACCATGGGTCATTCCACCACAGACCTCATTACTGACGACTACGCAGCCGCAGTGGACAGAGAGTTGGAAGTTCTAGTCAACAGAGTGAGAAGACCCTGGTTGTTCTTCGATTTGTTCTTCAACTTTAGCGAGGAGAAGAGGCAGCAGGATAGAGCGTTGGAGGTGATATGGGGACTGTCTGATAGGGTGAGTTTTGCGACGGTTTTATGTGAGGCCACGGTGGTTAATAGAGTTAGAAGTAATAAGAAGTATAGTTGAATACGCTATCTGAGTAAAAAGACAAGAAACGAAATACATAGGCATGATGACTATTTTTTTTCTTATTGGTAATTGAAAGACCCTTAAAAATAGAAACATCGCTGAAAGAATGACTCTGATACCTTAAAAATTCACCAAGATATGACAATTCAAACATCTCATAAAGTAGACCTGCCGAAACGCTCCATAGAAAGTGCTACGAAAGAATGACGTCAATCTTTCGTAGTTTGTACGCATCGGGAGAGAACATTTGTTCGGTAGGTATATTAAATATTGCGTTTATGAAAGTGGTTTCATAACAAAAGTTGCTTTTAATTGCATAAGTTATCGAATGACAAAAATGAATGAAAAAAAAATCGACTTGATTATCCACCTTTGAAGGCGCATAACATAAAAAATACAAATGCTATCAAGCTGAAATTTTGGGAACACTTATTTTTTACCGTTATTTCTTTATTTTATTAACAAAATTTGCTAATCTTTGACCTTGTCATCATTCCTATTCTACGCATTTACTCACGATCGTACTTCAGAACATTCACTATCGTTAGATATTGTTGAATTAATTTAGTATAATGTAGATGGCGCTGTTTTGTTTAACCATAGATAAAGTATTATAGTATAGATGTAATCTTAGCCCGTCATCGCGTGGCCATTTTGTGCATAATTTCATCAAGTAGTGTGTGTTTATTTTCTTGAATATTTATATTTATCGATCATTTCAAAGCACATTATGGTACAGAAAAGAAAGTCATTTAGTACATGATATCGATAAACTATAGTTCAAGTATTGAGAATCCGTAAACACACGTAAAAAGCTATGCAATTTTGTAGACAAATTATTAATTGATGTGACATTTTTAGCACTAATACCTAATATAGCACGAATAAGGGATTATTAAACTTATAAATTACCTTTTTAGCTTACCAAAATACCGATTGAAAAGCCCAGAAAATGTTGTTCAAAACTTGCGTATTTAATGTTAAATCCACGTGTTTGAGGCATTCTTTGGCCATTCTTATGGTTTATTATTTAGCGGAACCACAAAACTCAACAATATCTAGCATAAAATGTTCACTAAAAACCTTTATTAACACTTTTATTACATGAAATATGCAGACCGACTCCTTTGCTATGTCCTAGTAAGTAGGACATAACATTACACGCTTTTGACGCTTATACACCGATAAAAGGCTCTCTCCAGTCTATAGTATCTCAATGGTCTTAACACTATTGGTTATGTTTTCCAGATGATCAAACTGAGAAAAGAAGAACATTACCAAAGATTGAAAAATGAACATGTTGAAAAAGGTACGTCAAATATTATTTAAGTAATAATTAAGTTAATTAGTACTTGTTTTCATTATACTGAAGAATCACTAGTGAACCTGCGATTTTGTTTAATCAATAATCAGGCATCAACTGAGACATAAAGGCTTTTTTGCTACATTTTTCCGCAAAAAAAATATCCTTTCCCGTATATACATCGGTTCAGCCGTTTAAGTGTAAATAAGTACCAGATAGATAATAAACAAATATAAATAAATGCAAATAAACAGAAATGCAGAGAGATAAACACACTTTCACGTTATGAGAGGTGTTAAGGGACACCCGGATGGTAGAAATAAACTACGATAACATGGCGCGCCTCTCCAAATTACTGTTTCAATGTCTGTAGTCACATCCTTATGAAAGAGTTTGTATGTAGTTGTAAGCATTCAACCAATCAATCAGTACTCGTAATATTTCACTGTTTCTTATGTCATTGTCAATTAATCATAACTAGCCGACCGCGCAAGACAACGCACTTCAAACGTTTTGAATTTTGGAGGGGCGCGCCATGTCATCGTAGTTTATTTCTACCATCCGGGTGTCCCTTAACATCTCTCATAACGTGAAAGTGTGTTTATCTCTCTACGAAGTCATTAAAAAACGCCATCTATTGACGCTAAGGAATACGAACAACGACACTTTTGTGGAATTTATTTAAACGTCCGGTAGATGTCGCTGTTTATTCTCAAAAACGCCATCTAGTTGACGCACAGGAAATCTAAGTACCACTCAATATACTTATCAACGCCATCATACTTCGCAGCTTCGCAGGTACTTACTAAAAAAGTGTCGAGGTCAAAATGTCGTTCCGTCTAGCCTCCTTTCGCAACGCATTACGAGCGATATGGAACTTCGTTCCAATATTAGTAACTACTTTTTTTTAATTAGCCTATGCTGTCCCACTGCTGGACAAAAGCCTCCCCCAGAGTCTTCCCTTTTTGTCGATCCTGCGCCACCGTTGGCCAGCCCGGCTGGTATGCCTCCAGCTCGTCGCGCCATCTCTTCCTTGGCCGGCCACAGTTACGCCGTCCATCTTCCGGTACCCACTCTGTCGATATCCTTGCCCAACGGTCAGAATGCATGCGGCTTATGTGGCCAGCCCAATCCCACTTTAACTTGGCCGCTTTAATTCCTATGCCTTTCACTCCGGTTTGTGAGCGCAGTAAGGTATTTCTTATTTTGTCTACAAGTTTCACTCCCAACATACTGCGCTCCATCGCTCTCTGGCAGACCCCGAGTTGGGACTTTTGTGAATCTGTCAATGACCAAGTTTGTGCACCGTATAGTAGGGGAGGTCGCACTCTGTTTAAAAAGTCATTTCATACCAAACGAAAATCGTTACAATAATAGTATTCCATTAATACATAACAGCTTTGATCGTCAGCCACTTCATAATGGGTGGAATAAAAATTGAGAGCATTTCAAAGTTGTTGTTGGGAATCGTATTGAATTGACATTAAAAAGATCCCAATTCGCACCTTATAAAGTTTCATATCTAGATTATACACGTTTAGGTTCGGTAGGTGTTATTTTAGTTTTAGTATATAACAACAGATGGCGCTTTTAAAGTAAAGTGTGTATAATTCTTCTTTACAAATATCATAACTTTAATCGCTGACTGACTGTTTTTCCACCATCGTAATAGCGACTGACGGTTTTCTTTATTATTTACAAAGTAGAAATATTCACCTGTATAAATTCTGTACGGTATAAAATGACTTTATATAAAAAAAAAAATTACATGTTCAGTAACGCGACTGACGTTGAATCCCCCATCTGCAATACGGCTGACGGTGATTTTTTGGTTAAACATTACCTCAATAATCATCCATCAAAGTTTCATTCGGTATAAAATCACTTTTCGCAACTATTTTTTTTACAACTTTGAAATAGTACTCTCAGTTAACATTCCACCATATTGATTGATAAATATTAAGCTACCGCTGGACAAAAATTTGGTCGGTATGAAATGACTTAGCGAACGCTAGCACTACCTCGCCTACTGGTTAGTACCTACTGGTTAGTACCTACTTATAGATGTAATATTTTTTTCTTTATTTTCAGCTGAATTTCGTAGCTTTCTCGACGTGGTGATTGAAAACACAGTCACGTCAGACAATGAGCTATACACAGACATAGAGCTACGTAATCTAGTGGACAATATAATGTTAGCGGCGTTTGATACAACGGCCACGGCTATTGGGTTCCTGCTGATGTGTGTGGGATCCGATATGAGGGTCCAGGAGAAAGTTTATGAAGAGTGAGTACTTACTTGGAATATTCAATTAAGTAATTTAAAAATAGCCCCCGAAACTCCAAAGATTAGGCATCAGAATGCAAAATATTCTGATTAAATCACTGGAAGTTACTCACAATAATTTACAAACTTACGTAAGTAGATGTACCATCGAGGAAATCGATTCTTATGCAGTTGACTGACCTACGTCATGTGGTCGGCTTATGTCAATTCAATGATAGCTGTGATCGGTCGGGTAGGTTTGACATAACGCGACCATATTACTAAGGTCCGCCATCTGCATAGGAATCATCTTCTCTGATAGTACAAAAAAACTTTCTGCTTCTATAAAATGACGAAGATCTGGATGCTGCTTAGGGATTGCAATCCCGCAAAGCGGGGTCCCGCAATCCCGAGGGATCCCGCGCAAATTTTTAATCTGCTGGATCCCGCACCTACAAAACGCGGATCCCGCATGACCCATTTGCATAATTTGATCGAATGGAATGGAAGTTTTGATAGCAACGCTTTGTGCCAAACCCGATCAAAGGCCTTCACAATGTCCAAACTAATAGCAAATGCCTCTCCCTTCGACACAATCGCCTGATCCCAACGATGATTTAGGTGCGCCAAGAGATCACCAGCCGAGCGACCCTTACGGAACCCGTACTGTTTGTTCAAGTATCGAAGGAGCTGGCTATTGATATTTGATAATAATGATTGATTTCATTATATTATAAATTGGTCTGTAATTGGAAGTATTTGAGCGGTCACCTTTTTTGGGGATCGGGTACACACCAAGTCTTCCAGGAAGCCGGTACAATGCCAGAAGAGCCGAAAAAGACGCGTTAAGATCAGAGCCAACTCTGGAGCATACTTTTTATAAAACAATAGGAGGGATTCCGTCAGGCCCATTCGACTTTAATTAGATATCAAGGGAGCCGATGACTATTTGCGCTGAGCGCTGATGAAACCAAATATCCGACATGACGCTCGTGCATCGCGGTATGGTCGGCGGTTTCTGTTCCCCGTTATCTCAACGATTCATTTTCGACGTGTAGGTATGGTAGGGTTGTCTTGCAGAAATTTCTTTCAATAGCTTTAGCCAGAGGCCAGAATGCACGGGTTCTCGAAGGGAGGCACTCGAGTCTCTCACCAATTCTATTGACGTGCTGTTTCTTTGCCCGAGTGATCTCTTTCTTGAGTATTTCATTTTATATGTGCTGGTATTTAAATCCTGAGTACACACTGCACTGGCCCAGGATTGGTAAGTCTTCTGCTTCCGGAGAGAATCTTTTTTGGAGGATGAACCAAACCAGGGACAAAATCGCGGGCGCGGTGGTCGTTAAAGTCGCCAAGTATTATGATCTCTGCGGATGGGATCTGCTGCTACACTAAGGGCCTGTTTCACCGCTTCCTGATAAGGTGCCCGATAGGTTTATTTGACAGATTCTCAAAGTCAAGGTAAGTGGTGGATAGCCTTATCAGGAAGCGATGAAACAGGCCCTAAATCTGAAGCTGCTTGCAGGTGTTCTAAGAGTCAGTCCATCTCGGGGTCACCACTATAGGACCTATATAGGCACGCAAAAACGCGAGGGTGATCGTCGCAATCAATGCGGAGCCATAATGTTGAGAGGTCCCTGACTTCAAGATCGCTGTGGCATTAAAAGCATTTTGATTTTAAGATCTAATAAAACTAGAGTGATCACATAATTTCATTGTTATTTTGTTACAAAACAAATATTTTTGTGGCATAATATGAGACATTTTTTATTAGTAAAGTTGATTTTTAATAAAACATGAACCTATAGTTTCAATTTATTCAACTTTATAACAAAAATTCAAACATGCGGGATCCCGCGGGATTGGCCAATCCCGCAAATCAATCCCGCGGGATTGAATAAGGTGCGGGATTGCAATCCCTAATGCTGCTTATCATCCATTGGGCCATTTATCAGCCAGTCTATAAGTGTGATCCACGGAGCACACTTACCTTGAGGCTCCGCAATTCGCAAAGGCTTTGTAGGGGCTCCTCGAGCAAAACGTAATGAATTGTTTTTTGAAATAACATCAAACATTTTTAAAAACATTTGATGTTTTCTCTTGGGGGTGATGTCACTTCCTAAAAGAGTTCTGCCACCAAAAGAGTTTGAGAACCGCTGGTCTAGATGTACTATCAGAGAAGTTGATTCCTATGCAGATGGCGGACCTAAGTAATTTGGTCGCGTTACGTCAAACCCAGCCGACCGATCACAGCTAACATTGAATTGACATAAGCCGACCACATGACTTAGATCCGCCATCTGCATAGGAATCAACTTCCATGATAGTACATTTCGATAACATTTTGTGGAAACATTTTTATTTTTTTATTCAGTTACTTATAGTATTTTTACTCGTAGTAAAATAATGTACTTAACTTGTTTCCAGAATAAACCGCGTCATCGTGCCCAGAGATAGAGCTGTCACCCCGGAGGATCTACCTCAAATGGTATATCTGGAAGCTGTCATTAAAGAGACACTACGGTTGTACCCCATTGGACCGATCATGGCGAGAAGAGCGTCTAAGAATATGAAGCTAGGTATGAATTATTACGATACAATACCACCATTATCTACAAGGTGTAACAAAGCTAAGTGATAATACTTTAGGGTGTGTATGTGTACAAAAAGCTCGCTGTAAAAGTAGCAACTCAGAAAGAGCATTTTTGTGATTTGTATGGACCAGCGCATGAGCGTCATTTTTCCATACAAAGGTAAAAAAGTGACTTTTCAGCGCTGCTACTTTCACAGTAAACTCAGTATAAGGGACACATACACACCCTTTTAGTATTATCACTTAGTTTTGTAGATATGATATTACATTTTGTAGATAATATGTCGGAATTAAGAGTCCGTATACGAAATTTTGCCGATGAATATGAAATTGCAAAGGTTCGCTACAGAAGTATTATTTGGTTTTTTTCCCTTATTAGATTAAAAAATATATATAATTATTAATTAATAGATTTAAAAATATATTTAAGCGCGGACTGCCGACTTGAGCCTTGCGGCGAGTAATAATGTGAGATTTAGGTTGTTTTGAATCGTGTTTTTTGGCACAATTTGTTTTTTTTTTTTTTTAAGTGAAAACTTCTTTAGCGGCGTTGAGCACTCGTGGGATGGGTAAAAACTGTGAAACTCGCGATAGATTTTCGTGTTGATCGAAAAACCATACAAAACGCGTAAGACGGTTGGAGAGTAGTAGTTGCGTGTGTACGATAAATTATACGGCTATTGCTGAACCAAAGATTTCCTTTGGTAGGATTGGTCCTTATGGCCCAAGGATGGATTTAAGATGTGGAGCCACCGCGATTTTTGATGTTAATTTTTTTTAATTTTAGCAGCTTCTGCTCTGGAGGAAAATAGAGTCTCAATCTGTATAGAGGCATTAATTATGGTACTATTCCAAGTTCGGTACCATATTCGGATGACTTAAGAATGCTTAATTCATTTTAGGACTCAAATTTGCACGATAAAGATTTTAAACAACGTAAAAAGAAGAAGAAGAAGAAGATGATGCATTATTTAAACGCGCTATCTTATGTATGAGTCAGTAATTACTGGTCCGATTTGAAAAATTATTTCAGTGTTAGATAGCCCATTTATCAAGGAAGGCTATAGGCTATATTTTACTACGCTAAGACTAATATAAGCTAAGAAATAGAGGAAAATGTGGAAAAATCGGGGGATATTATTTGAAAGGGCTTATTTCACGAACTACTGGAATATTTTTTCTGTTATTTGGCACAAATAAAAAGTAGGAACGTGAAGGATCATAGGCTATTTATTGTGGACTAATTTGTCTGTGAAATATCTAATTTACGCGGGCGAAGCAGCGTGGAACGTCTAGTAATATTATAAAGCTGAAGAGTTTGTTTGAACACGCTAATCTCATGAGCTACTCATCCGATTTGAAAGAATATTTCAGTGTTTGATAGCCTATTTATTGAGGAAGGCTATAGCCTATATTTTAATACGCAAATACCAATAGGAACAAAGATACAGAGGAAAATGTGAAAATAAAGCTGAAGAGTTTGTTGGTTAGTTTGTTTGAACGCGCTAATCTCAAGAACTACTGGCGCGATTTGAAAAAATATTTCAGTGTTTGATAGCCTATTTATCAAGGAAGGCTATAAGCTGTATTTTATCACGCTAAGACCAATAAGAGCAAATATACAGAGGAAAATGTAAAAAAAAAACGGGGAAAATTATTTGAAAGGGCTAATATCTCACAGACTACTGGAGCAATTTTCATGTTGATGCGAATATATAGTAGATTACGTGAGACATGGCTTATTTATTTGTGAAAAATATACGCTTTCCGTGAAATTTCAGATTTACACGGACGAAGTCGCGCGGAACGTCTAGTATTATTAATATATTTATTGCTCCATTCATCACCATGTCTTTGGCATGCAGAATAATGCGGCTATCAGCCTCCTTATATTAATTAAGCCCTGTCAACAGCGTTTTCGTTGGTTGAAAATCATATATTCTAAATTTTTTATTTTATTTTATTTTTACTATCTTTTATCTAAATATTATTCCAAAATTAGCATTTAAACATTCGATTCAATCGAAAATGATACCAAACTCGACTATATACCTAAATCCCACGCAGTTATTGACCTCATACCTTGTTAAAGCTAAAAATCCCCCACCTGCATGAAATATTCAGGTGGCTCCACATCGTAAACCCATCTTAGGGATATAAAAATCAATCCTACCAAAGGAAATCTTTGGTTCAGCAAAAGCCGTATTTCTAGTTTTTATGTCTTGTACGCACACGACTATAGTGTTTTGTGTCGAACTCGAACTCGAACTCGAACTCAATTTGAAACTTGATCGAAACTTGATCGAAACTTTATCGAAACTTGATCGAAACCTTGATCGAAACTTGATCGAAACTTGATCGAAACCTTGATCGAAACCTTGATCGAAACTTGATCGAAATTTGATCAAAACTTGTTCAAAACTTGATCGAAACTTGATCGAAACTCGATCGAAACCTTGATCGAAACTTCGATCGAAACTTGATCGAAACAACTTGACTTGATTTTCATAAAAAATGGGTTAAAAAATGCACAACGTTAATAATCAAGTTTTCACTTCTGCCGGCACTCCCGGAGTGCAACCAGTCTTTTTTTTCTTTTTTCTCGAATTGGATAGAATTTTAGTTGGATTATTTAAAAATACTTTTAAAAAAAACTAGCTCCAACATTAGATTATAATTGAAATGATCTTACATGTTGTGCAATAAAACTTATAGAAATACTGTATTTTAACTGTTAAATCACGTCTGTTAAATCAGCGAAATCGGCAAATTTCGTATACGGACTCTTAATTTATAGATATGACGGGATAACGCCTGTCGGGTCCGCTAATAATATCAAAATCTCATTACAGAAAACTACACAATCCCTGCTGGAGCTCAATTAGTCGTCCACGTCTGGTCCGTCAACCGCAACAAGCAACTGTGGGGGGCTGATGCTGATGAATTTATCCCCGAAAGGTGGCTGGATCCTGGCAGAATACCCTCCAGCCCTGTTGCGTTTGGTACATTTGGCCCGGGACGGAGGTATTGCATTGGTAAGTTCAACTTTTTCTGTGTTGGCAAGTTAAGCAGAATCTGGCAGTTGGCAACTTCAACTATAAGGGCTGGCGCTCACAGGCCACCGGCCACAACCACAAAAGGCCGCTACCGGCATATTTCCTGTAGTTTTCATACATTATGAATGGACTCGCGGCTCGCCGCACACGCCGGTGACCGCCACGCGCTACAATCGTCCAATCGTCTTGCTTGTTGTGAGTTGTGGCGGCATTTGTGGCTGTCGCGTGTGGCCCGTGTGCGGCGACACTTAGTAGTTTATGATTGTGGTAAGTTCAAACGATTTGGAAATGTTTCTCTGGCAAGTTCAACTGTCTTAGGTAAGTTATAGCCTATAGGGCTTAAATCGTCTTTTCGTTTATTAATCGCTTAGGCACTTTTTGAAGAATTCCAAAAAGAGGGATTTATTGTATAAATCTAGTTAACTACTTCTTATTATGGTTTATATTAACTTACCAGATGACGCCTGCAAATCCGTTGCGCTAAAATGCATTTATCGCGCCGGAACCGTACATTTTATCGCGATAAAAACAATCTTATGTACTTTCACGGTACTTAAAGTATCTCCATACCAAATTTCAGTAGAGCGCGAAGAGGTAACAGACAGACAGACATACTTTCGCATTTAGAATATTAGTATAGATTTTTTTTTCTCTTTCAGGTAAAACCTATGCCATGCACATGATGAAAATCGTAGCGGCTCACATACTACAGTCATACAGAGTGACAGCTGATATATCCAAGCTGGAGCTAGAGTTTGTAGTGCTACTGAAACCTGTGGCTGGACGGAGTATGAGAATTGAAAGAAGATAATATTATATATATGACAAAATAAATGACTAAGGCCGTGTTTCCATCTGCAAGACAACTGTCGCGAGAAGTGTCTGACAGTTTGTTTTATTGCAGCAATAAATTGCAGGAATTAGTATGAAATGTAAACAATATTGAAAGAAACTCACGCAAGACTTTCGCGAGTTTACTTGCAGGTGGAAACACGGCCTAACAGTACATACCGGGTGTAACCAAACAAAGTGATAACGCTTAAGGGTCAATTCAACCGCAACGCGACGCGTAGATTTATTTCTAAAGCATGGATTTGACAGATTTGCAAGACGTCTCACGCTATTGAAGTCTGTCAATAATTCAGTACTAAAAAATATGCATCTAAAAATATATTTTTTAGTATTAAAATATTTTGTAGTAAATTTACTATTTATTTATATATTTTTTAGTGTTTTACTCTATTTTTTAGTGTTTAAATATTTAGTAGTAAATTTAGTAAAAAAAAAAATTATACCCAATAAATTTTTTTACTGTTTAAATATTTTGAAGTTAATTTTTGTACAGGAACTCAGGTAATTACTATTTAAAGCTGAAAAATAACTCAAACATGTTAAATATTTTCGTATGAGAAAATGATTTTGGTATTACGTATGTATGAGAATTTCGAGGGTAACCCGGGCTCTTAAGGAGTAAACTCCAAAATACCCAAAAATAGCTGTGCAGTGTGCACATAATATTTTTTAAAATTAAGTAAACTTTATTAATACCAAATTTAAAGCTTATTTAGCCTCCCATACCCGTAACACAACTTTAGCTTTACTCATAAACTATTTATCATTGGTAGGTTTAATGTTACGTCATTGCATAGATAAAGTACTAAGTAGTGAGCTATTTAATTACGTGAATAACAATCGAAAGATTCGAAAAACTTAACTCGATATGGTGCCATCTCTTAAAGAAAGACTTATGAGCAAGCGATAGCGAGATGTAGGCGACTCTTAGCGCCATCTGTTATGAATTTTTGGAACTAACTTAATTTGAAAAAAAATTACGCATTTTCACCCCCTTATAACCCCTTTTTCCAGTTAAAAAGTAGCCTATGTCCTTTCTCAGGCTTTAGATTATCTGTGTACAAAATTTCATTACAATTGGTTCAGTAGTTTTGGCGTGAAAGCGAGACAGACAGACAGACAGACAGAGATACTTTCGCATTTGTAGATATAGATAAGGGTTAAAATACGGTTTCCTAGGTTAAGTTCTACTAGAAATATGCATTTGTTCAATGAAATTGAATATAGGTCAAGTAGCCTATACGCACTCTAAACTTGTATACTTTACTGTGAAAGTAGCAGCGCTGAAAGAGTTTATTTTGTGATTTGTATGGGCAATAGCGTTATGCATTTGCCTATACAATATTTTTGCAAAAGTTAGTCTTTCGCAGGGCTGCTACTGCTATTTTTATAGTAAAATAAACACCCTAAAGTATTGTCACTTAGTTTTGTTACACCTTGTATAAGTCTGTTTGTCTCTGTCCAGTATATTGGAGACGTCACATAACAGAGAAAGACAGAAAACCTTGAATATTTTTAAAATACGTAAATAAAATTTCTTAAGAGTACTTATCAGACTTTTAATACTAGCCTCCTAATAGCTTAGAGAAATGAGAAGAAGAAATATTATGTGTTTCTCTTTCACATAGTATTATCACGATGGTTTTTTCTTTGATGCTTTGAGAAAATATGAACAAAAAAAAAACCATAAAAAAAACTTCTAAAGTTTTTATCCTTGCTTATCACAATATAAAAAAAATCTTCTGCGGTTTTGTCTCTTGTCAAGTCTATAAACTTTGATTAAAACAACTATAAAATCCAAAAAATATATCGAAAATGTAAAGTTACGTTTTGTAGCAATAAAAAAAATTAACAAAAACAGGAAAAACAGCAAGAAAACAAAAATGTTATGCAAATTCTACAATGTGTTTTATAAATGACTACTACAAGATTTGTATGACTTGTGTAAAGTGTTGTGTGTGTGCGGTCTGCCTCTTGTGTCTGTGTGAGTCATGCTGCGGAGGCTGCGGTGATGATGATGATGATTATAAATGATGGAGAAATTGCCAAGTTAGTAAGTATTCAAGTTAACAATGTGTAAAGGTGCTAGGTGGTTTAGGGGCTTCCATACAACAAACGTGTTTTTTTTGCTATTTTTTGCTCGATATCAATAATGGCAAGTGCCTACTTGAAATGTTCAGAAAATACTCAATTGTATTTAAACTATATTAATCTTCTTCTATACTTATTATAAAATAAAGTCGCTTTTTTTCCCTCATGATGTCCCTTTAATCTTTAAAACTACGCAACGGATTTTGATGATTCTTTCAGTGTTAGACAGCCCATTTATCGAGGAAGGCAGGCTATATTTCGACACATCCTATGCATAACTAACTAACTGGAAAAGTCAAGTTGTACAGGAGAGCCGAATGAAAGTTAATATTACGATAGCATCTTCAATATTGTAGCTAATGACTTGAAAATCAGCACCTAGGGCTCTTTTTGAACGTATTTTTGAATATTGCATCCAATTTATTTAAATTTCTTTCGGATTATAAAATACAGCACTTAAAGAGTTTTACTCTGGAATCCAGGCGCCATTTTTTTGTGAATGTGCCACATACGTAGTTATACATGGGAAAAACATTTACAAAAATAATAATTACTGCCTGATAGATGGTTATGCACTGTAACTTAACTCTAACCGTA
Source organism: Lysandra bellargus (assembly GCA_905333045.1). NCBI lineage: Eukaryota > Metazoa > Arthropoda > Insecta > Lepidoptera > Lycaenidae > Lysandra > Lysandra bellargus. The sequence continues at coordinate 12,491,306 of HG995324.1, read as the reverse complement.
TTTTAGTAAGTGGCACATTATGGGTTATACTTGGGAATACATCAATAGAAAAACTAAATTATTTGTATTTTTTACCTTTAAGTGCTTACATTTACTACTAATAATATCAATAAAACAACTGAGTGGTATTGTACTTTATTTTCCAAAAGAAAACAAAACAAAAAAGTAATTCTAAAAATGTTATTACAAGCCTATAATATCTAATAACTTTGTTTTATTGTATCAAAAATCTTATGCCTAAAGTGTATAATTTCTATCTGACTTAGAGCTATTTGAACTTTGAAAAATTAATAGTACGGGAGCCATAGAACAAAATTTTTTGTGATTACTAACAAGCTATTTTTTTGTGAGTAGCTACATTTTGATAAGACGAACATTTTTATTTTCGAAAAATCTCGAGAGTGGTAGCTAACAGACATAGAAAGGATTTCATACTTTGACTTGATGGTCCTAAAATATGGATTGTTTTATTTGTAGGACAAGGTTACTCTTAAATTATATAGCTATTAACCTATCAATGTACAAAAAATCAGCTGGTTAGGGTTCCGTTTTAGGGTTCTGTAATCAACAAAACTTGGTTGACTCTGTACCCTAAAACGGAACCCTTACCAGCTGATTTTTTAAGCTACTCACAAAAAATTAGCTTGTTAGTAATCACAAAAAAAAATGTTCTAAGGCTCCCTCACTAAAAATAAGATATCATCTAAAGATATCAGATAATCACTACTGTATCACAGCATTTTAACTATTATTAATAAGGCTTTGATAAAACTAAATATCATACTATCAGTATCAGTCTTCATTTAATTCAGCTTCATCATCGCCTCCAGGAACCAAACTTTGATAGAAATTATGGTATTTAACGGGTATTTTTTGATGATCACACAAATATTTCAAGTCCTGAAATTTATTCTTAGGTACTGAAAACTTGTGGAAATAAGCTTTAGATATTGAACACTGTTCACCGTCAGCAACGATTTCTTTTCGGCGACGTCTAGTGTTCAGTTGGCGATGGGTGTACAAAATAATACAATCATATTCATGGCTACAAAAATCAGTCTTATAATAAATCCTATCAGTCTCATTTGGTAAAACTTGAAGCTGTCGAATTTGTGACCACAATTTTTTTTCACCTTTGGCATTAATGACCCAATTAGCGCCAGACAAAAACTGTTTAAAATCTAAAAAATCGGGATTCTGCATTTCAATAACATGATATGGTTTATCATCTTGTTTGGCCCATCGAATCATATTATACCAGTCATCTGGACTATATATCATTTTGTTCTTAGCAAATCTTTCGATGAGAGCGTGAACTGAGTCCCCTTCGTTTTGGGTATGTCCACGCTCCAAAAAAGTATGGGTGATGGTTACATTAAAATGTTTTGCTGCATACAAATAAGCTAAGAATACGATCCGGTTTCTATTCTGACCTCCGCAATTATCACTAAAAAAATTGAAATTTATAATCCCTTTTTGATTATGTTCTTTAATGTAGTTATAAACACAACTTGACACTTCTGTTGCGCCTTTTTTTGCAGTCGTCTCATCCCAAACATAACATGTTCCCTCTTTTTTACCAAGGCTGTAAAAAGTAAGATTGTAAACTGACAATTTTCTCTTATAATATAAAATACTGGCTTGTCCATGTGGTATCCCATGAATTTTTTGAAAATCATAAGTAGTAGTAAGTGTTTTATCACTATCTCTAACGGATAACTCTTTATATTTATTTTTTAACTCTCGGGCTATTTCCTTATTTCTTATATGGTCAGTATACGTTTTGAATTCAGTTTCTGGAACAGGTTTTGGTAAATTTTTGTAGACGTGGCATACATCACACTGATCTTTGCGTGGGGCATGAAAACCTAAGTTGAAATTAGTATTCACGATGTCCCTATATTGACGTAAAGTTTTGGCTGGATTGCTATAGTATAAGCTGTTGTCAACAACCCACTCTTTGTATAAAAGAAACATACGGCTGTAAGACAGTGATTCATCCAAATACAGTTTGGAAGTACGGCTGCGAACGTAGTGCGATTCTACTGGTTGAAAATTGTTAACGTGATCACACACGCTCTTGATCATTTCAGCATCTATCACTAATTGGCGATTATTACGCCCACCTCTGGCATCAGCTGTTATAATACCACCACTATCTTCAATTTTTTCAAAGCCGTTGTAACCATACCAGCGCCAATGCCTAACGTGTTCAAAAACATGACTTTGCACACAGGTACTGGATCGACAGGAGAACCTACAATGGGTAAACTATAAGTGATTGTGTACTGTCTCCGGGATGGAAGTTCTGTAGTTCTTCTACGCTTGTTAATTTTCTTACAATATTTGGAAATAAAATCCCACTGTCTCACATTATTACCGATGCTCCAAAAGCTATCAAATATTTTTTTCCTTAACTCATCAGTAAACTTTTGCGGACAGTGGAATTTACATTTATTACAAAACGCTTTTATAATTCTACCTGGTCTCTCAGTACCATCTCTACTGAAGTAACATTTACCAGTATTTCTATTCAGTTTTCTTTTGACATCTTTCCACTGATCCTTGTAGACTCTACGACCTCGTCCTTTATCTTTCTTGTTTTCGTTATTATTAATTCTTGATCTGGTAGTGCTTGCTACAGACGGAGGGCTTTGTATTGACAATAAAGAAGTACCGGGAGTACCGTTATCTAAAGGCGAAGGTGGAATAGAATTTATTCCATCTATATCTAGTAAAGATGCAATAGACGAAGTTGGGGGTCCTTTATCTTTCTTGTTTACGTTATTATTAATTCTTGATCTGGGAGTTCTTGTTATAGACGGAGGGCTTTGTATTGACAATAAAGAAGTACCGGGAGTACCGTTATCTAAAGGCGAAGGTGGAATAGAATTTATTCCATTTATATCTAGTAAAGATGCAATAGACGAAGTTGTGGCATTATTTGATGACATCACTGGTGATTGCAAGAAAGAGTCTAAATTATTTAAAGCGACAATACATGAATCTGGACCAGTATTTGAGGATAGTAATGGGTCGTTATTAACAATTATTGTAGAATCATTTAGAATTAGATTCTGGTCTCTATTAGTAGCCAATTTAGTATGTATTTGTTGCTCGTTATAAGTATTTGTTATAGGATCTTCAGTCGAGATATTATCATTAAGAGCTTGGTTTTCATTTTCCTGTACTGTGTAATCCTCGGAATCACTACTTTCAAGAATATTATTATTGTTTTCCCAGTACGTCCTTTCTTCTTCGGTAAAATATGGTACAGGTGATTCTGAAAATAGAAAACGTAAAAAAGAATTAATTATAAAAATCATATTATACTTTTGTAAAAAAAAAAATACTTTACAGCTGATAATTTATTATACATATAAAGCAATATAAGATAGAAGTAGTGGTACTTAAAGAGTTCAATGTAATTACGTATCCCTCAAAAAACTCTGCAATTGGCAGATATAAATAAATATTTTTGACTAATCCAACGCATATTTCATGTAGTGGTAGTTAGATTTAAGTTATGAACGGTCAACCCAACGCATTTCGTATAGTGGTAGTTAGATTATAGTTTTAAATCGACAATTCAACGCATAAATAGATAAGTACCACATAGTTAAAATCCATTATTAAAAGTCCAAAGCAAAAGGATCTAACTGCGGAAGTTAAACACTTTTGCGCTGGGTTTTGACAACTAATTAAAATAATTATTAAAACACATTTTATTATTACCACAAAGAATTAACAAATCCTTCATTAAATGAATTAAGCTACGGACATGTAAATAAATAAATTAATCACTAACACAAACTAAAATATTTAAGTCAATAAAAACCTGCTTTCGTGGTTCCGTGGTGGTAACTTGCACTATGCGACATTTCTTTTCGTTCACAAGCCTTTTTTAAATTTTCTTTAAAGCGCATTCGTTCAGAGCTCATTTTAAATCAACTTATTACAACGTATTCGCTAACGAACACACGCTACGCCTGTGCACTACGCTCGCCGCGGTATAACTGACTAACAGGTAGATCCCCTCCCGCCCGTACCTCTCTTCCTCGCTCTATCCCCGCGCATAAATACGGGTCTACCAAATAGCTAGATTTGCGGCTCGCACTATTATAAGATGCACATTTATGCTATTATAAATGCGGCTTAAAATGAAAAATAAATATTATTTTAATAGTCTATCCTATAAAACCGAGGCCACAGATTACGAAAATGAAACAATCGTATAACTCGTCAATTGGCACTTAGTGAGTTATGCATAGGACGTGTCGATTTTATCACGCTAAGACTAATAGGAGCGAAGAAATAGAGGAAACTGTGGAAAAGACGGGGAAAATAATTTGAAAGGGCCAACTTGAACGCGCTAATCTCAGGAACTACTGGTCCTATTTGAAAAATTATTTCAGTGATAGATAGCCCATTTATTAAAGAAGGCTATAGGCTATATTTTATCACGCTAGACTAATAGGAGAATGTGGAAAAAACGGGGGAAATTATTGAAGTGAAGGATCATAGGCTATCGATTTTAATCATTTTTTCAGTGGCTATATATTTTATACCCGTGCGACGCCGGGGCGGGTCGCTAGTTGATAGTAAAATTAAAATAAACTAAATGATTGAAGGGCTCTCATACGAAAAATACATTTTTTTGACTATTTTTGCTCTAATATGGTACGGAATCCTTCGTGGGTGAGTCCAAGTCGCACTTGGCCGACCATTTTTTGTCGTTTGTGGTCACTTGCCACGTTGCGGAATGCAACATTTAGGAGAATTACTTACCTACTACAACGAAATGACTATCATTAGATTACATTCCGAAAACTTCCGCTAGAATCACTGAGAATATTATTACTACAATCAGCGTTATCTTCTATTTACTTTCCTGATAAATACTTAACTGATACTTGTGTGGTAACAGTCATGTGTGTGTTATAGGACAGGACTTACGTGGTTTTATACAAGGATAATAAACAGGTAAGATGATTGCAGAACTCAGAGAGATTTAAATTTTGAGTTAATGAATATTTGTTATAAATTGCATATATTTAATTTGTCTTAACTGCCCATTAAATTAAAGTTAATCAATCAAATATGCCTTTGAGTGCAGCCTACATACGCCAAAATAGTTTTTCCTCGAAACGAAAACATCATGCTTTCTCTTTTGTACGTTCTAGAAATAAGTCAATGTTATTTTACCATTATTTTTATTAGACATTTTTACCTACATATTATTATGTGAGTACTTACTTTTGTTAGGGTTCCGTAGTCAACAAGGAACCCTTATAGTTTCGGTCTGTCTGTCCGCGATTTTGCTCAGAGACTATAGGACCCACAAAAAGCTGTAATTTGGCATGAATGCACATATTAATGATGGCGACAAAATAGTACATGAAATCTTAAAAAAATATTTTTTTATGGTACCTTCCATACACATCAAGTGGGGATGAAAATTTTTTTCGCGTTCAGCCCATCGTGTGGGGTGTCGTTGGATAGGTTTTTTAAAAATATTATGAGTTTTCATAGATCATTTTCAGATTTAGGGATTCATTTGTAAAATATTAAGTTTTAAAGTGGAAAAAATCATTAGAGTCCAGTTTCCCCCCATTCTACCAGCTAAACTGTTGCTTCTGGAAATGTAAAAAAAATCACGGGAGTAGGAAATATTCTGAATTTAAAAGGAAAACTATCACGGCTACTAGGACTTCATAAAGTTTTGAGTTATAGTCGATCAACTAAAAAAAAATTATTCGGCGAAGTATACGGGAACTTTTCGTTCAAATTCCTTTGAACGTAACTGAGATGATGTTGTTAGTAGTGTAAAACACGTTATATAAATGTACATTTATTGACCATACAAAAATTATCAAAAACTAGCGATACTACGGAACCCTATATTGCGCGTGGCACGACGCGCACTTGGCCGGTTTTTTCTTAAAACTTTGTCGAGGATATTAGGTAAGTAAATATATTTTTTCGTAACAAAAGCTATCCAGTGTCCGTTTCCGACACTCCAAAAGTGTCATTTTCATCAAAATCGGTTCAACGGCTAGTCGAGGCTTCGTGAACATAGAGACAGAAAAACAGATACAATTTACCTACTTTTAAAATGTGAGAAAATACGCTGCAGCACGTACGTCGTACTTGTTACTTTATTCCTAAATTTTTGGGGGACAGGGAGGTGGAACGAATGGCTTCCGCGATTGAGGACCCACATCCGGCAGAGCAGGTAGAGCTGAGGTTCGGGATGGTAGATGAGGACTCGTATGCCGATGTGGTTGACAGCCACATCCATAGGATCTATACGGACGGCAGCAAGATTGACGGTCGAGTCGGAGCCGCACTCTCCGTATGGAAGTGTGAGGCCGAGACAAAGGCCGTCAAGCTTGCCTTGTCACCGTATTGCACCGTCTACCAAGCCGAACTTCTAGCGCTCCAAAGAGCAGTAAGTATGGCCTGCAAGAGTGGAATGGCAAAGGTCGGTATCCTTAGCGATTCCAGATCGGCTCTCCAGGCTGTCACCCTTAGTTCCCCTCATCCTCTGGCAGTGCAAACAAGGGCGGACCTCCGGAAAGCTGCATTGCAGAGGCGGGAGGGATCCCTGTTTTGGATTAAGGCGCACGCAGGGTTGAGAGGGAATGAAAGGGTTGACGAACTAGCCAAGGAGGCCGCGCTGAAATTGAGAAGGAAACCTGACTACGATCTGTGTCCTGTTTCATTCGTCAAGCGTATCTTGAGAGAGGATACGATTGAGGAATGGAACAGGAGATACGAAGTGGGAGGGACGGCCGGAGTCACGAAGCTATTTTTCCCAAACGCTGCCGCTGCATACAAAATAGTACAGAAAATAGACATCACACACCACACCACACAGATTCTGACCGGTCACGGCGGATTCGCCTTCTACTTGAACAGATTCAAGCTGAAGGAGGATCCGTCCTGCCTGTGTCAGCCCGGAGTCGAGGAGACGGTTCCTCACCTGCTACTCGAGTGCCCAATTTTTGCTAGCAATAGATACGATATTGAGCAGAAATTGGGCACATCGATAACGGGTGAGAATCTGCCATCCATCCTGGGGGGTAAAAAGCGGGACATCTTCCTGGCTTTTTGCAGAACGATCGTGGGTGTAGTGAACAAGTGTAACAGCAGTATTCTGTGTGATAATAACAATTAGGTTCTAATTTTAAGCTGTGATATTAGAATAGTCTGTTCTTTTTGTTTTATATTTGTGCCGTTGTTTTATTATTTTGACATTTTAATTGTAGGTATTTTGTTTTATTTGTTTATTTTAGTGGAATCATTTTATTGTATTTTTTATATTTGTTACATCTAAGGCTAATTAGACAAAATGTATAGACAAATAGAAAATAAATAGCCCTGATAATACTTCAGTCGGAATTTCCAGGAATTGCTGTTGTATTCTATTGTTGTCGCGATCACCGGTGCTCGCGCGGGGCCTGAAGGATTAATGTTAGGGGGACGAATAAAAAAAAACCCCTTGGGAATCTCGGTATCAACAGGAATTATTGAAATAAAAAGCATTTCTAACCCTGTTACCATGCCGTACAAAGATAGTTCGTAATGTTTCGGCACTATGTATTCTGTTGACGTAAATAGACAGTCACTGTTGTTCGTAAAAAATAAAAAGAAAAGAAAGAAATCTAAAATCTGCACCTCTTGGAAATTATTTCACAAAATAAAATTTAACAAACCAATTAAATAAGTATGAGTCATAAACATTTTATGTGTGTAATTACAAATGAATGAAAAAAGTAATTAGTTCACTCTATTCACAATTATTCACGACTCAAGAATGATTCACAGTTATCGTATGGCATTCACACAAGTTAACTTTAGAGGACATTTTACTGTGTCAAGAAAACTCAGTCACTCGTGAGAAAACCGTGGAAATACACCTATAAGGTTTATCGTTGTCAATAACTTTAAAGTATTATTGAAATACATTTTCAGTCGTTCTCGATTAAAAGTGTTGAAAGTTTCGGCAAAATACGGCAAAGTTTTTTAAAACAAACAGTGTAGTGTGATGGTTTAGGGTGCGTTTCCACTGTAGCGGAGCGGAGCTTAGCGGTGCCCGAATTGACCAACCGTGCTATTCCAGCGGAATGACAGCGAAGATTTCGAGCATGGTGATTGATCAATTCGGCACCGCTAGGCTCCGCTCGCGCCAACCTTGTTGACGAAATTGGGACAGACTTTCTCTTCCAGCTGTTTTATCTGCAACGCTGAATAGAGAGTCTGCTTGGTCGCCTGTAATTCCGTGAAGAGCAATGAGCTATTAGAGCAATGTGCTAGGAGAGCAGCGGAAGTTGTTCGATAGAGTACCCGTTGCTCTTCTATGTGCGGAAGTCTGTCCATCGCAGGGGTTTTAGTGGGTAAAAATCCCACATATCGTACCCAGGAATCTTTTTGAAGATTTCCCCTGCGTCAACAAAAACAAAAGGCTCCGCTCGCGCTCCGCGTCAGTCGAATCGCGCGTTCGCGCGGACGCATAACGCTTAGCACAAACCTACGCGTCAGTGACGGAGTGTCGAGTTGCGTCAAGTTGTCAAATGTGTTTTTGTATCGCTCCGTCACTGACGCGTAGGTTTGTGCTAAACATAATATAAATTCAGCCTAAGTAGAAACGCTGCGTTTTGCAGCAACGCGATACAGCAGACTGACATCTTCTCCTTCCCCAGCGATGTGCTGCTACTGCAACTGCGGCGGGTGCGGTCGCTGCCTGCGCTGCCTGCTGTGTGTGACGCTGTGCGTCGCGCTGCTGCGCATGTGCGGCTGCGAGGTCCAGGGATGCGATGATGATGAATAGACGATGAGCGCTGTGGGGTAGTTTTAATTTACTAACGCCCGTATTAATCGCGTTCTCGAGATTTCCTGCACTCGATTCAATGGCTATCCATCCATACTAATATTATAATTGCATTGTCTGTCTGTCTGTTACCTCTTCGCGCCCAAACCAGAAAACCGATCTTGCCGGAAAATTTTTATCACGGAAAAATGTGCGGTTCCCGCGCGATAATCGAATTTTGGCGTAGCGGAGTTGCGGGCGTCATGTAATTATTATACATATGTAATTTTAATTATTCATACACCCTATTGTTAAACTATTAAATTGTGATTCACAAGAATTCGACCAAGTTTGTTTTGTATTATCAGGAGATAAGAAAAGACCTTGAGGTATTTTAATCATTTATTTAAACTGGTCGGTTTCTTTTCGTAGTACCTGGCTCTGAATCCTGTATCCCTGTATAATTGTTCTAGATCTTCTTTATCTAGATTCAGTGCTACCTGAAATTATATGTAATAGATGTTTTCTTATATCTATCTGTCTTTTTTCATTTGGGGACTTTCGTCTCATTCTTTTTGTTTGTACTATTAGAGAAGTTGATTCCTGGGCAGATGGCGGACCTAAGTAATTTGGTCATGCCCATCCGACCTATCAGAAGATTCACATTGACATACGCCGACCAAATGACGTAGGTCCGTGAACTGCCTAAGACTCTATTTCCTCGATGGTGCCTTCTATAACTCTTTCGTTCCCAAGCGGACGCATGCGACCGCGAGAACAAAAGATTTCCAAGCATCCGCGATCGAGGTAATTTATTAAAGAATTTAAGTTTGCAGCAGCCCTAGCATGGCCACCAGTAGAAATGCGAAAATAAAGACAAACTGTGGAGATAAACTTAAGGTGCGGTTCCGATCTTTTTTGTTCCGAAAAATTCAATTAAAATGCCACTTTATGACAGACTATAGCACTAAAAAATCAAATAATATCCTACTGACATACGCTATAGTCCGTCATAAAGTGGCATTTTAATTGAATTTTTGTCGGTCGCGATTAGCCGCGGTAAAGATCGGAACGGCACCTTAAGTTTATGTCCATAGTTTGTCTTAGATACTTTCGCATTTCTACTGGTGGCCATGCTAGCCCGGCAGAGGTCGTCTAATGAGCTAATGAAACGGCCCCAAGCTGCCCAAGCACGAAGTAACGCTCAAAAAGTTTATGTGTTGACAGTTCCTATAATAATCTTACCGAAGGTTGATGTGCTGGAGATATTACAATTGGCCGGTTCTTCAACAAAATACTCAATTCAGCTCTGAAAAGTTCCAAAACACTGAAAATTATTATCAAAGGGCAGAACACATAATATCAAAGATTTAAGACTTTTTGAAAAGGGCCAAAGTCTTTGCATAATATTCGAATAAGTTACGTATTACGATTAAGTAGCTACAACTGACTTTACCATAAGTTTTACTAGATGACGCCCGCAATATAAGGGACCTATCAGACAGAGAGCGGTCACGCGTTCAAGCGTTTTACGTTTGCATTCTACGTTCGAGCCGTCAGTCGACAGTCATACAATAGCCATTCTGACGCGGTCAGAACGCCCCCTATATGAGTATATCTATGTAACTTAATACAACACAAAGGACGCAAAACTGACCGCTTGTGCGCTTGACCGCGTGACCGCTCTCTGCCTGATGGGTCCCTAAATTCGTTTATCGCGAAGAACCGTACATTTTTCTGGGATAAAAAGAATCACCATTCTCCACACCTTTCAGCAAAATCGGTTCCGTTGTTTTGGGGGGTGAAGAGGTAACAGACAGACAGACACACTTTCGCGTTTATAATATTAGTATGGATTCCTCAGTAGGTCCCTACTCACTTATTTGGTCTGACTCTTTGATTCCACTTTGTTCTTGTGCGTCTCAATTTCGGCCTAGTGGTTCTTCCTTCAAAAACTCGTTCTCTGTCCCTAGAAGATTCTATCAACTTGGGAATATCTTCTGATACCTTTCCTTTTTCTTCTTCCACATTGGTCTTAGGAGTTATCTGTTAAAAATATGAAATATGGGCAAGATGAAGACATACTTAATTGTATGTGTGCCGACACTAGTATCTATCCGAGCTATTTTAATTATTTTATGTTGTGATTGATGTATCATATTGTGTGGCATATTTTATCGACAAATTGGCATTGGCGAGTTGTGGGCATCATCTACTACCTCTATATTATATAGGTTTCTATATTATGATAAATCTAAAAAATATATTACCGGAGCACACAACAACGGAAACTCTCTGCTTCTAGTACCCGCTGGGCAATCTCCAACTGGCCCCGTCACCAGCGTGGTCTGGCCCAACATGTTGGTGTGAGAGAAGTCACAGACGAGGAGCATGGTGCTGCTTGTCGTGGCTCCGCAGCCAACAGCCTCCAGGTTCCAGATGGACAGCTGGCTAAAGTGACCCCAGCTTAGGCCTCTGGAAGTAAAGAGATTAATTGAGATTAATGGGCCAGGCTTATAAACCGGAAGTCTGAATCTTTTTTAATTTGACAACTTCCTCACGCAACAGCCAATAAACAGCCGCTGCACAGCGATGACCAATAACAACCCGCAAATTTCTTGATTTTTTCAATTGAATTCTTGATTTTGAAATTGATGCATTAAATCGTCAGTGAAATTGAAAGCATAGTGCATTATCGCTCCTACAAAAATAAAATACTTGTGGGACGCTTACATTCAGCCACTGCCGCTACTCCTCGCGCCGCCGGAAATATTGTCCTGTATACTTCTGCGGCAGTAACGACGCGAGTTAGTGTTTACATTCAGCCCTCTACATACTTAGGTCCGTATAAATAGTCAGTACTTAAGATGCGACCCGGTCTCAAGACGCGGTTGGGCTCTGTGATTGGTCCAAATTTTGACAGCCAACCAATCACAGAGCCTGAAACTTGTCTTGAGACCAAGATGCATCTTGAGTACTGACTATTTATATGGGCCCTACTAGCCGCGTTGGGCAGCGGCAGCGGCACGACGAGTGGCAGCGCAATAAAGTAATAAATTCATTCTCGCGCTGGCTACTTCCCTGCTCACTTCCCTGCCCACCTGCCCAACAGGGTTGAATATAAATGAGGCATATAAAAATCTACAGGTGAAGGAACTACATACAAACTTGTCAGGTCTGAATGGCGACATCAGCTGTCCCACTCTAACGTGCCTCCTCTCGCTCCACCACGCGGCTATCACACGGGCGATGGCACGGACAACAGGGATCGGCCTGCGCGTGCGCACCTCGCCTACACTTTGACCGGCGTAGGGGTAGCGGACTGTGGGGAGAAGAACTAATACGTCGAGACACGGTCAGGAAGGTAATACAGGATCCCGCTCCGGAAAATACAGGGTGTAACAAAACTAAGTGAATGATACTTTAGGGTGTGTACATATTGTGTCCTTTGTATAGAGACTATAAAAGTAGTAGCTCTGAAAGAGCAACTTTTTAAAAACTTTTGTATGGGCAAATTCATGACCGCGCTGGAGTGCTGGTCAATACAAATCGCAAAAAAAATTGCTTTCCCAGCGCTGCTACTTTCACAATTAACTCCATATAAGGGACACAAACACACCTTAAAATCACTTTGTTAAACCCTGTAGACTACAGACTACTACTACCTATTACCTACAGCTATACTTTACGTCTCAAAAAATTCAACTACTAAAAATATTTTCATCTACTAATGTACACATAATTGTTTCGTTCTGTGTGACAAATATGAAATAGCTGAAGAAATATTATTATGATTATTTTACCAGTAGCTCTACAGTTGTCGTGTACGAACTGACATTGGTCTGCCAGTCGTTGGGCCAAGTACGCCAGCTCTTGATCCCAACTCTGGAAATAATTACAGCTTGTCGCGTTGTTGCGTCGGCCAAGCGGCCACATAACTGCGTTGCAGCATCGCATCGGACTCTACGTGGGCAATAGTTGTTTTTGGCATACGTGATGCGGCATCACAACGCTATGTGGCTTGGTCTGAATGGCCACATACTTAATATTATAAATGAGAAAGTGTGTCTGTCTGTTACCTCGTCACGCTTATTAGCCGCTGAATCGATCTTGCTGAAATTTGATATAGAGATGTTTTGAGTCCCGGGAAAGGACATAATATTATTATGATACTTTTTATTATAAAAAAATTATGGGTCCCGCGCATTGATCTCTATTATACAAGTAAGTACGCTGGATCGATGATACCCACTTGATTTTTGTGCCTATTTGAAGCGGAATCAGCGCCCCCATTATTCGGGAAGATAACTAAATTTGACGTAACCATTGGTAACCAAGTATGTATTATATTTCTCTATGGCTTAATCGTTTGAATTGTTTTCGTGTTTTTCAAGTGTTTTAAAAGGTTTTACGCGATTAAGTAATATATTATGAATAAGTGGTGGTAGTTCATAGTTAAACTATGAAAGAGTGTATGTTATGTAAAACGCGGTACAAAAAGGGATGTGGGGTTACATTTAACAAGTGATTTTAACAGCAAATTTAAACTTTTATTGATAATATAGGCACTTAAAAATGTGGCACTAATCTTATTACACCGTATTCACCACATATTTACCTTTGTTTTACCGATTTTTGATAAACAATAAAATTCAATAGTGCTGGAGTTTTCTGTCGATAAAACTTGTCGATATCTATAATTATAATAGTATTGAAATCTCCGATAACCGATTTTTATTATCAAATACATATTATTATGCTCTTAAAACAATTGACAGGTTTCCGTCTGACGAAGGAAGACTGGAATTATGGTTGACAAAAATTTAAAAGCCTGGTTGGTGTCCGAAAATTGCTACCTACTACCGCTTGCCGTTACTATTTGAAGTGTACAAACGTTCTCTGTGAAAATACAAGGCGCAAAAACTACCAAATGGTCGTGATTATGTTTGGAAAATTTATTTCAGCGTCTACTCTTTCTTGACAGACTGTAACTGTGTAACGGTAACTTATAAAATATAATGTTAAAGTATCGCACATATATTTTTATTATTTATACCTTTCCTACTCCATCCCAATAAAAAATGTATTCAAACGTTCTATACTTATTTATGGATCGCACCAATTAGTTAATTTCCCTCGCACTTCTGCAATCAGCGCCAAAATGGCGAAAATCAAATGAGATAAAGTAAATAGATAAAAATTGGCTTGCTAGATCCATAAATAAATAGGGAACTTTTATATTATTACTAGACGTTCCGCGCGGCTTCTCCCACGTAAATATAATTTCACAGACAAATTGGTCCACAAAAAATAGCCTGTACATAATATAATCCTTCACGTTATACATTCCCCCGTTTTTCCACATTTTCCTCTATTTCTTAGCTCCTATTAGTCTCAGCATGATAAAATATATAAAATGGGCTATCTAACACTGAAATAATTGTTCAAATCGGACCAGCAGTTCCTGAGATTAGCGCGTTCAAACAAACAATCTCTTCCGCTTTATAATATTATATGGTATAGATTAGTTAGGGTCTAATCACACAGAACATTTATCCAGCTCTGTTCAGCTTTAATTAGAAATGAAATTACACTTACACTTTAGCACTACTTTGATAATATTAGAAATGAAATTAGAAAATACAATACAACAAAGTTTTTGTTAGAAGCTCATCTTCAGTTTTGTTTTTAGTTTTTCGTACATAGTGGTAACTGGTAAAAATAAATGGATTATAGATAGGTACTGCTACTTCACGTTATCTACGTATGAAATCGTTGTTAATTTATTACGCCTATCGAAATTATAGAGAGGAAGACTGTAATCTTTAATACAAATATATAGCGTTTGTATTATTCAATTTAATATTATTATCCTAATGGTCGACATTATCTGAATCTGGAAACATTTCATCGATAATAGAAAAGACAGTTGTACATCACTAGTATTAGTTCCAAATACTCCCACTACTGCTATCAGCGCCAATTGGGCAAATTTCAAACTTCATTTTTACGTCAAATTTAGTTCCTACCCCGAATAATGGGGGAGCTGATTCCGCTTCAAATTGGCACAAAAAATAGCTGTCATTTCAAAGGGTATCATTAGTCCAGCGTACTTATAGTGGTCCCGCGTGATAAAGGAGTTTTCGCGCAACGAAGTTGCGGGCGGCATGCATCTAGTAACATAATAAAAGATGGTAGAGATTCTTACATTGACCACTTTGCGTCTCGTTCCCCATGTAAACATTGCTAAGTCAGTTTCACAGGAGCTTCGCGACTAATACTATATAATAATATTAGCCGCACTTACATATTTAACGATTTTTCAACTTAAATTTAATGTAGACATTGACATATTATTACATTTTCTGATAAATTCTACATTAAATTAAAGTATACAAGGTGATTCAAAAATAAGTGATAAGTCCTCTGAGAACATTTTCTTTAAACTTTTTTGTGGGCAAATAATTCATGACGACGCGATGGGGCGCTCGCCCATACAAACCACAAAAAAATTGCTCAGTCAGCGCTGCTACTTTTACGTCACTCTATTTAAGAGACATATCACATAATATACAGACCCTAAAGTGTTATCAGTTAGTTTAAAATACAGAATGTAACGCCAGGCAACACATTCTGTATAAATATGAAATAATCATTAAGGCGCTATATTGAAAATAAATTATACCACAAGGGAAATTTTATACTGACTATAAAGTCGTGAATACGCTGCGGCCAGAAGCTATGGGCTCGCTCGGAAAACATGCGACAAAACGTAATTATAATTATCTAAAAAATAACTAGGAGCATTTAAGCAAAATGCTTCTATACGATTTTGAGTTGCAAAGGTGTCTTTTAATTAGACTAATTTCCTACAATACATCTATTTTCGTTTAGAAATAATCTTCAAATTTCGTATTTTTCAGACGTCATTTCGAAAATTAAATGTATCGAGGCAATAAAGAACATTAATCGTGTTTATAGTTCTTCTCAAACCTAGATAAGGCTATGAAGATATTATGTATATATCTCATTACCAGATTTATAAATAGTATTACGTCAAAAAGTTTTTTCAATATAGCGCCTTAAATGATAATAATCATTAAATTGTCATAAAACTTACAACTAACATCATTGCCCGTGGTTGAGGTATGCGCTCTCCGTCTCTCACGAACACCTGACCAGCTGCTAAATGCTGGCGTCTTCTAGAAGTAGAGAAGATTATTAGGGCCATTTCACAACAAGATGCAACGCAGCGTTTAAGACGATTTAAAAAATATTTGAAATAGAGCGTACTGCACACGTAATTTGAAGTAACGCACAAGTTTTGTTACATGTGTGTGTGAGTGACACCGGCGTAATAAAGTAAATGCCCAGGTGTACGCGTAGCTTAATTTCTGTTTGTGGTTCACAGTTTCAAATCTGTTTTCTTTTACTTGTTCAGCGATACTATTAACATACCTATTTATTTCATTAGTTATAAACTTCTGTATCCTAGGATTTACTTCGATACGCGAGTAGTTCTGACAGAGTGGTCCTGGGCCTGTCTGAAAGGTAAAATACAACGTAAAAGGCAATATTGTTGAAATAACCACACGGTCAAACGTTCAACGTCAGTTTTACGTTCTTTGTATTGTATATTTACGTCACATAATATAATGTACTCACACAGGGATTGGGTATTGTCCAAAAAAATCACGTGTACTTTTTATATTTTTTTTTCGTTAAAATAGGGTATTTTAAGAATATAAATTAAATAATTTTGAAATTCATTGGCTAGATTTTTTTATAAATTTTTAAAGTTTCGCTCTGACGTCATCATCGGCGGCCAATTGACCTCTGCAGTATGTTTTAAATTTCCTTTCAATCTTATTTATAATGGCTGGTTCGTCAAACGCAAGTTCTCATTATGTGAAAGCTGATACGAGAAGCTTACCAAAAGTTCGAAACGTAATGTTGGTCGAATTTATTGCTAATTTAACGCCATTGAAGGTCAAACTAAGGTTAAACATATTTGTTCAAAAATATAAGTAACTAATGGGTATTTTTTTCGTTTAAATACAAAAAAACGATCACTGACCAGTGACCTTATTCCTCGAAATGTTTTTGTAATGAGCAAAATTAAAAAAAAATGGACAATCCCCATTCTCTAAATACGACCATTCGAACGTAGAATGCGAACGCAGAACGCTTGATCGCGTGACGGCTCTCTGTCTGATAGGTCCATACTTTCAACTTACCATTGGAAACTGGCATGCCACATGCATGCCTTTCCCCTGGCAAAGTCTCCTGTACCCCAGGGAACAGTAGCCATCATCGCCCAAAACTCTGGACACCAACAGGAAAATTGTGAAGAACATTACACACAATTTACAACGTAAAATATTTGATTATAAATAAAATAAATAAATGTAAAAGAA
Source organism: Lysandra bellargus (assembly GCA_905333045.1). Classification (NCBI taxonomy): domain Eukaryota; kingdom Metazoa; phylum Arthropoda; class Insecta; order Lepidoptera; family Lycaenidae; genus Lysandra; species Lysandra bellargus. The sequence goes on along the minus strand of HG995324.1, from coordinate 12,474,077 downwards.
TCTCAAAAAGTGTCATAATAATGACATTGATAGAAGCAATAAGTATTTTGTATTTATTTTAATTTTCTTTAATATAAAGCAATGGAAGGAATCTGTTAAAGTAATGATAAAAGGGCAAAAGGCATAAAAAGCCTTTTTTTATTGGTGTGAGATTATAGCTTTACCTTTAAATGTAGCTATAGGTTAATATACCAAAAATTTTTATGTTGGAAGCATATTTTATCATTTCAATTAGGAAAATCTATATATTTGTTAAAAAAATATATGATATTAATCCTTCGATCGTGGATTCTTGGAAATCTATTGTTATTCTATTGTGTCTCGCTCACCGGTGAGCTTATGTGGCTTGATGGGTTAATACTGTGTCCCTTAAAGAGAGAAAGAGAGTCAAAGAGGATGTGTTGAAAAGTAACTTTTTTTCACATTTGTATGGGAAAATTCATGATGCTCGGGCGCTTACCCATACAAATCACAAAAAAAATGCTTTTGCAAGACCACTAATAGCAAATTTCAGCGAATTCGGTTCAGCGCTTAGTTCGTGAAAGATAAAAGACAGGCAGACAGACACACTTTCGCATTTATAATATTAGTATGGATAGCAGTTAAACTAGTATCAAGCGTGTTGACTGCTCACTGTTCACGGTACATCGGTCACTTTCCACGGCGGCCGGCGGAAGTCCGAGCTGACGAAATGATCACGATTAGTCAAGCAATGGTCAATGCCAAATGCCACGTCACAGGGTATTCAGTCAAGCTGCATTCGATAGGGTACTTGAGTACTTGGACAAATTATATTCGATTGTTCATTGTGTCAACGGCGTGGCATTGGAATGCAAAACATCGAACAGATGAAATCATTACATTTAAACACAGCACTGAGCAGGCTGATAAAGATTTATTAATATGGCTTAGCTAAACTAAAACTGTCGATTATGTCAGCTTTAAAAACTAGATCAAAATTGAAAATAAAATAATAGCCTCCTCACCATCTGACGGTACTTCTGCAGCAGAGCATATTTTCATTGAGGTCCTCGTGAAAGGAGCCAAATTGGTCCTTGGAGTAGTCTACTGTCCCCCGTCTGTTGAATATGTTTCGGAGTTAGAGCCTGTTTTGGAAGCATTGAGTTCGGAATATGCACATCACGTCATTATGGGTGATTTCAATACTGACCTATTAAACCTATCCTGTCCTCGTTCCCAAAAACTTTCCCGTTTACTAGAATCGGTCAGTCTTCATATTTTGCCGCTCTCCGCTACGTACTCATCATAATATTACCGGCGATGATACCTGGCTTGATTTGATCCTTACTTCCAATCCATCCCTAGTTCAATCCCACGGACAACATCCCGCTCCTGGTTTTTCCCATCATGACCTAATCTATACTTCCTATATCCTTAAACCACCAAAACCACCTCCTAGAATTGTTTTTAAGCGTTGTTATGGGAGGGTTAATATGGAACAACTAAGAGTTGACGCGTCTAAAATTAATTGGGAACCGTTGTATGATGCATCTACAATGGATGATAAGGTTTCAATGTTTAATAGCATTTTGATAGGACTGTACGATTCCCACGCTCCTGTAAAAAGGGTTAAGCTTAAACACCCGCCAGCTCCTTGGTTGACAGCAGAAATTCAGGAAGTGATGAGGCGCCGGGACCGTGCATATAGGAAATTCAAAAGGAATCGGAATGTGTCTAATTGGGATAACTATAAAACAGCCAGGAATCGTTGCAACCAGATGATACGTAATGCCAAACGCCGCCAAATTTTCAAAAATGTAGCTTCATTATCCCCTCCTAATATTTGGAAGTTTCTTGGAACTATTGGTGTAGGAAAGGCGCAAGAAACCCTGGAACTACCCAGATCTATTAGTCTTGATGATTTAAACCACCATTTTTCTTCCATAGCAAAGCTAGACGATCACACAAAATTTCAGACCATTAGTTATCTTAACGGTTTATCTCGTCCCAATTTAGACCCCTTTCAGTTTTCTCCAGTTACTTTAGACGAAATCGACAAGACTATCAAGTCTATAGTATCAAAAGCCGTAGGTTGTGATGACATTAGTCGACGCATGATCATCACCATCCAAGATGAACTTCTGCCCGCCCTCTCCCACATTATAAACTTCTCCCTTGTTTCCTCAGTATTCCCAAATATATGGCGCAAAGCTTTTGTTCGCCCGCTTCCGAAAATCCCCCATCCGACTAATCCTTCTCATTTTCGTCCTATCTCCATCCTTCCCTTCCTATCAAAGGTTCTCGAAGCCTGCGTCCATAAGCAGCTGTCCGGGTTTGTCTTCGGAAATAATTTGCTCTCCCCACTTCAATCGGGATTCAGACCTGGACATAGCACAACCACTGCTCTGTTAAAAGTTACAGGTGATATTAGAGCTGGTTTCGAGAAATCTTTGATTACCATTTTAGTGCTTGTGGATTTCTCTAACGCATTCAATCATGTCGATCATGACATCCTACTGGCAGCACTCTCTGGACTTCCGATTTCGTCTGAAGTACTTATTTGGATTTCTTCTTATCTTCGTGGTCGTCAGCAGTCGGTACGCACGGAGAGCTCATCCTCTAAGTGGCACAACCTCGACGCTGGCGTTCCACAAGGCGGTATTTTATCTCCTCTACTTTTCTGTATTTTTATAAATCTGCTCACTAAAAGACTTCATATTGCGTATCATCTTTATGCCGATGACCTGCAACTTTATATCCAGGCAGGATTGGAGCAGCTATCAGCAGCCATTGCGGAATTAAACCAGGTTTTGAGAACAATAAAAGACTGGTGCAGTAACTTCGGATTATTAGTAAATCCCGCAAAATGCCAAGCAATTTTGTTAGGTAGTCCGAGATTCTTGTGTAAAGTGAACATAGGCGCTCTCCCACCGGTTATCTACAACGGCTCTGTTATTACTTTTAGTACAAGCGTAAAAGACCTTGGTTTACATATTGATTCCTCCCTGACTTGGCAATCCCATATTTCTAGTGTGTCGAGTAAAGTCACAAATACGCTACGATCCCTTTATCGACACAAAAATTTCCTTCCTACTCCGGTCAAGACTTTGCTGGTCCAGACTCTCATTTTCCCTATAATCGACTATGGTGACGTGTGCTGTTTTGATCTTAATGCCGACAAACTCAACAAACTCGATCGATTATTTAACAACTGCCTTCGATTCATATTCAACCTTCGGAAATACGATCACGTTTCTTCGTACCGCTCTAAGCTGCACTGGTTACCAGTACGCCAGCGCCGCTCGGTGCGAGCGCTATGTGTGCTATATTTACTGCTGCATCATCCCCATACTCCCGAATATCTCGCCCCTCATTTTCAATACCTTTGCAGCACGCACGATAAAAACCTCCGATCCACTTCAAATCAGCTTTTAAGTTGCCCTTCCCACAAATCTAATTCCGTCCACTCTTCTTTTAATATCCAGGCTATTCTCCTCTGGAATGCTCTTCCTCCGGAAATCAGGATGTCAAAAACAAGAGACACTTTTAAGTGCCGAGTTCGTGACTTCTACTTGAAGCAATTGGCGGACCCTTAGTTTTTATAATACCCGTTATATCTTGGCAATTAATAAATTAACTTTAGTAATGTATATATTATGTTAATAAATATTTATGTAATATATGTATATAAGTATATGTAGTTTCATTTATATATCTTATATATCAGTGTATTTATGATAAGTATAGTTTAATATATTATAATATTTTATTTGTATAATTTATAATTTATATTTACATGTTGTTAGTTTTTTTTTTTTAGTTCTTTTTTCTTAATCTGGTAACTTGACTGGCACCTATACAATTTTGATCCTGTATCGCCCAAAGGTTGACTGGTAGATAATGCCATTAGGCATTAAGTCCACCTTTGTACTTGTATGTGCATAAAGTTTTTAATAAATAAAAATAAATAAATAAAAAATATGATCAAAACTCGATCCTCTCGTTTCGATGCTACGATGCCACGGACATACTATAATGAGACACAAGACACATTATGTGTGTGTGTGTGTGTGTATGTCAGACAGACAGACAAATCAAACTCCGTTAAAAATCTAGAACACCTAGAATCTAGATCGATTTTGCTAATTTAAGAATTCAGGAGAACTTAAAAAAAATTGCACGGTCGGCGGTAATGTCGCTCTGATAACAGCTGTTATAGACGTATAATAAAACACTAGCTATTTACCCGAGCTTTGCTCGGTATTCGATAAAACACGAATAAAATGACATTTTCTAAAAATGATTCCTAGCTAGATCGATTTATCGCCCCCTATATACTAAATTTCACGAAAATCGTTGGAGCCGATTCCGAGATTCCAATTATATATATTTATATATATAATATATATATACAATAATTGCTCGTTTAAAGATATAAAATTTGTCGGGACCAAATTTTTTTTCTCTCTCAAGGTTGTAAAATGGCAGCCATTTTAGTTTTTCTCGGGCTTTCACACTAATTTGACTAGAACTGCTCTTGTAAATATCCTATGAAGATAAAAAAGGTCTCATTTGATAGCTCAATTTGTGGACTACGCTTACACAGGCAATATGTTATAAATTTCGTGGAATTTAACATAGAAAACCCCAAGTTAAAAAAAAAAAATGTGTTTTTAATTAATGGCTTTTTGTGAAAAATCTAGCACATTAAACTAGTTTTTTTTTACTTTTAAAAGATGGAGGAAGTTTTCATCTTCCAAAATTCTTTTACTTCAATGCTCTAGGTCAGATAGTTTAGAAGTTATAACGATTTTCTTATGATGAGGTGGTCAGATTAGTATGAAGCCATAGAAGAAATATTTTTTTCAAAAGTTGGAGAAACAAATAATTTGAAAGCCAATTTGTCACTAATATAAGCCATACATCATGAGTTAAAAAAAAAATCTCCAACTTTTGAAAAAAATATTTTTTCTCTGGCTTCATACTAATATCTGACCACCTCATCATAAGAAAATCGTTATAACTTCTAAACTATCTGACTTAGAGCATTGAAGTAAAAAAAATTCAGAAGATGAAAACTTCCTCTATCTTTTTGAAATAAAAAAGAATCAGTTTAATGTGCTAGATTTGTCACAAAACGCCATTAATAAAAAATACACAAATTATTTTTTCTTAAACTTGGGTTTTTCTATGTTCAATTTCACGAAATTTATGACATATTGCCTATGTAAACGTAGTCCACAAATTCAGCTATCAAATGAGACCTTTTTTATCTTCATAGGATATTTACATGAGAAGTACTGGTCAGATTAGTGTGAAAGCCCGAGAAAAATTAAAATGGCTGCCATTTTACAACCGTGAGAGAGAGAAATAATTTTAGAGCTAATTTGTCGATAAAATATGCCATAGATCATGACATTAAAGGATCGGACACCGGTGTCGGGACACATTGTATATAATACAAAAATTGCTCGTTTAAATTTTTATTTTTATTTTATTTTATTTTTAAAGATATAAGATTTGTCGGGACATTTTAGAGCTAAAGTACATATTAGCTCTATATAGGTAGAGCAGCGGATTTTTTGCATTTAAATCAAGTTTTATTTAAACAAATATACAAGTTCATATTCCTTCACACATGACTTTTCATGCAGGCTGAACTAATGTAACATACCCTTATTATCCTAAGGCCAAATGTATAATGTCGTAAATGAATGTATAAAGTGTATAACGCGTTTTTCGAACATCCTGTACGCATCCACATTTTAAATTGAAGTGTTGTAAAAATTATATTGAAGTAAGTTTTATTGTGAAAAGTGTTTAAAAGTTTTTCGGGAATTTCTGTGATTTAAAAATTAATAAATTAGTGTTAATTAAAAAAAAAAAATGTTGCATAATAATGACTAATGTGAAATATAATTAAAAAAAAATTGAATTAATGGTATTTCTTAGATAATATACATATTACGTCTTCAGTAATTTTTTTAGGAACCTATTAGTAGGGGAGGTAGTGCTAGCGTTTTCTAAGTCATTTCATACCGACCAAATTTTTGTCCAGCGGTAGCTTAATATTTATCAATCAATATAATCAGCGTCAGTCGCCGCACCCGTGGTGGAATGTTAACTGAGAGTATTTCAAAGTTGTAAAAAAAATAGTTGCGAAAAGTGATTTTATACCTAATGAAACTTTGATAGATGATTGTTGAGGTCATGTTTAACCAAATAATCACAGTCATCCGTATTGCAGACGGGGGATTCAACGTCAGTCGCGTTACTGAACATGTAAAATTTTTTTGAATATAAAGTAATTTTATACCGTACAAAATTTTTATAGGTGAATGTTTCTACGTTGTAAATAATAAAGAAAACCGTCAGTCCCTAATACGACGGCGGAAAAACCGTCAGCCAGTGATATAAGCTATGACCAATATAGCCCTAGTTCGAGCTCAATGTATCCTAGGGCGTCGCGTAGACGACATTGCCACCTGCAAACATTCAGCTGACGGCGATTTTCGTTTGAATTAGCCATAAAATGATCTCACATAGCAATTTTAAGTATTTAATTCGATAGTCAATATTTGCGAAGAAGAATTATATACATTTTACTTTAAAAGCGCCATCTGTTGTTATATACTAAAACTAAAATAACACCTACCGAACCTAAACGTGTATAATCTAGATATGAACTTTTATTGGGTGCGAATTGGGATTTTTTTAATGTCAATTCAATACGATTCCCAACAACAACTTTGAGATGCTCTCAATTTTTATTCCACCCATTATGAAGTGGCTGACGATCAAAGCTGTTATGTATTAATGGAATACTATTATTGTAACGATTTTCGCTCGGTATGAAATGACTTTTTAAACTGAGCGCGACCTCCCCTACTATATAGTTACCTATCGCCTTTTTCAAGCACCATACTTTTAACCAACTTAAAAAGAAGTTTTCGTATAATATGTTAGTCTATATTATCATTGTCTGAACAAGTGTGCCAAATTTCAAAAGTGTATGCATATGTTTTTATGTTTGTATTTGCATTTCCCCGAAACTATAAGTCCGATTTACGTAATTTAACTAAAAATACTAGGTACCTATTGTTCAACATGGGAAGTAGTGCATGTTTCATAAAAATAGGTTCATTAGTTTTCGAGATATGGAATTTTTATGTCGTTTTTTTTTTCAGCAAAACTTTTGACAAAATGCTCTTCATCATAACTCTCATCATCTTTGGGTTCTGGGCGTGGAACCGCCGGAAGAGAGACTCCAGGGAACCGCCAATGTTGCCTGGAGCTGTACCTCTCATTGGCCACGCATACCACTTCATTGGCGACAGTGCTGGTGAGTAATAGCAAGTGCGACAGGTCGACAGCCATATTATAATGATCAGCGGTTCTCAAACTTCTTTAGTGGTGGAACCCTTTTAAGAATTATTAGTGATATTTTTGATGGATCGCAAAAATGTTTTGTCTTTGAATGTGAAAGTGTGTGTAAACTCGTAAATATTGTTTTTAGAAATGTCATTAAACACCAGCATGGATACAATTGAAGACGTGAGTGGAAGAATCGAACAAGTAACATTTCGTAACATACGGACAATACCTCATTTTTTCCCTAATTATTTTAATAAAACTTGTAACTTATCTACTTCATATTCTAGCTAATATATCTGGCTACACATATTAAATACTTCATAGTTTTTGTATTTCAAATAAATTTTCCGGCCCTAATGCCTTCATTTAAGCAAAAAAAACGGGAAGTTTTTTCATGTTACTTAGCTAAGTACCTTATTCTTCCACTCACGTCTTCAATTCATTCAATGACAAAATTTTCTTTTTTTGGAGGCCCGTCAAAATATCACTTCTCAAAAGGGTTCCGCCGCCAAAAAAGTTTGAGAGCCGCTGACTGAAAACATTCAGGAATCGGTATAACATTAAAGTAATTAATAACTAGTAATTTATATTTAAACAAATAGTATTATATTTTATTAATAACCTACCATTATACGTATGCATGTTAGTGTCCGATATAGCAGTTAGTTGCGTGTTCTTCCGATTGTCTTGAACTAGTTATTATAAGTTGCCACATTCGCGATTTGTAAAACCGGCGAAAGAGCTGACGGATTGCCTGATGGTTGAATTCGTAACTCAAGATATCGAAAGGCCATATTATAATATATACCTCTAATATATTGTCATCACGAAAATTCTGCATGGACTTGTGCTATCAGAGAAGTTGCAGATGCTGGGCCTACGTAATTTAGTCGCACAATGCCAACGCCGACAGTTCACGACTAAGGTTGTTTGTCCACCGCTACGCCGCTGTCCACCAAGAACGTAATTGTTTTAGGCCGATACAATGCCACTTCCTGACCTAGCGCCCTAGGCTATAGGTTTCGTTTTCTACCGACATTGGTCTAGCGACCTACGCCGCCATTTCTTTGTAGTGGCGTATAGCAAAGTAAAACTATTGGCCTATGTCATACTGCATGCAGTACTTAACATTTTATCGGCTACCTCACCTGATCGCACAAAGCAACATTAGTTAAAAGTTTTAAGTTAAAAGTTTTGCTCAACAATGGCATTATTTATTTCCAGTACTGTGGAAGAAGCTGGAAGATGTGTCTGACAAGTGCTCCGATGCTGGTGGAGTCATCCAGGCGCAGATCGGACCCAGGACTGTCTATGGTATGTATCCTTTTGTCCACAACTCCTTGCGCGTAAAATCTCACGACTGTCCGCAAGTTTCAACTAATTATATCAGTGGGCATACAACCTTACGACCAATAATATTGCTCTCCGAAACTTTATACTATAGGCTCAAAATATCGCAGGATAACTGTCCTTTTATCGTCTGCCCATCCTCATCTACACTACTTCAGTCCAAAATTGTATTATAATCATCCCAGCAGTCAGTCTTGCTCTATTCGAAGAAAAGAAACACTAAAATATTTGCCAGTATTTATAAAACCGTACAGACAGCTGTATAATTGTTATTACTTAATTTTTTTGTTAGAAATTTGATTGAGACTTGAGATGTATTATTTACATAATAGCACACTAATGTTCTATTATTTAAATAATACCTACTCTCTAAAGATGATTGAACCTTTGGCAAAAAACGTGACGTCTTTCTTCGACTCTGCCCCAGTGTGAGTTGAACCTTTGTTTCGTTTTTCTTTTATGCTTAATCAACCTTATCTCTCCAGTGGTTACAGACCCTGAGGACTGTATGACGATATCCAACGCGTGTCTTCAGAAGGACGGCTACTACGACTTCGCCAAGCCCTGGCTGGGGGAAGGATTAGTTACTGGGACTTGTGAGTATACATCATAATAGGCAGTAGCGGCTTTAGGGGGGCGACGCTAGGCGACCGCCCAGGGCGCCGAAGGCAGACAAACAGGGCACCTGAGGCGTTTAGCTCTACCAGCACCATTAGCGCCAAAAAAATCTTGCCCAGGGCGTTGGTAGTGTTAAAACCGGCACTGATGATAGTAAATAAGAAAGAAATACTCTCAGAGCCTGTTTCACCACTAATTCATGATAAGTACCGGATAGGCTATCCACAACTTATCTGACTGATAGAGTATGGAGTATCTGTCAGATAAATTATGGATAGCCTATCCGGCACTTATCAGGAAGTGGTGAAACATGCCCGCGGTCGCAAGCGACCGCGATAACAGTAGAAAGGCTATATTGTGTCTCGTCTTTCCACGATCGACGGATTAATTTGATAAAAACATTAAACATACAGGGTGTAACAAAACTAAGTGATTAATTTATGGTGTTTATGGGTCTCCTGTATATGGTGCTTACTGTGAATTTTCCCTGAGAGCGTAAGCAGCGCTGAAAGAGTAACTTTTTTACTTTTGTATGTCAAAATTCATGACGCTGGGGCGCAATAGCTTCTACAGATCACAAAGCGAAATTATTAGTCATTTAACGCAGCTACTTCCACAATGAATTCGACTTAAGGGAAACAATAATTATTATAATACCCTAAACTCTAAAGTTCTCTAATTTTATTTAATGTACAATACTTAACTTCTTGGTGAAAATCATGTCACATTAAACTTGTTTCATGCACTTTTCTAGTGGAATAAGTTTCCAAAAGAATCCTTTACTTTCAGTATCAATATGGAAAGTCCATCGGAAGCTGCTCAACCCGGCCTTCAGTCAGATAGTCCTGGACGGGTTTCTGGACCTCCTGAACCGCCAGGCTCGGAGGCTGGTGAAGGACTTGTCTGCGGAGGTCGGCAAAGGACCCTTCGACCACTGGATGTACACTAGACATAATGCTATTGAGACTATTTGCTGTGAGTAGATACAGTACAGATACAGTACTCGATGAAGCACCATTTTTTTTATAAAATAAGGGGCAAACGAGCAAACGGGTCACCTGATGGAAAGCAACTGTAGTCGCCCATGGACAATCGCAACATTAGAGCTGTAGGTGCGTTGCCGGCCTTTTAAGAGGGAATACGCACTCGGTTTGCAGGTCGTATTGATCCGAAAATACTGCTGCTGCTGGTGTCAGCTGTTCGTCCCGGAGTTTCTAAAATCGTTTATCGTGCAAGAACAGTATTTTTCCGTGATAAAAAGTATCGCTTATCCTTTTAATGAAAAAAAGTTAATGAAGAGGTATCAGGCAGAAAGGCATACCTACTTTCGAATTTATAATATTAGTATGGATAGCAAATAATTTACCCCAGCGGAGTAAATTTCGAATTTTAGACACACTTCCGCATAACTAACCTCTTTACGCCCAAACCGCTAAACAGATTTTGCTGAAATTTGGTATAAAGATTCTTTGAGAGACAGATAGCATATAACTACTTTTTGTCCTGGAAAAAAGTACGGTCCACGTGGCGCCATCTACTTTTCTATACTATAAGCCTAAATTCTTCTTTCAGTGACCGCTCTAGGCGTAGATTTTAGCGACAAGACGATTCTCACGGCGGAGTACGTGCAAGCGACGGAGAAGATTCTGAATGTGTTCGTGGAGAGATTCCTCAAGATCTGGTGGCACAACAACTTCCTGTACGACTTCAGCAACTTGAAGAAGAAGCAGGATGAGCTGCTGAAGATACTACATCATATGTCCATCACGGTAAAACACCAGCACCAGGAGCGGCTTTAGGGGGCTAGGCGACCGCCCAGGGCGCCGGACAAAATGGGGCGCCGAAGGCTAGGGTTGCCAACTTTTTTTTACAAGAAATAAAGTTTATTCTGATCAGTGATCTCTGAAGTACTTTAAACAGTCTTTTAGAAAATGAACAGTAAATTATTTATTTATTTGTTATCTTAAATACGTACATTAATTGTCAGAGCTTTTCGCAAAGCTTCCTAGAAATTAGAGAAAAGGTCTGAACGTCTCTGTTATACGTCATAATAAAGTGTTCACATTTTGATGCTGAAAACATTATCTTGTAATAGTACTTTATTTTTGTTCAACAGTGAACGGTTAATGAAAAACAGTAGAGCTGGCAACCCTACCGAGGGCAAACAAAAGGGGCGGCGCAGGCAACACCCAAATCTAAAGAAATTTCGCCCAGGGCACTAGTTATACTCAAGCCGGCACTGACCAGCACGGTTACCATAGCCATTGACCATCAGAAAAAAATTTCTTTGAGCGCATATTAGACGGTGTATTTTATTAATAAAATTAAACTTGATCCCTTACATCTGTAAACTGGTTTTGTTAGTTGCCAACCAATGAAAGAGAAATAAGATACTAAAAATCTATCAGTATTTCCAATGTGGTCTTGCTAAGCTTGCTGACCAATGAAAAATATTGGTGCATTCAATTAATTAATTTTTAATACAGGTACTCAAGAAGAGAAAAGCAGAATACTTGAAGAACAGATTCAACGAAGTGGAAACAGAAAAACCCACTATTACAGGTAACCTCAAGAAATAAACGTTCTCTTTATTATTTACATACAGTTTAATATAATAAAACTGTAGAAATGAAAATTCTGTACATTAAAGATATTCAAAAAATAATAAGCGGGGGGTGTCACTATATCACTATAGAAGCCAAAAATCTGGTTAGATTTTTTGTCTGTCTGTCTGTCTGTCTGTAATATGTTTGTTCCACTATCACACGAAAACTACTGATCCGATTTGAATGCGGTTTTCGCAGATATATTTGTCTTCTTCCAACTTAACATCTGGTGTGTAAAAAATGTTCCCCCCACCCCTCTAAGGGGAATAAAGAGGGGGTCAGATTTTGTATCAAACTTTTTTCTTTTACACAAAAACTACTGATCCGATTTGCATACGGTTTTCGCAGATATATTTATCTTCTTCCAACTCAACATCTGGTGTAAAAATTCATTCTTATATTAAATTAAATACTTTTGAGGCGTAAGAACAATTGCCTCTCTGTCTGTTACGCCTGAACCGCTGAACCGATTTTGCTGAAATTTGGTATGACGATACTTTGAGTCCCGAGAAAGGACATAGGATACTGAATATCCCGGAAAATGTACGGCTCCTGAGCGATAAAAGAGTTTTCAATATGATTTTATGTTTTCAGGAGTCAAATTCAAACCCTTCATGGATCTTCTTCTAGAACTTTCTATTGAGAAGGGTGCGTTTGATGATAGGGAAATCAGAGAGCACATAGACACCATGATCATAGGAGGTCATGACACATCTGCCGCGGTGCTCATGTTCAGTTTACTACTGATAGGATCCTACCCTGAGGTTCAGGGGAAGATATTTGATGAGTGAGTATCGAGAATTTTTCTATTTAGTTTTTTCATGTGCTTTATAAAACAACGCCTTTTTAAACTTTCTCAATAATTTACAATAGCACTTCAAAATTCATAATATTTAAAATAATTGAAAATAATTATGCCGCCACGCCCAAAGATGGTTTGGGCGTGGCATTCATCTTGGTTCATTCGTTCTAAAGTATGGCGTGTTTAATTTACATAATATCTTACTTGAAATATTGAAAATAAATTGTAATTTCACTTATTTTGAAACTATACAATCCCAGATAATTTCAATATCAACTTTGGAGACCAATAATTTTTGTGATAATATTGCTTATTATGATGCTACTAATATTATAAATAAATGCGAAAGGGTGTTTTTCTGTCTGTTGGCTGTGCACGCCAAAACCGTTGAATCGTTTTTGCTGAAATTTCGTATGAAAAGGCTTTGAGTCCCGGGAAAGGCCATAGGAGACTTTATATCCCGGAAAGTTGTGCGGTTGGCGCGCGATAAACGAAGTTTGACGTAACGGAGTTGCGGGCATCATGAAGTTTATTAGTGTAGATAATGATGATGAAGAGTGTAATGATCATGATAAACTTGAAGACGGTGTAGATAACAATGATGACGCTGATGAAGATTCTAATAATAATGATGTACTTCCCAGGCTTCGCGAAGTATTCGGTGACGACGACCGCGACGCGTCCAAGCAGGATCTCTCGCATCTCGTCTACCTAGAAGCCGTGCTGAAGGAGAGCATGAGGATATACCCCATAGTGCCGGTGATAGCGCGGGCCCTGGATAAGGATGTTAAGTTGCGTAAGTTAATGAGGGCGGTGATGATGGTGATGGTGGTGGTGGTGATGATGATCAAGATGATGGTGGAGGTTGTGATGATGGTGATGATGATGATGGTGACGGTGATGATTGTGTTCGTGATTATGGTGATCAGCACGATCTCTCGCAGCTCGTATACCTGGAAGCTGTACTGAAGGAGAGTATGCGGATATACCCCATGAAGATGATGACGATATTGGTGATGATTGTGATGATAATGGTGGGGGTAGTGATGATGACGATGATGACGATGGTGGTGGTGGTGATGATGATGAGGCGATGATTGTGTTGGTGATTATGGTGATCATCACGGTCTCTCGCAGCTCGTGTACCTGGAAACTGTGTGCGGCTACCACCGTAATAATTTTCCGAAAGTATTCATTGCTAATTGGAAACGGAAACTTTTCATTTCACTTTTTTTTTTCTTTCGAATGATTGAATTGTGTCTTTGATTTATTGACAAAATTTCTCTCTCTCCTCCAGGCCACTGCACCCTCTCAGCCGGTCGTACCTGCTTCATGCTGGTCTGCGGGATCCACCGCTACCCGTGCTGGGGCCATGACGCCGCCCAGTTCAAACCGGAGCGCTGGCTGGACCAGGCCAACTTGCCGGAGCATCCAGGAGCCTTTGCCGCGTTCAGCATGGGCAGACGGATATGTATAGGTTGGTTTAGATGATGCTTCTTTAGCAGTATCTTTTATGTGTTGGAGTTTAGGTTTGATTAGGTTAGCGCTGGCTTAACCAGGCCAACTTGCCGGAGCATCCAGGAGCCTTTGCCGCGTTCAGCATGGGCCGACGGATATGTATAGGTTGGTTGAGATGTGTGGGTGTTCTCTGAAAGAATCTGAGGGCATACGTTTGGTGGCCGCAAAATATTTTCGATCTGAGCATGTTGATTGGCGGTATGCTCGATATTGTATTTAGCCCCGGGAAAGGATCTAGAACAGTTTTTATCCTAGAAAAATGTATCGTTCTCACGTGATAATGATGCCAGGAATAACAAAATTATTCCTGGCATCTAGTATGCTAGATATTCATATTTTATTGCGGATACTGGTTGCCAATCATTACTTTTTTGTTATTTTATTATTAGAATTAGAATGAAGAGTTTTTAATTTATTTACCTACCCTACCTCATCCTAATCTGGTTTCAGGTAAGTCCTACGCCTACATGTCTATGAAGACGACGCTAGCGCACGTGTTACGTCACTACAAGGTGAAGGGGGATCACAGCAAGCTGACGCTGAAAATGGACGTCATGCTGAAGCCGGTGGGCGGACACCACATCAGCATTGAGAGAAGGAAGAAGCTCGTCAAGTAGAGGAGAATACTTGAATCTTATTGGTTAAATCAGTCAGACTTAGTAAAATCGAGTCCACTTTTTATACCTTTTTTTTTCTTGTATTGGTCCATAATAAAAATATTATATGGAGAATTATGTCGGTTGTTATCTTAATATTATTATATATTTTAATATTTTCGTCTAGTCTTAAGGTGCTCCCAGACAGAAGTTATATTATAACGTTATAAAACAATTTGTAACACGATAACATGTTACATCGTGTAACATACGCTACAACATGTCAAAAAATAAACGTGACTTTTGTTATAATTTCTTAAAAAATATATATAACTTCTGTCTGGGATCACCTTTAGGCTCTATTTCATTGATGCGTTGTGTACTCGTGCGTCCGTTCTGACAACGCACAGCATCGCAACTGGCGATTCTCAAGTCGTAGCACAATGAAGCAATTTGGCTTTGCCGATAGCACTAAGAACGAATAAATCTGAAAGAAATACATATTATAGTTACGGACTTAAAAAAATATAGTCTGAAAATTCCATTTTCGATTTAAGTATACTGCCAATGTTATACTGCGAGTTATAGTTTGATTAACAAACTTTGATATTAGGTTATTTGTTTCATAAAAGTTTTTTAAACACCTTGTTTGTATTTCGCATAAACGGTCTTGATATTTGGAGTGCTAAATAATTAAAACAAGTGAAACAATAAATAAATTTAGTTTATTATCTTTAGTTGTAATATTGCACATGCTCGTAAGTAGATTGGACGTATAAATAAAATATATTTAAGTCGACTAGCATCATAATACTTTTAACTTATAACTTTTAGTTGCAGACATGAATTTACCTATAAATGTGGTAAAAATTCTTGAAAATTACAACATTGAAGAAAAAAAATTGGCAGGTTAAACTTTTTACTTTATTGCCCTTACTTTTAAAGAAAATTACGCAGTATGTCATATAGTGTCATATTATGCCAGACAAATACAAGCAAACATTAATTTCTATAGTGTTTAGGTACTGATTTTTAAGGCATAATTATTCATAAGAAAAATGATAAAATATATTTTATGACAGACCTCAAAAATAGGTAAATCCACTAATCTGCATTATATTGTAAAATAAATTAATAAATATAACTGTAACCTTTGGTTTAAAATGTTTTACAACTAGTGTACTTATGTTACTGCAAAAGTTAACTTAGCTGTCACTCAGCTTATAGCAGACTGAGTAGTTTTATATTTAACTTAATTAAAATTTTAAATTAAATACAGTTCGTTCAGAATTATTTTACTACCAATAAGACCTTTATTCCCACAAAATAAGGGCCATTTTTGTAGAAAATCTGGCGTAGAACGTATACGTAAAAGTATACGCACTGTGATGAAACATAAATTATTAAACAAAATAATTTGTTTTGTAGCATAAAAACAACGAAAAAACAAAAAGAAACTTCGCAAGCCAATAACAGAAAATGTTTAAAATATTTCATCATGATATCACTATTTAGTATGGTAACAAAAAAGTAGGCCAAACGACTAGTAAGTAGTACCATTATTATCTAGTATCTACGTATTCGAACCTTAGATATTTTATTTAAAATGAAATAAATATATTACAATACGTCTTAGACATTGTTATAGTAACAGTACCACAGCACAAAGAAGAGGAATAAAACAGCTGTAGAACTAGAAACTTAAATTTTTTAAATTCTTTCTTTCTATTAAATAAAATAAATATGAAATAAGTATCAAAATTATTGGGTAACACTATTTCCGGCATTACAAAATTGACTTAAATAAAACAAAACTTCAAATAGCACAACCAACAGACCTTGATATTTGCAACAATTTTATTCCTCAAATTGTTTTAAGACTGATCAGTAAGAAATACTACTTAATACTTTTCCGTCAACTAACCTCAGAAAATTAAATTAAGCGCCATTTTTTGGTATTTAAATGGCGTAGAATCGTCTAGATTAGTTGACAAAAGCGTTATTTATAGATAGAGGAAGTTACGCTAGATCACAGACTATAAAATACACAGTACACGTATCTACAAGTTTCGCGATAAATATAACGTCATACGACGCATCTAAATACGATTGTTATCTGAAAATCTTCCAAGTATTATTACGATGCAAAAAATTACATGCATTTTTAAAAAAATCGTCGAAGTATTTTAGGTAAACAACACGACATTATAGTATAACTAATAAAAATAAAAATAAAATGTCAGTAAAATGAACAGTTTTAAAGAAGATTTTGAAAAATCATGACAATGCAATGACTAAATGTCCAATTGAAATAATTTACTTACACAGTTAACTTAGAAGATATAATTAGGTATAATAGAGCTCGACAAGGCTTTAAATAAACGTGGCGAAAAAAGGAACAAACGCTGCCATCATACAAAAGCGCCATTTTTGACAGTTCTTTGCCAGCAGCCCGCCCGCCCACGTTCACTTAAAGCCTGGTCGCACTTTAGCTCTTAAACATTGCTAAAATCGATTAAATTGTCATGTTAAATAAATAAATACAAATAAAAACAACAGGTGCAGCAACAACAAGTAAATATTATTATAATCATTAATAATTGTGCGTATGAAAAAGACGACATTTATATAAAATATAAATAAGTAAATAAATGTAATAAATATTAAAGTATATAACATTAAACCAAATTTGTACTTCTAAATACCAAAAAGTCTTATTCTATATCCATTGTTGAAATGTAGCAATGTCTGAATGTAATTCATTATTTATCTAGTCACTTATCTATACAACCATTACTCTCAAATTGACACAGATATCAGAAAAGACTTTAAATAATCACTTAATCACGATAATCTAAAGTGTATCCAATTTTCTAGGTTCTACAATTCCTACATACATTTAGAATTAAAAATGCCTTGAATTTTTACGACATTTGCTAAAAAAACTTTTGGTATGTGTAATACCTACATTATTTTACCTATAGTTTGTTCGTTCTAAGATGATATGGGTGACAGTTCTCATATTCCTTGCTACGGATTTTTTTTACAAGAAAACAAAAAAAATCAGAATGTAATAAATTATATTCCATCTACAAAAATAAATGTTTCCTGTAATTGTAAATGAATAAAAATGAAAAGTTGCTAAATGCTAACTTATTGATATAAAATTATAAATATTAACTTTGAAATAGGAGTATAAAATTATTGTTACGAAAATATTTGAAAAATGTCATATGCATGAAACGGAACTTATGTCAATAGAGATTGACACAGTTGAATCGAAATCAAATCGATAAAAAGGGCGACCATCTTAAATCGCCGGCGTCACTCTGAAACATCAGTACGAAATCGATAATTTCGATTGCAATTCCTTTACGAGGTGATTCGATATTTTTAAATTATTCGATTAATTTTTTTAGGTAACTTCCCTACTATTGTCAATTATAATGTGTCACGCATATCATCATAAAACGAACAAACTATAGTAGGACATTTTTTTATTCATTATTTGTTAATACATAATATTATGTAATCGGTTTTAGCAGCTTCTGTGTCGGTTATAATTTTTTGCATATTAATTTGCAAATGTCACAAAAAATCATAGCCATGGTTTTTAAAAATCGAATTATTTACATGATTTTTCAAGTTTTTTTTTTAAATTAAAAAAAACTGGCGACTTGACGTTCAAGTATCAAAATGGTGGGAGCACACTACTCTGTCATTTTGATGTTTCCTCAAAAAAAAGGCCTGAGCCCTGATGTAATCCACAATCATTGAAAGTCCAAAAATATTATATCTTCACATAATATTTTTAGCAATACTTCATTACAAGGATCAAAAATTTCACAGTTTTGACCGTGAAATATTTAAATTTGTCGTATTATAGGATTGCTTTCGTTCTTAGTCGGTGGAAGTCGATTTGGACGGCTTGTCTGTACTGGAGTGACTACTCCTGTAAAAAGAAAAGGAACATTTTACCAGAATATTATGACAGAAATTGAAAATTTTTAGTAGATTATGGCCTGTTTCACCACTTCCTAGATGCCGAATAGGCTATCTACCACTTAACTTGACAGATGAAGTACCTATCGAGTATGGAGAATTTGTCAAAAAGTTGCGAATACGAGGGCGGCACTGAAAATTTCGGGAATCAAGGAGGTGATACAACAGTACTATTTAAAAATGTGTTTATTGCTTTTCGAAGTATTCTCCGCGAAATTTGACACATTTTCCATACGATGGAACCAATCATTGAAGCAACCATTCTATTCGGAAGTTTGGGTCTCCAAAATGGCCGTTTTGTAGGCTTCCACAGCTTCTTCAGGTGATGAAAATCTCTGACCACGCAATTTATTCTTTATTTTAGGGAAAGTTTAGAAATCATTAGGGCTTAAGTCGGGGCTGTACGGCGGATGGTCTAATAATTCTATGTTTTCTTGCTCTAAAAACTCTTTTGTTCTGTGCGAGGTGTGAGAACTCGCATTGCCGTGATGGAGGATGATGCGGCGGTTGCAGTTCTCTTTACGGAGTTCAGAAACGACCTGTGGGAAACAAATGCTAGCATACCATTCTACATTAACCGTTCTTTGTACCTCAAGAGGAATAGTCGCAATATGGCCGGTTTTGGAGACAAACGTGGGCACCATTTTTTTTTGCAACACTCCGTGAACGAACAATTTTTTTTGGCTTTAACTCATTTTCGAACACCCAAACTCGTGACTGGTTTTTAGTTTTGGGTTCGTACGCGTATATCCAGGATTCGTCACCTGTAACGATGTTGTATACAGCATTTGAGGATCCTGCGTGGAATTTTTCGAGAGTTCTGATGCACCAAGTAACGCGAGCCGCTTTTTGCTCTTTACAGAGAAAATGCGGTATCCATCGGGAAAACAACCTTTTTAAACCTAATTGTTCATGCAATATTATTTGTATTTGACTCTTTCCAATGTCTAAAGTTGCCTGAATTACGCGGTATGTCACATGTCGATCTTCCTCAACCAGCTTACGCACAGCATCAACGTTTTCTTGGGTGACTGCAGTTTTTGGACGACCTTGACGGGGATCATCACTGAGACTGACACGTCCACGTTGAAATTCAGCAAACCAGCGATAAATTGTGGTTTTGGATGGGGCTTCATCACCAAATGCAGAAATCATCCTATCAACACACTGTTTTTGTGTTAAACTACTTCGAAAGTCATAATAAATCATCGCTCTAGAATTTTCTCGATTCAATTCCATTTTATCAACGACTAAACAAGTTTGACAAGACCTTGTGACAAGACCGATAATCTTTTTTTAAATAAATAAATGGTATTCGATTTTTAGAACCAAGGAGTTTTCAATTAAAAAGATTTTAATATGACAGGAATAGTGGAAGTATTCCATTCCCGATATTTTTAGTGCAGCCTATGTAGCCTATTCGGCACTTTATCAGAAAGTGGTGAAACAGACCCTATGTATGTTTGTTTACTTGATCCTTTTTTTTATAAAAAAGGTCACAATTTTATTAGTTTATTGCATAGCTTTTATCGCGGACTTTAAGAGCCGCGACTGTATCAAGAAATTCCGTAACGAAAATAAACCTAACACCCCCCACTCCGACTGGCACATCGGTGCGGCGGCGTTGCCGTGCATCGTCTATAGCCGTTTCAGTTCGGCAGACTTCGTCACGATGTTTGTATGCGTGTGACTAGACGTATGCGAATCATAATTGCATAAGTTGAAAAAATGCTATGCAGTAGCTTTACCGCGGCGGGCCCCGAATGTCACACGTATTTTTATTTTTTTAATGAATACGCTATTGAACTTTTAATTTTAATTAATGTGTTACACGCAAATAACTTACCTGTTGAAACTTAACCGTCACAACATGTGGCATAACCTGAAATTAAACATTTTTGGTTTTAATACGGCATTCAGTGGGCTTATAATATACTAGCTGTTGCCCGCGACTCCATCCGCGAGGACTTTACTTTGCAGCGTGAGGTGGTCCCCGTTTTCGTGGGAATGCCGGGATAAAATGTAGCCTACACATCTGCAAAGTTTTCTCAAAATCCATGTAATAAACAAAATTGATGATTTGGGGAAAATCTTACGAAATCTGGATGCCTCACGCAATTATTAATGGATATACAGTATGTTAGTGTAAACACCGTTATCCTTGAAACCATCAAATGAGCCCGTCAAAATGAACAACTTTTTCTATGAGAACAATGCTGGGAACTCAAAAAAATCCGTCTTCATACCCATAATTGCCGATCCGGGCATCCTTATGGGTATGAAGATGGCATTTTTTTAAGCCTTGTTCTCATACAGGTCAGTTAACAAGAGCTGGCACGATCAACACATTTAAACATTGCGCGTGTGTAGTGTATGTGAATAAACGCGTGGCGTGACGTCGTACTGCATACGCATCATAAAAAGTCTGCCCGACTCTCTCGCGCGCGGTCTATCTCATGAGCGTAAAGGGGACAGTTATTGTTTTTCATATGCTACTGTTTATAAATACAGCGTGATGTTACAAGTCGGTAACGTGTGATCGGCGAGCGGCCAGCGTTCGGAACCATACGATAATTATCGTGCACATATGACATTTTTGTGCGTACGTACGATGTACGATAGCATATTATTATCGTACGCAGATTATACGATAATTTTTATTATGATGCAAACATATTATATTTTTAAACATACTGTATAGTGAAATTGCATAAGTGACAGCACTGTGAACGTGCCAGCTTTAGTTAACTGATCTATAGAAAAAGTTGTTCATTTTGACGGGCTCATTAGATGGTTTCAAGGATAACGTTGTTTACACTAACACACCGTATAGATTGAGAGATGATAACGCCTCCGTGGTCTAGTGGTATAGAGCGCGGCTCTTGACTCGGAGGTCGTGGGTTCGATTCCCACGTTGGGAATATGTTATTTCCAAGTTTGGTTAGGACAATGCAGGCTGATCACCTGATTGTCTGACAAGTAAGATGATCCATGCGTCGGATGGGCATGTCAAAAGTCGGTCCTGCGCCTGATCTCTCGCCGGTCGTGTCGGTCTTCCGTCCCACTGGGTTATGAGAGTAAAGGAATAGAGAGTGCTCTTGTGTATTGCGCACACACTTAGGCACTATAAAATTACTCCTACGTAGCTGGCCTGGTTTCAATGAAACCGGCCACCGTCACCGAAACCGGTGTGGGAGCTATTATTATTGAGAGATGCTTACCGTCCTTTACTTTTCGATGTCTTGCTGCTCTGCGACGTCTTCTCCTGCTCGGGACTCTCTCTCTTATCTACAACAGGAGACTTCTTTTCGTCGCGAGAACTCGGCATGGCGTACATAGAACTGAAATAAGAGAGAAGGAATAATAAGAAAAAAAAATGTGTATCACTTAGGGAGTGCCGCAGTAAAGCTGTTGCATAGCATTTTTATCAACTTGTGTAATTATAATTCCCATACGTCAAGTCGCACGCAGCACGCACACACCGAACCGATGCAAGCCAAGCCGCACCGCTGTGCCGACACAGCAGCAGCGTTAGGTCTTTTTCGTTACGGAATTTCTTGATTTGGTCACCACGCTTAAAACCCAGGAGAAAAGCTTTGCAATAGCTTTAAAAAAACCTTTGGTAGTAACAAAATTTTGTTAACCAATTAAAAATTTAAAGGTATTGTTTTTGTGTTGGGCAATAATAACTCCCACGCCGGTTTCATTGAAACCAGGCCAGTTACGCAGGAGCAATTTTATAGTGCCCAAGAGCGTGCGCAGTATTGGGTAATAAAAATATATCGTGGACGACTTTAGGCTTAGTTCAAGCAAATTAGCTGAAAATTTGGCAAAATTAAAGTACGACTTTTATCTATCAGGATATGTAGGTTATATATAGTGTAAAGTTAAATTTTTTCTACTCCCCCCCCGAGGTGTATATGTCCCGAGTCTTAGCGGTAAATTGTAAAATTATTAAAAAAACTAAACGATTAGCAAAAAATATTAATAAATTATTAAAACACTCGTTTTTGGTGACTGATGGCGCTGAAACTATAAGTGATATCGCTTTTGTTTATATCAGAGGCTTGTAGTAAATTTATCAAGGTTTATTTCGTTCATACATACTTTTTATGTATTTTAATTATGTACAAAAACAAAAACTGAACGTAGGTACATGTCAAAGCACCGAAAAACACGCATTGGCGTTCCTCAGGGTAGTATTTTAGGGCCCCTCCTATTTTTGATATATATAAATGACTTACCTAGTAGTTTTAATTACCCTATGACATTAAAATTTATGAAAATGAAATAAATAAAAGCCTAAATGATATTGTCAATTGGTTAAAATTAAACAATTTATTGATAAATTTAAACAAAACCCAAATAATGAAATTTCAACATAAAAACCGTTAATAAATTCATTAAACATAAATTATATTGGAGAAAAAATTACCGATACAGAAGTCACAAAGTTTTTAGGAATATTTATAGAAAAAGACCTTCAATGGAAAGCTTACTCTGAGCACATTTGCAAAAAAATTAATCAGTTTTCTTATACCCTATTCACTATCTCCAAAGTAGCCAATGAAAAAGCATTACTAGCTGCGTACCATGGATTCGTAATCTCTACTCTCAGGTATGGAATTATATTCTGGGGTAATTCCACAATACGTGAGGATATATTCAAATCACAAAAGAAATGTATTAGAGTTATAGCAAATATACGAACAATAGAGAGTTGCCAACCTTACTTTAAAAAATATAAATTACTTACTTTTCCTTGTCTCTATATTTATGAAGTAGCTGTGTTTGTACGAACAAACCTTTCATTATTTATGCTATTCAATACTAAAAGATACGAGCATAAGTTATGTTGTGTTGAATCTAAAACCTCACTGGTTCGAAAGAATATTTTCGGAATGGCAACGAAGATTTACAATAAAATACCACGGGCTATTAAAGAATTAAACAGCATTCAAAAATTTAAAAATGCGTTAAAAAAATATCTCATAGAAAAATGCTTCTACAGTGTCGACGATCTCTTTTGTGAACAAAATTATATTAATGTTAATACTGATTAAATTCTAATTTATTAATAATTTATTGTTTATATAATATTATAATCTCATATTAATATTTAATTGAAATTTGGTTAAAAAATGACATTTAATAGCCTAGAGATACTATAATTGATATAATATATTTTATTGACATTAATGTAATATTATTATTATTTTATTTTTTTCTTAACTTGACTGTGATATAATTTTTAAATCAAATGTAATTAATATGAACTGAACTATGTACATTATAATAATTATTATGACTTTGCACGCCACATTACTGGCAGAATGTATGACGCTAATATTATTACTTTTAAGACCTTTGTTTTATGTACATTCATGCAAATAAATAAATTTGAATTTGAATTTCTTATTTAAGTGGAAAATACCACGTTTCGGGACATATTCGAAGGCGCGGGAGGGTGACGCACACCCCGGAGAGGGGGGGAGAGTAGAAAAAATTTAACTTTACTCTATAACCTACATATTCTGATAGATAAAAATTGTACTTTAATTTTGCCATATTTTTCCATACATTTGAATTTAGCTGTCTTGAACTAGCTATATTACACTACGACAAATAGGAGCGAATAGTGGAAAAAGAGGAATAAAGGTCACAGCACACATATCAACTCGGAAAGTGATCGGCACCGTATCGCCAGAGTAGACAGAATTATAGAGTATGCTGACTTAGAACTGATGTTGAAATTTTTAAATTTGACGTATTATGACGAAAATCGTCGCTAGGGTTGATAACTTGTTACCTACGAATTTGAAACTATGACATATTCGCTGGACGTGTTCCTCTTTGGTCGTATTGTTGTTTGTGTTTTGCGCACATGCGATTAAAATTGTCACAATCCAATTTTGAAATCTTTATTTTAAATATTTAAAAATAAATTATATCAGCCAGCGCGAGGCACATTCCGTTCATAATCCTAGTGAAACCCGACGAATTTGACAGATATTGAAACCTGTCCGTTTCTTTGCAGTCGAACTACTGATAGTTATGTCTATTGTGGTATCGCCTCGAGCCGTTCAATATTGTTTGTATGAAACTCTCTACTGCAACGCACACTAAGTGGAACCGTAATGTAATCACCTCGCCTCGGAAGGGGACAACCGTAAGCGAGGAGTCGCCTAGCCGTAACCGAGTTGACGTACAGGCGCTACTGATACGCTTTGGTTACGTGCATACGTTAGGTTGACGCCTGGTTGACGGCGAGGCGAAGGCGATATGGTGACGATCCATTTCCGAGTTGATATGTGTGCTGTGACCTTAAACCAGACCAATTCACTTTTTTAAGTAAATCGTGGGCAGCGGCTCTTATTAATACCTCGATAGTGGAAAAACCAGACACAATAGCTTATCTATTGTTATCGCGGCGGCATGTGGCCGCTTGGGAGTTGAAGCATCAGAACCACTTACCGTGTTAGTTTACTCCTATTAGGTCTAGAATAGCTCCCACTCTTGCCTCTACGGAGCGAGCTGAAGGAGTTTTTGATGGGCTTGAGTAGGGTCCCGCTGGGTTCCGTCACCGGCCGTACGCAGTTCAGGGTCTGGACTGTCAGCTCCAGGTCTTTGATCGGCTCGTTTAGGGCTGGAATTAAAACAATGCTTAAGTTAAATAGCTAATTGTGTTCGGTTTGATAAGAAAATAATATTATAGTTTAAAAATGACAAGACAAAATGACGTGACAAATCTATACATATTATAAAACAAAGTCGCTTTTTTCCCTCATGTCCCTTTGTTCCCTTTAATCTTTAAAACTACGCAACGGATTTTGATGATTATTTCAGTGTTAGATAGCCCATTTGTCGAGGAAGGCTATAGGCTATATTTTATCACGCTAAGACTAATAAGAGAATGTAGAAAAAACGGAGGAAATTTTGAAAGGGCTTATCTCGCGAACTATTGGAGCAATTTTTATGTTATTTGGCACAGATAAGAAGTAGACCACGTGAAGGATCATAGGCTATCGATTTTTATCATTTTTTCAGTGGCTATATATTTTATACCCGCGCGACGCCACTAGTAGCTTTAATAAATTATTATTGACAATAATTGTAGTGAAGCTACCGGAAGAAAATCAATTAATTGTTCATTAAACAATGTGGGATTAGTGGGTAAAATCGATATTATCGTCAGCCGCTCTCTGCATCGATTTCGAGTCAACAGTACCTATGTCAATCACCATAGAAGAAATATTTTTTATATTACATTTTTAATTCGTTTTTTTTTTTAAACGCGCAAGGAACTGTCACGCACATTATCTTCTAGGAGTCACGTACTACAATATGACTTTTGAACAATATTCTGAAAATAACTCTAAGGTATTTACAACCTGTGAATTCCTCGATGGGTTTGTCGATGGTGTCGTGGTCGATCCACGTCAGACCCATCTCCACCTTCTCCGCCAGATCTTGCCACCGACGTCTGAAAAAATAAAAAATATCATTAATATATGTTCCATCGAAGAAATTGATTCGTAGTCAGTTGACGGACATCATTTTTTTTAAAATGCAATAAGGGGGCAAACAAGCAAACGGGTCACCTGATGGAAAGCAACTTCCGTCGCCTATGGACACTCGCAGGATCAGAAGAGCTGCAGGTGCGTTGCCGGCCTTTTAAGGGGTAATAGGGGAGGATAGGGAAGGAAATAGGGAAGGGTAGGGAAGGGAAAAGGGTAGGGGATTGGGCCTCCGGTAAACTCACTCAATCGGCGAAACACAGCGCAAGCGCTGTTTTACGCCGGTTTTCTGTGAGGACGTGGTATTTCTGCGGTTGAGCCGGCCCATTCGTGCCGAAGCATGGCTCTCCCACGTCATTTGGTCGGATAGTGTCAATTCAATGGTAGCTGTGATCTGCCGACTGGGTTTGACATAAAGCGACAAAATTACGTTGGTCCGCTTAGCGATCTCATAGAGGAATAGCTCTCTACTTGAAGGGTTGCAGGTATCCATACTACTTACTGTAGCTCTACCATGCATTTGTTGTGAGTTAAATTACACTTTTAAATATTAATTATTATCCGTGTCTGTTATAATTATTATATCTTTTAGTAATTTAGGTAAGTATAGTATTATTCTATTATATCTTCTTATATATAAAATTCTCGTGTCACAATGTTAGTCCACGAACTCCTCCGAAACGGCTTTACTGATTTTACCAAATTTTATATGCATATTCACTAGGTCTGAGAATCGGCTACTCGGTACTTTATATATTATTGATAAGCGCATTTGTTGAATAAATAATAGTAAATTATTACAACCTGAGACTAACGGCGACCATTGTTTGTGCGACGGGATAGCGATGGACGTTGCCATGGTAACTGTATACTTATTTAGTCACTTCAATAAAATTGTAATATGGGCGAAATACTTTATATTATGGCAAAGCAACGTTTTCCGGGACAGCTTCTATTTTATAATATCTATGTATAGTATTATTGTATATTAATTGTATTATGAATGCTGTATATAATATAATATATTTAATTTAATCCTAAACATACATTTAAATTTTGAATCAACTTTTTTTGAAGTGAAAACTTCTTTAGCGGCGTTGAGCACTTTTGTGGGATAGGTAAAAACTGTGAAACTCGCGTCAGATTCTCGTGCTGATCGAAAAACCGTAAGACGGTTGGAGAGTAGTGTTGTAACATCGAAATAGATTAATCGAACAATCGATTGTTTTTTTTTTCGATTGTCGATATTTTTTAATCGATTGTAAGGGTTTCGATTAATAAAAAAAATCGATTTTCATAAAAATGGGTTCAAAATTTAATCGTAAGGGTTTCGATTAATTAAAAAAATCGATTTTTTAAAAATCGATTTTCATAAAAAATGGGTTAAAAACATTGAGATGTATGGAGTTGCTATTGCCAACAACAAACATGTCGCACTTGAAGAATGAGCGGGGTGAGAGGCGGGGCGGTGATGGCTATAGATCAGTACCGCAGGAGTGACAAAGTTTTGTGCCTACACTCGAATGAACGCAAACTCTATTTGAAAGTGGATAAAATAAAAGAATGAATGAATGAATGAATGAATGAATGAATGAATATGCTTTATTGTGCTCAAAATATACAAACATAATAAAAGAAGTTACATGAACTCAGCATGAGCACAAAGGCAAATATTTTTACTAAACATTATTAAAAGATTTTATTTAACTTGCTCTGTATATTATTATTTAGTTATTTACATTATTATGTAAGTTCGGGTGGAATTTCTGAATTCAATTTCGAAGTGAGTTTGTATGTACATATAATATTTTAACCGATTGAGCTGAAATTTTGTATACACGTTTGGTTTGAATGGCAATGCACGATACAGTATGTGACATCACTATAAATAAAATATAAAACGGCCGACCATCCAAGATAGCGGAATAGTTATTTTCTATGCCGTCCTATAATAACAGTTTGGATATTAAATGAAAGAACTTTTTGAGAATAACTCGAAAACGAATGTAATGTCATTCTACATCCAATATGGCGGCTCATCTAAAATAGGGGAATACAAACAAAGTTTCGTTTATTTCTGCATGACTAAAGAATTGGATTTCAGTTAAAAATAGTTAAGTGAAATCCAAATTTTAAGTCAACTACAAGTCGCTAAATATAGGCACGGTTTTTTCACTAATCAACATCAAGTACGATTTCTCAAGGACATAGAAGTTAATTAGATTTTTTATCTATACTAATATTATAAAGCGGAAGAGTTTGTTTTTTTGTTTAAACGCGCTAATCTCTAGTGATCGGATTTTAAAAATTCTTTCAGTTTTATATAGCCCATTGATCGAGGAAGGCTATAGGCTATATTTTATCACGCTAAGACTAATAGAAGCGAAGAAATAGAGAAAAATGTGGAAAAAACGGAACCGAAATATATTTGAAAGGGCTTATTTGAACGCGCTAATCTCAGGAACTACTGGTCCGATTTGAAAAATTCTGTCAGTGTTAGATAGTTCATTTATCGAGAAAGACTATAGGCTATATTTTCCTACCATACAACTAATAGGAGCGAAGAAAAAAGAAATATTTTTCTACTCTACAACTAATAGGAGCGAAGAAATAGTTGAAATTGTGGAAAAAACGGGAGGGAATTATTTGAAAGGGCTTATTTGAACGCGCTAATCTCAGGAACTACTGGTCCAATTTGAAAAATTATTGCAGCGTTAGATAGCCCATTTATCGAGGAAGGCTATAGGCTATATTTTATCACGCTAAACTAAATAGGAGCGAAGAAATAGAGGAAAATGTGAAAAAACGGGGGAAATTATTTTATAGGGCTTATCTCACGAACCACTGGAGCAATTTTATGCTATTTGGCACACATGAAGAATAGACCACGTGAAAGGACAAAAGTTTCTTTTTTGCGGAAAAATGTACGGCTTCCGTGACATTCTTAAATTACGCGGGCGAAGCCGCGCGGAACATCTAGTATAAAATAACGGGGCAAACGGGTCACCTGATGGAAAGCAACAACCGTCGCCCATGGGCACTTGTAACGTCAGAAGAGCTGCAGATGCGTGGGAATATGCCTTCTTCTTAAAATGCTTCTGGCGATAGTTCGTTCCACAGTTTTGCAGTGCGCGGAAGAAAATTACGCGAAAAATTCACGGTGGAAGACCGCCACAAGGTGATGGGATGGTCCTCAGAGCACTCCCCGTGATACAACTGATAGAGGATGCATATAGCCAAACGTATTACATCCTTTTTTGGAAGTCGGTCAAAAACCAAAGTATTACATACCAAAATTTTGAAAAGCCGTTACAGCGGCTTAGGCGTGAAGAGGTAACAGACACAGAGAGAGACAGACAGATAGACGGACGGTCAGACAGACGGACAGACAGACAGATGGACGGACAAACAGACAGACGGACGGATAGACAGACAGACAGAAACACTTTCGCATTTATAATAATTATGAATTAAGTATGGATCCAAAGTCCACTACATACTTACTAAATTCAAATTACTTATATATTTATAAATACAATTATAATGTACGCATGTATAATGTATACGTAATACCGTATTAATATTATTACCAAAATACAAACTCGTCTACGTGAATACTTCATTCATCGTCGTCTCATCATAGATATCTGTATTCTGCCTACATTCCCCTCTGAATCTACTACTCTATGACACTGCGAAATGGCGCGCGTCTTAGTAAGTCCTAGTAATTGAATGTTCGTATTTTAATTGAAAATAATTAAATAAGAATACTAACCGATGAAATGTTATGCCGTCGCATTTGAAAGTGTTTTTGGAATTATTTTTACAATATCCTAAGACACACCAAGGCATTTTTGTGACTTTTATTTTGTTTTTTTTTTTTTTTTATAATTGTCATACGTCGAGTGCGCAGAAGAGCTCGCGGCCGACTAAGTGCACTGCGGCTATATAGCGTCTCTTGAATGTGACCAAGCACTGCGTTGCGGTGTCAACTCCATACATCACAATGGTAAAAAATAATAATGCACAACGTTAATAATCAAGTTTTCACTTCTGCCGGCACTCCCGGAGTGCGACCCGTCTTTTTAGGGTTCCGTACCCAAAGGGTAAAAACGGGACCCTATTCATGAGACTTCGATGTCTGTCCGTCTGTCTGTCTGTCTGTCTCCAGGCTGTATCTCAAGAACCGCTATAGCTAGAGTTCTGAAATTTTCACAGATTGTGTATTTCCGGTGCCGCTATAACAACAAATACTAAAATAAAAATAAAATTAATATTTAAGGGGGGCTCCCATCCAACAAACGTGATTTTTTGGCCTTTTTTGCTCGTAATCAATAATGATAACAGGTAGGCACTTGAAACTTTCACGAATGCCTTAAATATAATTGTACTTTAATAATCAATAATAATATTTAAATAAAACAAAAAATTAAGGGTGGCTCCCATACAAAAAAAAAAACACAATTTTTGGCCTATTTTTGCTCTACAAGGTACGGAACCCTTCGTGCGCGAGTCCGACTCGCACTTGGCCAATTTTTTGTATTCTCTTGTTTGCACATGCACGTTTCTCTTCTTTACTGCAATTTGACCTTTGCCCGTGGTTGCCTGCCTGGAAGAGATTGCTACCTAGTAATAAGGCCGTCATTGTGACACCTGAATATTTTGTCTTTTTCTTGTATTCCTTTTGTATCTTTATAAGTGTGCACAGTAAAGAATATTTCATTCATTTATGAGTTTAAAGCATTTATCGATACTCGATACCGACTAAGTAAATTTTTTGTATGGCGATTTTAGTTCCGCAAGTGACCGTTAGAGGCGCTGTAAAGTTTGCCATACTAAACATTTAAGTAGTCGGTATCGAGTATTGATAAATACTATAGCTTTAAACTCATGGTAGAGCTACTGGTGACAGTTCATTCCAGAGTTTTAGAGTCCGCGGCAGAAAGTTACGCGGAAAACACACGGTGGAAGACTGCCACTATCAAGGCGATGAGGAATGAGGATGGTATATTTTCGCGAACAATGGCAAATAGTTGCAGGTGGCTAGGAGTTACATTGAATACTACAAGTGTTACCTGTTGTCAGCAGTGCCAACATATAGCGGTGAGATCCAGGGAAAGGTGTCAGCCAGCGCCTTGTATAGAGGCAGGCAGATCATGTCGATGAAGCCAACTTGCATCTGAGGTAGCTCGTCTTTCTTTTCCCTGAAAAAAGTGGTAATAAATGTTGTACACATTAACTATTTATGAATTCAAACTTAATTGGTAGTAGACACTTTTCTGACAAAGATAGCTGATTGAATTTAAGAATAAAGTTAGATGTTGCAGCCACAGACAGTTGCAGCTTTATATCATATGTATAAAAGTTCTTGCGTCACGATGTTGGTTCCTATTCTTCCGAAACGGCTAGGCCGATTATCTTGAAATTTTGAAGGTTATACTGTTGTGTTGCTGGTTGAGTATAGCTGCTCTCACCTGTCCATCATAGCCATGGGTTGCTGGTTGAGTATAGCTGATCTCACCTGTCCATCATAGCCATGGGCTGCTGGTTGAGCTGCAGCTTCTCCAGGTCTCCCTGGTCGAAGAACTCGTCGGCCACCAGCTTGGCGACTCTATGCTGCACCTCCCACGGCTTGGCGATGGCCGATACGTCGCATGCTGTCATCATCATGCCGCAGAGCACTGAAATGTGATAGAGCTAGTAAGGCAGGGTTTTGTATATTGTAACAGCAATGTAACAGGCATTTGACAGTAAAGATTGCACTGTCTGCCGTTTACGGTTTGCCACAAAATTTGTATGCGACATTTTTGACAGATGATATTGGGCATATACATTATAGTTACATGGTCACCCGGTGGATAATTTTAGTTAACATTAAATAAGCGAGTTTTGTCACCGATCACGATAGCCGTAGTATGTGTGCATGTTTTAGAAAAAGCGATAAAGAAAAAGTCTTGGCTACAGGCTCTAGCTATACTCACATTCCTTCTTCTCCCGGCTCTGCCAGTCGAACTCTCCGTTTTCTACCAGCTCCAGAAACTTGGACTTCTTCTTGAAATACATCGCCAGGTCTGTAGACAGAATTGCCGTTTCCACGACTCTCATAACATCCTTGTAGTCGCAGGGAGAGAGAGCCTGGGAACGAGAGAATTATGTAAAACTAGATGACGCCCGCAACTCTGTTAACCCGAAATTCGTTTATCAGGTGGGAACCGTACATTTTTCCAGAATAAAAAGTATGCTATGTCCTTTCCCGGACCTAAAAGTATCCCCTTAACAAATTTTAATAAAATCAGTCAAGCGGTTTGGGCGTGAAGACGTAATAGACAGACAGACAGATAGATACTTACTTACCGTAAGGATTTATATAAGTAAGAATAAGAAAATTTACCTGGAAAATATTATTGCTTTCACTATTCAAAATCATAACACACTGATCAAAATGGTGATGTTCCATAGTGGACGTCGAGTACAAAATAGCTAAAGGACTTTCAGTCTTCGTCTGGAACGCATTGTTAGTGCCTCTATGATCTAGGTCATGGCACAGGCATGCTACTAGGAGACCTAGGATCTCCAGGTCAGTCATGAATCTCTCCATATTCCCTGTTTTCAGCATCGCGAACATGGTTTGTGCGACATTAAGCGCGTGTCTCCAGTTGTGATATTTGACTGGACGGTAGTTCTTCTTGACGCTTAAGGTCCAACGGCAGAGGACCTGAAATGTTAGTTGTTTAAATGAAACAATCTTGAAAAAATATGTGTGGTCTGCGGATGTTGTAACAACTTCATAAGCCGGCCTCTAGACGCTCTATTGTATTCGGCAATATCACGCTTCAATTTTATTGAACAATTTATTTGACAATTAGATTGAAGGCGCGCGATGTTCTTTTTTTATTATATAATTTGGGGCTGTTCGCCCATATCCTTTTTTTGTTATCTTATTAAATAGGTTTTTCGCACCAAAGATAATTGAAATAATATTATTAATTTTTAACCCCCGACAAAAAAGAGGGGTGTTATAAGTTTGACGTGTCTGTCTGTCTGTCTGTCTGTCTGTCTGTCTGTCTGTTTGTCTGTGTGTGTATCTGTCCGTGGCATCGTAGCATCCAAACGGGTGGACCGATTTTGATCTAGTTTTTTTTGTTTGAAAGCTGATATGATCGAGAGTGTTCTTAGCTATAGTTCATCATCATCAGCATGCTCAGTGCTGGACAATCAGTGTTTATCTGGTTCATGTCCGTGGCATCGTAGCATCCAAACAGGTGGACCGATTTTGATCTAGTTTTTTTTGTTTGAAAGCTGACATATTCGGGAGTGTTCTTAGCTATAGTTCATCATCATCAGCATGCTCAGTGCTGGACAATCAGTGTTTATCTGGTTCATGTCCGTGGCATCGTAGCATCCAAACAGGTGGACCGATTTTGATCTAGTTTTTTTTGTTTGAAAGCTGACATATTCGGGAGTGTTCTTAGCTATAGTTCATCATCATCAGCCTGCTCAGTGCTGGTCGCTGGACAATCAGGGTTTATCTGGTTCATGAAAGGCCGTTAGCAACTTGTAGTCATTTGATGGGTTTTATATTTCATTCTAGTTCGTGACATTTGTGAATATACAATATAATTATACACACATAATAACGGAAAGTTAGCCTGGTGCTGCACCATCACCTGGTAATCAATAGGATATCCAACTCCTCACCAACTTAGGGCAGAGGTTTCGTGTTTGGGCTCATTTTAATTGCGACGACCAGTAAGAAGTAGACAAACAGTAAATATTTACACGCTGCTGCTGCAGCATCACCTGGATTCTATAGGAACTGAGCTTGGAATGAACCCAAAGTTGAGGTTTCATGTTTGGGCTCATATTAACAGCCTCATCGAAAAGGACATTGATAGATGGTAATAATGAGAATACTTATGATTCTGTTGTTAGGAATTATTCTGCACTATAACCAACACAAGTTTAAAAAGTATGAAATAAAATAAAATTAAGAAATTTTAAAAAATTGGGGTTTTTTTTGTGTGTCGGGGGACCGCTAATGTAGATGTTTGATTTCATTTCACAATCAATTCATAGCGAACTGAATCGAGACAGTCAGCGACTTGGCGGTTGTATGTTGTAGTTTACTTGGCGGTCCACCGACACACCTTGACAACAATTATGGACTAAAATATTACTTTACACAAGTTAGGAATTATTTGAACTTAAAGGCAGTAAATATTATTTCATTACTTTTTAAAGTTGTTTGGCGGGGGTTTTTTTAAATTTCTTAATTTAATAATTAATTGTTGTCCATCACGCCATGGACTTTTTTTAATATGGCGTGCGATGTTCAATATCAATTCTAGACGGTCAATAATACGCAATACGTGATATTACGCAATAAAGTTGCTTGTCTAGGGGCCCGCTTACATAGAAATTTGTGATGCGGTGGTACCGTTAATATCTGGGATATAAGTTGTCCGAAATTCCATAAAAGGTGTTCTATTATTCATAATGTCATAGATATAAGATAACAGACCCAGTTTCGTATTTATATTACTAGTATGATTCATATTAGCTAAACATAATATGATATCTGCAAAATTCGTTTAGTAGTGCCTTTGTTAAAGACTAACAAACATCCATATATTCTCACAAACGCTAACATTTATTATAGTAATAGGAATTAATCTTACGTCGTAAGGTATGTGGAACTTCTCAACCAGGTTGCACTGTAGGAACATTCTGATGGTCGCTCTACACGTGTCTTCGTCTGATAGATCGAAATCTGAAACACACAAACACAAAATTAAGTTAAGTGAGCTTAAAATATTATAATGCAAAATACGGAACCATATAATCATACTGATTAAATTACTAAATATACCAGCATTAAACAAGCTGATGATGATGAACTATAGCTAAGAACACTCTAAAATCAAACACACACACAGACATGATGAGCTATAGCTACTATGTCATCAGACACACACACAGATAGACACGTCTATCTTTTAAGGCTCAAATCAACGTCATGTATTACTACACTACGATTACAACATAATCATCTCTATTGTTCTATTATTTGAGTACAAACTTCTGCTATGAAAAACCGATGGTGCGAGTCTTTGTGCCAGTGTAAGCAGCCTTGGATTTAAAAGTAAATCGTAGCAGATTTCGTACATAGGCGCGACAGAAATAAAGTGGCCCACACGATAAAAAATTAAATCCGGCTCTGAGCGTGAGTTTAGACCAAGACATAGATCGAGATAGATACCGCATGTCGCTCCATTTATATGAAAACGAGCGTGTCACTTTTTTCCTAGCAGTGCACTGTGACGTACCGATGATAAGAAACGTGTCAAACGTGGCACTTTTAGGCATTTAGGCATTTTTAAAATTTCGATTGACGTGCGATTCCGATAGCAGACTAAAGAATAGACTTTCGAAAGACGAGCACTGCTCGTCGTTTGGCAACGCGATATGGCACGTGAAGTACTTACACATGCGGTATCTTTCTTGATCTATGTCTGTGGCAGCGTCCTAGGAGGGCGTCAGATTTCGTACATGGGGCGGCAGAAATAAAGTGACCTACACTCTTAAAATATAAATTCGGTACTGAGCGTGAGTTGAGCCTAAAGGATTGCACAAACCTACGCGACCAAAGCGACTGCGAAGCGGTAGCGTCTACCGCGCGGCGGACGCTGCCCATGTAATCTTATGGCGCTGTGCACACCTGCACGACCGCGACGCGGGATGTTCGCGTCGGCAAGCGGAACGTGCGCGTCAAGTTGTCAGACGCGTGTTTTGAAGTGTACATAACTAGACTTCTTTTTTAAAACCTTTTTTATATTATTTTCTACAACTCTTTAGTTTATGATTTTTTGATTTGTATACGTTTTGATAGATTGTGTCATGATATTAACGTTTGACGGTTCGCTCCGTAGTCGCGCAGGTGTGCACGGCCAGTTTCGCGTTGCAGACGCTCCCGTATCGCGTACCGCGTCCCCTGTCACAGACGCTTAGGTTTGTTTTAAGCTTAAGTATCTAAACACACTAGGCTGAATTACGCCGACGTAATTTACGTGGCCGAAATTACGTTCAGCCGCTTACGTCTGATGCGACACACTATAAATTACGCGAAGAGCCGAAATTTCGCGGCGTAATTTCCGTTGCGGAACGCGCGCGTAAGTGAGTATTTAAAATTCTCAGATGTAATGTATGCGTTAACGCTTTGGAGATAAGGTTGGATTTGCTATGTTCGGTTTTGATAATTCCGTCGCGTATAGTGTGTTGCTATACAAAACATTACCGCCGAATCGCTGCCAAACTTTACGCTCGACTCGGCTCGACGGAAATTCGGCTCACGACGGAATTTCGGCATAGTGTGTCGTCTGTCGCGTTCCGCCCATATTTTGTATGGATTTAAAACGCGGCGTAAACGCGGCGGAATTCACGTCGGCGTAATTCAGCCTAGTGTGTTTAGACCCTAAGGGCCGATCTACACCGAATGGCAGAGGCGAGGCGAGCACTTTCAGTGTCATATGATTTTAGACTTTATCTTCATTATTGTAATACATAGTATCGCTTGAGAAATCTACGGCCGCCCGTGAACGCTTGTGGCCTCTGGCGGCCGCCGGCGGCGTCGATTTCTTAAGCGATACTATGTATTACAATAATGAAGATAAAGTTTAAAATCATATGACACTGAAAGTGCTCGCCTCGCCTCTGCCAGTCCGGAGTGTGTTGAGCCTTACATCCCTTATTTGGTGGAGGGTTAAAAAGGACATACCATGGAAATGAAAGCTGTACAGGTTGTAAGTCTCGGCAGATGGTATCACGTCTTGACTGAGTCGACTCGTGTCCTCTGTTGATGCGGTCGCGTGGTACGACAGACATTCGAGGGCTACCTGCAAACATACAGTCAATATTTATCCGAATTATCACTATAAGTATGTATAGCTATAGTGAAAAGCCTTATTTTGTAAGTCATAGGGCCCATAAGCTTACCGGTGAGAGAGACACAATTGAATAACGATAGATTTCCAAGAATCCAAGATCGAAGGATTAAAAAATAGTGAGCCCGATGGAAATTGTCCCGTCGTCATCAAAAATAATAATGGGCACAGAATTAATAGTTTATTTAAAGTTTGACGACCTCAGTGGCGCAGTGGTGAGCACGTTGAGCTCAAGCCGGAGGTCGCGGGTTCGAGTCCCGCCGACGGAACTAAAAGTTTATAAAGTTCCTGGGTCATGGATGTATATTAAATATTAAATATGTGTATCATATAATAAAAATCTTAAATATATGTATAGTATAAAAGTATTAAATATATTTCCGTTGTCTGGTACCCGTAACACAAGTCCTTCAGGTACTTAGCACGGGGCCAGACTGACGTGGTGTGAAGCGTCCATAGATATAAAAAAATAAAAAAAATAAGTAGAGATCAACTACGATAACATGGCGCGCCCCTCCAAATGACTGTTTCAATGTGTGTAGTCACATCCTTATGAAAGAGTTTGTATGTAGTAAGTATTCAACCAATCACAGTACACGTAATATTTTTGTTAATGTCACTTATTACCAAGATTTGTTGGTCAACTAATCATATCTAGCCGACCGCGCAAGACAACGCACATCAAACGTTTTGACAACGCACTTCAAACGTTTTGAGTTTTGGAGGGGCGCGCCATATTATCGTAGTTGATCCTTACCCTGCAAACGATCAAATTGTTTATCAAATTTTACGTGTTTGTCAAACAGTTTGATAGTGTACAGCTTTGTTTGAAGCGTTTGTCAAACAAACTACGTGTTTGACCTGTTTGAAGAAAATTTGGATTTGCGTAGCGTTTGACAAACGTGTTTGAACGTGTTCCGCTGTATTTGTCAAACAAGATCTCATGATCTCTAACTGATTCTAGCTAATTGTTTGACAAACTTGTTTGATGCACGTTTGTTCGTCTGCGCTGCTGTTTGACGAAAATGTAAATTACATCAAACACGTTTGTCAAACAAATTTGATCGTTAACAGGGTACTTATTATTCTACCTACTATTCACCGCGCCGATACCGGACTTTCGCGCGATAGAGCGTTTAGTGCCATCTATCCAAGGCGCAAAGAACGAATAATAATTCTTTGGACTACCGATAGATGGAACTACAAATAAATAATTTTAATAGGATGTAAGTAGGATGTAATATTTTTTTTCGGGATTCGACGTTTGACAACGTTTCTGTCAATATTCTGATATCACGCATGCAACATGTCGGATCATTTACTCTTTGTACTAGTAGCGCCCTCTGCTACGACCTTTGCGTAAAATTTCCCACTACAATACGGCGTTGAAAGTTTTAAAACACGTTACCGCTTATTTCAAGCCACTTTATGTATGTATGTACGTAAATTTTAGATTGGGCACAAAAACACGGTAGGTAATTATTCAATCGTTTGCCTTGAAGACCTTCATAATAAAGTGCGTAAAGTATAAAACTATCAAAAACTTACTTAAAATTCTAGGTAAATGTTATTTTTATGGCGTTCATACAATTAACAAAAATAGTTTTTAGTTTCAAATGAACGTTTCTCGATTATTTTGTAATTATAATATTTGCATATTTTTAATTAAATTGTTTTAATGTTATAGCAAATCGTGGTAAATTACATTACATAGTGTTACAAAACCTTAAACAGAATTTAACGAAACAAAGTGATAATACTTGCGTATGTGTAGTGTGTACTCCGTACAGTGTTCACTGTGAAAGTAGCAGCTCTGAAAGAGCAAATTTTTTCTTTTGATATGTATGGGTCATGAGTTTCCCCATACAAAAGTGAAATAAAAAAATACTCTTTCAGCGCTGATACTTCAACTACGAAATTATCACTTGGTTTTGTTACAACGTATAATATAACCGGCTGACCTGTACGTAATTTGGTCGCGTTATGTCAAACCCAAGTAGGGATGGGCATTGAATGAACGAACCGTTTTATTAAACTGTTTATTAGTCATGAACGGGTAAACTAGTTTAGCGTCTACTGATAAACTGGTTTATGCGTGAACGGTTGCCATGCCGGAACGGTGTGTGTGACAGAGACCGTTCGTCGCGACGCGACGACGCGATCGACGGATGGGTGGTGATATTTAAAATTAATTACTCAAGTAAATGTAAAATTTCAGTAATTAATCTGCCTGCCTGCCAGTCCTAAGCCTGGAAAAAAGTATGTACTATGTAGGGAAGTGCATTTCCACCGCTCACAGATTAAACCGTCTCGTTGTTCGTCGTTATCACTCGTCGCGTCAAAGTGCAAAACGACAACAAGTTTGTCAAAACAGTTAATGCTGAAAGTTGTTTAGTCAAAAAAAAAAAGACGGGTTGCACTCCGGGAGTGCCGGCAGAAGTGAAAACTTGATTTTTTTAAATGAAATAAGGGGGCAATCGAGCAGACGGGTCACTTGATGGAAAGTAAGTTCCGTCGCCCATGGACACTCGCAGCATCAGAAGAGCTGCCGGTGCGTTGCCGGCCTTTTAAGAGGGAATAGGGTAATAGGGGAGGGTAGGGATGGGAAGGGAAGGGAATAGGGGAGGGAAGGGAAGGGAATAGGGTAGGGGATTGGGCCTCCGGTAAACTTACTCACTCGGCGAAACACAGCGCAAGCGCTGTTTCACGCCGGTTTTCTGTGAGAACGTGGTATTTCTCCAGTCGAGCCGGCCCATTCGTGCCGAAGCATGGCTCTCCCACGTATAATTATTAACGTTTGCATTTTTTAACCCATTTTTTATGAAAATCGATTATTAAAAAATCTATTTTTTTATTAAGTAATCGAAACCCTTACAATCGATTAAATTTTTAACCCATTTTTTATGAAAATCGATATTTTTAATTTATCGAAATCCTTACAATCAATTCGAGTTCCATTTTGAGTTCGAGTTTTCGAGTTTTCGACTTCGAGTTCGAGTTCGACACAAAACACTACTCTCCAACCGTCTTACGGTTTTTCCAGGGTTTTTCGATCAGCACGAGAATCTGACGCGAGTTACACAGTTTTTACCCATCCCAAAAAAGTGCTCAACGCCGCTAAAGAAGTTTTCACTTCAAAAAAATCTGTTTTGTCATTGACTAGTTTACGATGAACGATCTCGTTTCGTTGATCGAAAAAGCGTCGACGACCCACCACACTATTCGTCGAAGACGTAAACTAGTCGAAAAAAACTGTTTTTTCAACTAGTTTACGATGAACGATAAACGGTCTCGTTTCGTTGATCGAAAAAGCGTCGACGACCCACCAGTAAACCCAAGTGTAACTGATAATTGATAAATCACGCGCCCTAACATTGAACTGACATAATCCGATTAAGGTGACGCCGCGTTAAAGTAAGAAACCGTGTTGGATATGTTTTAGATTGCTTGTTTTCTATGAGTGGCCGGGCCGGCCTCTCATAGAAAACAAGCAATGGAACAGCAAAAAATGGAAAGGGCGTAAGCGACAAAATGGTTTTTGTCGCGTAATTTAAAAACCATCAATACATTTCATATAAGCTATGCACATATTAAGGTGTATGCTTCAACCAATTTATGTACAAATTTTGGAACCTTAAATCACTCTCCTCTGTTGGAAAAATAGGAATCCCTTTTTTTACAGAGGTCTTTTCGATTGATGATTCTGTGTTATAAAAGTTGTCCAATCGTGTTATGCTATGGGCAATTCAAAGACAAAGACATGATGAATACTGACAATGAACTTTAGTTTCTTAGCTTTAGTCATTGCTGAGAAAAATCGGCATCGCTACAGCCAAATTATCAAGGCGTCGTCTTAAATGACATAGGTTCTTCTTTCAAGATTCTTCAATGGTACGTACCTTCTGTTTCGCCATGAGCTTGCAGGCGTTTTCATACATCTGAGTGTTGTGGATGCCGAGCCCGCAGAATATGGCGAACGCCTCGAATATTGATATGTCACCGTCCGTGAATTGACAGCCGTTCTCCTGGAATAGAGAGGGATTATTAGAAGGACAGAGGACTGAGGAGAAATACAGATTTAGTGTTACAGGGTAAACTTTAAATCTGGGTATTATAATGATGTTACCTCTTTTATAATAACGTTCTTATTGTACACAAACGATATCAACCTCTGGTTTATAGAGGGGAGTGATGTGGTGGTAGAGATAAACTACGATAATAGGTATGGCGCGCCCCTCCAAATGACTGTTAAAATGTGTGTAGTCACATCCTTATGAAAGAGTTTGTATGTAGTAAGTATTCAACCAATCACAGTACACGTAATATTTCAGTTAATGTCACTTATTACCAAGATTTGTTGGTCAACTAATCAAGACAACGCACTTCAAACGTTTTGAATTTTGGAGGGGCGCGCTATGTTATCGTAGTTTGTCTCTACCCACGTACCACAATTAGCACCACATTCCTGCATCGCGCTATCGAAGTTTTCTAAGTGCGTAGTAGGCGTGGAGGCCGCAAAGGAAGATCTTCCGACCGAGCGAGGTGTGCTCGGTCAGGCCGAAGACCACGTGATTAATTCAGCTGTCGTATATTACCGTCGCGCTTAAAACTTCGATAGCGCGATGCAGGAATATAGCGCTAAATGTGGGTGCCGCCACAAAGGCGTTTTTTTCTCTGCACATCCACCGTCATTCTTTACTATATTACTGACCTTATTAATCAGCTGTGCCACGCCAATAACGTTCTTATTAGCATTGACAATCGGCATAATATATCGACAAAGGCGTTTTCCCTCTGCGCCACTTACTATCTACCTCTACCAAATACCAACCTTGTTAATAAGCTGTGCTACGCCAATAACGTCCTTGTTCGCATTCACAATCGGCATGCACAGCATAGTTCTGACATTAGCAGCATCATCTGTCACTTCGCTCTCAACAACCATATTGTTCTGCCGCCTCCAGTCGTTCACGTCAGAAATGTTTAGGGCTTTATTGGATTGGGCTACCTAGAAATTGAAAGAAATTGCATAAATACACAATACTATATCCGACAACGCACCTGCAACTATT
The DNA here is from genome assembly GCA_905333045.1 of Lysandra bellargus. Taxonomy (NCBI): domain Eukaryota; kingdom Metazoa; phylum Arthropoda; class Insecta; order Lepidoptera; family Lycaenidae; genus Lysandra; species Lysandra bellargus. The sequence continues at coordinate 12,431,721 of HG995324.1, read as the reverse complement.
TTGTTGCGAGTGTCAGGGCTTTGTTGCTTTTTGGAGTTTACTCCTAAAGAATCGATTTTCATATATAAGGCGCCCGGTATGAGAAAAATCCGAGGGGTAAAACCTACTAACAAATAACGAAAATGTGTCACGTTTTTGGTGCGCACCTTTAGTGCGCAACTTTCTAATTTGGCTGTGAGTGTATTAAGACCATAAAGGTAATATACCTACCGGAATATTATATTATATTATTATACAATATTATATTCCGATAGATATATAACTTTATGATTAAGACGTACATATGGTATGCTGTATAGGCGACTATACCTATATACTATATGTTATTATATTATTATATATGTATATTATCATATAATTATATTTTTCAGATAAAAAAAGTAGTAGAGTAGTAGATTAGTTCAAATTCGGGGAGGAGGTAGCCGAGGTGTTGCCTTTGATGTTAGAAGAAACCCCGTTCCTCTAGGCCTATTGGGAGCGGAGTTATGGCTACTTAGTAAGACATTTGATAGTTGCCGAGCTATCAATGTCAAAGTTTGAATGCTTGTAACTCGGCAACTATTTGTCCTGGTTATGGGTTTCTTCGGCTTGATCTTTCTGGATTTTCCTCCTCTATTTGATTCTGGCCTTAGAATTGAGAAAAAAAAATTGATGTCTCTGATTTAGTTCAAATTCAGGGAGGGGGTAGCCGAGGTGTTGCCTTTGATGTTAGAAGAAACCCCGTTCCTCCAGGCCTATTGGAAGCTGAGTTATGGCCACTTTTGTTCGACGTTTGACAGTTGCTGAACTGTCAATGTCAAAGTTTGAATGCTTGTAACTCGGCAACTATTTGTCCTGGATATGAGTTTCTTCGGCTTGATCTTCCTGGATTTTTCTCCTCTATTCAATTCTGGCCTTAGAATTGAGAAAAAAAATTGATGTAAACTCCAGTCGTGCATCGGAGCTGACACACTTTTTTTTTGTTGCTTTCCATCAGGTGACCCGTTTGCTTGTTTGTCCTCTAATTTATATAAAACTAGATGACGCCCGCAACTCCGCTTCGCCAAAACTCGTTTATCGCGCGGGAACCCTACATTTTTCCGGGATAAAAAGTATGTCCTTTCCCGGGACTCCAAGTATCTCCATACCAAATTTCAGCAAAATCGGTTCAGCGGCTTGAGCGTGAAAAGGTAACAGACAGACAGATAGATAGACAGACAGACAGACACACTTTCGCATTTATAATATTAGTATGGAAGTATGGATAAAACCATAACATGGACACAGTTGGTAAGAGGCACAGTACCTTTATGTGGTTTAGAGTGTGCTCTTGACTCGAAGGTAGGTTTGATTCCAGTGCAGTTTATTGTTATTTCCAAGTAAAGTTAGGAGAATGCAGGCTGATCACCTGATTGTCTGACAAGTAAGATGATCCTTGCGTCGGATGGGCATGTAAAAAGTCGGTCCTGCGCCTGATCTCTCACCAGTCGTGTCGGTCGTCCGTCCCACTAGTATCGAGATTAAAGAAACGGACCTACATCATTTGGTGGGGTTATCTCAATATAATGTTGGTTTACCTTTCGGCTATATTAATACAAGGCATACTTCATAATTTATATAATACATCAACTTCTGTGTAGTACCATCGAGGAAATTGATTTCTAGGCAGTTGATGGACCTACGTCATTTGGTTGGCTTATGTCAATTCAGTGTTAGCTGCGATTGGTCGGATGGGTTCGAACTTAGGTCCGCCATCTGCCTAGGAATCAACTTTTCTGATAGTACGTCTTAAGGACCAATATCTTCGATGATACAGTACAGCAGTTGCACAACCCCCGACTTTTTCCCCCTGTATTTACCCAACTTATACCTAAGCCTGGATTTATATGTAGCGGCCAAACCGCGGTAAATGACTGCGCGACCACGCCATTTCAATAAAGCCGGCTCCGCGAGTGTGGAGGGTTTCGCGGCTTCGCTTTCGCACTTCGCGGCTTCTTATTTGTTCGAATCGTGTTCACAGCGCGAATCTCGGTAGCAATTCGCGCGAATATAGAGCCCGCATAAAATCTCACATACTTTTGCTAGTAATCTCGCGGTGTAGCCGCCAAGCCGCGTGTTTGGGCGGAAACATATACATACATTTTTAAGTGTCGCCGCACCACACGTGACAGCCAGGGCCCCCGCTACCGTATGTGCAATGTGTGCAATGCACTATGTCACCATCCTCTAGGCCGCCAAATTGCCATCTTTAGAGGCGCCAAATCGCCATCTTTAGGGGCGCCAAAACCAAGAACCCAAAAAAATTGCCTAAAGGGGCGACAAAAACCTTTTTTTGCACACAGGCGCCAGTAGCTCTTACGGGGGCCCTGGTGACAGCCACAAACGCCGTTGTAAGCTAGTCTATTGGTCGTAAAGTGAATCGTTGTAGCGTGTGGCGGCCACCAGCGCGGCGTCATAAAATGTATGAAAACTACAGGAAATATGCCGGTGGCGGCGTTTTGTGGTTGTGGCCCGTGTGCGGGAGCTCTAAGATCCAACTCACCGCCAAAGCGATACACGCGAGCGTCGACCTATAGTCGTGTCGCGGTGTGAGTGTAGTCCTCGAGTGGTGCGCTCCCAACTCGAACAGGGTGTGAAATCTGGTTGGTGCGGGCGGCGGTAACGCCAGGGTGCCGCTCTTGCGACCCCCGGGCCGTTGGACTATGCGCTCCAGGTGGCTCTGGAAAAAGAAAAATGAAGGTTGTTGAGATGTCAAAAATGTGTTTGTTAAAATGATGTCAAAATTATACCAAAATGTGGCAGTTGGTTGGACTATGCCACTGACCTCCATTATACAAGTACGCTGAACTAATGATACCCAGCTGTATTTTGTGCCTATATCAGCTTCCCCAATGCGAGGGAAGAGAACTAAATCTGACGTAACTTGCAAATGGCCGCTCAATCGCTATTGGTTGTAGAAACCACAGATTAATAGTATACCTCCATGGTAGAAACTAGTATTAGTTCCAAGTACTCCCACTACTGCTACCAACGCCAATATGGCGACTTTCAAACGTCATTTTTACGTCAAATTTAGTTCCTATCCCTCGCATTGGGGGAGCTAATTCCGCTTCAAATAGGCACAAAAAATAGCTGTCATTTCAGACGGTATCATTAGTCTAGCGTACTTGTATAATGGAGGTCAGTGGACTATGCGCTTCGAGGTGGCTCTGCAAAAGGAAAATTTATGTCAAGGTGGTTGTTGGGATGTCAAAATTATGTGGCTGCCGAAACAGTGGCAAAATATGGCCGGAAAAGGAGGGGGGGGCGCTAAGGTGCTCTTGCGTCCCCCAGGGCGTTGGACTATTAAGCTAGAAACAAATTATCGGACTCGTCCATTAGTCGCGGCTGATGGATGCGGCTTAACAATGTGCACGGTTCATCCGCGGACGTCAAAAACCTAACCTATATGTCAATGGCAGATGTCCATGAAGATGCAAAAGCATCCGACCAGCCAGATTCTGTTCGGACGTCCGAACGCTCAAGATGTCCGCGACTTATGTCAGACAATGTGCACAGTTTAGTGTATTTTGTATTAATCAGATAGAAATAAGCCGCATCCGATGAAAACGTCCGCGGACGTTCGTCCGATAATTTGTTCCCAGCTTTACGCTCGAGGTGGCTCTGGAAAAGGAGATGTCAAATTGGTTGCTGAGATGTCAAAAATGTGGCTACAAAACCATATGCCCACTACTACACAAATAGCACAGTGGCCTCCCTCACGGCTTACTATCCATACTTCTATACTAATATAATAAATGCGAAAGTGTGTCTGTCTGTCTGTCCGTCTATCTGTCTGTCCGTCTCGTCTGTCTGTCCGTCTGTCTGTTACCTCTTCACGCTCAAACCGCTGAACCGATTTCGCTGAAATTTGGCATGGAGATACTTTGAGTCTCCGGAAAGGACATAGGATACTTTTATCCCGAAAAAATGTACGGTTCCCGCGCGATAAACGAATTTTGGCGCAACTAATTTGCGGGCGTCATCTAGTAAGTAATAACATAGACGTAGTAAGTTCCTAGCAAAACGTATTACATAATAATAAATAAATAAGTATGTAAACAATGTTCTCATGTTTATTGACGCATTTCTGAATACTTCCATTGCGTGTGTGAACTGGTATCAAATATTTTATTGCTTCAACTACTTGTTATTGTTCTTTAATTAAGTCTGTTTAGTGTGTCTGGCTCGCGAAAGATGAGACTGAAAGGCGGCAAATTAAAAAAAATCAACGTATATCAACCCTGTATAAAGCCGTAATTATAGTTTTGATCTACGAACTACAAATAATAAAGTTCCTTGGTTTTAGATTAGTAGTTCGTAGATAAAAACTATAATTCCGGTTATATACAGGATTGCTATACGTCGATTTTTTTAATTTGGTGCCTTTTCCATGCTCATCTTTCGCTAGCCAGACTATAGCAGAAAATGTCAATATTAGGCTTTTTATTTTCTTACTAAACTCGAGTCCGCTGGTACATAAGTTTATGTATGTAATACATAATGTATAATGCTAACAATTTGTATTCAGGTCTCCCTTGTTTTCCTGTTACCGCACGCAGACTTGATCCTTCCATTCATAACGACTTTCCTCCTATGATTCAAGATTATGTCGTCAAAATATACAAATTTTGACTCTATTACTAACGTTAGAAGGTTTAGGTTTGATTACAGCTTTATGTGTAGCATGTAAAGGGTCTGTAGTAGCGACAGCATACAAATTTCGACTCTGTTACTAAAGCAGGAAGATTTAAAATTGGGTACAGCTTTATCTCTAGTTTACTACGAACATGATTTGGTAAGTGAAATCGGTATTAGTGATCTTCCCGGAAAATAACCGCGGGAACCGCACAAATGTTTCTGCTTCAAAAAGTTTTAGTCTTCATCCTTCTTTGCTACCTACTCTACATCCTCTTCAGTCTCGTTTTAGGTTGAGCATTCGATGCTAACAAAACTGCAATTTAGGTTATTTTTAACCGACTTCAAAAAAAGGAGATTATCAATTCGACGCGTATGTATGTAATATTTCCAGAACTGCCCAGTTTTTGTATATGTTAATCTATAACAGCTTCTGAACAAATGTGCCAAATTTCAAAAGTGTATGTATGTATGTAAGTATGTATGTATGTATGTTTTTAGGTTTGTGCACGCATATCTCAGGAACTACAAGTCCGATCTAAATGATTCTTTTTTTATTGTAGTTTCAACAAAATCGGTTTAGTAGTTTTGGAGATAGGTAATTTTAATTCTCAATAAGTACGTACAATTTTGAAGTCGGTTTTATCTTTTTAAAATACAGTTATTGTCAAACTCTTTCATTACCTATTGCGACTTTTTACCCATCACAAATGTTTGCACCTGCAACAGAACGCAATTTTTTGAGCCCTAGTGCAGACCATAAAGTAATCGCAGCGACTGCAGAGTGTTACGTAGTATACAGTTTACATCCTCTTTGCTGCAGAGTGCAGACACCTGAATATTAGGTAAAGGTAAAAAACGCAAAGATCCGCAGACGCTTTAACAACGAGTCAACAGAGAGTGCCGTAACGACTGCAGACACCTTATAATAACTTTAAAAAAAGTGACTGGCGACACCTCAAAAACATGTAAAAAAAAATAAAGTGACCGCAATGACCGCAGTGACTGAAACCCCGCATGGTGATGAACCGAAACCATTGCAGACATTTCAAACCCTCGTAAAAGTGACCGCAACTAAATAATTCTTAAAAAAACTGACCGCAGCGGCTGCAGACGCCTCAACAGAGAGTGACCGCAACGACTGCAGATGCCTCAACAGAGAGTGACCGCAACGACTGCAGACACCTAAATAACTCTTCAAAAACTGTCCGCAACAACTGCAAACACTTCAATAAAGCGTCAACAAGGAGAGACCGCAGCGACTGTAGACGCCTCAACAACGCGTCAACAGCGACCGCAGCGCACTCACCGACTCGCAGTGGTCCGTGTCCAGGATGAAGACGGCGCACCGCTCGCACTTGAGCAGCTCCCGGGCCTCAGTCATGATCTTCGTGACCAGGCACTCCAGGTTGCTCTGCTCCTCGAAGATGCTCCGAGCCAGCGCCAGCAGGATCTGGTTTCTTTTGTACTCCAGGACGCTGGTCTCGAACAGCTGCGCGTTCTGGATGCCGATGCCGCAGAAGGTGAGGTAACGGCGGAAGACCTCCACGTCACGAGGAGAGAACTCCTTGGAGCCTGAAAATGAGGGAATATTGTATTGAAGTAAAAAGTGGGTAGTTGAGGGTGAAAAAGTCGCGTCACGAAAGAGATGGTCGAAATAATACTAAATGACGGGAACCGCTTATTTTTCCGGGATAAAAAGTATATTTTGTACCATCGAGGAAATGGATTCCTAGGCAGTTTACAGACCAACGTCATTTGGTCGGATCATGTCAATTCAATGTTAATCATGATCTGTCGGCTGGGTTTGACGTAACGCGACCAAACTACGTAGGTCCCCCATTCCTAGGCAGGAATCAACTTCTCTGATAATACAATGGAATAGTATCCAGCAGAAAATGATCACACTTGTTAACCCCTACGCAAAAAGAGGGGTATTATAATTTTCCTACTTTTAAACGGGCAATAGGCCCACCACACATTGAACATTCCCACCACTGCAACTCCTGTGTTATACTTTTTCTACTACATTGTATTGTGATACTATATCCAACTCTCGTTGGCCAGACTCTTGTACAGGGATTCCCAAACTTATTTTATCTACTGCCTACTTTGAGAAAAAATTATGTTTTAGACCCCCCTCCCCCCCATTGTTCTAATTTAAAATGCATCCAGATGAAATGAAATTACAAACAACCGCCCAAGCCTCTACACAACGCTCCCATTTTTTTCTGGGTCCCACACCGCCCTCCTTTAGACCTTCAGCGCCCACAAGGGGGCGTTATCGCCCACTTTGGGAAAGGCTGCTCTAGTATAATGTGTCGCAAGTTTGTTCAAGCTTAACGTAGGGTTGCTTATAAGAAAAGAAAAGCGCACACATTTGAAATTCACTCTTTTATGCCAAGTTTTATAAAGATGTAAAAAAAATACGGGACACTCGGGGACTACTAAGGCTGAGAAGCTATTGCATAGCATTTTTTCATCAACTTATGCACTTATAATGCGCACACGTCTAGTCATCTCACACGCACCGACACCGTGCCGAAGTCTGAACTGAAATGACGTGACGATGCACGGCAACGCCGTAGCGCTGTGCCGGTCAGAGTGGGGGTGTTAGGTTTATTTTCGTTACGGAATTTCTTCGCCGCGCACAAAGCTCGCGATAAAAGCTATGCAAGCTTATAAGAAAATAAATAACAAAATGAAAAGTAAAGAACAAAAGATCAGACGAATGCGCCATTAAGACGCATTCTCTGCAAAACTATTTAAATGACTTTTCCAGTTTGAAACTAACTGATAAATACAAACTTCTAGATGCTAAAGTTTTAATTGTCAACATTTCCATCGTGAAAGTTGGTGGCGAAAACAAAAGAGTATTTGTGGATTGTTCTTATTATATCATAGTCTTTTCGCGTTAAGATTTTGAGACGAAAAACCAGCCAAATGCTAGTCGGACTTGCGCGATGGAATAGGTGTTACTATCATACGACATAATCCATACGTACTTAATATTTTGTCTGTCTGTCTATCCTGTCTGTCAATGTGTCTGTCTCCCTATTATCTCTTCACGCTTAAACCGCTTATTTTACTATGGCTTAAACGTTTTAGATGTAATTTGTGGAAACACTCTAAGTCCCGCGAAAAGGCACAAGGAAAAATCTAAGGTCCCCGGGCTGTGAATCAGGCAAAACCTAGTATTAAACACATTGTAAAAGTAATTAATACTTAGTTTTGAGTTTGTAGTCAGACAGAAAGAATAAAAAGTTAATACAAGACGTCCAAGTAATAGCGTAGGAGTTACATTGTATTTAATTGGTTGATATTATCGAGTCAGAACATAGACGTGCCATAAATAGGGATCTAGGGATGTCTCATATAAATTAGACTGTATAATGTCCAACGAATGAATATTTTATAAAGTAGCCAGTACACAATTGCCCAAGATTGCCCACTGCAGGCCACGCCATTGCGCGCCACGCCTGGCAATCGTCCGCCATCATACACAATTACCCCGTCTACATAATGACAATGGCTGGTAGTGGGCCAGCATGGTCCATATGAAGAGGTACCTTTCTGTTTACATCAACCTTTCTTCATTTTGGATTCCTCATGTAGGCTCATTTAGACTTTTGTGACAAGAAAATATTCTGCACCTTATCTCTCGTCAGTCGTGTCGTTAGTCGTATAATATGAGAGTAAAGAAAGATATGATTCCAGGCTCCAGCCATATCCTTTTTTACATTTAGTAACATTTTTGACTATTTTTAATATACAGTAGATGCCTCATCATTATAACCTCTCCTCACGCCGCTCTAAACAGTTTTTCGTTATTATTCAAGGGTCTCATGACATCTGTAGGTATGGTAGGTCAATGCTCACCATCAGTCTTATTGATGATCTGCGCCACGCCGACCACGTCTCCCTCGTAGTTACATATCGGCATGCACAGTATCAACTCCGTCTTGTAACCCGTTCTGGCATCTATCTCACTGTTGAATCTGTGAAAAAAAAAATACTATTAGGCTAAATAATACTATTATTGTCACTGTTGGACTTGGGAAGAAGTATAATACTGTCAAATAAAGATTGAGCGGTCGTTGATCGGCTATGATCGAACTATGATGATACAACGTTAAGAGTCCGTATACGAAATTTTGCCGATTTCGCTCATTTAACAGACGTGATTTAACAGTTAAAATACACTATTTCTATAAGTTTTAATGCACAACATGTAAGATCATTTCAATTATAATATTATAGTGTTGGAGCTAGATTTTTTTTTTTTTTTTTACGTATCTTTAAATAATCCAACTCAAACCCGCGACAGTTTTGTGATTTTTGCTGTAAAAGGTTTAGAATATCACCTTTTTATGGATTGTATTGACGTCTTAACGGTATGAAAAAAATACAATGTATTGTTGAGAAAGTCGTCTATAAAGTATTGGAATTACTTTTTACCACTTCAATATAAAAAACCTTTTAAAAACAGAAAACCTCTATCTGCCCGCTAACTTGGCGATCGTCCTTTTTCACCTGGCATATGAAAGACGGGCGTGAGTGTGAAGAGAGCAGTAGAAAAGAGAGGACGGGCTCTTAATCACAAAAATACTTAATAAAATATTATGTCGGTATGTAAGTAAAGATTAAGTAAAATAATTGAGAAATTTAAAAACAAACCCCCGGGACAAAATTTTATGAGTGCCAGGAATCAGAATGCAAAATATTGAACCGATTAAACGAGTTTAAGTTGCAGCCTTTCAACGACTAAATAAATCTCTAAATTTCCAGTAGCAAACCATCTGATGATGATGAACTATAGCTAAGAACACTCTCAATCATGTCAGCTTTCTAACAAAAGCTACATCAAAATCAGACCACCGGTTCGGGTGCTACGATGCCACGGACACACACAGAACACTTCAAACTTGTAATACCCCTCTTTCTTTGTCAGGGGCTAAACAATATAAAACCTACGTCTAGTATATAAAAGCTCTTATTAAGGACCCATAAAACTAGCCACTATAAACCAAGTATCATATCGATTGTACTAAAACACCAATTTCAATCACTATAAACGTGGTTTCTCATCGATATACAACTTATATAGTAGCGGGCCCGTACTTCTCCCTGGGGTACACATCGAACGTGTACGGATAGCATGTCAGTTAAATGAAAACGATTATTCTTACAAGTTGAAGTAAAGAAACTATAGACTGCTAGATGATGCCCGCAACTACGTCGCACCAAAATTCATTTATCACGCGGGGACCGTACATTTTTGTCGGGATAAAAAGTATTCTATATACTTTCCCGGGACTCAGAGTATCTCCATACAAAATTTCAGCATAGTCGGTTCAGCTGTTTGGGCGTGAAGAGGTAACAGAGATACAGACACAATTTCGCATTTGTAATATTAGTATTCATGTTATGTTATTTTAAAGTAATAAGCAATGGCTTCTAATGAGATAAATTAACTTTTTTGACCGACTTCCAAAATGGAGGAGGTAATACGTTCGGCTGTATGTATTTTTTTTAATGTGTTAAGTATCCCGGAGCAAATTCAGCCATTCTTTTTTGTTTCCATAATATTTAAACTTCCTTAACTCTAACCTCGATTAAATTTTCTACCAATAATACAATTAGCTTATATTACAAATTTAAAAAACATTGGATTCCTTAGACTCTAAGGCTTGCCTTTTTATGTAAATAGAGTGTTGGTGACCTGCAAGACAGTTTCAGACAAATTTTCCACATAGATTTTCTAGCATTGCGTCATAGCCTATCCTTAATTTTGGAAACCTTACTTAAAAATTAAAAGCTACTGGTCTACTTTGCTCGGTGTATATTCAAGCAAATGTTTTTTGGAATCGTGCCAAGTGTTCAACTTTAAAGAGAAACATCTGGCTACGGTAATGAAAAATCAATTCGATAAAAATGATTTCGTTGGTATTTGTGGTAAAAGAATCACAGTTGATTATGACAAAAATTAATGAGATGATTATGATGATAAAAAGGGGGGTTAGTCAAGACGAATTCGTAATCGCTTCGTTATAGAATCGCCGATGAAAATGTATGGAATTGACATAAGCGTTCGTTAATATGACGTTGACGTTCGACTCGTCTTATGTCAATTCCATACATTTTGATCGGCGATTCTATAACGAAGCGATTACGAATTCGTCTTGACTAACCCCCCCAGAAAAGAAAGACGAAAATAACGATAATTCTGGAAAATCAACTTTGTTCATTATGATTTTAGTGGTTTTAGTAGTATTTAGGTGATAGGAAAGCTATTGGTGATTTTAATAATAAAAACAATTATTATTTTTTAACAAAAAATTGAACCCAACTTCCAAGGTAAAAACAATATTCTTAAAAAGGTCCAAAAAGTATGAAATAATTATTATTCTTAATTAGTGCCTTTTTAGGGTTCCGTAGCCAAAATGGCAAAAAAAGTATCTCACTTCTAGGTACCGACTTCAAAAGAATGAAAATTTAGTACAGAATAAGTTGAGGTTTAGTCGAATTTTGAAAAAGGCACTAATTAAGAATAATAATTATTTCATACTTTTTGGACCTTTTTAAGAATAAGTTGTTTTTACCTTGGAAGTCGGGTTCAATTTTTTGTTAAAAAATAATAATTTTACTCTTTTTAGTTATCTACACGACCACAAGACTTTATGCGTAGATAACTACTACGAAAGTAATGGTTATCTGCGCATAATACATTTCAATAATTATATTACTGTAAGCGAAATTGTGATAAATGCTTGCAGTTATCTAAGCGATGCTGCCAAGGTTTTATGTTTAAAGGTTCAGGAGTTCTGTTCATGTGCCTTTGGATCCAGAGACACCTTCGTATGAAATTTCACTTATTTATAACATATTATGCTTGAGTTACTAGAAATAACCTCATAACCATCATGTGTGTTTTTATCAATAATTTCCTCGATTGCTTATAGATCCCATCATGACGTTGGTAATAATTGTACCAAATTCGGATTATACCCTACTAGCGACCCGCCCCGCCATCGCACGGGTATAAAATATACCTATAGCCACTGAAAAAATGATTAAAATCGATTCAACAGTTTTGATTTATATGTTCATTAATATTAGTACCCGTGACCCACATTGGCCGGTACCGCCGTAAAAGCTAAGTCACGCAATTTTCAAATATTATACCCTATACAACAACAAAATAATTTTCGAAACCTGTCCACAAACTATGAAAAACACTAATAATACTAATAATATAGTCATAATGTGATGTTGCAAGATGTAAGGGTAGAGACGATGATGATGATTAATATAAAGTACCATTAGCATATGCCTTCAATTCTTAAAACAACGTCGAAACCCTCAAACATGTATCTATAAGGAGACCGGAGATCTGATCACCACCTTTGAACCATGATATACCTATCTTGGTGCGAAATCTGACTTTTTGGTAAGATTTACTTGGAATACTTCATTATTTATCCAAAATCACTATAAGTTTCCATTTGAAATACTTAGAATAATTATGAATCGAAATCACAATATCATCCAGATACAATACCCGGCAATAAATATTGCACATCGACCTTTGGAAAGAGACATTCGGCTAATTTCGGTTTAGAACGTTATCTTTGTAGCACACACCTATTTGACATTATGTCAGTCGTTGTTCAAATTCAATAGAGTGCAGTCGCGTCCAGTTCAAAATATATATCTAGAGTTGTTAACACCCCTAAATTTGCTACATCTGTAATTTTCCAAAAGAATTTTAACTACGTAAACATAATTTGAACACCCTTTTTTATTTTATTTTACCCAAATATAAAGCCATAACTTATAGAAAATTCGGTGTATTTTATACAAAGAATAATAAAATTGTCAAAAGAAGCAAACCTTAATTGTTTTAACAGCTCCTAATATATACCGGACTTTTTGTATTTCGTGTGTAAGAGATAACGCTCTACAAAACCGAAATTAGCCGATTGTCACTTTCCAAAGGTCGATGTGCAATATTTATTGCCGGGTACAAATGGGGTTTTGGTAAAAATAGAAAAGAATTCCCTCGATTACTTATGGATCCCATCATCAAGTTACCTTTTTTATAAACATGGTACCTTTGGGTTAAACCTGATACAATAGCGAAAAAATCTTGAAAATCGGTCCACAAACGGCGAAGTGATCGTTGAACATACAAAAAATATATATATAAACAGACGAACATAATATAACCTCCTCCTTTTTGGAAGTCGGTTAAAAATGATGTTCATCTTAGTTTGTAATGAATAATGATTTCAGTTTTAGTACTATCATTATTAAATTTGATGATGACCAATAGCTATGTCCACATTATGCGCTTTCGTCTTTAATTTTCGTCATCTTCTTTCATTCAACTTTCGTTTTGGTGTATTCAATAATTGAATGCGTCAAAGAACACAACGCCAACTGTCATTTACGAAAGTTTTGAACGTTCAGAGGGCATGCGTCGCGGGCATGCCTCACGTTCGCTGTTGACTGCGCTATAAGTTATATATAACGCATGCCCTTGACGAACAGAAAAAGGCACAGCGTGGACAAAGCTAATAAATAATTAATAAGTTGTTGACGATAATGATTGTTGACGTAAGAAAAGGAAATGATGATTAGTATCAAGAGAATGAACGACTCTGCTGACAGTACGTCACACTTCATTTACCTGGGATCGACGGAGGCGTTTTTATTGACAGTTCGTAAACGCGACGCAATTTTAACCGAGTAAAAAAGAAGGAATTTCTTCGAAAGTAGAAGACGAGATTCCTACAGTTATCCCGAAAAAAATATTATACAATTTAACTTTACTATTTAACGAAGGCTTATAATATACTGCATTATAGGTTTATGGTAAACCTTTACCTCTTGATATCTTCTAAAGTAACCGCAACGCAAACTCTCGAAACGTACATTGCGGAATTCGTTATGTACGGAGAAAAATTAACGTGTCCGGCAGTTAATATATTTTCTGTTGATTCCAAGTATTCGGATTTCCGAATACGAAAACGAAGCCAATGTAAAAAGCCACCTTGATCGAGGATCGAGTTGATTCTTCTTTACTGTGTCACTGACTCACCTGGGATCAGAGTAAGCGTTCTTGATGTTAATATGGTGTTTGGTCTGCGCGGCCAGCCCCGCTACACCCACTCCAAACGGTATCTTGATCTCCTGACTTCTAGCGATCTGAAGAGCGTCGTTCAGTTCTGAAATGGAGAAAGATTGGTCAAATCTATATTACCTACTAAGGTCATAAGATATTTTTTATCCCGGAAAAAGGTGCGGTTTTCGCGCAATAAACGAATTTTGGCGCAATATAGTTGCGAGCGTCATTTATTAGGTAACTAGATGATGCCCGCAACTTCGTTGCGCCAAAATTCGTCTATCGCGCGAGAACCGTGCATTTTACGGGATTAAAGCATCCTATGTCCATTTCCGGGACTCATAGTATATCCATACATAAATTTTAGCAAAATCGGTTCAGCGGTTTGGGCGTGAAGAGGTAAGACAGTAACACTTTCGCATTTATAATATTAGTATGGATGGTAAAAGCTACATAGTTATAATTGAATAATTAATTCAGCTAGTTATACATAATTAATTAATTGTAGTTTTCGACCTCATTAAACCTCATCAAAATATAATTAAGTCCGTTGTGTGATAATAACTTTCACCGAGTAATTATGCGGGTGTTTCATCAAAGATCAAACGCTACTGTAATTAAAAAACTATACAATTAAAACTTAATAATTGGTGGTGTTATACCTAGCGAATAGGATAAAGATGAATTTCAAAGTTCTATAATATATATAAATAGCTTTCATCGCGGGCTTTGAGCGCGGCGACTGAATCAAGAAATTACGTAACGAAAAACACCAACTTCAATCGGCAGTCCGGCACAGCGGTGCGGCGTTTTGGCACGGTGTTTGTGTGCGTGCGACTAGACGTATGCGTGTAGACGACGTGTATGCAATGGCTTTACCGCGGCAATTCCCGAGTGCCACATGTGCCGCGTGCCACATGTGCCGCGTGCCACATGTGCCGTGTGCCACAGGTGTTTTTAGGGTTCCGTAGTCAACAAGGAACTCTTATAGTTTCGGTCTGTCCGTCCGTCTGTCCGTCTGTCTGTCTGTCTGACCGCGGTTTTACTCAGATACTATAGGACCTACAAAGCTGTAATTTGCACATATTAATGGTGCCGACAAAATGGTACTTATATAAAATCGTAAAAAAATATTTTTTATGGTACCTCCCCTACACATCAAGCGGGGATGAATAATATATTTTTTTCACACTCACCCCCTCGTGTGGGGTGTCGTTGGATAGGTATTTTAAAAATATTGCGAGTATTCATAGACCAGTTTCTTTAAAGTGGACTAGGCTTTAAAGTGGAAAAAATCGTTAGAGTTCAGTGTCTCCCGCTTCTACCAGCTAAACGGTTGCTTCTGGAAATGTGGCAAAATTCACGGGAGTAGAAAATATTTGACGTGGGAGAGCCATGCTTCGGCACGAATGGGCCGGCTCGACCGGAGAAATACCACGTTCTCACAGAAAACCGGCGTGAAACAGCGCTTGCGCTGTGTTTCGCCGAGTGAGTGAGTTTACCGGAGGCCCAATCCCCTACTCTTTTCCCTTCCCCACCCTTCCCTATTTCCTTCCCTACCCTCCCCTATTACCCCTTAAAAGGCCAGCAACGCACTTGCAGCTCTTCTGATGCTGCGAGTGTCCATGGGCGACGGAAGTTGCTTTCCATCAGGTGACCCGTTTGCTCGTTTCCCCCTTATTGCATAAAAAAAAAGGAAAATTTTCACGGCTAAGAAGACTTCATAAGTTATTGATTAATAGTCGATCAACTAAAAAAAATGTATTTGGCGAAGTATAAAGGAACTTTTCGTTCAAATTCCTTTGAAAGTAACTGAGATGATGTTGTTAGTAGTGTAAAACACGTTATAAAATATGTACGTTCAAATTGACCATTAAAAAAGTTCAAAAACTAGCGGTACTATGGAACCTTATATTGAGTGTGGCCCGACACACACTTGGCCGGTTTTTTCAAATTGATAACTTTTTTTTTAATTGTGGATTTGTGACTTTTGTTTTCTGGATCTACTGAACTGATTTTAAAAATGCTTTGACCAAAAGAAATTCACGTAATCTGTGAGTGTTGTAGCCTGTAGGCTATAAAAGTAAAAAATTTTGAAAGCTCTTAATACTTCAGTCGGAATTTCCAGGAATTGCTATTGTATTCTATTGTTGTCGCGATCACCGGTGCTCGAGCGGGGCTTGAAGGATTAATTTCATTGAGGAATAAATAAGGAATCAAAGATTACCATGGGTAGTATTCCATTAGCAAACGCAACTAAATTATTATAACTGGCATAGTATTCAGTTTTGGTAAAACAAAACAAACATATTTTAATTAATTAGCATTCTGCTCTTTCTTTACTTCAAATAGCATCCGAAAA
This sequence comes from Lysandra bellargus, assembly GCA_905333045.1. Taxonomy (NCBI): domain Eukaryota; kingdom Metazoa; phylum Arthropoda; class Insecta; order Lepidoptera; family Lycaenidae; genus Lysandra; species Lysandra bellargus. The sequence goes on along the minus strand of HG995324.1, from coordinate 12,415,576 downwards.
GGCTACATTTAAGAAATAAGAGCTAGTTTTTTCAAGAGGAAAACTTTGAGGCTCCAAAACTTTATGTGCTTGTTAGTTGCCTGTAATGAGGAGACTATAGCGGTATAAACACTCAGAAATGGCAATAAAAATTTATGGCCATATTATATAGTTTCTGAGTGGAGAAAGTTATACTTTAGGGTAAGTTACTAATTTATTTTCAAAACACACTGAAAGTTATATTTTAACCTTCCTAGGGAAGTCAGGTAACAACCTGACCATATCAACTGGACATTAATCTAGTGACACGCGAAATTGTTCTTCATGATATAGATTTATCATCAATTTCCTTTATTGACCAACATCGCTCATTTTAACAAAACTTTCCTGTCATGCAACTTTATAAAAATTATGTTAGAAACGCTCAGCCGAAAGTCTTTATCACAAAAATTCTGTTGTTTGTGAGTCATGATTTGTATGAAAAGATATATTTACGAGACCTTAATTCTGAAGACTGCGACACACAAATTATGCTCGTTTGACTTCACCCTTAAAATTTAAAAATTCGAAATGCACAGGAAACCAAAATTACATGTGCTATTTCTTATTGGAGCAAAAGTAATAATATGTAAAGATGCCGTGGATTTTGAGGCCAGGAAGATGCCTTTTAGGGTTGACCCACAAGCACCACAGCCTCACCACACAGTTGCGACAATATGTGATCTGCATCACACACGCGGTTAATAATGACTGCAAAATGTGGTGCGTGTAAATAGCCCTATTTATTTTCAATACAATTAAGCACACGCCCACGTGGTTTGATTGTGGTCATGGTGTTATGGTACGTGTGGAACAGCCCCTATGGTCACAAAGATACTCGTTGGTCGTTACTTAAATAAAAATATGCCATGTCTGTACGTCGCATTGGCTCTCACTGTTGCCACAATTGCCGCATTAAAATTTTCAACATGTTTGGTTTCAGCTCAACCTACTCAAGTTAACTTTAGCGGTAAACATACCGTTTGATGTGGCTTATATAATATATGTATGTAGCGAGTTACTGGCTTAGATCTATACTAATATTATAAACGCGAAAGTCTGTCTGTCTGTTACCTCTTCAAGTTAACTTTGAGTCCCGGGAAAGGACATAGAATAGTTTTATCCCGGAAAATGTACGGTTCCCGCACGATAAACGAATTTCGACGCAACGGAGTTGCGGGCATCATCTAGTATGAAAATAAGTATTATTAAAAATTCCATTGCTTGCTAGTAGCAACTACGAATTATAATTGACTAGATGACGGCCGGTTTATTGCGTGAAAACCGTACATTTTTCAGAGATAAAATGTATGCTACTTATGTCCTTACCCGGTACTCAAAGTTTCTTCATAGCGAATTTCAGCAAAATCGGTTCTGCGGTTTGGGCGTGAAGGAGTAACAGACAGACCGACACACTTTCGCATTTATCAGTATGAAAGTATTCATAAACATAATTTGATAATATTTTCTTTAAATCCTTCCCGAATTAATGTAACCTTTGTACCACCATTGTAAAGTTATGCATTATTGTTCGCTTAATCTTTAGATTAATAAGTAGTCTTAAGTGAGCATATTTCCTTCTCAAATTGTAATTCATTTGTGAAGACTTGTAATTGGTTCTAAATTGTAAACTTATCTTGCTATTATTTTAACTTTCAATGAACTGTAAGTCTTCCTTACAAATAAAATAAAATAAAACAAAATAATTAAAAACATACACAATAGTTTACTATCGTATGTTCGTTTCGTATGTATAAGTGTACACAGAAAATTAACAAAGCCCTACAAAACTTTAGAACTACCCTACTTTGAACAAGGAAGTAACTTTGAGGTACTACTAACTGTATTTAATAGTCATCAATCATCATCATCATCCTCATGAATCTTTTAATTCTAGATGACATGAAGTCTAGATGTTGTTTGTCAGGCGGCAAAATTCGATTAACGCTCAGGAACCGTACATTTTTCCGGGATAAAAAGTATGTTATCTCCTTTAGCGGGACTCTAAGTATCTCCATAACAAATTCAGCAAAATCGGTTCATTTGGGCGTGAAAGCGTAATTCTGACAGACAGGTAGACTGATAGATAGATAGACAGACACACTTTCGCATTTATAATATTAGTATTTATTCATAAAACAAACAGCTGATGTTGTTTGTAATTTCGTAGCGTAATTGTTATTCGCGCGGAAACGGTAAATTCTTTTGGATAAAAACTTTCCTATGTCCTTCGCAGGGATCAAAGTATCTTTTTTGTAAATAAGGGGGCAAACGAGCAAACGGATCACATGATGGAAATCACGGTCGCCCATGGACACTCGCAACATAAGAAGAGCTGCAGGTGCGCTGCCGGCCTTCTGTGCTAAAGTCCATTGATAACAGAAAGACAGACAGACAAACATTCTCAGTTCACACTCGTATACAGGGTGTTAGGTTTAACACCGTTATCCTTGAAACCATCAAATGAGCCCGTCAAAATGAACAACTTTTTCTATGAGAACAATGCTGGGAACTCAAAAAAATCCGTCTTCATACCCATACAAATTGCCGGATCGGCAATTAAAAAAACGGGGTTAAGCCTAACAACCTGTATAATATTATGTGTGTTAAAAAATAAACATAATTTAAAGACAGCAAAGCTTCTTTGTCTTCAAGTGTTCCTATCAAAAGACGTAGATAAACGTACAAAACGTCGGGCATTCGACATTTTTCGCCCCCTATATTTAGCCAGACAATAAACATGGGGTGATATTAATTTTATGGCCCGTCCACTCACAAACAATCTATTTTTAGTGTTTCCTGAAGTGTACACACTATGATGGATTACTGTGACATTTCCGCGGAAACTCTTTGGGAAGTAGGTTATTTTCTGTGGAAAGTAAGGAAACACCACAGACATAATATTATATCAAGATAGATACCGCATGTCGCTCCATTTGTATGAAAAAAGCGTGTCACTTTTTTCCTACCCACTGTGACGTACCGATGATAAGAAACGTGTCCATTATCAAGGCCAACGTTTCTATTTGAATTTCTACAGCTCAATACGCACTTTTAGGCATTTAGGCATTTTTAAAATTCCGACTGACGTCCGATTCCGATAGCAGATTAAAGAACAGATTTTCGAAAGACGAGCATTGCTCATCGTTTGGGAACGCGATATGGCACGCAAAGTACACACACATGCGGTATCTATCTTGATCTATGTCTGTGGGAAACACTTAAATATACTTCGTCTTAAACAGGCTGGATTTGTAAGGCGGCGGAAAACGCGCGGTTTGGCCGCTAAACTACGAGATCACAATAGTATGAAACGATTTATTTAAATAGCGGAGCGGTCGGGCTGCCATTTATAGGGCTTGTGATATCGCCTCCGTGGTCCAGTGGTTCCAGTGAAATTATCTTAATCCGAATTTGCGTTTACGTCCTGCAAAACTTACGTCGAGTGACATTTAACGACGACGTAAGTTTTGAAGGACGTAAACGTAAATTCAGATTGAAATAATCTCTTGTATATATTAAGAATTGTTAAAAATTCCAACGGAATATCATTGTAATGGCATAAAGCTAGGTAAAATTTATAAATGGAATTTTTAGACGCCTCCAATATAATCCTAATTTAATGGTGACGCCAGGTTCGCCGCGCCGAGTATTATCTAACATCGCAGTGATAAGAACATCTATGTATATTTAGTTCCCAATGTTCCCAACAGATAGTAGTAGCTAGTAGTGTTGCTAGATCCGGCTCGAAGGACCAATGAACTAGGTATGACCCTTTCTTGGTATAATAAACCGTAAGCTAACTTTGTCAGCTGGTTTTATTTCGCTAAATTCCTAGTGCTAGTTTAATCAGTTATATAGCATACAGCATAACATATTAATAACATATTTAAGGACTAACAAAGAGCCATAATATGCATATATTATGTTAACAAAAGGCTATCAAAAACATATGAAATATATACCGACCACACAGCTTGTATGGGCAGTGACTTATATGTGTTAAGAAGTCAGAGAATTACAAGTACTTAATGTGTCAAAACTGATTGTCATAATAGCTACATTATTACTAGATGACGCCCGCAACTCCGTTGCGCCAAAATTCGTTTATCGCGCGTGAACCATACATTTTTCCGGGATAAAAAGTATCCCATGCCCTTTCCCGGGACTCAATTCCCGATGAAATTGATTCCTAGGCAGTTGACAGACCAACGCGAACGTCATTTGGTCGGATCATGTCAATTGTGATCTGTCGGCTGGGTTTGACGTAACGCGACCAAACCACGTAGGTCCCCCATCTGCCTAGGAATCAACTTCTGACAGTTCTTACCTGTATCCCTGGTGACATCGAACAGCTTGGCTTGGAGGTAGCGGTCCGGAGGTGTACCCTTCGCGAGGAACAAGCTGCCCCGATCAGCTGATGTCAAGAGACACACGTTGACTAGGATCTAAAAGAGAACGACTGTGGTTGGTTATGTTTTTCATATGTGTGTGTTTATTTGGCATACTTTATAAGTGAACATAATAAGTTGACGTGTAGATTCGACTGAGGGTCAATTCAGACCGCAACGCGACGCATAGATGCAATTCTAAATTACTGAAATGACAGACTTCAATTTAGTGAGACGTCATGCAACTTGCGAGTCTGTCAATTCAATACAAAAGAAACGCATGTACGCGTCGCGTTCGGTCTGAATTGACCCTTACAAGTATGGTACTACGAGGGCGGCACTGAAAATTTCGGGAATCAAGGAGGTGACACAACAGTACTATTTAAAAATGTGTTTATTGCTTTTCGAAGTATTCTCCGCGAAATTTGACACATTTTTCCACACGATGGAACCAATCATTGAAGCAACCGTTCCATTCGGAAGTTGGGGTCTCCAAAATGGCCGTTTTGTAGGCGATCACAGCTTCTTCAGGTGATGAAAATCTCTGACCACGCAATTTATTCTTTATTTTAGGGAAAGTATAGAAAATCATTAGGGCTTAAGTCGGGGCTGTACGGCGGATGGTCTAATAATTCTATGTTTTCTTGCTCTAAAAATTCTTTTGTTCTCTGCGTGGTGTGAGAACTCGCATTGTCGTGATAAAGGATGGTGCGGCGGTTGCAGTTCTCTTTACGGAGTTCAGATACGACCTGTGGCAAACAAATGCTAGCATACCATTCTGCATTAACCGTTCTTTGTCCCTCAAGAGGAATAGTCGCAATATGGCCGGTTTTGGAGACAAATGTGGCCATTTTTTTTGCAACACTCCGTGAACGGACAATTTTTGTTGGCTTTAACTCATTTTCGAACACCCAAACTCGTGACTGGTTTTTAATTTCGGGTTCGTACGCGTATATCCAGGATTCGTCATCTGATACGATGTTGTATACAGCATTTGAGGATCCTGCGTGGAATCTTTCGAGAGTTCTGAGGCACCAAGTAACGCGAGCCGCTTTTTGCTCTTCACAGAGCAAATGCGGTATCCATCGGGAAAACAACTTTTTTAAACCTAATTGTTCATGCAATGTTATTTGTATTTGACTCATGCCAATGTCTAAAGTTGCCTGAAATTTGCGGTATGTCACATGTCGATCTTCCTCAACTAGCTTACGCACAGCATCAACGTTTTCTTGGGTGACTGCAGTTTTTGGACGACCTTAACGGGGATCATCACTGAGCCTGACACGTCCACGTTATAATTCAGCAAACCAGCGATAAATTGTGGTTTTGGATGGGGCTTCATCACCAAATGCAGAAATCATCCGATTAACACACTGTTTTTGTGTTAAACCACTTGGAAAGTCATAATAAATCATCGCTCTAGAATTTTCTCGAGTCGATTCCATTTTCTCAACGACTAAACAAGTTTGACAAGACCTTGTGACAAGACCGAGAATCTTTTTTTAAATAAATAAATGGTATTCGATTTTTAAAACCAAGGAGTTTTCAATTAAAAAGATTTTAATATGACAGGAATACCTAGTGGAAGTATTCCATTTCCGATATTTTTAGTGCAGCCTATGTACTCGACCAAGCCAACTAGACGACTGTCAAATCATACTCTCTCGCACTTATGCATTGCTAGCGACGTGCATAAGTGCGAGAGAGCAAGCTTTGACATTCGTCTAGTTGGCTTGGCGAGTAGTATATAATAAGTTCACAAAACTACTGCGTATAACCAAACATAATGACAATACTTTCGGGTAAGTTTGTGTGTATACAGTGAGTTCACTGTGAAAGTAGCAGCGCTGAGACAGTTACTTTCGACTTCTATGTTTCAATGAGAAAAACTCCACGTCATTTGCCCATAATATAGGAATTTTAAATATAAGGGTTCCGTTTTTTGCCATTTTGGCTACGGAACCCTAAAAAGTATATCTTTCGGCGCTACTAATTGGACAGTAAACTGTGTAAAAGGGACACATACACACCCTGTATAGTGTATAAGTCCAAGGCAAAGGGAAGCCACAAAATTTAATATAAAAATATAATTATGAAGTTCTGTGACTCACAGTTTTGAAACATCCAGAAAAGTATAAATTTACACGTTGTTGGTTGGTAAACGGTAGTATTATTTACCTACTAGCTGAACATTGTTCAGCCGTTTAAATTATTTATTTAATATTAAAAGTAGATCAAAACCTATTCTGAGGCCTAATGAATGTAAATACAAAATTTCATTAAAATCAGTTGAGCCTCTTTGGAGGAGTTCGCGCACAAATACTGTGACACGAGAATTTTATATAGAAGTAAGTACGTTAAAGATTTACTTCAAACTTAAACAATCTACTTTGAGGCTGGCCGCATACACATGTTTTCTGCATACGATTTCCGTATTCGTTTTCCGTATTCGGAAATCCGAATGCATAGAATCACTAGAAAAAACATAACTAGCGCACACGTTCGCTTTTTTCCAAACGGAACGAATTCCGCACGTACGTTTCAAGTGCTGGCGCGCTCGCGTGAAAAAAACGAGCGTTTGCGCTAATCTCACGGATTTCCGAATACGGAAAACGAATTCAGAAATCGTATGCGGAAAACGTGTATATGCGGCCAACCATCTTATTTTACTCGCAATTCGTTCCACATTTAAAATTTATTTCACACAAAACCACAACAAACACAGTACATTATGACTTTGAAAATCTCCGACCCCCTAGGGTGGCGTTCCCCCCATTTACCCCCTCGAGGAATAAAACGTTTACAAGAATATACAATTTATAATTCTATTGCTCTTTCTCTTAGTTAAGTTTTTTATTTAGCTCAAAGAAAGTTCAAAGAAAATCTGAAATTGTACGGAAAAGTAATGTACTTGAAATAATTTAATTATAAAGAGCAGTTATTAATGGTCAGTACTCAGTTACTAATTAAAAAGAAATTAAAAATGCGATATCGTTGAATTTTTTTTAATAGTTAATGAGAAAGAAATGTCTTTTATTATCACATTCAGAGATGAATATTAATTATATAACGGTAATTAAATGAAACTTTTTAACTCTGCATTAAATTAAAATTTAAACATTTTTGAATGTCTCTGTCATCTTTGAGTAACTTTCTTTCTCTCTCTCACCTTATGGCACAGTACGTCAATTCCCAGCTCGTTTGCAAAATCCTTATTCTGCCTCCACCCCTCTCTCTCACACACCTTATGACACAGCACATCAATGTCCAGCTCGTTTGCAAAATCCCTATCCTTCCCCCTCCCTCCTCTCCCTCTCTCTCTGCCTTATAGCACAACATGTCAATGTCCAGCTCATTGGCGAATGGCGACATCCTCATCATATCTCTTCCCTCTCTCTCTTTCACCTCTAACTCTCTCTCACCCTCTCTCTCTCTCTCTTTCACAGCCAACTCTATCTCACACCTCTAACTCTTTCTCTCCTCCCCCCTTTTTCTCTCTCTCTCACCTTATGGCACAGCACGTCGATGTCGAGCTCGTTGGCGACGTCCTTGATGAGGTCCATGAACAGGTCCGCCTCCTCCAGCTGCCGCGCCGACCCGCTGGGCGACCGCGACCGCTGGAACATAGATGAGACATCTTTTATACATATACTATCTATGACACCCGCAACTCCGTTGCTCCAAAATTCGTTTATCGCGTGGAAACCGTACATTTTTCCGGGATAAAAAATATGATATGTCCTTTTTCAGGATTCAAAGTATCTACATTCCAAATTTCAACAAAATCAGTTCAGCGGTTTGGGCGTGAAGAGGTAACAAACAGACAGACAGACACACTTTTCCATTTATAATGTTAGTATGGAAGTATGTACGGATTGTGAATGCGAAAGTGCGTCTGTCTGTTACCTTTTCACGCTGAAACTGCTAAACCGATTTTTATGAAAGATTCAGATTCAAACTTGCTATGCACAGTTGCTATGCGTCACTATGTGAGCTACGTTCCTGCATGTCGCGCCACGTTCTCTACGTCGTGCTACGCGTTGCTCTGTTGCGCTACGTACCTCTTCGCTTCGCTGGGTGATGTCATCGCTTTTCGCTATACGCTTCGCTACGAATATCTACGCATCGCTACGACGCGCTACGAATGTCCACGCCATGCTACGCGTCTCTACCTCGCGCTACGAATGTCTACGCATCGCTACGCGTCACTACGTCGCGCTACGCGTCTTTACGCACAGCCACGCGCCACTACGTCGCGCTACGAATCGCTACGTCGTGATACGAATGTCTACGCCATGCTACGCATCGCTACGCGTCACCACGTCGCGCTACGCGTCTCTATGAACAGCCACGCGCCACTACGTCGCGCTACGAATCGCTGCGTCGCGCTACGAATCGCTACGTCGTGCTACGAATGTCTACGCCATGCTACGCATCGCTACGCGTCACCACGTCGCGCTACGCGTCTCTATGAACAGCCACGCGCCACTACGTCGCGCTACGAATCGCTGCGTCGCGCTACGAATCGCTACGTCGTGCTACGAATGTCTACGCCATGCTACGCGTAGCTACGTCTCGCTACGAATCGCTGCGTTGCGCTACGCATAGCTACGTGTTGCTACGCCGCCGTGCTATGCATATTCTCTATGCCGCGCCTACGCCACACTTCGGATCGATAAGCCTATTTTTTACGTTGCATTTTTAATGTTTGTTTCAAGTATCAAAGAGAGTTGCGTAGTGTATTTTATCTAAAATGTTTATTTTTATGACCATTACGAATTGATGTTTCACGAGTCTTCGTGTAGGGAACTGTGCATTTTGTCGCTGTAAAAAAATAACTTTCGATGTTATTGTTTACTATAACTATGCTAAAATTGGCACTCACGCAGTCTATATCATAATAACAACTAAAGATTATTTATTTATGACGACCTCCGTGGCGTAGTGGTGAGCGCGTCGGTAGCTCAAGCCGAAGGTCGCGGGTTCGAGTCCCGCCGACGGAACAAAAAGTTTATGAAGTTCCTGGGTCATGGATGTGTATTAAATATGTGTATCACATAATAAAAAAATCTTAAATATATGTATAGTATAAAAGTATTAAATATATTTCCGTTGTCTGGTACCTGTAAAACAAGTCCTTCAGGTACTTACCACGGGGCCAGACTGACGTGGTGTGAAGCGTCCATAGATATTATTATTATTATTATTATATTTATAATGTTATTTTCTATTTGTTTAAGCCTTGGTAACTTATTGATATTAAAGTTATACACAAGGAAGTAAGATCTGAAGCTTTAATATTATCGAAGTTCAAACTGACTAATGGAAACCCACCGGTACATTAGCGATTTATTCGATTTATTTATCGAATGCTATTAGTATTATAAACAAGAAAGTTTATGAAGATGGAAGTTTTAACTTCTGAAAGCAAAATCTATGAAACCGATTTTGATGAAAGTTAGTTATAGTCAGAATATATGACATAGAACAGTAAAACTTAAAGTGACTAAAATGTAGTTAGAAAAAAGAAATAAACAAGAAAAGTGAGAATGGTAATCAATCTCACTTTTCTTGTTTATTGAAACAAGAAAAGTGAGAATGATTACATTTTATTTTTTAAGTTCCTTTGCACTACTGCTGAGCTGGTTTTGATAAAATTTGATATTATGGAGATTCTTTGAGCCCCGGAAAAGGACACAATTGAAGACGTAAGTGGATAAAGTGGGTACCTAATGATCTTAATTGGCCTTTCTTTGCATAAATCCATTTAGTTTTAGCTGTGGGATTAGTAAAATGATTTCAAAGCAAAAAATGTGGATTTTATGTATAACCATATACATAAATCAGATGTAGAAGTAGAAGTTACAAGTAATAAATAAGTAAATAAATATATTAAAATAAAGTGGAATATGTGCAAGGAAAGTGTATAATTATTTAATTGAACATGAATTTCACTAAGAAGTGACAGTACATTCAATATCATAGAAGTTACAAGGTTTGTTTAAATTCAAAGTGAAAAAAGAGTAATTGCCCGTATGTTATAAATTATAGCTATCCACTAATTCATCATTTGTATCTTGAATTATAAATAATTCTATTTTTGATGATATTTTGTGACATTACCTTTTGCAATCAATATAGTAAGCCGGCCCCTAAACAATCAATTGTATTGTCAACATCACGCTTCAATTTTATTGGACAACGAGCTTTTACCCGCGACTTCGCTCGCGTTAAGAAGTATTTTTATATACAAACTTTCATGCCCTATTTTATCCCCTTGGGGTTGGAATTTATCAAAATCCTTTCTTGGCGGATGCCTACGTCATAACATCTACCTGCATGCCAAATTTCAGCCTGATCCGTCCAGTGGTTTGGGCTGTGCGTTGATAGATCACCATGTCAGTCAGTCACCTTTGAGTTTTATATTATAAAAATATAGATATAGATATATGTAGAAGATTTGTTTGGCAATTCGATTGAAGGTGAATTTCAAAGTGAATTTCAGTTCCTTTGTGGTGAGAGTGCCGACTCAAGTTTTATCCATCTTCGAGGCGGAGGAGTTCTGGCCCGCCGATGTAGTTTACCGAAGGTTCCGGGGGAGGCTCCCGAACGAAGCGCGCATCACGTCGCCGAAAGAGACTACGTGATAAAGTGTAGTGTGATTGTGTGTGTGAATGTGTAAATAATATATATTAGGATAAAATTGTTCGGCGTGCATCCGTTGTCTGATTGCCATAACACAAGTTTTACTTAGCATGGGATTAGACGACGTGATGTACGCTGCCTAGCTTTTATACTATTGTATATTATTGTATGGTTAATAAAGAATTTGAATTTGAATTTGAATTTGAAGGCGCGCGATGATCATTATAAACCCTAGACGTTTAATAATTATATTGCACAATACGTGATATTGCAGAGTAAAATTGATCATCTAGGGGCCCGTTTGGTGATCAATATACTAAAACAACATGACAGTGTTCAAAGTACGAAGCAATTTGCAAGTCGGCAATAAGCCTTTGATAGCCCCACCAAAGGTCAAACTCTATTGAGCGTGAAAATTCAATTCGTTCGGGCGAAGGAAAGTGGTCTTTTACCTGGTGAAATAGTATTTTACTGGTCTTTTACCAGGTAAAATAGTCTTTTACTAGTATTTTAGCAGCTTTACCAGGCTAAAATGTGTTTTATTTCAAAACATCGTATTTGAAATAGTATATATTAAAAAAGTATTTTAAATTTTGTAAGGTCCAGTTTCACCACTTCCTGATAAATACCGGATACGTATCTGTCAGATAAGTTGTGGATTGCCTATCCGGCACTAATAAGGAAGTGGTGAAAAAGCCCTAAGTTTCGCAAAAACTCGAGAACGACTGAAACGATTTTCTCATTTACGTCTTGAAATAGCCGTTTATATTCAGAGAAGGCCCCGCCAAGCACAGTTTGAGAATGACTGCTCTACTTATAGAGCCATGATATATACCGCATTATGCAAAATGTCTGTAGGCTCGTCCTGAAGACATCGATCGATAGTCTTGTCTACATTATGACTATGTCTACATGTCTCATGTTCACTTCGTGTGTCACCAAATAGTTATAATTTGTATGACTCATTTATTCTCTTTATGATTTTTTTTTAATGAAATAAGGGGGCAAACGAGCAAACGGGTCACCTGATGGAAAGCAACTTCCGTCGCCCATGGACACTCGCAGCATCAGAAGAGCTGCCGGTGCGTTGCCGGCCCTTTAAGAGCGAATAGGGTAATAGGGGAGGGACGGGAAGGGAAGGGAATAGGGGAGGGTAGGGAAGGGAATAGGGTAGGGGATTGGGCCTCCGATAAACTCACTCGGCGAAACACAGCGCAAGCGCTGTTTCACGCCGGTTTTCTGTGAGAACGTGGAATTTCTCCGGTCGAGCCAGCCCATTCGTGCCGAAGCATGGCTCTCCCACGTATAATTTTTTTTTCGTTTATTTCGTTAATTCTGCAAGAAAATTTAAAAACGTTTAGTGGTTTAAGCGTTAAAAGGTAACATATGGCTGACGAGCCTGCGAGTGGATCATTTAAAAATACAACTGTCTTATATAAATAGACGCTAAGGCCGTGTTTCCACCTGCAAGACAACTGTCGCAAGAAGTGTCTGATAGTCTGTCTGACAGCAGCTTGCAAGTGTAAACCCCTTAGCAAGTGCTGCCGCGACAATTTGTCAAGCGCTTCCAGCGAGTAGTTGCGACAGCATGTCTAAACATGTCTGCGAGGATTCGCGACAGATCTCGGGTCACCGCAGATATACGGTCTCGTTTCGTATGGCATTTATCCGCGAGCTTCTCGCACGACATTTATTGCAGCAATAAATTGCAGGAATTAGTATGAAATGTAAACAATATTGCAAGAAACTCACGCAAGACTTCGAGTTTGCTTGCAGGTGGATACACGGCCTAAGTTTAAACTAATATATTATACTAGATGACGGCCGCAACTCCGTTGCGCAACTCGTTTATCGCGCGGGACCGTACATTTTTCCGGGCATCAAAAGTATTCTATGTTCTTTCCCGAGACTCAAAGTATTTCCATGCCAAATTCCAGCAAAATCTGTTCAGCGGTTCGGGCGAGAAGAGGTAACAGACAGACAGACAGACAGACAGACAGACAGACAGACAGACAGACAGACAGACAGACAGACAGACAGACAGACAGACAGACAGACAGACAGACAGACAGACAGACAGACAGACAGACAGACAGACAGACAGACAGACAGACACACTTTCACATTTATAATATTAGTATGGAAGTATGGATTTATTCGTATTAAACACAATAATATTTCCCTAGCAATACGTAAAGCTAGCATTGTCATACAAAATATGCTAGCAAATCTAACAACGTCAGCAACGAAGTTAGTTTGTCAATATCTCAGAGCTACGGGAGGGAACACAGTATAATTTAAATATAGTAGACTATATTCACACAGCACAGCCTGAAATGGACGCACGGGGTGATTTATAATTTTTCATCCCTTTTGTAATTTTTCCGACACTTTTTTTCTGTCCTGGTAAATAAGGAAACAAAAATGTAAGTAATCGTATGCCGTTTGTTTTTTTTTTTTTAAATTTGACAGACACGGCAACGGCCAGCCGTGAACAAAAAAGGAAAACCTGAAACGTCCACGGTTATATCGTACCATGCGTAATAAATGTAATAAATACTATGTAATAAATACTATGTAATAAATACTAATATTATAAAAGCGAAAGAAATGTCTGTCTGTATGTTACCTCTTCACGCCCAAACCGCTGAACTAATTGTGCTGAATTTTGGTATGGAGTCCCAGGAAAAACCATAGGATACGGTTTATTCCGTAAAAAATATACAGTTACCGCGACAAACGAATTATGAAGCAATAGAGTTGCAGGGGTCATCTAGTTTTACTTATCTTAAGAGAGCACAACATTACAGTATCAGATTGTGCAAGCGTGAAAATTATATCTGATAAAATCAAATCCGTTAAGAGTGAGTATGCTGTACTTGTACTCTACTGTGTATACTTTGTATTGTGGCTTCAATCTGTCAACACAGGCAAATAACTGAGTTACTAGAGCTTAATCAGATTCGTGTAATTTGTATGTAACTTTGTTACATATCTATAGGATAAACAGATAAGTCAGTACAGTGACAGAATATAATTAACACACATATTATACGTATAAGTAGTATTTAACTGCCACAGAAGCAAAGCAAGCACACCGCAATCCATACTAATATTATAAATGCGAAAGTGTGTCTGTCTGTCTGTTACCTCTTTATGCCTAAACTGCTGAACCGATTTTGCTGAAATTTGGCATGGATAAGTATACATTGAGTCCCGGGAAAGGACATAGGATACTTTTTATCCCGGTAAAAAGTACGGTTCCCGCGGGATAAACTAATTTTGACGCAACGGAGTTGCGGGCGTCATAAACATTTAAATACAATTTTTAAACATTTTGTATTTTTTTACGTTGTAAGAATTTAGATTTAAAACTATGACAATTGATTGTACGAATGAGGTTATTCTCGCGTAAAAATCACAATGTTCTCTCAATCGACACACGAAAAAAAAACCAACCATTCGAAAAATACCTTTACATTCCCAAGCGAAGCAACGAAGCATAACATATCCTAAACATTCGTAGCTTCACTCAAAGGAATAATAAAACACACTTGAATTATTTGTAGCGGTAAAAACCTTTCCACCCCCGGGACTGTACAATTTTAATCTGGCACGACATAAAATGGCGGATACCCAAGATGGCGCACGCAGAATGGCGCGTAAAAATATTCATAGCGCCTTTATAGTGTCATATTAAACCTATTTAAATGCGGTCGTGAGGAATAAGTTTTATGTTCAATATGATTTGCTTGCGATGCCTCTTATGCAAAATATTATCTTCCATATGTATACGTAATACGACATGCCAAGCTTCAAAAAGAGAGCGTATTCTTTCTTCTGATGTGTCGAGTGTCCATGGGCGACGTATGTTGCTTTCCATCAGGTGACCCGTTTGCTCGTTTGTCCCCTTATTTTATATTACAAAATGTGTATAACAAATAACTTTTTACTATAATGTAACGTTATTATTTTATAATTATTGTGAATGTACTAGATGACGCCTCTGTTGTCGTACTTTTTCCTAGTTAAAAGTATCCTATGTCCTTTTCCGGGACTTAAAGTATTCCCATTACAAATTTTAGCAAAAACGGGTCAGCGGTTTGGGCGTTAACAGGTAGCAGACAGACACACTTTCGCATTTATATCTTATATTAGTAAGTACGGATATCATATAGTGGACAAATAAACGACTCTGATTCTGATTCTGATTCTGATTCTCCACAAATGTACGATACAGAATCGGCCAGCAGACCTTTGAATCGTCAGTGCTTTTTATAGAAGCTTCTTTGGGGTATACTAAACATCCCCTATCTGACAGATCCGATGACATTTCAATATTAAAAAAAAAAAATAA
Organism: Lysandra bellargus; assembly: GCA_905333045.1. Lineage (NCBI taxonomy): Eukaryota > Metazoa > Arthropoda > Insecta > Lepidoptera > Lycaenidae > Lysandra > Lysandra bellargus. The sequence continues at coordinate 12,400,165 of HG995324.1, read as the reverse complement.
CCCATCACGTGAGAAATCTGATTTCTATACCATGATAACTAGACACATGTCGGAAGCCTATACAAGCTTAATCTAACACGCTCGAGCCTATCCCGAAATCCCCTCTTCTCCTCCCCAACTAATATGATACATGATGGATACACAAAACAATAATAGATAATGACGCTCCATAACTATTCCATTTTCTAGATAAAAAAAATAATGATAAAGAGAGAAAATTGTGTCAAAACAACTGCAGATCAGACCTTCCAATGTAAATGCGTTGTTCAGTAAGTAATTCTGTTTTCTTTTTATTTTGACGGAAATCGGAAAAAGCAGCTCCGATAAGAGCTTACGAAATAAATCGTCGGGAACTACACCAGAGATATAGGGAAGCGGTAGACACTCCATTGTAGCAGAAAAATATGCAGCATATTTTAAGTGGGAACTTGGAAATAATATGCTAAATATTTTTTCTGTATAGCATTCTAAAAATGTTATATGGTCTATATTGATAATTATTCAAACTAGAAGACGCCTGCAACTCCGTTGCGCCAAAACTCGTTTATCGCGCGGGAACCGTACATTTTCCCGGGACAAAAAGTATCCTATGTCCTTTCCCGGGACTCAATGTATCTCCATGCCCAGCAAAATCGGTTCAGCGGTTTGGGCGTGAAGAGGTAACAGACAGACACACTTTCGGATTTATAATATTAGTATGGATTTTTTTATGATATAAGGGGGCAAACGAGCAAACGGGTCACCTGATGGAAAGCAACTTCCGTCGCCCATGGACACTCGCAGCATCAGATGAGCCGCAGGTGCGTTGCCGGCCTTTTAAGAGGGAATAGGGTAATAGGGGAGGGTAGGGATGGGCAGGGAAGGGAAAAGGGGATGGTAGGGAAGAGAATAGGATAGGGGATTGGGCCTCCGGTAAACTAACTCACTCGGCGAAACACAGCGCAAGCGCTGTTTCACGCCGGTTTTCTGTGAGAACGTGGTATTTCTCCGGTCGAGTCGGCCCATCCGTGCCGAAGCATGGCTCTCCCACGGATTTCGCTTGTCTCGCTAAGACTCGATTAAACTAGAGAATGGCTTAACCCCTTAAAAATTAAATGGCTAACTTAAGTCTTGAAGCCATGATCTTGGCATTGTCAGGTAAACGCTATCTAACCTACCCAACTCTATGGCACTTCCTAATTTATTCCCGTGTCCCGGCCAAATCAAATCAGTCTGCGTCGGAATTACGGCGACGTATATATTTTCAATTCGCCCAAAACATGAGGGAATTCTTGTTTATATAACCTAGGACCAGGGTATATTGGCTATAGAAGTAAAAAAATAAGCCTTTGCATCCATTGTGGATGATTTATATTATAGAGTATTTTTAGAGCGAAGTAACCACTCTTCAAAGTTTCAAACACTGTAGTGCTTGGGTTAAATGCCTGTATGGTTGCCCAAGCACATACGGCATTCTCGCAACATAGTCGGCCTAGTCCAGAGGAATGAACTAGTCAATACGTCTGGGACCAACCATGTGCGAAACGAAGACGCTGTTTTCCTTCACCGTACAAGCGTCCGTATTGTGTTGTTGGTACACACCTCCACCCGGGATCGAATCTGCACCCTCTGCGAGTGCGAACCATTAAAGGTTTACCAATTAGGCTACGGACGCTCAATCTATCGAAGAAACTGTAGAGGACGTGTCTGACGTCCGCCGTCGATCGGATGGCAAAAATGATTCGGACCGCGCATTCTCTATGTACATTTTGTACTAGACCCCGCACACCTATCAGGAATCCTAATAAAAATACACGTATTTTTTCTTTTATAGTCACTCAGTACTAAAATGCTGAGAAATAGCTTCCGAAAGTTGTCCTAAAAACACTACAATTAATGGACACGATGCGTCGGCCGCGCGCGTGACGTGCCCCCGCGGGCGAGCCTCATCCTGCGTCACCCCCTCTCATTCCCTCGCGCCGCGAGTGACCGTTTTGCAACGATTTGTAATGGGATAAAATATGTCATTGAAAAAAATAACACCCAATTTTTTTTGGTTAAATGGACTCTCCTAATGATACCTCAGGGCCGGGACACAAAAACACGGCATGACGGCGCCGCGCCGTGTCGTGGGAATCCGCGACGCGCGTCGTACAAAACCACGGCACGACGTCGTACGACGTCGTACGACGTCGTGCTGTGTTTTTGTGTCCCGGCCCTAAGGTCCGGTCCACATATTACGTAAGGTGTTTAGGGGGGTGGTTCGAGTCAAATCTCATCTAATCTCACGTTGGGGAGAGGGGGGTCTCGGCAAATCTCACGTAATTTTTTTCTCACCAAAATAATACTATTTTGCTCCAATTCATCCAGATTGTACGTATGACGGAGCTAAAACAAAGTTTGTTTTTGCTCCGTGGTACGTATGCTTAAGATTTAATCGTAAGCATAATCGTATAACGTTATATCGTTATACGATTAATCGTATAACGATTCTTAAGATCATTCACAAATTCGTTCGAAAGAAAATCTACTGACTATCAAACCAAATTGTTTACGTACGAAACCCACATTTTGAAAAATCTCACGTGAGATTTGGAGGGGGCAATTGAATAAAATCTCACGAAATCTCACCAGGGGGGAGGAAGGGGTCAAAAAATTCACAAAAACACCTCACGTAATTTGTGGACGCCCCGTAAGCCCTGGAAAAAATTTGGCAGGAAGGTTTAATTGCACCCTGTATATGCGTTCGCGCAAAGCGATTTGGCCACTACATTGAGAAATCACACAATTGTATGTAGAAATCAGGGATGTTGCGAATATCCGCATCCGCATCCGCAAATGCGGAGCATCCGCATAGATATGGACATCCGCATCCGCAATAAATCAATGCGGATTTTTATGCGGATGCGGATGTTATACGAGTTGCGACAAGAAAAAAAAGCGGCGGGGCATGTGAATGGCGCGTGCCGTTTGCGCGTAACAATGACCAATGGAAGCGACAAAGTGCGTATTGGCCACACTCAATAGAGGGTTCCGTAGTACCGCCAGTTTTTGATAAGTTTTATAATATGATCAATGAATGTACAATTATAACGATTTTACACTACTTACAAGTTACAACATCATTTCGGTAACGGACGTTCAAAGGAAATTGATGAAAAGTTCCTTTGTACTTCTCAATAACTTATGAAGTCCTAGCCGTGACAGTTTTCCTTTTAAATATTTTAGCATATTTCCTACTCCCGTGAATTTTTCCACATTTTCAGAATCAAACGACACTAGACTAACGATTTTTTCCTCTTTCACCGTGTCCATCCCACACGGTGGAAAGGACGGATTTTGCCTATACATAATATATGATATACCATTTTGTCGACATCGTTTATATGTGCATTTATGCCAAATTACGGCTTTGTAGGCTAATCTCGGTATAATAGTAATTGATCGGTTTCATTGAAGCTACGAAGAAGCTAATGTCCCTGTGAACTGAATACACACTTGTGCAGTATAACTTCTATGCTTCAATGAAAACGGCCACTGTCACCGAAACTATGACGCAGGTCACATCACACATGTCTATCTTGTCATGTATGATAGTATATCAGAGCACTTAGGCAGCTTTCAGTAGCTATATCTGATCGTATCAGATAACCGATAACTAATGTACTACAGATAAAGTTAAAGTAAATCTGGGGTTCCTTAGTCTTTGTGGTTCTTAAATAGTGATGAGCAAAGCAATACCAAGACTCGAACAGTCTTGGTCTTGGTCAAATATGTCTGGACTTGGTCTTGGTCTTGCTCTTCTTGCAAGACCAAGACAAATAATATTAAGTAAGGATCCAATACAACAAAAGTTATTGGTCTTTTTTGCTCGTTATCAATAATGGCAACAGGTAGGCACTTGAAATACTGACAAAATCTTTAATTACATTTGTACTTTAATAATAATCTCTGTAATTAGTGATCGACCGAACTTTCGGTTTCGGTTTCGGCCAGTTTCGGCCAAAAAATCTAGTTTCGGCCTTAGTTTCGGTTTCGGCCAAAATATAGCCGAAACTTTCGGCCCGGCCGAAACTTGTGCGTCGTTCGGTAAACTTCGCAATTATTAACTCGTGCTTGCTTGCCAGCAAGGCCCCGGCTCAGTTCGCCATTATATATTTAATCGTGTTTTGAGATAATGTTTTCCAGATTAGTCCCAAATCAAAAATTAGCACTTCGTTTTATTTAACTAAATTATGAGAACTTATTGTTATCGAAATTATATTACTTATTGAATTTTATTTCTACGACACACGCAAGCTTATTTAATATACATAACTGTTGGCAAATTACGTGCTATTTTAACAATGTTTCCCAAACAAACGATTTACTAAATGCTATGATAAATTGATTATATATTGCGTATGAACTATTTACTTAAGAATTCTGTTTGACTGTGAGATTTATAGTATATATCTTGCAAGATTTATGTAGTAAATCATCTCGCCTCACTCTTTTACTTTTACCACGCGTTTTATTTAAATATTTAAAATTATCTTTTAAGTACGGACACGCAATCTCTTAGGACTTAGACCGTTCCTACCCTGCTAGAATCTTATCTAGCCCACTTCCTCGTAAGCTTCACGCTTCGTTACAACATACGCGACCAAGCGACTGCGAAGCGAGAGCGTCAATACAAAACACACATTTGACAATTTGACGTAACGTAACGCTCCCGCTTCGCAGTCGCTTGGTCGTGTAGGTTTGAACAGCCTCACTCTTGCAGGCCTCACACCAATCAAACGTAAAACTTCGTTTTATTAAAATGAGTTCTCAATGAACAATGAACGCGTTTATATGGCGACGTAAATCTCGTATGTTTCAAATAGATTTTACATTCTTCTTTTAATCGCGATTAATGAATTTAAGTTTACGTTACGTTACGCGATAATTTTTATGTTTGTGTCATCTTGGAGCCTTGTCACGTTGTTTTATTAGCAAAATAGCAAGAAACGATAAATAGCCTAACCAAACGCATATCTGTGAAATCTGTCATCTTAACAATTTTTTCGTCTACATTTTTCGATCTATCATGACACTACACTCACAGGACCAAATGTATTTTGAGAAGTTAAAACTTGAATATTGGGCGTTCAGAAGATAAAAATCGGATTTACTGTGAACGAGTTTAGTTTAAGTTGGTAAAATCATAAAATGCAATTGAGTGTTATAAACGTGTTTATACGATTAAGAACCGGTTTAGTGTGCGCTAAGCGCGTTGAATTTTTGGTGAAATCGCACCTACTTGAAATCATTTAAAAAACGGTATATAGTACAAAAAAGTTTCTAGAGAACATATTCGAGTCTAAGATTAATAATATTTATTTTAAGAAATGTCGCAAAAAGTAAAAAATTCAACGTGGCACTTTTTCTTTAGTTTAAAAAGTTGTAATATATGTTAAAAATCAATAAAGGTGAATGGCAGGCTTCTATGGGACTTTCGTACAGCTAAAAAATTTCGTGTTTTGAGATGTTTTCTGTCTTATTTGGTAGATAATGTGGTACATAAGAACTCTGTAAAATCTTAGATTTTTAAAACTTGGGACATAAAAGTTATAGCCAGTTTTGTTGTTTGACATTTTGAGGTTATGTACATTATGTATCAGCTGTACCTATACGTTTTCGTAAAAAGGTAGTTAAATACACAATAATAATTGTTATTATTAGCCGTTTGTGTCCCACTGCTGGGCAAACTCCTCCCCTCTTTATTAATGTAATATTCATAAATCCAATGCACTACGGTACTTATTTTTACCGTTCTACATAATAATAGGAAGATAATTTGAGATGAGGATGGTATCCACTCAGTGGGACGAACTCGGACATAGGTACCTTTACCTATAGTGTGCCCATAGTATAAAACAGAATGCTGAATGCATCAATATAATAATGATGAAGTTTAATAGCGGTAGTGCCACGCTGCTAAACCTGCAGTCAAAATGGACATTGGACAGCCGTAACCGGGGAACCCTCTCACCCTCTCATAACCCTCTAAATACCCTCTCATAAAAAAATTGTGTTAAATGCTTCAGTTGTTGTTTTGTATGTTAAGTGAGAGTGCTGGATACAAAAATTCCTCTTGGTCTGGACACTAAAATCCTCCCTTTGTTTCTATAACTCACTCTTTAAGCTCGGCAAGGCATTATTAATACTTCTAGTGTTTTAACTTTTAAATGTTTATAGACTACGGAGCTGCTTAAGCATTTCATTACTTACCTATAATCATAATATGCTGTTTTGTGCTTGTTCGCACATTTGTAGATCATAAAAGGTTCTGGTGCAGGTAATAACAACACTTTATTTTTAAGAACATACTTTATTATAACTTAATAATTGATTTATTTATTCTTAATACAACTTCATCTAAGAAAGGGGCAGGTCGGGTCATACCCTCTTGGCGAGAATAGCTTAGGTACCAAATGATGCTCATAACATGCATCCCACTATTGTTAAGCCTACATTGCAGTTACAGCAATAGCTTTTGATAGCGTCCTGACCATTCATGTTTGTTTCAGTTTCAATAAATACAAAATAAGTTTTTCCAGAAGAATGGCGGGACTTTATTTTAGCTTTGAGCACAACAACACAACATAGACACAGTCAACTCGAGGCACAACATTTTGCTCAGAATTCATGCATTCTTGAAAAACACAATGTCCTGGTGTTGCAGCTGCTCTTCTTAAATTGAAGAACACAGTAGATGACATCTGTAAATAAATCATTTAATGAGATGAACATAGATATCAAAACAACATTAATGAAAAAAAATTAATACCTCAAGCCCCAAGTGGTCACATGCCACTGCGATAACAATAGGATTCAAAGAATCTGTGATCGAGGTATTAAACATTGACATATTAAGTTCATTTGATTATTAGTTTAAAATATATACCTTTTGTTGCTCCAGCAAACGAGTATTTGTTTTGAGGATTCCACTCTAAGTTTGAAGTTGTGGTGTCCAGACTGGCCACATACTGTTGTTGTTGTTACATACATGTTCAGGTGCGGAGGGTTGAAAGTCCTCAATTACTTGGACTATTCTGGTTTTTTAGGCTCTCAACCAACAAGGCACACAAGCTTCATCTTGAGATCGAAGCTGAAATAAAAAATATAATTAGAGAACAGCTTGCAATGAATCAGGTATTACTTTATGAGGAAGGAGTGATTCCCTCGATTGAGTTATTAATAATACTTTGCTAGAGTAGTTTCATGAGATAAGTAACATATTTTAATATCATAATGTATGGTTTAAAATGAAGGGAAAACATGTACACATAAAACTTAATAAGTTCATGGTTAGGCTAACAAATGTAAAATATTATTTGTATCAGACTACTTACATATCCAGGATATATCAACAGTCGAATAATATTCGGCAGATGTTCACTCTAGCCTGCCTTCTCAATCTGGTTAACTTACATTGCAAACTCGCCATGTTACATTACATGTAAGAAGCGTCCTTTCGCGAAATCACTATCAATTAGAGATAGGTAAGTACGGAGGCACATATTATAATGCTTAACCAAGAAACTCAAAATTCACTTAACGTAAAAACAGTCAATAAATTCAGATCACAGATGTACCGTATTCAAAAGCCATAATCCAAAACAACAGCTGATTTTCTCCATCTGTCAATAAATTATTGCCATGCCAATAAAAAATATCGATGGAAAAAATTAAAATACATTCATGTTTGTGATGTAATGTGATTTTATGTAATAGATCTTTTTCATTTTGAGTTATATATAAATAAGAGTTTAATAATAATTCATGACAAACGTTTCGACATGATTAAATAACTTTAGTATTTGTTATTTTATTGTATTTTACTTATGGCAACTTCCAGAAAATATAACCGCGTTCAGTTTATTAACTTTCTACGTCAAAACATTGAAATGTTTTTAATGTTATTATTAATTATTCCGGAGTTCTAAAAATGATTTACATATATCAAAATAAATGGTTTAATTGCCTTAATACATAGTATAAATTTTGTTGAAAAACAACAAAAAAATTATGCTGTACGGATCCTGCCATTCGCCTTTCAGAAAATAATCGTAATTTTAAATGTTTTACCAAGTTTCGGTTTCGGTTTCGGCCGAAACTGAGAGTAAGGCCGAAAGTTCGGTTTCGGTTTCGGTTTTGGCTGAAAAACCAGTTTCGGTCGGACACTATCTATAATATAAAAATGAATCCATATTCGCGTGGTCACAACATCACGCTTGAACGGCTGAACCGATTTCGCTGAAATTTGGCATAGAGATACTTTGAGTCCCGAAGACCAAAGTTGCCCCGGAAAAATATACGGTTACTGCACAATATACTTTTGTGATTTGCGCGTAAAATATTCAATAGATTTTGATGAATTTTGGTATGGAGGTACTTTGAGTCTCGGGAAAGGACAATGGATACTTTTTGTCCCGGAAAATGTACGGTTCCCACACAATAAACTTCTATAATTTTCGCCTAAACTATTCAATTTATTTTGATGAAATTTGGTATGGAGATACTTTGAGTCTCGGGAAAGGACAAGGGATACTTTTTGTCCCGGAAAATGTACGGTTCCTGCACAATAAACTTTTATGATTTTCGCTTATACTATATTTTAATCTATTTTGATGAAATTTGGCACGGAGATACTCATTTTAGTCTATTGTATACTTAATTATACCAATTCGAATTAAATAATCATCGTTAAGACAGAACAACGTCTGTCGGGTCAGCTAGTTTATAATAAAAAAAATCAACATTTAAGTTGGTACATATTATATGCCATGCCCCCATACAAAAAACCCAACATATATTTTGGATTTTTAGCCAACTACGCTCTATATCGTACGGAACCCTTCGTATGTGATTCCTACTCGCACTTGGCCGATTATTATGAAACTGGCTATATATATCTGTGTGGGAGGCCCTGTTATTGTTACGAAGCGTTCAATATTATCCATTAGATACAACAAGATAATGTTTCAAGTAAACTGGACGAGTCAACAGTTTTATTAATATTCATTTGTTTTACAGATAAAACGCTAGTAGGGTTGTCGCATGTCAGGTTTTACAACCGGATATCATAAACATACAGATAGCAAAATGGATGCCAAACCTCGGAAAGTGAAAATAAGCTACATAATATTATGTAGCCTATTCTGAAAATCGCTTTTAAATTGTAATCTTGTAGAAATGGGGTATTATTATAACTAGCTATTTGACCGAGCTTCGCTCGGTATTCGATAAAACACGAATAAAATGACATTTTCTAAAAATGATTCCTAGCTAGATCGATTTATCGCCCCCAAAACCCCCTACATACTAAATTTCATGAAAATCGTTGGAGCTGATTCCGAGATTTCAATTATATATTTATATATATACAAGAATTGCTCGTTTAAAGATATAAGATGTATTAAAATGTTCAACCCCCGTTTTATACATAGGAAAGGTACATAGAAAGGTGCATCAACAGGTCATGTGTGTGTGTCTGTATTGTCCTTAGAAGCCTTAACTACTGAACTACTGAGTTTAAATTTAGAAATTCTTCGATTCCAGACAAAAGACATAGGATAAGTTTTAATCCATAAGGAAACTGATATTTTTTTCAGCACAACGAGGATAAGCACTTAAAAATGCCGTTATAATAATATGGTTGCTAAGATGCACTTAAAATGGCCAAAATACGCACTTAAAATGCACTTTGTGCATTTTGACTTAAATATGCACAATCAAAAGCCATTTGCTTTTGGTTGCAAAATTCTATAATTTTATGTCTAGCGACAACCCTAGTTGATAACATTATCACCTACCTTAACAGGTGACGATGAAAGCCATAGTTGGAAGAGATCTGACGTAACCGACGTACTCCTGGCTTCATGATGCGGCCTTGGGGACAGCGTTCCACATGACGTCAAATTGTGTAGCCTATTCACCTCATCCTGACTAGCACATTCCTTTATATACTTCTCTAGTAGTTTTGGCTTGCTTTCCAATATAGATTTCAGTTCTAATAGATCGTCTTCCGTGCATTCGTCTGGGGAAGATCTTTCTTCAGTACACTGCATTAATAGTTCATTGGTAGTTAGAACATCATACACCACTTTGTTGCCTAAATCATCTACATCTTTATAATACACGCAATCCGTATTAGAATCACCGTTCACTTCTGATATTTCAACAATAGTTATAGGTGGGTTCTCTTTATGCATATTGTTGTTGTCTATTTCGTCTGGAAACGAAATAACGTCGTCTATCTCGACAGGAATTTCGTAGACGAGTTGCATCAGTTCCGTCGAACGTTTCTGCTTCTCCTGTTGCTTCTGTGGGTCTGCTGCGTCGAATTTCGTCTTGGATTTGTCGTCGGCCTTTTTAGCGACATCTATAGGTTCCTCTGATGTCATGGTTAGATGTCTGGTCTACCCCTCTGTTTCGTCCACATTTCCCTTCATTTGTTTCTCTTACCTGCAACAATAGAGTCAAGATGTTACTTCCCGAGGAGTATACATAAGTTGTTTCATATTTTCAGAAATAAAATCTTTCTTTGAACTTCAGTCTTTCATAGGAATCTTAAATAGATCGTTTTTAATCCTCAAAAACCCACTACTTAGCCCAGAGGTCACCAATTAGTTTCTCTCGGGGTCCGTTTTAAGACATGAAATGAACTACGCGGTCCACACATTTATAAAAAAAAAATAAACAAAGGTAATTACGGAAATTGCAAAGGTATTTATTTAGATATCAATAACATGAGATAAGAATGAATCTCTCTGAAGTTTTGAGTGAAATATTGGTGCAAGCTGTAGATAATATATTGACATTAAATCCTAAAGATGTTGAAGTCCTAAGATGAACGAAGATCATCTTCGAACATGCTTGGTCCGCACACAATGGGTCGGCGGTCCGGATGCGGACCGCGGCTCGCCATTTGGTAACCCCTGACTTAACCCATGAAAGCCGTACGAGAACCGGTGATCGCGACAACAATATAATACAATAGCATTTCCAAGAATCCCCGATCGAAGGATTAGCAGTCTGTTTTTGTCATTAATGGTTTTGCTTTAATTGATTTAAAATATTTAAACAGCATTACCACCATAATACTTTATAATTTTTTGTTTCCCTTACGCAAAATTCAGTGTTTTCCGAAATGACGTGTATGTCTACGCGAAATTTCATCAAAATCAACCTTATCCCTACAACATTAGTATTTAGTACCTATAGAAAATGTTGACGAATCACCAAGCAGTAGACAATTTCATTTATTTAAAAGGTCCTCGGTAGGATCTGGTAGCAGAGTGGAGGATTAAAGCCCACTTAAGTCAATGGACTCCTAAGCTGAGGGCTTCTTATTTTCCTAAAGGGATTAAGGATATAAGGAACTAGGAGAGAGAGAGTAGAGTTGGGCGTTGCTCAGCTTCGCATATTATATCGAACGCCTCCGTGTTCTATTGGTATAGAGCGCGGCTCTTGACTCGGAGGTCGTGGGTTCGATTCCCACTTTGGAAACATGGTATTTCCGAGTTTGGTTAGGACAATGCAGGCTGACCACCTGATTGTCTGACAAGTAAGATGATCCATTCGTCGGATGGGCATGTAAAAAGTCGGTCCTGCGCCTGATCTCTCGCCAGTCGTATCGGTCGTCTGTCCCACTGGGTTATGAGAGTAAAGGAATAGAGAGTGCTCCTGCGTAGCTGGCCTGGTTTCAATGAAACCGGCCACCGTCACGGAAACCGATGTGAGAGCTATTATTATCGCACATTTTCCTGCGATTTTTACGGCGGCAATCGTATATTTTCCTGCGATATAAAGTATCTCATGTTCTTCCCTGTAGTATATTCTATGCTTTTGCCAAATTTCACCAAAATCGGATCGGTAATTTCGGAGCCTATTTGATGCAAACAAACTTGTCATCTTTATTCTTAGTTAAGACTGATGTCTCCAACATTGCGATACAAAGTGAATCCTTTCGCGTTAAGTTTGCAGTAAGTCAATAGCGCAAATGTCAAAATGGCATCTCAATTCTCAATTAAGTTATGTGATAGTTAACAACCAGAGTGTGCGGTCAACCGGACAGGTCGGCCTGCGATTAGTCCCACCGCATCGATCTACCCGTGTATGGGGGCCTTAACATATCCATAATTATTGCCTTTCCGACTTTATTATTAGCCATAAATTCAGCGAAAACCAACTCTATCATGATACATTAAGGTCTATAATCAATATTATCATAGATCACTTGAAATCTGAGCTGTATTACTACGTATTAAGGTCCATTTTCCGAAGCCACTAATTATAAGCTGGGCTGGAATTCATAATTTACTTGCGTTATAAATCTGCCAAGTAAATACGGAGTGTTCACAGTATAATTACATACAGTAGTCCATCTTCATAGATAAATAATAAACTTAGCAACATACTTTGTAAATCTGGAGTCCCATATTACGATGATCTCGTGGACAGCGCAAGGAACTTCCGTGCCTTTAAGGCAGGGATCAATCTCAATCCAAAACGATAACCTTGCACACAACCAAAGACCAAGCGTATACGCATCGCAATAAGATTCATTTTAGCTTAGCATAAAACTGTAGTTACTAGGGGCGGATCTTCTCTATTTTTCATATTTTTTTTAAATATCTTTGGAAATAAATATTAAGAAACAAAATTGTTCAGTTCAGGATATTTTAATATAGACTAACAATTTATTCAAATAAAATGTTTAATTATCCTAGTTAATACTTATATTTTGATGAATTAGATTTTTGTCGGAGGTGAGTTTGTAAATTAATTACAGCCAAAGTATTACGTTTTATAAAAATGTTTATGGTTTAAAGTCTTTTAAATATTGTGCTTTATATCTCATATTTTTTACATTTCGTTATTATATTGGAACTAAGTAAATCGGGAGTCACGGAATAACAAATTGGGGTTTATGCCCGCCTTAAGCGTTTTTGTCATAATTATTAATTACTGGAAACAGTGTAACACAACAAATTCCAACTACTATTACGACTACTAACCTAGATCTAAGTTAATCTTAGATCTAGGTTAGTAGTCGTAATTAACATTAATTATTCCCGTGGTGCTTTCCCTTTAGTTTTTTGACTTTCGGTCATTGCAACTTTGTGCTGTCTCCCGCTTTTTATGGGGAGGATAAACTGTATACTTCCTACTCCTCCTATCTTCTTCTGATTAAATTCGTTGCGGGTCCCAAGACAGCTTTAGCATGTCCCTCGGGCCCCCTGAGATCATATCAAAGGGTTTTCGTGGTTGGTTACCACTGTCGATCCTGGCGACACAGGAGATACCGTGGTGGGAATGTGTGGCACGTGACTGGTGGGACAAAGCCCGTTTAAAGAAAGATAAATAACAAACAGTAGACTATTCTTCATAATATTATTAACCTGTCAGAGTCTCAAGCGGACTTACGTATTTAAGAGCTCCCGCGGACTGCAGACTTTTAGTCGGCCGATAGTTTGATCGAAAGCTAAGCTTAATCAGTACGAAAATGTATGAAGATGCGTGTACTAAACGATTTGTATCGGCCGATAATAATGTACTGAAACCCCAATTTGGTCAAACTATCGGCCGACTAAAAGTCTGTAGTCTGCAGGGGCTCTAAGATAACTTTATAAGACCAAACAAATCACGCAATTCAATGTAAAACGCTAAGTTAAGCTACTGTATGCAAATGTATTGTGTTGTTTATGTGGTCTAATGCGGGTACTAGTCACTAGATATTGGCCGCAATTTATCTGCGCAATTTAGCGCGGGAACCGTACTCAGAAATTTGTTATAGAGATACATTGAGTCCCGGGAAAGGACATAGAATAATTTATATTCCGGAAAAATGTACGGTTTACACTCAAAAACGAATTTTGGCGCAACGCCATTTCGTGCGTCATCTAGTATTCTATAATGATCTCTGTCAGCATTGGCCCCTGACCAGTGGCGGATTTGCCCTAAGGCCCAATAGGCCCGGGCCTAGGGCGGCCAGATATAAAGGGCGGCAAATCGTGCAAAAAACAATTGTAATGGGTGCGGTGCAGTGTGAAGCTAGTGGAAATCGGCGCGAATCTGGAGTCTGGACAGACGCTATATTATTTTGATAGTGAATAAGATCTCAATATCTGAATCTCCATATATAATATAAATAACGCACTGGAATCATTTCATTATAATAATATGTTTTTATTGTTTTTAACAAACGAAATTTTGGGAATTAAAAAACATAAACTACAAAGTCTCAACTCTCAGTAATTGTGTGCAGTAAAGTTGCGTCATGCGTGGTGGATTAAAATTTTGCGCAGGTTTTTGTATAGCCAGATGGCTGTTTTTGGTGAAATATTTAAAGGCTCGCGTAACGTATGGTTCCTATTTTTGCGTTTCAAAATTATAAATAATTTCATACTTACATCGTTCAAAATAGTTCGTACGTTTGGCCCAGGACACCACTCGAGGTACACCTCTATTCAGTGGCTCATAAGTCATAAGTCATACAGCGCCTAAGAACAATTTTACAGGACGTCATAATCTTTTAGTATAAAACAAGTAATTTAGGAAGAATGGGTGGGTTATAGGTGGGTAATTAACACGTTCGCTGTGAAGCAAGGCATTATATTATGCCTGGTTGATTGCTTGCAGTCTGTGCGTGCTCTAAAATCGTGTCTTTTTGCAAGGTGCGGGTGCTGTAAGTTGTAACTCTAGAAGTATTATGTATACGAGAGAGATAGTTTTATATATCTAACACCCATTTTTAAAGCTTATGGCGTTTAACGAATAAAAAATGCACCAGGATTTTTAAACATAGTTTGCACTAAAATTGAATAAGCTCAGTGTGAATACAGGCCTTGATAGCCGCACTGAACGGGCGAGGGGCGTGCGCGCCGCGGCTAGTGCTGTCAAATGCTTTGTTTGTTGTCGATAGTGCGCAATTGTTTGCAGTTGTGGTATTTACGTTTTAATCGCGTGGTAAATATTAAAGTATTATGAAATGGCGTCAAGTAATATTGTTTCGAGTAGTGACAAAGTCTTTGATATATTATTTCCCGTTAGACCTGTTATGAGCCCGGGTTACCTTCGAAATTCTCATACATACGTAATACCAAAATCATTTTGTCATACGAAAGTATTTAACATGTTTGAGTTATTTTTCAGCTCAAAATAGTAATTACCTAGGTTCCTGAACAAAAATTAACTTCAAAATATTTAAACACTAAAAAAAATTTTTTAGTATTTAAATATTTTTTAGTAAATTTACTATTTATTCATATATTTTTTAGTGTTTTACTCTATTTTTTAGTGTTTAAATATTTAGTAGAAAATTTAGTAAAAAAAATTTATACACAAAAAAATTTTTTTTAGTGTTTAAATATTTTGAAGTTAATTTTTGTTCAGGAACCTAGGTAATTACTATTTTAAGCTGAAAAATAACTCAAACATGTTAAATACTTTCGTATGACAAAATGATTTTGGTATTACGTATGTATGAGAATTTCGAGGGTAACCCGGGCTCTTAAATAAGCCAAAAAAAAAACGAAAAGAAGAATGCAGCTCGAGAAAAGCATCAGCACAGCGTTGAATCAGTTTTTACTTTTTTCTAATCATTATCCATCCTTAATATTATAAATGCGAAAGTGTGTCTGTCTGTCTGTCTGTTACCCCTTTATGCCCAAACTGCTGAACCAATTTTGCTGAAATTTGTTATGGAGATACTCTGACTCCCAGGAAAGGACATATGATACTTTTCATCCTGGATAAATGTACGGTTTCCGTGCGATAAACTAATTTTAGCACAACGGTGATGCGTGCGTTATCTAGTTTTAAAAAATTGTCAATATTATGCATTTGTTTTACTGTCCCATCTCTATTATTATATCTTTGTAGCGCTTGAACAGGTCTGGTAAACCTGGCATCTCTTTTTTTTCTGTCCCATTCCCGGGCGAAGATAGTTTCAAATAGGTCCACTAATGAACTTTACACACGTGAAATTTCATTTATTAAATCCTAGCATTGTTGATCTTGAATTCATATTTCTATGAACAGCTTTCACCAGGCCATTAAAACATCGTTCGCATACGATGAAACCTTATTACCAGATCGAAAATTTCCCGATTCTAATGCGAGTTCTATTACAAAGAAGACGATATCTGCTTTATGGGGGGAGCGCAGATGCGTTGAATTTCTTGTCAATTACGTACTATAGCCTATAAGATACAACGTGCTCTCTAATTCATTTTAAAGCGTATTTGTCTGTCTGTTAGTTACCTCTTCACGCCTAAGACGCTGAACCGATTTTGCTGAAATTTGTTATAGAGATAGGTACTTTGAGTCCCGTGAAAGGGTCCGGTGAAAATATCTCCACACAAAGTATCCCTTTACATTTTTCCTTGACAAAAAGTGTCCTGTCATTGTCCTGCCCTCCTTACATACGATACTTTTTGTCCCGGAAAAATGTACGGTTCTTTCGGGATAAACGAAAACGGAGTTGCGGGCGTCATGTAGTAAGTAAAATATAATATAACCTATACACAGTATTCCATTGTTATTTGTTATGATTCCATTGTAGGACGTGTTTGTACTTACAAATACTTCATTACTATACCATGTCCAGCCAAAGACGTTATATTATACAGTGTAACAAAACTAAGTGATAATAAACACACCGGGAAAATTAGCGGAACATAACAAAAATTTTTTTTTTTTGAAAATTGTTCGCTGTTTTTTATATATTTATTTATTAATTTAATAATTGATGATTAAAAATAAAACTTATACAAATTTAGGGCATAAAAACGTGTAAAATAGAAAAAATCTGCAAAAAACAAAAATTAAGAAATATCTTTGAAATTTTAGTACTTAGTAGGTTTTTAAGTTAAATTCTTCATTTTTACTTAAGAAATGCCATGTTAAAAGCGTGTAATGCCTTCTATGGATCTCAAGAGAGTCTGGATACGCCATTCCATGCTTGCATTTTGATTGTCAATCATTTCTTGTGGGATATTCTTCTACTCCTCCAGTAGCGCCAACTCGAGCTCCTGAACACATTTAGGAGCTGGAGTTTTAACTCGTACCGTTCACCCATTGATGTGCCACACGTCCTCAATCGGATCCACATCCGTAGACCGTGCTGACCTCTCCACCTGGGCTACGCCAGCATCATTTAGGTAATAATGCCCGATTTTTTCACTCTATGGACGCGCATAAAATTGAAGTTACTGCCTAAAACTGTGTAAAAGGCACAACATGCAGTTCTAGGATGTCTGTGCTATAGCTCTGGACTGTCAAAGTACCATCATTAACAATCATCAGCTCTGTGCGGGCTCCACGCCTCAAATGTTTCAAATATTTTGACAGACTGAAGATTCAGCTATATCTGGTACCGACTTCAAAATGATGAAGGATTGAGTACAGAAATAGGTGAGTTTTAGCCGAATTCGGAAAAAGGCACTATTCATATTATAAGGATGTTATTATTGTTTTTACCTTGGAAGTCGGTTTTCTACAGTTCGACAAGGCTGTTTATGAACGTGGCGAGAAAAGTAACTAAAGCTTCTATCATACAAAAAGGTCATTTTTGACCATTCTCCTTTACCAGCAGCGCCCATTGACATCATTGACACATTCATATAAAGCCTTGTCGAACATCACTATCGAAATTATCGCATACAATTAGTCTAACTACCCAGGTTCAATGAATCTAATTTATTTAAATTGATAATTACGCGACGTAACTAATGGAATTAAGTTCTAAGCTCAGTTAGATCTTAATTAAGGCAGGGTTAAGCCAGATTAAGCTACGCGTATAAATTAAACTCTAGTTAGCGGTAGATTTATTTTTGTCGGATAGATAAACTACAGTTTTAACTAGGATTTTATTATACATTGTTGTGGAACAAAATCCATTGTACGCCCATCTAAATTTGTTTAGTAGGTAACAAACATACAACAAGTTAAGAAGTAACAAACATATTATATACACTTAAAAACCTTCACTTTAATAATATGTATTTCACTTTAAAACCTTCCCTGGACTTCTATGAATATTTTAAGACTAAAATCAGCCCAATCCGTTCAGCCGTTTTGAGTTTTAGCGCGACTAACACATTTGAAAATCCATTTTTTTAAATAAGAAAGAAGAAGACTAGTCTAGACGACGCCCGCAACTCCGCTGCGCCAAGATTGGTTTATCGCGTGGAACCGTACATTTTTCCGGGATAAAAAGGTATCCTAAGTCCTTTTCCTTTTAAAGCATCTCCATACCTTTCAGTAAAATCGGTTTAGCGGTTTGGGCAATAATAGCTCCCACACCGGTTTCGGTCACGGTGGCCGGTTTCATTGAAACCAGGCCAGCTACGCAGGAGTAATTTTATAGTGCCCAAGTGTGTGCGCAGTACACAAGAGCACTCTTTATCCTTTACTCCCATAACCCCGTGGGACGGAAGACCGACACGACTGGTGAGAGATCAGGCGCAGAACCGGCTTTTTTACATGCCCATCCGACGCATGGATCATCTTACTTGTCAGACAATCAAGTGATCGGCCTACATTGTCCTAACCAAACTTGGAAATAACATGTTTCCAACGCGGGAATCGAACCCACGACCTCCGAGTCAATAGCCGCGCTTTATACCACTAGACCACGCCACGGAGGCGTTTGGTTTGGGCAAGAAGCGGTAACAGACAGACAAGAGAGGCGTGTAAATGTCGGTCCTGCGCCTGATCTCTCGCTAATCGTGTCGGTCTTCCATCGCACTGGGGTATGAGTGTAAATTATTGTGAGATCGTGTAGTTGTACTGCGCACACACTTCAGCACTATAAAATAGTAGCTAACCTAGTTTTAATGCGAGACAGTAAATAATGAAAAAATACTTCCACAATAATAAAACTGCATGTCATTACGCTTTAAAAGCTCGCTTTGTGCTTTTGTATGGAATATAGAGCTCAGCTTTTAAGCTTTTACTAGGAGCTTCTCGCGACTTTGCTTGCTTAGGTATGCCTGGTGTTTATCTCTTTGTATTATGCAAGTGTTAAGTTTCAGTGTCGATGGCCGGTTTTATTGAAACCAGTAACACACTATAATGCCCAAGTGTGTGTGCAGTAGACAAGAGCGATTTCTCTTCCTTGACTAGTATTACCCAATGGTATAACCGACCCGACTGGTGGGAGATATGGCGCAAGACTATACATGCATATGCCCATCCAACACATGGATCATCTTACTAATTGTCAGACAATCAGGTGATCAGCCTGCATTGTCACTTATTTGAAAACATCAAATATAACATTATTTTAAGGTGTTATTTGTATGGGTAAGTCAGGAATTTCCCAAACAAAAGTTAAAAAAGTTACCCTTTCAGCGCAGCTACTTTCACAGTCTAATCACTTAGTTTTGTTACACAATGTACAACGCACCTGCAGCTCTTCTTATGTTGCCAGTGCAACGGTAGTCACTTTCCATAAGGTGCTTATTAAACACCCCCCCCCCCCTTCAAGTCACTGGCATACCGCGCCTGATTTGTGACGTAACTATGACGTCATCTGCGTCACTCGAGCTAAAAATATAGTGGCAATATTTGGCCTGGGCTGTTTGCGTGGCCTTAAGCCTCACTTCATTTAACTAATTTGATACTGAGGGTGGTGATTTAACCAACTGCGAAAACGATGATGCTTGAGAGCCTTAAAGGAGCTGCGAGAATGCTCGGTCAGGCCAAGGCCTGGTGTCGTCATTTAAAGGGGCTTAGCCAAGACGTTTCTTTGAACTCTTCTTTAAACAATCACCAAACAGGATGAGTCGAACATCAATTAGTTTAAATATTATCGATCGTTAACGTCAATTCCATTGTCCTCTTTATTTCATTTTGGGACGCAAACGAGCAAATGGGTCACTTGATGGAAAGTAACTACCGTCGCCCATGGTAACTATGTATAGATATTATAGGTTATGCTTAACTATTTCATTGATGTGTGGTCGTCAATGTATACCTTGGCACTCCAAGCAAAGAAAATATTGGCAGCCAGTCAAGCCGCGTTGTCAAGTTATCTTCGTTATATAATAAACTAGCTGTCCCGGCAAACGTTGTTTTGCCCATATTATTTTATTGAAGTGACTAAAATATAAGTATGGTGCCATGGTCATCCGACCTGGCTCTCTTAGGCATTTTAAATTATTTAAGAAAATGTTAATAGCGTGTAATATTCTAGCTCTGAAAAGAACTGTTGTTTAGCCCTGAAAAGAACTGTTGGTTAGCCCTGAGAAACTCTCGCACGCGCACCCCCGCCCATTTCGCAATCGCAACGGGCCGTGCAATTGAAATCGTAGTATTTTAATTTCGCCATAACTTCAAAACCAAACGTCCAATTTTAGTTGTTCAAAGACCAAATATTATCTACATAAACTGTACTTAGTGATGAAATAATTTATTTTGATAAGGATTAATAGCATGAGTAAAATAAACGCGTTTAAATGTAGTCCAAAAAATTAAGGTTTCTAAATAAATAAAATAAATTAATTAAAAATCAAAAAACCCGACTGCAAAAAGTGTTAAGTAACTAAAAAGAACGAAACAAGACCTAATTCTGCCGGAGGCATCGAATCCATGTTTTAATTGATACGACTCTTGCTTACGAGTTTCATGCCAGGATAAATAGAAGGTTACATAGAAAAATGTAGAAGAAGAAAGTGGACAATAAAATGCAGTCGGAGGCATGTCGCACCAAGTTTAACATTAATTCATAAATCATAAAATATTATGCCTCCGACTGCATTTTATTGTCCACTTTCTTCTTCTACATTTTTCTATGTAACCTTCTATTTATCCTGGCATGAAACTCGTAAGCAAGAGTCGTATCAATTAAAACATGGATTCGATGCCTCCGGCAGAATTAGGTCTTGTTTCGTTCTTTTTAGTTACTTAACACTTTTTGCAGTCGGGTTTTGTGATTTTTAATTAATTTATTTTATTTGCGACTTTTTAGTTATAGTCATCTAACCATTTCGATAATCAATCTAATAAAAAATTGAAAAACTACCGTGCTGATATAACCATATTATATCGTAGGTACACTTAGAAAAGTGTATGTCTACAATACGTTATAATAGGTACATAATTAGGTATACTGTTTCAATGTATAATATTGTATAGTTATGTTTCTAGTTTTAAGTACCAAATCATTGTTTTTTTTTAATACTTTGTCATTGAATTTTCATCTTGTTTCAGTAATGTCAGTTGATTTTTAATTAATATTGGGTTTATCCATGCATGATGCAAGCGGATTTAGGCAGCGTACGTAAAATAAGTAACTTTTCTGGTTGATTTTTTACACCTTGCGTCCGAAGAACCCAAATATCTTACGGTACCCTATTTTTTTTCTAAAATAAAATTCAGCCTATGTTCAGCAAAAATAATGTAGAATTCCAATGGTAAAAGAATTTTTCAAATCGGTCCAGTAGTTTTGGAGCCAAACAAACAAAAAATCAAATCTTTCCTCTTTATAATATTAGTGTAGATTTATTGTTCTATTTAATATTAAAACTGCAAGTTATATACATATTTATAATCAGTGTTGAAAATCCTTTATTTTGATACCCCACTCGATATGCTTGGTAGAATTTTAAATTTTTTTACCTCACAATATGGCGTCAAACATCCGCCATTTTGGTTTTTTCTTAATGTCACCTATCTAAGAACACTCGGGCTATTAAGACAAATCTAACGACACCTCAAATGTGAAAATCCGTTTAGCCGTTCTGAAGATACGAGGTAATAAAGAATATTACATACATAGAAGATACGCGCTAAACACATAACGCTCCTGGCAGTCGGGTAAAAAAAAATGGTTGTTGTGCCTCATTCGACATTGATAGGTATAGTGTGTCGCGCACTTTTTGTAGATATTTATAAGATCTACAATTAATTGGAACATTATATGGTTCTACATTTTATAGTTTAGGCAGCGTACGCAAAATAAGTAACTTTTCTGGTTGATTTTTTGCACCTTGTGTCCGAAAAACCCAAATATCTTACGGAAACCAATTTTTTTTAAATAAAATATAGCTTATGTTACTCGCGAATAATGTAGCTTTCGAATGGTGAAAGAATTTTTAAAATCGGTCCAGTAGTTTTTGAGCCTATTCATTACAATTATACAAACAAAGTTTACCTCTTTATAATATTAGTATAGATATACTTTAGTTGGCTCTAGGGTCGTTGAACTGTTATTTAAATAATTGTAATCAAAATGGAAATAGTTTTGAACTCTACCCTTGAGACTACTTTGATGTCAAAGAAATCGTCAATAAAAATTATTTTAATGAACGTGCAACAATTCAGATAGACGCCAATAATTATAAAGTCACGCATTTACTACGTAAGCTAATTTCTATGACGTAAGCAGTAAAAAAGTAAGAAGGTGAACGAAAAGTAACGCTGGCACCGTCTTTCCAAACGCACCAGTAGCACTAGCATAGCCACTAGTAGAAATGCGCAAGTATAGACAAACTGTGGAGATAAACTTAAGATGCCGTTCGGATCTTTTTTCGTCCCGAAAAATTCAATTAAAATGCCACTTTATGACAGACTGTCTAAGTCCTAAGAATTCAAATAATATCCTACTTTATGACATATATACTAGTAGAGCAGACTATAGTCTGTAATAAAGTGGCATTTTATTTGAATTTTGTCGGTCGCGATTAGCCGGGATAAAGATCGGAATAGCACCTTATATTGATGTCCATGGTTTGTCTATACTTTCGCATTTCTGCTGGTGGCCATGCTAGGGCTACAGGCCAAAAATACGCGGCCGAAGTTCGGCATGATTACGCCTGCAATGAACTTATTTTGATGATAACACACCATGGCGAAATTACGTCGCGTTATGTTGTATGCGTAGCGCATTGCAAGCGTAATCGTGCAGAACTTCGGCCGCGTATTTTTGGCCTAATGTATTAAATAGACACTTAGATTGTGTTATCGCGCGTCGCCGAAACGCAATATAAATTATTATTATAACTAGCGACCCGCCCCGGCGTCGCACGGGTATAAAATATATAGCCACTGAAAAAAATATTAAAATCGATAGCCTATGATCCTTCACGTGGTCTACTTTTTATCTGTGCCAAATAACATAAAAATTGATCCAGTAGTTCGCGAGATAAGCCCTTTCAAATAATTTCCCCCGTCTTTTCCACATTCTCCTATTAGTCTAAGCGTGATAAAAAATAGCCTATAGCCTTTCTCAATAAATAAGCTATTTAACATTGTAAGAATTTTTCAAATCGGACCAGTAGTTCCTGAGATTAGCGCGTTCAAGTTAGCCCTTTCAAATAATTTCCCCCGTTTTTTCCACATTTTCCTCTATTTCTTCGCTCCTATTAGTCTTAGCGTGATAAAATATAGCCTATAGGCTTCCTCGATAAATGGGCTATCTAACACTGAAAGAATCATCAAAATCCGTTGCGTAGTTTTAAAGATTATAGGGAACAAAGGGACATGTCACATGAGGGAAAAAAGCGATTTTGTTTTATAATATATTGTATAGTTGCGTTTTTCCAACGACGCATTACCATTTACCTCGTGGCTCCGCTCTCACATGACAGATACATAAAAGACCTTCATAACTCGAGGCGGTAACAAAAATAAAATGGCGCTAAAAATATTTTTCATTAATGTTCTTACCGTAGGTCACGGCCGTATGAAGGCCCCTTTACACTACCATATGTGGTTTTAAATGCAAATAATCCTTAATAGTATTTTACATTGACGAACTCTGTGGCTCAATGGAGCGATTGTGGGTTCTAGCCAAGGGGTTGCCCGTTGCGATTTCGATCCAATCGACTAACCAAAAAAGTTTTCCGTGTTCCTGGGTCATGGATGACCAAAATTATCTCATCTTATTTCCTTCAGGATAACTGTAGGAATCTTGTTTTTTACTGCCTTATATCTTTGACTATTGATTTCCACTGCCAAGACACCCCTAAAGTTTGAATATTAGACTTTGAGGGTGTCTGGCAGTGGGGAGCAACCATGGGCGCCGGCAAGGGGGTGCCAGGGGGTGCGCTTGCACCCCTTGGGAATCTCGGTATCAACAGGAATTATTGAAATAAAAAGCATTTTGTAACCCTAATTACCATGCCGTTCAAAGATAGTTCGTAATGTTTCGGCACTAAATGTATTCTGTTGACGTAAATAGACAGTCACTGTTGTTCGTAAAAAGTAAAAAGAAAAGAAAAGAAAGAAATCTAAAATCTGCACCCCTTGGAAATTATTTTTGCCGGCGCCCATGGAAGCAACTGTCATAAGCGTCTGGCAGTGGAAGACGAGATTCCTACAGTTATCCTGAGGAAAATAAGATGAAATAATACCTTTACACTTTATCGCAGGTCAGATAGATCTTCAGAACTGGATACAACCTAAAGTAACCGCGATCGGAACATAAGGTTTTTGGTCGTTCTTACTTCTTAAGGGGCCGGGTGCCCTCGAAATTCTCATACATATACGTAATACCAAAATCATTTTCCCATACGAAAATATTTACTTAACAGGTTTGAGTTACTTTTCAGCTTAAAATAGTACTTAATTACTTAGGTTCCTGCACAAAAATTTACTACAAAATATTTAAACACTAAAAAATATAGTAAAACACTAAAATATATATAAATAAATAGTAAATTTACTACAAAATATTTAAACACAAAAAAAATATGTTTTAGTGTTTAAATATTTTGTAGTAAATTTTTGTGCAGGAACCTAAGTAATTATTATTTTAAGCTGAAAAGTAACTCAAACATGTTAAATATTTTCGTATGAGAAAATGATTTTGGTATTATGGCAGCTGTACACACTCGTCGAGACACTCCGAGACAGGCCGAGCGCGAGTGTGTACAGGGCGCTCTCGTCTCGGTCGCTCTCGGTGGCTTGTCGGTTTTCGGGCCCGAGTTCAAAGGGTCTCGTTGGCTCTCGCGAGGTAAACGAGAGCGAGTATGTACACACTCGTTCAATTACTTGCTCGCTTACAGTATTTATGAACAGACGTGTTTTACAATATAGTCCGGCACATATCTCTTTCTTCATACCTTACAAATTACTTTTAATAGTAAATGTTTAAAAAAAAATTAATAGCCTATGGCACAAAGACAAATAGCGGCAGCAATTTCCACGTCAATAGTCTCGTGAGTCTTCAGTTCAAATGTTAGAACGAGTGTGTACAGGCACGCTCTCGACGAGAGCCGTCTCGGCCGAGGATCTCGGCGCTCTCGTCGAGTGTGTACAGCCGCCATTACGTATGTATGAGAATTTCGATGGCACCCGGCCTCTTAATAGGGGTCATAAACAGTTAAACTTTCAGCTTTTAAAAATGACAAAAGTCTGGCTGTCGCTAGCTCTTGGGTTATACAAGGTGCCGTGTACCGAAACTAAGGGGCTGGTTTACACGTTAAGTAGATATGTAATTAACTAAATTTTAACTTAATTTTAAGTTGTTAATTGCGTGTAAACACAAAATTTAGTAGCAAGTTAAAATTTAGTAAGTCCTAAGCTAGATGACAATTAGAATTTAGTTACTACTTATCTACTTAATACGTGTAAACCAGCCATAAGTGATAATACTTTAGGATATATTTGTATGTGTCCCTTGTATATAGATGACTGTAAAAGTAGCAGCGCTGAAAGAGGATTTTTTTTTGTTATTTGTATGGGCAGGCGCCAGCGCGTCATGCATTTTTTCCATACAAAGATGAAAAAAGTTACTCTTTCAGCATTGCAACTTTTACAGCGAACTCTATATAGGGAACATATACACACCCTAAAGTATTATCACTTAGTTTTGTTACACCCTGTAAGTGTTACACTGCCTTAACTACATGCCTAGAAGTTGGTTTGGAATGAAAAAAGTTTATAACGTAGACGCAATTCGTTTTAATACATGTTTTACGGTCAAGTTTACGGTTTGGGCTGGTTTTACGTTGTATACCGTATACTAACGTAACAACTTATTTCGAGTGTCTTATGTGTTAAAATTCGGAGTTTAACAGACTTTCAAAACGGGAGATATACGTTACATAATATAGGGACAGGCAAAAAAAAAATTTTTTTTAGGATGTCTGTCCGTCTGTCTGTCTCCAGGCTGTATCTCAAGAACCGCTAGAGCTAGACTTCTGAAATTTTCACAGATTGTGTATTTCTGTTACAGATTGTGTATATTGTTGCTGCAATAACAACAAATACTTACTAAGAACAAAATAACATTAATATTTATACAAAAAACGCAATTTTAGACCTATTTTTGCTCTATAACGGTACGGAATCCTTCGTGCGCGAGTCCGACTCGCACTTGGCCGATTTTTTTTTGTTTGGCTGTGGATTTTTTATGTCTAAGGTCCTGTTTCACCACTTCCTGATAAGTGTCGGATAGGCTATCCACAACTTAACTTGACAGATAGAGTATGGAGGATCTGTCAAATAAGTTGAGGATAGCCT
The DNA here is from genome assembly GCA_905333045.1 of Lysandra bellargus. Lineage (NCBI taxonomy): Eukaryota > Metazoa > Arthropoda > Insecta > Lepidoptera > Lycaenidae > Lysandra > Lysandra bellargus. The sequence continues at coordinate 12,373,681 of HG995324.1, read as the reverse complement.
ATCCGGCACTTTATTTTGAGTACCGAATACATGCATAAAGTATGCATCATGTATTCGGGTCTCATTTTGAAGTCTCGTGGTTTCCAACAATTTTTTTGACAGTTACTCTTCCTTAGTTTTTATTATTTGCCGTAAGCAATATTCTTCTCTAAAATTAACATTGATTTATGAAACATATAAATCGGCCAAGTGCGAAAGAGTTCCATAAAAATAATAACTGACATTTAACGTAAGAGTTTAATGGTTAACCTTTAAAAACCTGCCTAGTAAGGCTGCACTATATACGGCATGACACACAGACAAAAAGCATCATTTCTTATCCGCTTCTTTAACTGTTACAAAAGTAGGCTGAATTTCTTCACATAAAAACTAGATTATTAAAACCTTTTGGTACCTAACCTCGTTTTTAGGGTTCCGTAGCCAAAATGGCAAAAAACGGAACCCTTATAGATTCGTCATGTCTGTCTGTCTGTCTGTCCGTCCGTATGTCACAGCCACTTTTCTCCGAAACTATAAGAGCTATACTATTGAAACTTGGTAAGTAGATGTAGTCTGTGAACCGCATTAAGATTTTGATAGAAAAATGGAAAAATTATTAAAAATTTTAGGGGTCCCCATAGGTACAACTGAAACAATTTTTTTTTTCATCTGGCTTATGCGTGTGGGGTATCTATGGCCTATCCATAGATACCCCTACAAAAATCATATTTTGGTTTCTAATATCATTTTTTTCTAATCTGAATAGTTTGCGAGAGAGACTCTTCCAATGTGGTAAAATGTGTGTCCCCCCTCTAACCTCTAAAGTAGGGGCATGATAATTCAAAAAAAAATATATGATGTACATTACTATAAAAACTACCAACGAAAATTGGTTTGAACAAGATCTATCACATAGTTTTTTTATACGTCATAAATGGTAAACCTTAATTTAACTTTCATTAAATCAACTAAAATATAAGAATAAATCAAAAACCTTTTAATTTTATACAAATAAACACCTTATTGCTGCTGCGGAACCCTTCAGTGGCGAGTCCAACTCGCACTTGGCCGGTTTTTTTAAATAAAATAAGGGGCAAACGAGCAAAATATGATAGAAAGCAACTACCGTCGCCAATTATGGACACTCGCAACATTATTTAGATTAGCTGCAGGTGCGTTGTCGGCCTTCTAAGAGGGAGTACGCTCTTTTCTTGAAGATTTGCAGGTCGTATTGGTCCGGAAATACTGCTGGTGACAATTCATTCCAGAGTTTACATGAAATGATGTGAAACCTCGCACATACGTCCGCACCGTACGCGCCGCATTTCGTGTACTATGCGGTGCGTTCGACGCGTACGGCGCGGTCGGTGCTGACTAATGTGCGATCACCTTAAGGCGGGGATTAATCTCAATCCAAAACGATAACCTTGCACACAACCAAAGACCAAGCGTATACGCATCGCAATAAGATTCATTTTAGCTTATCATAAAACTGTAGTTACTAGGGGCGGATCTTCTCTATTTTTCATGTTTTTTTAAATATCTTTGGAAATAAATAATAAGAAACAAAATTGTTCGGTTCAGAAGATTTCAAAATAGATTTACTAACAATTTATTCAAATAAAATGTATAATTATCCTAGTTAATACTTATACTTCGATGAAATAGATTTTTGTCGGAGGTGAGTTTGTAAATTAATTGCAGCCAAAGTATTACGTTTTGTAAAAATGTTTATGGTTTAAAATTTTCTAAATATTGTACTTTATATCTATATATCTGTATATCTATATATCTATATATATCTATATATCTATATATCTGTCTATCTATATATATCTGTATAAGTATCTCATATTTTTTTTTTTACATTTCGTTATTATATTGGAACTAGGTAAACCGGGAGTCACGGAATAACAAATTGGGGTTTATCCTCGCCTTAAGTCGTAACCACTAACCACTAGACAATTAGATCTATTTTCGTCTGGCAAACCTCCCAGCTAATGAAAGACAATTAAGGTAATGCTCCGCGCCCAGCGCTATATTTAGACCTTTTAGGACCTAATGACAGTCGATACGATAGTACAGAGATGCTTTGGCGCGTTGCGAAAATAACGCCGACATCTTGTAAGATGTCCCCAGACCCCAATCCCACAATATCCCAAAAAAAAAATGTTTTGATAGATTGACAAAATAATATCAACGTGTAAGATCATGATTAGCTGGCAAAAATCGTTTATCACGCATTAACCGTACATTTTTCCGGGATAAAAGTATCCTATGTCCTTTCCAGGGACTCAAAGTATATCCATGCCAAATTTCAGTAAAATCGGTTCAGCGGTTTGGGTGTGAAGAGGTCACAGACAGACACACTTTCGCATTTATAATATTAGTAATATGGATGTCGCAGCCAATTGGTTAACCAGTTGGCTGCGACATGGATAATGGATTATCCATACTCATAGATAAGTGATTTCTTTATATTATTTACTACGTAAACTCCAGTTAGTATGAATTAACTATTACCAAGTGTTATTTTTCCTGATAGTTTGTGACACATTAAATTAATTAGTAGAATAGTGAATCACGGTCAAACTGAATGTGATTAACGTATACATTTTACATACAATAGCGTTTAGTGTCTACAATAGGACATATTGCGGCAAAATGTACAGTTCCTCGAAATAAGAATTTTCGATTCGGATTATGTAGTTTCAAACTCAAACTCAAAAAAAAATTCAGATTTTTTTTAAAATATTCTTTGAACGTCTACATGATGCCTACCACGGACCACCGGTTCGGGAACTAACCCGGCGAGAAGAACCGGCGTAAGACACTCGCACGGGGCCATCTTTTACTAAAAAGGTGGAAAATTAGTCTTTTGAAAAAGAAATGTAAACTTACAATGTCATTAACTATACTAATATTATAAAGCGGAAGAGTTTGTTTGAACGCGGTAATCTCAGGAACTGCTGGTTTAATTTGAAAAATTCTTTCAGTGTTAGATAGCCCATTTATCGAGGAAGGCTATAGGTTCTTTTTTATCACGCTAAGACTAATATAAGCGAAGAAATAGAGGAAAATGTGGAAAAAACGGGGGAAATTATTTGAAAGGGCTTATCTGACGAACTACTGGAGCAATTTTTATGTTATTTGGCACAGTTAAGAAGTAGACCACGCGAAGGATCATAGGCTATTTTTTGTGGACTAATTTGTCTGTGAAATACCTAATTTACGCGGGCGAAGCCGCGCGGAACGTCTAGTGACTAAATAAAAACTAAATTACAACAAGTGTTTGGAATTGCATTTCCCGTTGGCATAGCATATTGTTTAACGTGGCAAAATGCATGGTTCCCGCGATATACGTTCCTGCGCAACAAAGCTGTGTGAAACATTAAGTGAAAAAAAATATGCCAAGTTCAAGTCTGACTCACGCACGAATGGTTCCATACAGTTATAGAGCAAAATAGGCAAAAATTATTGTGTTTTGTATGGGATTTTTTATATTAAAATTCCACATACCAAAACCCCTCTTACCATCCATACTAATATTATAAATGCGAAGGTGTGTCTGTCTGTCTATATCTAACGGCTAAATAAATTATATAAAACTAGATGAAACCCGCAACTCCGTTGCGCCAAAATTCGTTTATAGCGCGGGAACCGTTCATTTTTGCGGGATGAAAAGTATTCTATGTCCTTTCTCGGGACTTAAAGTATCTCGATACCAAATTTCAGCAAAACCGGTCCAGCAGTTGGGGCGTGAAGAGGTAACAGACAGACGGACAGTATAGATTTGGTACGGAGCGCGCTGCTTTGAGACGGGAAAGGACATGGGATAGTTTTTGCTGCGGAAAAATGTACGGTTCTTGATGATGATGACTGTTTACGTGTAGCGAATTTCGATAACGGCTGATTCACATGTAGCCATAAGGACATTGCCGTATAAGGAAATATATGTTTTCCTTGCACTTACGTCATTTTGTTACGTAAAGTCCTGACGTAATTTTGATCAAGAAAGTTTTATCTACTTTCAAGATCAAATTTTCACATATAGATAAATACTGTTTAGTACCTACATAGAGAAAATTATACACATAATATATAATATATAATATTATGTATGTCTAGTCTCTGGTACCTACTAGATGACTCCCGCAACTCCGTTGTGCCAAAATTCGTTTATCACGCGGGAGCCGTACACTTTTCGGGGATAAAAAGTGTACAATTTGTACATTATCGTTGAAGGAGTAAATTAAACACAGAATACTGTATCACTGAACACTCTACTATCGGCAGTGGCTGGTCAAGAAGTGGACGACAGCTCTCACGTCTGGCGGCCATATTCTCCCAGCCCCCACTCTGATTGGTAGAGCGGCCATCTTTATAATTTATCAATACACTACAAAAAGTATCCTGTGTCCTTTCCCGGGACTCAAAGTATCTTCATACCAAATTTCGGCAAAATTGGTTCAGCGGTTTGGACGTAAAGAGGTTGTCTCTCTGTTTATCTGTCTGTCTATTACCACTTCACGCCCAAACCGCTGAACGGATTCCGCTGAAATTCGGTATGAAAATACTTTGAGTCTCGGGGAAGGATATAGGTTACTTTTTATCCCGGAAAAGGTACGGTTCCCACGCGATAAGCGAATTTTGGCGTAGAGTTGCGGGCGTCATCTAGTGGATTACATAATTTATATCTATGTATTATACGACGGTCAACATATTGTAAGCGAGCACATAGTAAGTCGTGGAATAAATTTGAATTCTCAATATGTTAAAAAAATGTATGAAAAATGGATGACGATGTGAAACCACGAAATAAGTATAATGTAGATTTTAACCAACAAAAAACAGGAAGTTGTTTACTTAACGCGTGTATTATTTATGTATGAATTATGACTGTAGACCTCAACTCCATTGCGCCAGAATCACGCGACACCGTACATTTTTCAGGAATAAAAAATATCCTATGTCCTTAATCGGGACTCAAAGTATAATAATAAATAATAATAATAATATATATGGACGCTTCACACCACGTCAGTCTGGCCCCGTGCTAAGTTCCTGAAGGACTTGTGTTACAGGTACAAGACAACGGAAATATATTTAATACTTTTATACTATACATATATTTAAGATTTTTATTATATGATACACGTATTTAATACACATCCATGACCCAGGAACTTCATAAACGTTTTGTTCCGTCGGCGGGACTCGAACCCGCGACCTCCGGCTTGAGCTGCCAACGCGCTCACCACTGCGCCACGGAGATCGTCAGAATGTTAGTATCTATCTCCATACCAATTTTCAGCAAAATGTTTCGGCGAATTAGGCGTGAAAAGGTAGCAGATAGACAGACAGACACACTTTCACATTTTTTTTAATAAATAAAATAAATAAATAATGTTTTATTTCTGAGTGAATCAAATTTTTTCAGAATTTCTACCTGATGCCTACCACCGCGCCGGTTCGGGAACTACTCCGGCGTGAAGAATTTAGAATGTTAGTATGGATATGGAAGTATGGACAATGAATGTATGACTGTTACCCGCAATTTAGTTGTGATGTGATGTTTAGACAGTATGTATTATAAGTAGTTGCGTGTGTACGGTAAATTTTACGGATATTGCTGAACCAAAGATTTCCTTTGGTAGGATTGGTCCTTATGGCCCAAGGATGGATTTAAGATGTGGAGCCACAGCGATTTTTGATGTATTTTTTTTTTAAATTTAAGCAGCTTATGCTCTGGAGGAAAATAGAGTCTCAATCTGTATATAGGCATTAATTATGGTAATATTCCAAGTTCGGTACCATATTCGGATAACTTAAGAATGCTTAATTCATTTTAGGACTCATATTTGCACGATAAAGATGTTAAACAACGTAAAAAAAAGAAGAAGAAGAAGCATTATTTAAACGCGCTAATCTTAGTATGAGTCAGTAATTACTGATCCGATTTGAAAAATTCTTTCAGTGTTAGATAGCCCATTTATCAAGGAAGGCTATAGGCTACATTTTATTACGCTAAGACTAATATAAGCGAAGAAATAGAGGAAAATGTGGAAAAAACGGGGGAAATTATTTGAAAGGGCTTATTTCACGAACTACTGGAGTAATTTTTCTGTTATTTGGCACAGATAAAAAGTAGAAACGTGAAGGGTCATAGGCTATTAATTGTGGACAAATTTTTCTGTGAAATATCTAATTTACGTGGGCGAAGCAGCTCGGAACGTCTAGTAATATTATAAAGCTGAAGAGTTTGTTTTCTTGAACGCGCTAATCTCAGGAGCTACTCATCCGATTTGAAAGAATTTTTCAGTGTTTGATAGCCTATTTATCGTGGAAGACTATAGCCTATATTTTATCACGCTAAGGCTAATAGGAGCAAAGATACAGAGGAAAATGTGAAAATAAAGCTGAAGAGTTTGTTGGTTAGTTTGTTTGTTTGAACGCACTAATCTCAAGAACTACTGGCCCGATTTGAAAAAATATTTCAGTGTTTGATAGCCTATTTATCGAGGAAGGCTATAAGCTATATTTTATCACGCTAAGACGAATAAGAGCAAATATACAGAGGAAAATGTAAAAAAAAAACGGGGAAATTTATTTGAAAGGGCTAATATCTCACAGACTACTGGAGAAATTTTTATGTTATTTGACACGAATATATAGTAGACTACGTGAGACATGGGTTATTAATTTGTAAAAATATACGGTTTCCGTGAAATTTCAGATTTACGCGGACGAAGTCGCGCGGAACGTCTAGTATTATTAATATGTTTATTGCTCCATTCATCACCATGTCTTTGGCATGCAGAATAATGCGGCTATCAGCCTCCTTTTATTAATACTTAAGCCCTGTCAACAGCGTTTTCGTTGGTTGAAAATCATATATTCTAAATTTTTTATTTTATTTTATTTTTACTACATTTTATCTAAATATTATTCTAAAATTGGCATTTAAACATTCGATTCAATCGAAAATGATACCAAACTCGACTATATACCTAAATCCCACGCAGTTATTGACCTCATACCTTGTTAAAGCTTAAAAAAACCCCCTCCCCCACCTGCATGAGATATTCAGGTGGCTCCACATCGTAAACCCATCTTAGTGATATAAAGATCAATCCTACCAAAGGAAATCTTTGGTTCAGCAAAAGCCGTATTCTTCGTTTTTTTGTCTTATACGCACACGACTAAAGTCTATGTTAGGGATAGTGTGGTTTTGTTTTTGTAGCCCCCGACGAAAACAGGGTGTTAAGTTCTGTGTGAGTGTCTGTCCGTGGCATCGTAGCGTCCAAACGGCTGGACCGATTTTGATCTATACTGTACTCGGCGAAACATGGCGGTAGCGGTCATTGATTCCCTGTCAAAAACTTGCCATTTTCTATATATAAACCGCGATTGACAATGAAGTGTCAGATGTTGTCAATCACGGCTTTGTATAGAAAATGATAAGTGTGTGACAGGGAGTCAATGACCGCTACCGCCATGTTTCGCTGAGTACAGTATAGTTTGTTATTTGGAAGCTGACATGAACGAGAGCTATAATTCATCATCAGACCGCTCAGTGCTGCAAAATTTGGGTTTAGACTTTAGATCTATCTGTTTTATGAAATGTTTGTATCGACCTAATTTAACCCTTAACTGGTATCGGGGGTCAAAAGTTACCCCAGGCGTTCGAACTTTCTATGATATCTTTACTATTTAAACATGTACTTATTGTACACTAATCTGATTCTGTGTAATCTCGTTACGTCGGGTAATGCGGCGGATGACGAACGTACGTGGCTCTAGTGTTGCTGAAAGTGGAGTTACGTACAAGGGTGGGGTCAAAAATAACCCCCGATACCAGAAGTGTATGTTATTTTTCAAAGGTACCTTGTAATGGTTTTTAAAAACTACTTAGATATTTCGGGAATGTTAAACCAAAATTAGCTTTTATGTAATAAGTACTCGAAATCTAATTCAGAAACCACCCACAAAACTATTATAACAATCTGCAACGTGAAACTGATTACGATCGTAAGGAGAGGAAGGAAGTCAGCTGTTCTAGCGAAATTATCATAGGTACAGTTTCGGATTCTTAAAATTCTAGTAGCAAAGAAGGTGTATCAAGTATAGCAAGTGCTCGTTATTGTAATGTAAAGAAAATTTTGCCAAAATCACATACAAAATAGCAAAATTTTGCGAGTAGTTTTTGGTTTCTGGGTTTGCTCTGTCATTTTTTTTATTTTTAGCCGATATCAAAATAAATTCGTGTGTTTCATTATTTAGGTTACATAAGAAAACTAGATAAAAAAAGAAATAAAAGATATGTTTATGTTTTAATATAGTGAGGGGCTGTTAAAGTAACAGTCGTCTAAGTATGATCGAAAACTTGCATCTTTATTTATAAAAGGAAAAAAATATTACTCATTAATATTATTGGCCTTAGAAGCTGAAATTTATTAAGGTTAAGAGCCCGGGTTACCCTCGAAATTCTCACACATACGTAATACCAAAATCATTTTGTCATACGAAAATATTTAACATGTTTGAGTTATTTTTCAGCTTAAAATAGTAATTACCTAGGTTCCTGTACAAAAATTAATTTCAAAATATTTAAACACTAGAAAATTTTTTTTTGTGTATAATTTTTTTTTACTAAATTTACTACTAAATATTTAAACACCAAAAAATAGAGTAAAACACTAAAAAATATATAAATGAATAGTAAATTTACTACAAAATATTTAAATACTAAAAAATATTTTTAGAGTTGAAATATTTTGTAGTAAATTTAATATGTATATATTTTTTAGTGTTTTACTTTATTTTTTAGTGTTTAAATATTTAGTAGTAAATTTAGTAAAAAAAAAATTATACACAAAAATTTTTTTTTAGTGTTTAAATATTTTGAAATTAATTTTTGTACAGGAACCTAGGTAATTACTATTTTAAGCTGAAAAATAACTCAAACATGTTAAATATTTTCGTATGAGAAAATGATTTTGGTATTACGTATGTATGAGAATTTCGAGGGTAACCCGGGCTCTTAAGAGATTTATTTCAGTATAAAAAACTAATTAATTTGAAAAAAAGCTGTTTTGATATATTTTTTATGTTTCATTGGAGTGGGGTCACTTTTTACCCCCGACACCAGATACGTTGCCTTTTTTTAGCGAAACCAGCTAAGGGTTAAAGAACATTATATCAGGGACTAGCTATTGCCCGCGACTTCGTCCGCGTTAGCATAGTAGATCACATCCCAAGTATTATTAATTATTGTACAAAAATAATAAATATTCAATGTACAGAATTGACTTTCCTACGATTTTATTACATATAGATGTTCCGCGCGGCTTCGCTTGCGTAATTTAGGAATTTCACGCAACCGTACATTTTTCCGCAAAAAATAGCCTATGTCCCTTCACGTGGTCTATTCTTCATGTTTACCAAATAACATAAAAATTCCCCCGTTTTTTCCACATTTTTCTCTATTTCTTCGCTCTGATTAGGTTTAGCGTGATAAAATATAGCCTATAGCCTTCCTCGATAAATAGGCTGTCTAACACTGAAAGAATTTTTCAAATCTCACCAGTAGTTCCTGAGATAAGCGCGTTCGAATAAGCCCTTTCATATAATTTCCCCCGTTTTTTCCACATTTTCCTCTATTTCTTCGCTTTTATTAGTCTTAGCGTGATAAAATATTTATTATAGCCTTTCTCGATCTAAATCTATCTAACACTGAAAGAATTTTTCAAATCGGACCAGTAGTTCCTGAGATTAGCGCGTTCAAATAAGCACTTTCAAATAATTTCCACCCGATTTTTCCACATTTTCCTCTATTTCTTAGCTCCTATTAGTCTTAGCGTGATAAAATATAGCCTATAGCCTTCCTCGATAAATGGACTATCCAACAGTAAAAGAATTTTTCAAATCGGACCAGTAGTTCCTGAGATTAGCGCGTTCAAACAAACAAACAAACTCTTCCCAATTATAATATTAGTATAGATTGTTTTATTTCTTAATTTTTATAATTGATCTGTAAGAAGCGATAAAGAAGACTATGACCAAGACCCCAGGATTGTAGCGCTCTCCGCCTTATGGTTGAGCATTATTGCTCTACCTCTGATGATGATGATGATTTTTTATAAAATAAAGGGGCAAACGAGCAAACGGGTCACCCGATGGAAAGCAACTTCCGTCGCCCATGGACACTCGCAACATCAGATGAGCTGCAGGTGCGTTGCCGGCCTTCAAGAGGGAATACGCTCTCTTCTTGAAGGTTTGCAGGTCGTATAGGTCCGGAAATACTGCTGGTGACGGTTCATTCCAGATGATGAATATGATGATGATGATGATGATGATAGTGATGATGGTGATGACCATCGTCCATGCGACCAGGAAACCACGGCGGATGTTCTAATCAGAGTAATAGCCAAGACGACGAAGCCCGTCCGGAGTTATCCTGCCTCTCACACCACCCTTATTAGAACTGTATAAGGGTCATTTCATATCCCGTAAATTGTAGTTTCTTTCGTGGTTTCTTTACACGAGTATTCGATAGCTGCTATGATCGGTAAAGTGAGTGTGAGTTTTTGTCAATTATCGCCGTGAGGAGATAAACTATACTGTACTCGGCGAAACAATGCGGTAGCGGTCATTGACTCCCTGTCAAAAACTTCTATATAATATAAACCGCGATTGACAATGAAGTGTCAGAGATGTTGTCGATCGCGGCTTCGTATAGAAAATGACCAGTTTTTGACAGGGAGTCAATGACCGCTACCGCCATGTTTCGCCGAGCACAGTAAGTATATAATAATAATTTGTGTGGTTTTTAAAAACGATTGTTTTATTTTAATCCAACATTAAAGTTATGTATTTCATATTTGTATCTACTAGAAAACGCCCGCATCTCCGTTGCGCCAAAACTCAATTACTTATACCGAACGAACCCTACATTTTTCCGGGATAAAAACTAACCTATGTCCTTTCCCGGGACTCAAAGTATCTCCATACTATTTCGGCAAAATCGATTCAGCGGTTTGGGCGTAAAGAGGTAACAGACAGAAACACTTTCGTATTTAAAATATTAGTATGGATATAAATTAGTATGGATTCTGTTTTGAGATTAAGGGCCTGTTTCACCGCTTCCTGATAAGGTTATCCACCACTTAACTTGACACATAGAGTATGGAGAATCTGTCAAATAAGCCTATCGGGCACCTTATCAGGAAGCGGTGAAACAGGCCCTTACTCTACGTTATAAAATATTTAAAGCTAAGTTTTCCTATAGCAGCAACGTTCCTACTTAAAAAACCGGCCAAGTGCGAGTTGGACTCGCCCATTAAGGGTTCCGCAGCAGCAATAAGGTTTATTTGTATAAAATTAAAAGGATTTTGATTTATTTTTATATTTAAGTTGATTTAATGAAATTTCAATTAAGGTTTACTATTTATGACGTATAATAAAAACTACTTGTTAGATCTCGTTCAAACCAATTTTCTTTGGTAGTTTTTATAATAATGTACATCATATATTTTTTTAGAATTATCATGACACTTTAGAAATCAGAGGTGGGGGGACACACATTTTACCACTTTGGAAGAGTCTCTCTCGCAAACTATTCAGATTAGAAAAAAATGATATTAGAAACCTCAAAATGATTTTTGAAGACCTATCCATAGATACCCTATACGCATAGGTTAGACGAAAAAAAAATGTTTTTTTGTTTCAGTTTTACCTATGGGGACCCCTAAAAATTTTAATAATTTTTCCATTTTTGTATCAAAATCTTAATGCGGTTCAGACTACATCTACTCACCAAGTTTCAATAATATAGCTCTTATAGTTTCGGAGAAAAGTGGCTGTGACATACGGACGGACAGACCGACAGGCAGACAGACAGATAGACATGACGAATCTATAAGGGTTCCGTTTATTTCTATTTTGGCTACGGAACCCTAAAAATTGGCTGTTAAGGCCTGTATTCACTATGATTAGTGATAAGTGCAGACGTGATAAGTAATCAGGAAAAAGTGGACAGCGACTGATTAGTGCAAGTCTTTTAATTTCTCCTAATCACTAATCACCTGCACTTATCACTAATCAAAGTGAAATACAGGCCCTTACGTACAAAAGTTTCAGAATCTCAAAGATTGAAAATCTATGTCCTATAATCTATATCATGACAATCTCATCTCTAAAAGGACTTATCTTGATAACACTCTATCTGCTTCTAACTGTCACTGCCTACTTGAATAAAGACATTATGATTCACAATATGTACTGTCAGAGAAATTGATTCTTAGCCTCTTAGGCAAAAAATCTACGTAATTTGGTCAGGTTATAGCAAGTTAAAGTTGTCATAATATGTATATTATATTTTGTCGGCTAATCTTGATGTTACCTAATTAATTAACGTAAGACTACCTGCATCATCTACCTATGTGTCTAAACCATGGAGGTATCATAGAGACCTCCATGGTCTAAACACACTAGGCTGAATTACTCCGGCGTAATTGCGTGGCCGAAATTACGTTCAGCCGCTTACGTCTAATGCGACACACTATAAATTACGCGAAGAGCCGCAAATTTCGCGGCGTAATTTCCGTTGCGGAACGCGCGCATAAGTGAGTATTTAAAATTCTCAGATGTAATGTGTGCGTTAACGCTTTGGAGATAAGGTTGGATTTGCTATGTTCGGTTTTGATAATTCCGTCGCGTATAGTGTGTTGCTATGACAAAACATTACCGCCGAATCGCTGCCGAACTTTACACTCGACTTGGCTCGACGGAAATTCGGCTCACGACGGAATTTCGGCATAGTGTGTCGTCTGTCGCGTTCCGCCCATATTTTAGTATGGATTTGAAACGCGGCGTAAACGCGGCGGAATTAACGTCGGCGTAATTCAGCCTAGTGTGTTTAGACCCTATGAATCAATTCACAATGGCGTACCAACGTAACTTATCCGGGTTATATCAAGCACAGCCGACTGACAAATCACGGTTTTTAACGAAAGTATCACAATCTTCCTTCACCAGATGAGGTCCAACCCCAAGGATTTTGTGTTATTTGAATGAAACTGACATAAGGAGCACGACGATCGCCGTTTAGTTGTCCATGTTGGATGCGATTGCGACTAGCAGGAGATCGGTCATCTGGGCGTTCATTGAGAGAGGCCTATGTCCAGCTGTGGAGGAATGTAGGCTGATATGATGATGATGATGAAGGAGGTGGATGTAAAGCAAGCAAAGCATCCAATGTACTCAAAACCTAATTTACATTTCATTTTGCCTTTACGAATTTTATGCTTGGATTAGTTTTTATTATTCGTAGCTTGGAAGTTAAGGCGCTATACGAAAGTAATTTTGCCGCAAGGGCAATTTTATACTTAATTTGTATGACTATAAAGTCGTGAATACGCTGCGGCCAGAAGCTATCGGCTCGCTCGGAAAACATGCGAAAAAACGTAATTATAATCATTTAAAAAATAACTAGGAGCATGTAAGCAAAATGCTTCTATATGATTTTGAGTTGCAAAGGTGTCTATCAATTATACTAATTTCCTACAATACATCTATTTTCGTTTAAAAATAATCTTCAAATTTCGTATTTTCAAGAGGTCATTTCGAAAATTAAATGTATCGAGGCAAAATACATTAATCGTGTTTCTAGTTCTTCTCAAACCTAGATGAGGCTATGAAGAAATCATGTATATCTCATTACCAGATTTGCAACATTACTGAGGGTCCTATAGTATTACGTCAAAAAGGACAGTTTTTTCAATATGGCGCCTTAATAGTTCTCTCTCAACTCCTCAGAAGCTTGTAGAGTTGTGGTCATAATTTTATGTTTCAGATTATTTTTTACTAAAATGCGAGGAAACGGGCAAACATATCGCCTGATGGAAATCGATTTGCTTCGCATTTGCTGCCTTTAGTACGGATGCCGTTATTATACATAAAATATAATCATACTAGCGACCCGCCTCGGCGTCGCACTGGTATAAAATATATAGCCACTGAATAAATTATTAAAATCGACAGCCTATGATCCTTTACGTGGTCTACTTCTTATATTCTGTGCCAAATAACATAAAAATTGCTCCAGTAGTTCGCGAGATAAGCCCTTTCAAATTATTTTCCCCGTTTTTTCCACATTCTCCTATAAGTCTTGGCGTGATAAAATATAGCCTATAGCCTTCCTCAATAAATGGGCTATCTAACACTGAAAGAATCATCAAAATCCGTTGCGTAGTTTTAAAGATTAAAGGGAACAAAGGGACATGAGGGAAAAAAGCGACTTTGTTTTATAATATGTATACTGTATAGATAGAAGATCATATATGTATAGATATGTATAGATAGATACCTAGAGATAGATAATATATACACTAAAACAAATAATAATAACTAAAAAAACGGTAAAGGTTCGGAAACCTACCCCAAAATTGATGGAGAGCGGGGGTCGAGGGGAGATGGGAGAGGAGGGGAAACACCCCCCGTACCAAATCCACACTGAGAAACCCCCCAGTATTGGAGCTACTCTGAAACCTTTGAAATTTTCGGGATTCTGAGGCTACATCATATTTTATTCTCGGCAATTTGCATAGCGTGTTTTGTGACGGTCGCCGGCTGCCGCAGCACAGTCACAGTTCTAACCCAACCAACTTTTGGACTTTCAGGATTGTGTTTTATTTGTTTAGCCCCCCCCCCCCCCCCCTTTCTTTTATAACGGTCGCTAGCTGCTGCCGCAACACGCTTGCTGCGCTCGCTCGGCTCCCTCTGTGTTGTGGTCTAAGTTCTAACCTAACCTAACCTACTTTTGGAATTTCTTGATTGTGTTTGTTTTTGTTTTGGTGGGGGGCTGCGCCCCCCAAGCCCCCCTTTCTTAGGTAGGCCTTTCTAAGTAGGCCTTCTGTTAAGTCTTTTCATTAATAATGAAATGAAATAAAAATGATGCGCTTTATACGGCGCCGGCAGTCATTTCGGCAACTTGCTGGGGAAGGTTTGTGAACCTTGGCCAAAAAAACAACTTTCTTACCTTATAATATTATACACGTTTAATACTCCGCTAACCTACAAAAGTGAAAATCTATATCGGAACCAGATAAGTACTTAAATTGACAAATTGAATACAAAAACTCAAAACCTACACATTAAACTGTGTAGGTTTTGAGTTTAATACCTAATTATTACACAAAAAAATATATTTTTAAATTGATAAAGGAATTAAAATAATATCTACACTCAGAATAATTAAATAACACAAACTAAAATATGAAAGTTATCACAAATCACAAAAATAAAATATTATGAAGATTGAAGATTTCAAAATGAGTTTGACTACGCATAAAATTTAAATTTTGAATTTAGAATGCTACTTACTTTTTTTTCAGCTAGTCAGGTCAGTCAAGAGTCAAGACATAATTTACTCATAAAATAATAATCTTATACAGGATGTAACAAAACTAAGTGATAATACTTTAGGATGTGTACGTGTTCCTCGTAGACTGTAAAGAGTTCACTGTGAAAGAAGCAGCGCTGAGAGACCTTTTTTTTCACTTATGTATGAGGAAACTGGTGACGCTCGGGCCCTTGCCCATACAAAAGTGAAAAAAAAAATACGTCTCTCTACAAGGAACACGAACACACCCTAAAGTATTATCACTTAGTTTTGTCACACACTGTATGTTACTTATAAGCCGTACTTCTCCGAAACGGCTTCACTGATTTTTATATTATAAGTATTATGCATATTAGTAGTAGGTCTGAGAATCGACTACTGCATAGACTAAGAAAATAGTATGTCTGGTCTCTGGGCTACTGGCTGCTTTTTATAATATTGATGAGTGTATATTTTGTTGAATAAATAATAGTAAATTACTACAACTCGAGAGTGTCGACGACCATTGCGACGGGCTAGCGACGAACGTTGCCATGGTGCCATACTTATTAATCACCTCACTAAAATACTTTATATGACAAAAGAACGTTTGCCGGGACAGCAAGTATTATTATAAAACTTAATAACATTTTTTCGAAACATGAACATCCCTTCTTACATCGCACCGCGCACGTCTGCGTCATACGGAGAATACTTCCCCAAAATGTTCAGTCTCTACGATCAGTGGTTTAGGTTTTATCGTAATTCCATTTTCATATCTAATAATTGCTTTAACCCTAGATTTCGCCTAAAACACAGGGTAAACTAATTCTGGCAACACTGTAAACTAATAATTAATTTATTCGTAAACTGTTCATGCTTTTTAACGACTTTTAAGGATAAATTTCAACAAACTATGAATTACATCTTCCATAAAATACATCAAATAATAATGATGCGAATTTTCGAGCAGATTGGACTAAGGAATCGAGTTGTCCCATACTAACTTCATCCCCCCTTTTCACATCCTTAGGAGAGGAATTTCTAAAAATCCCTTCTTAACGCACGCCTACGTTATACGAAGAACACTCCCTCCAAATTTCAAGTATTTACAGTCACTGGTTTAGGCCGTCGCGTGATTCCATTTTCATGTCATTCAGGACAAAGCCTTTTATATAATGATATAGATTAAATAACATTTAAAATAATATTATCAAAAACTCAAGATGGCCTCGCAGATTTTTTCCACATATTTTTTGTGAGATTGTAAAATATCTTGTAAGCTTGTATCTTTATTTTTTTTTTATAAAATAATATGTTAAAACCAAAATATATTTTATTAATTGTATATTATAATATTAATATATAATTTTGACCTCTGTGGCTCAGTGGTAACTGGTAGCTCAAATCGGGAGTCACAGATAAGACCGCCGACGGACCAAAAAGTATTTCTTCATGATCCATTCAAGTTTCATGGTTACTTTTGACACCTTTGAAATATCTTCCGTCTAACAAAAAAATAATCATTAAACCGGTTAATAAAAAGATATTATATTAATATACGGTTGAACTATTGTGTGTCAGCAAAGAGCCGCGAGCCGCGAGCCTGGGGGCATGGTAATCCAGTGTAAGCGATTCTCGTGTGTCACCGACGCGACGCGAGCCGAGTAAGTTCGCGAACTTAAGAACGCTCCTGACTCAAAAAATCAAACATCATCCTTCTCTCTTCACACTCACTCTTTCATATGACAGGTGAAAAAGGACGACGCGAAATCATCGCCAAGTTAGTTTTACTTGAATAAAAGACCAACTATAATGATTATGAAAAAAGTGTTTTGAGCAAATTTAGGTTTTATCAATGCCTTTTTAGATATTAAAAAATACTAAAGAAAAGACAGCAAACTTCGAAGATCCAAGCGAAAATGTGTCTAAAACAAGGTTCTTTGTAAAAAAGAAACTATCGAGCATTTTTTCAGTAATCGTGTTTTGCTCTTGAGCATTTAATCTTCATGAACTGAAGTTATTTGTTTCAAAAAATCAGTTTTCTAGACCTTACAGATTTTGAGATCTAGGTTTATGTATGTAGTCAAGTTAGGGTCAGGAGCGCTCATAAAACCCGCGTGTGTACTTTAAGTTCGTACGTCTGTCACCATGGGCGCCGGCAGGGGGGTGCCAGGGGGTGCACTTGCACCCCTTGGGAATCTCGGGATCAACAGGAATTATTGAAATAAAAAGCATTTTGTAACCCTAATTACCATGCCGTACAAGGATAGTTCGTAATGTTTCGGCACTATGTATTCTGTTGACGTAAATAGACAGTCACTGTTGTTCGTAAAAAGTAAAAAGAAAAGAAAGAAAACTAAAATCTGCACCCCTTGGAAATTATTTCTGCCGGCGCCCATGTCTGTCACCCCTTTACAACTTACAAGTCAAGGAACAAAGAGTGCTCTAATGTAGTGTGAACTTATGTGCTGTGGTCTGTGCAAATACTTTGGCACACACAGAAACCGGTGTAGTAAGCCATGACCATATTATAGTAATACAAATTACAACATTGTAAACCTTTCGTTTTGTGGCTACCACGGTAAGTTGATTCATAATGTTTTAGGAAAACCATAAACTACGTATTTTATTGTTTCCTTTTAATATGTACTAGAAATCACCTTGTACATTGGGCCATACCTACTCATAATACTTATAAATGCGAAACTGTGTCTGTTACCTCTTCACGCACAAACCGCTGAACCGATTTTGCTGATTAATTGAGATTGGCTGACGAAGAGGTTTAGGATGAGTAAAACATTACCTAGGTCTTATTCACTGTGAACGAAGAAATTTCCTTCAATTTTAAACTCCAATTAGTCTCCTTAGTATTTTAGGATAAATTCGGTATTCTCTTTATTTCTGTTAAGTACTTCATAAAATACGAACACTTGACAGGGACAGAGTATGAAGTAGATGAGCAAAGGACGTCTTTTCTTTGCGGGAAAATGTAGGGTACCCGCGGGTATCTATTTTGCGCATAAGTCGCAGTTGTTAAGTAGAGTCACACTCACACTGATGTTTGATACTGGTTAACGCAAAAACTACAACGTAAATTTAGCATGGGTGTAGTTTAGGATCTATAATAACACAGAGGCTACATATTATTCCGATAAAGTATAGTGTTAGTTAGTCAGCAGGCTAATCAGTAATCAGGTAATATGCCTGCTGCGGAGCTAAGCCAAGAAGCTATCTCCTATTACTCCTCCTACAATATTTCTTCTGATTAATTTCGTTGTGGGTCCCAAGACAACTTTAGCATGTCCCTCGGGCTTCCTGAGATCATATCAAAGGGTTTTCGTGGTTGGTTACCACTGTTGATCCTGACGACACAGGAGATACAGTGGTGGGAAATCTCGGAATGTGTGTTGGGCCAATTGCCCGTTTTAAAAGGCAAAAAGCTATAAGTGCGTACTGGTGCGTACATAAATATTTTTATTTAATTTCTGTCATAAAAGATACTAAGGTACTGTGTAGTTAGCTGTTACATTAGTTTACTTGTTCTCATTAACGTTAAACTAATAATAACATTGCGAATATATCATGAAGATAATTAAAACTAGGTATAACCTCTTTTTGTTTGGCGTGAAAATGCTAACTGTGCAATAGTCTTGTGGAGGAAAATCTTCATTTGTTTTCAGTGATGATTTAATTTCAACTACAGTTTACGTGTACAGAATATTACGCTGTAGTCTGTACGCATAATGTGTAGGACGTAGACAATTTATGGAAATAGAAACAATTCGAATTTCGGCTGTAAACATTCGAATTTTGACGTTATTTTTTTTTAACTCGGGCAAATCAGCAAAGGCCCAATTACATAATAGCCAATCACTTATACGGGGTACTTACACCAACCCTTAGGGTTAACAGCACGTGAACGACCACAATCCCACGGGCACGATCAAAAATACACTCTATATGTGATTCCACACGCGATTTTATTGAGGAAATGCTTTTTGTACGCGCACAATTCGCACGGGACACGTGCGCCTCCCCCCGCTTCTGACGCGCAACTGAAGGCTCGAGCCGAGCGCGAGCCACCCGGCTGCACCCTTCCCCCGCGCCGCGCTCCTCCCAGGCTACATGACATAGATTACGTAACAGAGGGGTCAAGTCCAAAAGCCCTATATTGGACCTTAATTGCTACCATGATTCATGATTGAGAATCTTTAAGTTATCTGATAATTATTATTGTCCTAAAACATATAAATCCCACCAAAAACATTTCATGAAAATGTTACCTCGACGACCACAAAAGGTTTGCCCTGTGAAAAAGACATCAGATCTAATGTAGAGCCAAGCTTCTGAATCGCCGCGGCCTAACTCTATCGACCATAACTCCTAAGTCCTACATATCAGTAAGGGCTGGTTTACACGTATTAAGTAGATAAGTAATTAACTAAATTTTAACTTAATTTTGAGTTGTTAATTGCGTGTAAACACAAAATTTAGTAGCAAGTAGCAAGTTAAAATTTAGTATGTCCTAAGCTAGATGACAATTAGAATTTAGTTACTAATTATCTACTTAATACGTGTAAACCAGCCATAAGTAATGAGTATGTATTGGTATGTATGTGGCTTCGCTGTTTCGAATATTTAGTTTCTGATCCTGAAGTAAGTAACGCAACAGCCAAGCCGTACTTACATTACTGATATTATGTAGAATTTGTTGGAGGTATGGGTTGATAGAGTTAGGCCGCGTCGATTCAGAAGCTTGGCTCTACATTAGATCTGATGTATTTTTCACAGGGCAAACCTTGCTACTTGCTAGGCAGTCTTTTAAGTGTTTTTCTTTTTTATTAAGACGTTTTTAGTTAATGTCCATCCCGTGTAAACTTTCATGTCCTTATTCATAAAATTGGTGAAAGTCTCATTTAAACTTCCATTATACCCCCAGGGATACGGCGTATTTTAGATATCAATAAAATATAAAGTATTAGACCTATTTATTTGAGATTTTGTATGTATTAAGTCTATTATTAACTTAACATTAACTAACACAATTTTTTGTCTACTTTTGCTAAGATAAAAAAATATATAGCTAATGATTTTTTTAAAATCTCTATTAACGATATTATTACCTATTGTATAGAGAATTTAAAAAAATATATAACTTAGACATTATTATTTTTTTAATATATTTTTCATGGGTCAAAGTACCCAAATTTGAGATTTTTCGAACCTTTAAAAATTCATATCTTTAAAAATATTAACTTTATCGTGAAAAGTCATAGAACCTTTTTTATTGGCATTTCAATAAAGAATATAAAAAAATTGACCGGTTGAAAAACAACAATTCCTTGCAATTGTTTAAACAATGTTTGTTTAAATAATATGGCACCGGGTTGCACCATGGCAACATGCATTTATATCATCAGGAGGGCAATTTGAAGAGGATCGCATAAAAAAATTGAGGTGGAATAGTTTCCGGTACTCATGCGCCGACTCGTTCTAGCCTATATCTGCTTTAAGTTTTTTGAAGTGAAAACTTCTATAGCGGCGTTGAGCACTTGTGGGATGGGTAAAAACTGTCAAACTCGCGATAGATTTTCGTGTTGATCTTGATCGAAACTTGATCGAAACTTTATCGAAACTTGATCGAAACTTGATCGAAACTTGATCGAAACTTGATCGAAACTTGATCGAAACTTGATCGAAACTTGATCGAAACTTGATCGAAACTTGATCGAAACTTGGTCGAAACTTGATCGAAACTTGATCGAAACTTGATCGAAACTTGATCGAAACTTGATCGAAACTTGATCGAAACTTGATCGAAACTTGATCGAAACTTTATCGAAACTTGATCGAAACTTGATCGAAACTTGATCAAAACCTTGATCGAAACTTGATCGAAACCTTGATCGAAACCTGATCGAAACTTGATCGAAACTTGATCGAAACCTTGACCGAAACCTTGATCGAAACTTGATCGAAACTTGATCGAAACTTGACAGAAACTTGATCGAAACTTGATCGAAACTTGATCGAAACCTTGATCGAAACCTTGATCGAAACTTGATCGAAACAACTTGATTGACGATTTTTTAAAAATCGATTTTCATAAAAAATGGGTTAAAAAATGCACAACGTTAATAATCAAGTTTTCACTTCTGCCGGCACTCCCGGAGTGCAACCAGTCTTTTTTTTATATAAAATATATCATTGCATTAAGTACTAATATTTTACAAATAATCCTACCTACATGGATTTTTCAACGCATGACGAACTAACTCTGTGATCGCATTAAGGCTGGTTAAAATAGTCATTACTTAAGGCATAGTATGAGGGGAAGTAAGTTATCTTCATACAAAGGTACCGCGCGCGGCTTGTATGTGTGCGCCATAGTATCAATGCGTCGCCGCACGCACACTTATTAAAATCTCGGACCGTTTTCGGACCATACCAGTCGGGGCTAACACTTTACGCTGCACGCCCGCGTCGCGCCACGCCGCGCCAAACGAATCAAAAATGTCCGATCATAATCGCAGGAGTAATAAATATTGCTGTGTGTTAATTGTAAATCAGATATTAATTATACACTTAAGCAAAGTTCGAATCATAATAACAGATTTGTTTATAGTAGGTACCTTTATGAGACAGGCGTTAGTTTTTAATGTTGATTTAAAGGGTATATTTATAATTTTATTTAGACATCGGATTATATGCACGATCCAAGTGCCGAAATATGCATGCAAATATGCACGAAAATTGGCCGAAATATGGACAATCAAGAGTCACTTATTATTATTAAAAGTCGGAAGACCGCGACGTTGCCGCTGTTCTTGCGGTTGCGAACGAAGCGGTCCGCGCTTGCCGCTCCCACATCACAACGCCGCGCCGCCGCCGCTTAAAATTGACAACCCTAAGACAGTAGGTAATTAAATCGCGGATTGGGCCGGAGTTACCCTACTTCCCCTTCTTTTACTATGCTTAAGGATGTATATAAGGTCAAATTCCGTAGTACATCCAATTAAATTATGAAAGTACTAAATATGTAAAAAATTGGACACCCAGACACTTATTATTAATTATAATGATTATTTATTATAGATTCATAAGGAATTATTCGATATTTAATTATTATTGAAAAAAATTGAGATGTAATTTGACCACCGCTAATAAATTACAAACACAATGGTCGTCATGGCAATGTTCGTTTCGCATGCGCAAAGTTAAAAACCAGTGTCAGTGTTAGTGTCATGTGCCAAAATCTGACAGAAGTTGATTTAATTTATATTACTGCGCATTTTTTTATGCAATAAGGGGGCAAACGAGCAAACGGGTCACCTGATGGAAAGCAACTTCCGTCGCTCATAGACACTCGCAGCATCAGAGCTGCAGGTGCGTTGCCGGCCCTTAAGGGGTAATAGGGGAGGGTAGGGAAGGAAATAGGGAAGGGTAGGGAAAGGAAAAGGATAGGGGATTGGGCCTCCGGTAAACTCACTCACTCGACGAAACACAGCGCAAGGGCTGTTTCACGCCGGTTTTCTGTGAGGACGTGGTATTTCTCCGGTCGAGCCGGCCCATTCGTGCCGAAGCATGGCTCTCCCACGTCAAAGCGAAAGCTGCACATGCGCATTGAAAATGAAAGAAATATGTCTAATCTACTCTTCATTACTTTCTACTTCATTACATTACTCGCCATTACTTTTCGAAGGAAAGTTTTTATCAATTTCAATTTGAAATATTTATTTATTTATTTATTTATGTGACATGGAAAACTTACAGCTAAGTGATATCGGTGGAAATTTTATATGTGAATCAGAAAGCCAATTACAAGTTTTCACCTCTAAGTAACAGAACAATTGAATACAAGATATTGTGAACGGTCTTAATTAGATACAGAGATGTTTTTAAGTAAGATAACAAGATTACTAATTTAACCAGATTAATAATTTAACCAGAATTACCGGTGAACCCACTTTTTTGTGCGCTTAAAAAATCGCAAATCGTACAAAGTAACTGATAGCAGTTTTTCAGGCGTTTCTCTTTGTTACAAAGTTCCCAATTCTGACGAATTCTCGAAAATTGTACCACTTCCGGCACGTTTACGTATGATACATGGAAATTTTAAAATGAATTATTTCACATAACTTGTCGGTAAGGTATTGATTTTTTGGTATCAATCAATGCAGGATGTTTTATTCTACTACATATTTCGAATTTAGGTCAAAATCTTTGAATTTATAAATGTTACATACATCCTTAAGATGCGACCCGGTCTCAAGACGCGGTTCGGCTCTGTGACAGCCAACCAATCATATAGCCTGAACCAACGATATCAATATACTACGTTCTAATTCTATGGCCCTGAACCGTGTCTTGAGACCGAGATGCATCTTGAGTACTGACTATTTATACCAGCCTATGTATCTTAATTAATAATTTACACTAATTCTATAATTTGGCATGTCACATTTTGAATGTCAGAACAAATTGCATTGCGTCTTAATGCCCTGTCATCAACGCGACATACCGAAAAATCCTTGTACTTACACGTCTTGTAACTTGAATAATTTATTTACTATGATAAATGCTTAAATTAATTGCACATTAAAATACAAAACTCTATGTAAGTTTTTTGCTGCGGGTTTTTAGTTATTTTAAAGTTATAATTATTTTAGCTCGTAGTTTACTTAGTAGTTAGTAATGATAGTTAACAATTAAACGTCGTAGAATGCAAAGTAGTTAAAGGTTTTTTTAGGTAATTACATATTAAGTCTGCTGTAAATTGAGAGAAACGTGGGAGAGCCATGCTTCAGCACGAATGGGCCGGCTCGACCGGAGAAATACCACGTTCTCACAGAAAACCGGCGTGAAACAGCGCTTGCGCTGTGTTTCGCCGAGTGAGTGAGTTTACCGGAGGCCCAATCCTATTCCCTTCCCTACCCTCCCCTATTACCTTCCCTACCTTCCCCTATTCCCTTCACTTCCCTTCACTCCCCTATTACCCTATTCCCTCTTAAAAGGCCGGCAACGCACCTGCAGCTCTTCTGATGCTGCGAGTGTCCATGGGCGACGGAAGTTGCTTTCCATCAGGTGACCCGTTTGCTCGTTTGTCCCCTTATTTCATAAAAAAAAGAATATGAATTATTGAAATAAAAGTAATATTATTTTTACCAAATATCAACAGGCGAGTAATAATTAAGAGGATATAAATGTTAATGTGTTTGAGTTCATTAAAATGCAATATTAAGGGCCTGTTTCACCGGTTCCCGATAAGGCTATCCACCACTTAACTTGACAGATGGAGTATGAAGAATCTGTCAAATAAGCCTATCCGGCATCTTATCAGGAAGCGGTGAAACAGGCCCTAAATATAGTACTAAGCTATAGGTTTAGGTACTCATAATAATTTACGATAAGCGAACTGCACGAACAGTCGCCATAAGCATCTTAAATTAATAAGCTATGCAACTTTATTCTTAAAGTGCACGTCCAAATTGTGTGTGTGTGTGTGTGTGTGTGTGTGTGTATGTTGTGCTTGTGTGTGTAAATTTTTTCGATCGATTATTTTATTATTAATTGACCCTATTTATGCAAAATGAGTCCAATCCACACCATTGCCAAAATTGAGTTAATAATGCAGAAGTATTCCAAAATGGCCCTTTTATCGACCCTATGAAGATCGTACTAATCTAACAAATTTTCAGAACAAAACATTTTTACAACAAAGTTACCAACTAACAAATTTATGAGTATTTACAATACTTAGTACAATTTGTCTATTACAGTAATGTAATGGACAAATTTTACATTACACATTCTTTGCATTTAATGGACAATGAAGGTTCGATAGTGGCTCATTATTTTGTAAAATGGCAATGTAAGATACTCCATTACTATTTTTTTTGTTATATTATTATTATTTTTTACATTAAGATTTTTGCAACATTGCTTGAAACCATCACTACTAATGCGAAAGTGTGTCTGTCAGTCTGTCCGTCTGTCTGTCTATCTGTCTGTCTGCTTGATATCTCTTCACGCCCAAACCACTGAACCGATTTTGCTGAAATTTGGTATGCAGATACTTTGAGTACCGGAAAAGGACAATTTATCCCGGAAAAATGTACGGTTCCCGCACGATAAACGAGTTTTGGCGAAACGGAGTTGCAGGCATCATCTAGTTTTAAACATCCTTGTAAAAACCAGAAAAAAGTAGGAGCGCCACATTATATCAGGTAGGTACTTACTGCCGAAGCATACAACAAGATATATTTAGGATATGCTCACCTAGATACAAAAAAATATTAAGTTTTGAATCTAAATTACATATTTTTTTCATTCCAAATTCTTTTTTTTGGGAATATAAGCATATAAACTAAAAAATAATGAATATATATTTCATTCTATTACTACATAACCGAAAGAATTATTATTTTTAACAAAAAATTAAAACCGACTTCCAAGGTAAAACAATAATAACATCCTTATAATATGAACTAAAAAGTGTTAAATAATTATTCCTATCCAATAGTGCCTTTTTCCGAATTCGGCTAAAACTCAACTATTTCTGTACTCAATCATCATCATTTTGAAGTCGGTACCAGATGAATCTTCTGTTCTCTGACAGAATATTTGAAACTTTTGGAACTGGCACCGACTTTAAAATTATAAAAAATAAAAAAAAAATAAAAAATAAATATCCACAGCCGAACATATAACCTCCTCGTTTTTTGGAAGTCGGTTAAAAAAATGCCGGTTTTCTTCAAAATTTGAAAGTTCATGAGGCCTCAGTTTATTTAAAAGCAAATTTTATAAGTTAAAATCGTTGCTTCTATAACTAATTAGATGTTAGACATCCAAATCGGGTGCACAGATCTCATGCACGAAAATCCTGTTGACTTGTGTAATAAATCTAAAGAGATGGTTCGCTTTGGATTATATGTATCCCACACTAATATAGTTTTTCTAAAAGGAACCCTCCTGTTTTTGTTTAATTTTTGTTGGAAATAGTAGTAATTTTTAAAATATTTATGTTTGTACGCATAGAATAAATTACCAAATATACTATTGTAAATTAACTTTACTTAAAATAACAATCAGTTTTAAAGAATACACAATTTTAATACAAACGGCTTTTTCTCAGTCCGGTATGCATAAATAGGTCCAATTTATTGTTGGTGCGTTGCACTATTGAAATCAGTATGTTATATTTTTCCCTATCTGCAAGCCTCTGCGGTCCAGTGGCTTAGAGCGTGGCTCTTGACTCGGAGGTCGTGCTCGTGGCCGTGGGTTCGATTCCCGCGTTGGAAACACGTTATCCAAGTTTGGTTAGGACAATGCAGACTGATCACCTGATTGTCTAACAAGTAAGATGATCCATGCGTCGGATGGGCATGTAAAAAGTCGGTCCTGCGCCTGATCTCTCGCCAGTCTTGTCGATATTCCGTCCCACTGGATTATGACTAAAAGGAATAGATAGTGCTCTTATTTACTGCGCACACACTTGGGCACTATAAAATTACTCCTGCGTTACTGGCCTGGTTGCAATGAAACCGGCCACCGTCACCGAAATCGGTGTGGCAGTTATTATATCTGTGCCAAGCATATTATCCTGTCATCTGTCCAACGCCCAAAATGGGCGTCATAATACTACCAAATATAAATACTTAAACAAACAATATAAGCCAGCTTTTATTGTTTCTCTCCTTGTTACACTTCTTACAACTTAAACAATAAAATGGAGATGCAAATAAATTAGTATCAGTGTGTCATGTTTTAAAATCTGTTAGAAATTGATAATATTATTCGTATAACCGTCACGCCATTTTCGAAAATTGAAAAGTTTCGAAAATGGCGTAGACATCAACTACGATAACTTGGCGCGCCCCTCCAAATGACTGTTTCAATGTGTGTATCACATCCTTATGAAAGAGTTTGTATGTAGTAAGTATTCAACCAATCACAGTACACGTAATATTTCAGTT
The DNA here is from genome assembly GCA_905333045.1 of Lysandra bellargus. NCBI lineage: Eukaryota > Metazoa > Arthropoda > Insecta > Lepidoptera > Lycaenidae > Lysandra > Lysandra bellargus. Next base: position 12,346,342 of record HG995324.1, on the reverse strand, counting down.
AATGTCACTTATTACCAAGATTTGTTGGTCAACTAATCATAACTAGCCGACCACGCAAGACAACGCACTTCAAACGTTTTGACAACGCACTTCAAACATTTTGAATTTTAGAGGGGCGCGCCAAGTTATCGTAGTTGATCTCTAACAGTTAAACGAATATGACATAATATTATTATCTGCCAGTGTGTAATTAAGCCCTTGTGCACGTTTCGAGTGTCGTATCTCTACCGTTGCTTACTCTTTGCACCTCGACGCAGAGCTGCTACATTTTTGCCTGGGCTCGAAAACCTATTCCATTCATGAAACAATTAGCTTCATACGTATACGTTTAGGTTTTAAGAAAAACACTATCATTAGTAGCGTTCTAAGTACATAAATTCTGGATATTTTTTAGGGTACCGTCTCCAAAAGTCGGGAACCTTTTACTAAGAAACCGTATCAAAAATGGTAAGTAAAGACTAAAGACCTTTAAGAATGTCGCTGTCCGTCCTCCTGTCTCAGGCTGTATGGAATTTTTGGCAAACAAGAAAGGCAGGTGCTAGATTAAATCACAAAATACTAAAATGAAAATAAATCCCCAATACGCCGGGGATGCGCAAAGCTCAAAAAAAAAGGATTAGTGTGGAGTGTGATTAAGGGGGCGACTAACCCAAATTTTTTGATTCTATAATTCATTTTTATATTTAAAAATAAGCCCTGAATTGTTTCATTTTCTAAAATTAGATACTTACAACATTATATTTCCAAGAATTCAATCTGAGCAAAAACACGATAAGTATCTTAAAATTTTCTCGATACAAAAAATCACAAACATGCATCTAATTTTCACGAATTTTTCATTTATTGCCATAACCGTGCATTGAAGTAAGTTAATATTTTAACACATAGTATTGAATTCTATCATTGACAAACAGACCTAGCGGATTTTTAAAATGTTGTATATTTATCGAGTTATAGAGAAAAAACTAATTTGGCGATGAATCCGCGTCGTCCTTTTTCGCCTGGCATATGAAAGACGGGCGTGAGTGTGAAGAGAGAAGGACGATGTTGGATTTTTTGGGTTAGCCGCCCTCTTAACCGACTGCCAAAAAGAGGTCATTCTTGCTTGATGATAATGACGATGACACTAGCATTTTAATCAATTAATCATGCTTTCAAGCGAGATAAAACGATGATCAGGCGATTTAAACAAAAGGGAATCGAGAATCGCAGTGTCATCTGAAACTAGGAAGTAGGAGGCAAACAGGTGCGAGCTTTTGTATGAAATTACTTATTGCAAACAAGAGGACGCCCAAATTCGTTTATTGCCCTGTTACCGTACATTTTTCCGGGATATAAAGTATCCTATGTCCTTTTCCGGGAATCAAAGTATCCATGGAGATACTTTGAGTCCGAGTACATTTGGGCGTGAAGAGGTAACAGACAGACAGACAGACAGACACACTTTCGCATTTATAACATTACTAGTATGGATTGTGGATTTTGACGTTCATGTTATTATTAAACCAAAAATTGTAGTAGTATGGGATAGATAAGGTAAATACTTTTTATGAAGTAGTATGGGATAGTACATAATATATTATATACTTCATATATTAAAAAATAGGTATTAGTGGTGTAGTGGCGCGGCTCTTGACTCAGAGATCGTGGGTTCGATTCCCGCCTTGGAAACATCTTATTTTCAAGTTTGGTTAGGACAATGCAGGCTGATCACCTGATTGTCTGACAAGTAAGATGATCCATGCGTCGGATGGGCATGTCAAAAGTCGGTCCAGCGCCTGATCTCTCGCCAGTCGTGTCGGTCGTCCGTCCCACGGGTTATATTATGAGAGTAAAGGAATAGAGAGTATTGGAGAGTGCCCTTGTGTATTGCGCACACACTTGGGCACTATAAAATTACTCCTGCGTAGCTGGCCTGGTTTCAATGAAACCGGCCACCGTCACCGAAACCGGTGTGGGAGCTATTAATATTATAAATATTGCATCCATTGATAGTTGGTCAAGTGAAATAATCACCAGCGATAATCAACATAGATGGGCACATTCGTCTATGATTTTCGCAACTATCAAGTCCTACCAGTAGCGGCTTTGACAGTCGCATTTGGGTGACCGTCCAGGGTGCAAGATAAAAAGGGTCGCCAAAGGGAAGTAATTGCAGTTAGGCCGGCAACGCACCTGTAGCTCTTTAAATGTTGCGACTTGCGCGTGTCCATTGGCGACGGTGGTTGCATTTCCAACAGGTGACACGTTTACTCGTTTGCCCCCTTAATTAAAAAAAAAGAAATCTCACCCGCGCTAGTAGTGCTAAAGTCGGCACTAAGTACAAAGTGAAGACTTTAGCGAGTCCTATTTTCTGTGCACTAAATTTTCTTCTGCCACCTGGACGCTGAAGAAAGGGGGGTGGGCAGCTGCCCCGCTACAAGAGCGATCGGTCGCTAATGCTCACGAGTTTCACACCTAAACGTGGACAGGAGAGAGTGCGGGGTGAGAGGGGAGGCCCCCACCCAAAATCTGTGGCCCTCCCTGTATAAAATCCTGGCTACGCTATCCATGCAAAATGTTATAAAATAATATTGTTAATTTATTTATAGACAGCTTCTTATATATTTTAAAAGTTTAAAATAATATTGACATTCATAATATTTTGTATTTACCCAAAGTGGCAGTTCATTGAACTTATTTTAGAATTTAGGGTATAATATAATATTTTGATGCAGTTCCACATATTTATTTACTTTCGATGCACCAAATGTTGGAAATTTTCCAATATGGCACCAAAACATTACTTACGTCACTTAAGGAAAAGTATCACAATCGCGTAAGAATTTTGTATGCGTAAGCGCAGGATTCCTGGTACCTATCAAAAACGTTGACATTGTTTTACAAAAATGGTTAAAATATCACTAATAAGACCATTTTTGTAAATGGTTAGATACCAAATCAATGACGCTTTGTTTTTTTGACAGACGAACAGAAAAATGGGGTCGACATTCGGGAACCGTACATTTTAGTAGTAATTAGGAGTCTATAGGTTTAATTTACAAGAAATAACAAAAAAAGTTCGCAAGATGATGATTATGATAACAATGGATTTTAGTACTTTCCATGGACTAAAAATATGATAGTCAGTGCAACGTTCACGTTCGAGCCTATGTGAGTTGTGACAGAATGAATGAATGAATGAATGAAAATCCTTTACTGCACCAAAACAACCATGACATATTACAGAATTTATGAACTATTGAGTAAAAAGTATAAAAGGCGGTCTTATCGCTACAAGCGATTTCTTCCAGACAACCTATCTTATATATAAAATTCTCGTGTCACAATGTTAGTCCACGAACTCCTCCGAAACGGCTTTACTGATTTTTACCAAATTTTATATGCATATTCAGTAGGTGTGAGAATCGGCTTCTCGGTACTTTATATATTGATAAGTGCATTTGTTGAATAAATAATAGTAAATTATTACAACCTGAAACTGACGGCGACCATTGTTTGTGCGACGGGATAGCGATCGACGTCATAGTAAAAGGAGGGGAAGTACACCGGCCCAATCCGCGATTTAATTTGTTTGGGAATTAAATTTTGACGACCTCCGTGGCGCAGTGGTGAGCGCGTCGGTAGCTCAAGCCGGAGGTCGCGGGTTCGAGTCCCGCCGACGGAACAAAAAGTTTATAAAGTTCCTGGGTCATGGATGTGTATTAAATATGTGTATCATATAATAAAAATCTTAAATATATGTATAGTATAAAAGTATTAAATATATTTCCGTTGTCTGGTACCTGTAACACAAGTCCATCAGGTACTTAGCACAGGGCCAGACTGACGTGGTGTGAAGCGTCCATAGATATATTAAATTACCTACTGTCTTAGGGTTGTCAATTTTAAGCGGCGGCGGCGCGGCGCGGCATTGTGATGTGGGAGCGGCAAGCGTGGACCACTTCGTTCGCAACCGCATGAACAGCGGCAACGTCGCGGTCTTTCGACTTTTAATAATAATAAGTGACTCTTGATTGTCCATATTTCGGCCAATTTTCATGCATATTTGCATGCATATTTCGGCACATTTTACTAGATAACGCCCGCAACTCCGTTGCGCTAAAATTCGTTTATCGCGCGGGAACCGTACATTTTTCCAGGATAAAAACTATCCTATGTCCTTTCTCGGGACTCAAAGTACCTCCATGCGAAATTTCAGCAATATCGGTTCAGCAGTTTGAGCGTGAAGAGGTAACAGACAGACAGACAGACAGACAGACAGACAGACAGACAGACATACTTTCGCATTTATAATATTAGTATGGATATAGATACTATGTTCTAGTGGGAAAGTTTGTGTGATAGAAAACTAATACAATAAAAAAATATTATATTATGCCAGAATAAGTGAGTAGTATAACTTACCTTCAATGTTCAACTGGTAATTTAAACAAAGACAATTCTGGAATTATTGCATAACTGTTGAAACACCTAAACACACAGCAATATATTTTATTACTCCTGCGATTATGATCGGACATTTTTGATTCGTTTGGCGCGGCGTGGTGCGACGCGGGCGTGCAGCGTAAAGTGTAAGCCCCGCCTGGTATGGTCCGAAAACGGTCCGAGATTTTAATAAGTGTGCGTGCGGCGACGCCTTGATACTATGGCGCACACATACAAACCGCGCGCGGTGCCTTTGTATGAAGATAACTTACTTCCCCTCCTTATACTATGTCGACGTTGCCATGGCGACATACCTAAAATATAGTGACTAAATAGTCACTTGATCACTTTAATAAAATAATATGGGCGAAATACTATATATTATGGCAAAGCAACGTTTGCCGGGACAGCTAGTATAGTTATAATATTATAGTAACAGTAGTAATAGATGGTAGGTGACTACATAGACAGCTAAGAGTGATTTTTCCAACATAATATAAGTATATTACAAATACATACAATATACATACATATTATATACAATATATAATTATACATACATACTAAAGAATATATACAAATCATTATAAATACATACAAACATGAATAAATGGAAACAATACTATATATCGATTATTATCAGTTATTATGGATATTAATCCATACAATTATTAAATTGTGACAAAAAATGTTCCTTAACCCCATTTTTAAAACCGCTCGATGACTGAGCACGTCTTAAAGATGTGGGTAATTTGTTCCACAGGCTGACAGCACGAGCTGTGAACGAAGAGTCATAAAATTTTGTTTTACGAGTAGGTGGTATTAGTGACATAATATTAGTATTACGAAATATTTTTCCTTTAAGTAGGGTAGTGTCCACCTGACCTGGTGGTGACCCTAAATCGTATAAAATATTGTATAAGCACGACAGTATATGAGCATTCCGCCGAAGTCGGCAGCCACTTGAGTTTAACTCGAAATTGGGAAACGTGATCATGCTTTCGCAAACCGAAAATAAATCTTATGCAGAGGTTTTGGAGACGCTCAAGTTTATTCAGCTGCTCCTCTGTAATATTTGTGAAACATATGTCAGCGTAATCAAGTATGGGCAATATGAGCGACTCTGCAAGCAGGATTTTAGTCGGGATCGGTAAAAAATTTTGGAAGCGCCTCAACGCACTCCACGCACCAAAAACTCTTTTACTGGTCTCACTTATGTGCTTGTTCCAAGACAACGTTGAGTCAAGATGACAGACAAACAGCTGCTTTCGTATTTATAATGTGGATGACGGCCGCAACTCCGCTGCGCCAAATTTTGGTTATTGCACGGGAACCGTACATTTTTTCGGGATAAAAAGTGTCTTAAGTTTGTCCTTTTCCGTGACTCAAAGTATCTCCATACCAAATTTCAGCCAAATCAGTTCAGCGGTTCGGGCGTGAAGAGGCAACAGAAAAAGAGACAGACACTTTGGCATTTATAATACATACTAGTTAGATCATTAGATGACGCCCGCAACCCCGTTGCGTCAAAACTCGTTTATCGCGCGGGAACCCTACAATTTTCCGGGATAAAAAGTATGCTATGTCCTTTCCCGGGACTCAAAGTATCTCCATGCCACAACAAAATCGGTTCAGCGGTTTGGGCGTGAAGAGGTAAGTAATAGACAGACAGAGAGACAGACATACTTTCGCATTTATAATATTAGGTGATATTAGTATGGAAGTAATTGAGTATGAGTATGGATGTACCTACGACGTATGGAACATACTGTTTACGCACCTAGAGCAGGAAAATAAGCCGTAAAAATATACTTTTCTCACCTCCGGGCGGAAAACGTCAACTTTCTTCCCGTTGCGCTTACCGATGTTGTCGTTTTCCGCCTCCGTTGATGAGAAAAATAGTATACGCACCATGGGAAGTAAATAAGAAAGCCTCAGATCACATGTTTGTTGACCTCGGGTTCGCCTCGGCCAATAATTATATGTGATCTGAAACATTTCTTATTTTCCTGCCCTAGGTGCGTAATGTACTATTTTCCTTAGTCTATGGACGTATGGATTTTTCAGTTCAGCAGTTTCTTTAAGAGGTGACAGACATACACACTGTGGTATTTATAATATTATACTGTAAACGCCTCCGTGGTCCAGTGGTCTCGAAGGTCGCTCTTGACTCGGAGGTCGTGGGTTCGATTCCCGCTGATCACCTGACTGTCTGACAAGTAAGATGATCCATGCGTCGGATGGGCATGTCAAAAGTCGGTCCTGCGCCTGATCTCTCGCCGGTCGTGTCGGTCTTCCGTACCACTGGGTTATGAAAGTAAAGGAATAGAGAGTACTCTTGTATACTGCGCACACACCTGGGCACTATAAAATTACTCCTGCGTGCCTGGCCTCGTTTCAATGAAACCGGCCACCGTCACCGAAACCGGTGCGGTGTGGGGAGTATTATTATTATTATATTGTATGTGAAGCACAGTAAGTGAAATACAACAATATCACATTTCACTGTCACTTATCACGTTATCAAAGCCTTGGAACACCTCTCAATTTAAGGGCTTTAGATAACAGACTCAAATGTTATGATATTATATATTTTACATACTTATCTTGTACATCCACACTAATACTACTTATAATGCGAACTTATTATGCGAAAGTGTGTCTATCTGTTGCCGTCACGCCCAATCTGCTGAACCGATTTTGGTGAAATTTAGTGTGCAGATACTATTGGAGCCCTAGGAATGGACACAGGATACTCTTTGACCGTGAAAAAATTACGTTTTTACTAAAACCTCAGAACCGCGCCTTATACTTATGTCTGGTTTACACGTATTAAGTAGATAAGTAGTACTTAACTGAATTTTAACTTAATTTGAAGTATCTGCCCGAAATGTGTCAAGTGACAAGCCCCGCCTGCCAACTTAACAAAAAATAGTCAAAAATTTTCATTTCCATGTTTAGTAGGTACTTCACTAAATTTTAACTTGCTACTTGCTTGTTAAATTTTGTGTTTACATGGAATTAACAACTTAAAATTAAGTTAAAATTTAGTTAACTACTTATCTACTTAATACGTGTAAATCAGGCCTTAGAGCTACCGAAATCACATTACTGTTTACGTACTTATGAATTATGATGTCATGTATTATCTAGTGTCATGGTTAGGATTATAGAGAACTGGGGCTCAATTCTCGTGCTACGGATAATCACTTCAATGGCTCTCACTGGAGAGCGATATTCACTAGTGTGAATATAAAGGCTCCATTCCACCGCGGCGCACGCTCGGAGCCTACGTGGGTCATGTATTATCTAGTGTGGTTAGGATTATAGAGAACTGGGGCTCAATTCTCGTGCTACGGATAATCACTTCAATGGCTCTCACTGAAGAGCGATATTCACTAGTGTGAATATAAAGGCTCTATTCCACCGCGGCGCACGCTCGGAGCCTACGTGGGTCATGTATTATCTAGTGTGGTTAGGATTATAGAGAACTGGGGCTCAATTCTCGTGCTACGGATAATCACTTCAATGGCTCTCACTGGAGAGCGATATTCACTAGTGTGAATATAAAGGCTCCATTCCACCGCGGCGCACGCTCGGAGCCTACGTGGGTCATGTATTATCTAGTGTGGTTAGGATTATAGAGAACTGGGGCTCAATTCTCGTGCTACGGATAATCACTTCAATGGCTCTCACTGAAGAGCGATATTCACTAGTGTGAATATAAAGGCTCTATTCCACCGCGGCGCACGCTCGGAGCCTACGTGGGTCATGTATTATCTAGTGTGGTTAGGATTATAGAGAACTGGGGCTCAATTCTCGTGCTACGGATAATCACTTCAATGGCTCTCACTGGAGAGCGATATTCACTAGTGTGAATAAAGGCTCCATTCCACCGCGGCGCACGCACGCGTTCACGTGCACGGAGCCTACGTGGGTCAATGTTTCCACTGCAGCACACGCTATACAAACACGTTACCACAGTGGCCAGCGTTGAGCTACGTGTGCACCATATTCGAGCAAACTACGTGGGTCGTGGGTTGCAGTGGACACAGTCACATATTTTTTGTTACATAGCGAAGCTTGACCCACGTGCGTAGCCTCTCCGTGCGCCGCGGTGGAATGGCGGCTTAAGTCAGAATTCAGAATGTGCGCTCGAATGGACCTGCTAAGCGACATTCGTGATTCGGGGAACTAGAATCGAACCCAGCGATTTTTCGGTGATTGACTTTTTAAATTAAAGAGCTCTTGTCGTGATTTCATCAGGCAGCGCTGAAATTACTTTTTAGGGTTGCGTACCCAAAGGGCAAAAACGGTACAACTAAGACTTCGATGTTTATCCGTCTGTCTGTTTCCAGGCTGTAAAATGTTAGTTGGCTGGTTCATCCACTCATGTTTTAAATCATGTTCGGGTAATCTTATAAGCTTGGGCATGTTTTGACCAAACTATTTTTGACTTCCTCAAATTTCTTTCCTCCTTCCTCGTTCGGCCAAAAATAATTATTATAGGTACTGCAGATTTTCACCACTATGCCTTGGAGGCTTCGCGATTCTGAAAAACAATCTAATAGATAACTAGTGGTCTGACCTCCAGACGACATTAGTATTAGTAGGTCATAGCTGGTCTTAAATCAAAACCTAATGTGCCTAATGGTTGTAAAACACCTGGGTCTTGATCTACTTGACATAATATAGGTACTTATATAAAATCCGACACGTTGCACACGTTATATCAGAATATTGACAGAAACGTCAAACGTCGAACAAAACTTTTTGTTTACTGTCTGTGCTGGTGCTGCCTCTAGCGTGAAAAGTTGAAAACATTGCAGTAATATGTCCTGTTACAGGCGACGCCTGGATAATTTGGCTGTAGCGATATCGACTTTTCTCAGCAATGACTAAAGCTTTTATATGTGGGAGAGCCATGCTTCGGCACGAATGGGCCGGCTCGACCGGAGAAATACCACGTTCTCACAGAAAACCGGCGTGAAACAACGCTTGCGCTGTGTTTCGACGAGTGAGTGAGTTTACCGGAGGCCCAATCCCCTACCCTATTCCCTTCCCTACCCTCCCCTATTCCCTTCCCATCCCATCCCTACCCTCCCCTATTACCCTATTCCCTCTTAAAAGGCCGGCAACGCACCTGCAGCTCTTCTGATGCTCCATGTATCCATGGGCGACGGAAGTTGTTTTCCATCAGGTGACCCGTTTGCTCGTTTGCACCCTTATTTCATAAAAAAAAAGCTTAGAAATTAAAGTTCATTGTCAGTATTCATCATGTCTTTGTCTTTGAATTGCCCATAGCATAACACGATTGGACAACTTTTATAACACAGAATAATTAATCAAAAAGAGCTCTGTAAAATAGGGATTATAATTTTGCTAACAGAGGAGAGTGATTTAAGCTTCCAAAATTTGTACATAGATTGGTTCAAGCATACCTACACTTTAATTTGCCCATATAGCTTATATGAAACGTATGTACTTTTATGGTTTTTCCATTTTTTGCTGTTCCATTGCTTGTTTTCTAAGAGAGGCCGGGCCGGCCTCTCATCTTGTTATTTTTCGAAAATAATTAATTAATTATACACGTGAGTGGAACAACCACATAACTAACATATTACTAACATTTTATTTCAAATTATTTTTCCGGCCTACTTACCAGGTTTTTATACTCACGTCTAAAAGTATCATTTAATTAACTTGATTAACAGGGATATGAAAATAAAATATACAAATTAATATAACATTTTATTCCTATCCATACAAAATATGTTAGATAAGCATACTCTAGTCAACTAAATTTACCCAAAACAAATAATAAAATAATTGTTCTGTACGCTTGTGATATCTAAAATAGTAAACCTCTCAGCTAATTTACAGACAAATATAATCTTGTTTTATATATTTATGTAATTAAAATCTATATTAAAACTTGTGAGTTAAGTAAGTAAGTATATAAAATATTTAAATTAAATTAATCATGCAAAATAATACAATTAAATGCTACCTGTTTATATTATGAAATCTATAATATTAAATTGCAACGTATTTAAAATTATATTTTAAAAATTTTATCCAACTTAAGAAAAAAGTAAGAGAGTTCATAATTTCCCCCTAGGTTCTGAATAACTTTAACATTTTAATCAATTAACTAAGAAAGTGAAAAGATAAACTCCCGTCAAAAAAGGAAAAAATATATAGAACAACCTACTAATAATAAAAACTAAGGAAACGTAACTCCCATACTATTACCGTTTAAAATTTGGTTCCTTTCGAACTGTCATATAACGTCAGCCTTTATACCGCTCAAGGTCACCTAAATATTGCAAATGTATTGAAAAGTGAACCTAAGGTACACTTTTTTAACAAGTATTTTGGAGCATGTTTTTTGACGGAGTTACTCTTCCTTAGTTTTTATTATTCGTAGAGAACAACAGTCAAAAGTTGCCGAAAAATCCGCTAAAGCCAAGCCAAACAGCAATTAGCTATAGGTCAATAGTCAAATTTTCACAAAGTTCTGAAACCGGGCTATAGATAAAAATATGTTGCAATTCAATACCGTAATACTCTCTCATCCATATTCATACAACTATTTACATACTGCTCAGTCAGTAAAAAGTAATTATTTTATAAGACTTATAAAATATTTATATTTCATTAATCATTTATTACAATAACTGCACATGACATAATGATATAAATTATATTATTATTTGACTACAAAATGGCTATATTCTTTTTAGAGCCAAATAACGTAAGTAAAAAAAAAGACATGAGTGAATGTACTCTACATTCACTCATGTCTTTTAACTAACAAATGATGAAGTAGGTAAGTTACAAAAGGAAAAAAAGAGTAATTATTGTTCTTATGTTGTGATAATATGTTAGTTACCCACTTCACCCACAAAATCATCTGTTGAGGTTATCTTACGCGAAAACTAACTACCCACAAAGGTGCAAAAAACACTTTGACATTCGATCAAAAACTTTCTCTCTCGACAAAAACTTTTGACTTTTCAATCTATCTAAATAATATAAAAATGTTTAGATATATACCTAGAATTCTTAATCAATTGGCTTCAAGTCAGAGCCAAAATATGACTTCTCCTTTTAAATTAATTTTAATTGGAACAAAATATTGTTTAAACTAAACTTATGAGCGAAATTACGAACACAACAGTATTTTGGCTCTCATGAAAAATTTCAGCCAAACACAATACATATTTGGCTCTACTGTCTAACCAAATTATTTGGCTCTAATATCGCCTGTAGATCATTAGATCAAACGGAAATACGTTTTAAATCGATTTTGAAAATATTTTATAATACTTAGACAATATTTGACTTTCATCAAAGCCAAATTTAAAAATGCACCAATTTAACAAATGTTATTATTTTTACAAACGTGTTTCAACTACAATAGGCATGATGACTATTTTTTTTTCTTATTGGTAATTGAAAGACCCTTAAAAAATAGAAACATCGCTGAAAGAATGACTCTGATAGCTTAAAAATTCACCAAGATATGACAATTTCAAATATCTCATAAAATAGACCTGCCCGAAACGCTCCATACAAAGTGCTACGAAAAACTGACGTCATTCTTTCGTAGTTTGTATAGATCAGGAGAGAATTTTGTTCGGTAGGTATATTAAATATTGCGTTTATGAAAGTGGTTTTATAACAAATTTGCTTTTAATTGCATAAGTTATCGAATGGTATACAAATATTAAGAAGTTTAATTGAAAAAAAAATCGACTTGATTATTCAACTTTGAAGGCGCATAACAAAAAAAAAATACAAATGTTATCAAGCTGAAATTTTGGGAACGCTTATTTTTTACCGTGATTTCTTTATTTTCTTAACAAAATTCGCTAATCTTGGACCTTGTCATCATCCCTATTCTTATTCTAAACAAATTACAAACTGTGTACAATACACGTGTATAGTCCAAACCATGAGACGAGACAACGATTTTTTATTAATATAAAGATTTGTTATTCGTGATTCGTCTAATGGTTTCGACCTTTAAAATAAAGATATAAGTATGGAATAAACAATATAATATCATAGGTAAGGCTTGGTCAATAATATGAAAAAATATCAAACGCGGTTCATTTAATTTGCAGCAAAAAAAGTCTAAACGTATGTGCCAATGAAGCCAAGCCAAGCTAAGCAAGTCAAAGTCAGGCCAACTCAGTCAAAACCCAAAATCACGACTAAAACTTTACATAATCCGACCAAATCTATATGAATCAATTTTTGTCGATGATGAAAATTCTAAGAAAAATAACCTACAGAAATAATATTAACTTGTCACATCTGGAGTTATCTTATCTATAAGCCCCATTGAGTATTGATATTTGATTAGATTGATACTGACAGACACACGGGTGATTCTATCTCATTCATATATATCCTTTTGCTATCATTTTCATAATATTGTGTCAAAACAAAAAAATACGTGGCACTCGGGAACTGCCCGGGTAAAGCTATTGCATAGCATTTTTTATCAACTTATGCAATTATTTTATAATTCGCATACGCCTAGTCGCACGCACACAAACACCGTGCCAAAGTCTGGCAACGCCGCACCGCTATGCCGACCGGAGTGGGGGTTGTTGGGTTTTTTCGTTACGGAATATCTTGATTCGGTTGCCGCGCTCAAAGCCCGCGATAGAAGCTGTACAATAGCTTAAAAGTATCATGCAGCGTTTAGTAGCATTCCAATCAACGCGGCACGCGACTGCGACTGACAAAATCAAATAAAATGCCATAATGTCTATGCTGTCATAACATAAGTGTCGCCGCACATGGGCCACAGCCCACATGCGACAGCCACAAGAAGCAAGAGTTCTGTAGCGTGTGGCGGTCACCGGCGTCAACCGTGTGCGGTGAGTCCATAAATGTATGAAAACTACAGGAAATATGCCGGTAGCGGCGTTTTGTGGTTGTGGCCGGTGGCCCGTGTGCGGAAGCCCTAAGGCTTCATTTTGCTCTACGCCACTACAAAGCAGCAAAGCAGCGGCAGCATGAGTCGCTAGACCAAAATTAAACCTTTAGCCTATGTCATAAAGTGGAATTTTATTTGAATTTTTGTCGGTAGTCTAAACATACCATGCCGAATTTCCGCGACGGTAGTTCGGCATGATTACGTCAGCAATGTCAAACGCATACAATACAACGCGACGGAATTTCGGCATGGTGTGTCAGCGGTAATACATTGCAGGCGGAATCAAGCCGAACTTCCGCCGCGGCACTTCGGCATGGTGTGTTAGACACGATGCAATATGTAAAAGCGCCATCTATCATGCTATGGTAAAACAATAACAAGACAAGCTTACAGTCAATCATAGATTAAATATCATGTTTTCTCTTTCGTTCTTTCATAACTTAAAAATTTACGAAAATAATTAAAGACATGAGTGGATTAACCGGGTACCTAACATTTTACAATACAAGATCAATAATTACTCATTTTTTTCCCTTAGGTCTGTACATAATTTGTACAAACATTGTAGCTTACCTACTTTATTACATGGCTAATATATCTAGTTATACATACAATCCACATTTTTTTATTTCAAATCATTTTCTCTACCTTACAGCTTCCATTTAAATTGTCACTTACCCGCTTCATCCACTCATGTCTTCAATTAAATGTTAGTTCCAAAAGTGACCAGCAGGGCGCTAGTGTAAGCAGGCTTTATGATAATAATGAAGTTAGCAATAAAAGATTTTTTTTTATGTCCAAAGAGGATGGAAGAAAGAAAGAGATGCATAGTGAATTATTTTACTAACATGCAAAAAGAAAACTTAAATAGACTACACAGGTCAGACAGAGCGAGACTTGAAATACGGTGAAACACTGAAGCATCTATAAGGCTGGATCACAAGCAAATGTATGTAAATGACAGCGCGATCGCGCCGCTATTTAAATAAATCGTTACATACGTTTGATTGTAATCTCGCGGTGTAGCGGCTAAACCGCGCGTTCACGCCGCCGCGTATAAATAAGACTAAATTGATAATAATAATTATTAGACATCGGATATATGCATTTGCATACTTGCATATGCAGGCACTTTTTAGGCGATAGTGCATATTTTGGCAATTTTTCGTTGATAGTGCATATTTCGGTAGTTATATGCCCTCGTAGTCTCCAAACTAGCTATCATGACACACACGCCACAAAACAAAGGTACGATAGATCAAAACACTTCAAATATGTGGCTCCATCCCCATTTAAAGAATGCAATAGATCCAATAGGTACAATATCTTTCAAAAGCTTTAGTATCTTTAAGATTAGAAGAAGTTTTATACAAGTGTCCCCATTTGGGGCCAATGGGCACATTGGATGTAAATTATTCTAATGTTTGTCCACCAATCAATTTCGTATAATCAATGAACTGAAGGGTATTCAATAGCTATGATAAATACTATGGATTTCAGGAAGTTGCAATGATTGAAGATGATAGTGGAAAGATATATTTAGTCGTAATTCCTTCGCAACCGTGTGTCTTTTTACCAGTATTTCATTACTCCAAGGGGAAACTGGCTATTGTGCAATTGATAATGTTGGCCAAGGCAGTATAGAGAAGTGTCTTCTCGTATCCGTCAATTATATGAAAAAAAAGAAAACGACGAGTTTGACTACCGTTTCGACCTACTAAATCAGAATTTGTTTTGCATCGGCTGGATTATAATGTCTATGCAATCGGGGCAAGCCATAACAGCGTTTTTCTTCTGGAAAAAGTAAACAGATGTATCACTGTTGAAAGAATTTGGACGTTAGCTTCCTACATTTTTATCAAAGCTATAACAAAGATATGCGTGGGGTCAAGTCAACTGCTCAATCGATTTTCTCGCACTGTTATACGAAACGAAAATTGGTGGTAACTGGTAGGTACTGTTTACGCACATGCTGGATTGCTTTGCCACTGCTACAGTGGCAAACGCATGGAGGCTAACATCATCAAAGTAATAAAAACAAGAATTGAATTAGCTCCAATTTCGGCAGCATTTGGTCGTCATTACTTGAGACATACAAGCGGTAGAATCCTGCAACCAGCAATACATATCTGTACTGCCAAATCTGCAGCATGAAGGGCCACTTTCCCGAAAAACTGTTCCAACAATTGCGTTGTTCTCATGGGTTAGCATTGCGTCATGAAAAAGGTCGAAGGCAATTTGAGAAATGTGTGAAAACACGGTACATTCATAAATAATGTATCGAAAATTTTCACACCGTTTGATCCCATTGGCCCCATTTGAGGACGGCAATTTTTTTTATATAAAAAATCAATTTTTTTTTAGTTTTTTTGTATTTTCCTAATAATCTTATTGGTTTCTATTTTCCGCGGCTCAGTTTCATTTGGGTCTAAATGGGTTAATAAACTTCCATGAGCATTAAAATTGCAATCGGAAAATGTTGGTAGTTAAGTAATTATTATTGGTGCTGTATAAGAATTAAGAAATGAAAAATCCCGGACTTGATGAAATTATAAAAATTGGCGGCACCGAAAAAACCTTCAAAAAATAATAATATTTTAATATTAAGTGACTATTGATTGTGCATATTTCGGCCATATTTTTTCGTGCATATTTGCATGCATATTTCGGCACTTTGATCGTGCATATAATCCGATGTCTAATAATAATAGTTGAAATGACTAAGAAACACGCTTTTTTATTTAAAAAAAGTTTTAAACAAATTGCCTGCATTGTCGTTGGCTATAATTATTTCAAAACTTAGTATATAGTACGGGAGCCCTAGAACAAATTTTTTTTGTGATTACTAACAAGCTAATTTTTTGGGAGTAGCTTCATTTTGATAAGACAAACAACTTTTTTATTTGCGAAAAATCTTGAAAGTGGTAGCTAACAGAGATAGAAAGGATTTCATACTTTGACTTGATGGTCCTAAAATATGGATTGTTCTATTTGTAGGACAATGTTACTCTTAAATTATATAACTATTAACCTACCAATATACAAATAATCAGCTGGTTAGGGTTCCGTTTTAGGGTACCGTAGTCAACCAAGTTTGTTAGTAATCACAAAAAAAATTGTTCTAAAGCTCTCTCACTAATACGTATGCCAAGTTTTGAAATAATTAGACTACTGCAGTAGCCAGTAGATAGGTAAAAATCGTGCTCAAAGATTCCGTTACATACAGTATAAGCTAATAAAAGCATGTTAAAAAGGCAAGTATACGGCATTTATTCATATTCCACACTTATACCTTGACTACAACTTACTGTAATTAATAAAAATAATAATCATTTATAATAATTTTAGTATCCAATTTATATTAAAATTAAATAAAGCTTGGAAGGTCGTTTTGGCGAAGGGAGTTCCTCATATATACAGTCATATTATCTATATAATATATTGAATATTCAAATTTATACAGTTATTATATACAATTATGAATTATACATTATGTAATGATTTCGACGGGGTCACAAAAATTATGGTTTTATAAGCAAAGAATGATTAAGTATAACTAAAAAGGTCGTTAAACTTTTAAATTTAACATTATAGGTTTTAATTTTCTGATAAAGAATTACAATATAAAACCTTGAATTTTTGCACAACTATTACATACATAGTTTGATATAATAGTATTAAAATTAGATTTAAAATTCTTACAAACACTCCCGATTTACAATTTAAAATAACTTTTAACCTGGCATCTTTCTTAATATTCTTTTGGTGTCATTTTCAAACCCGCCATTTTGTTTATTCTGGGTGAATATTGGACCATCATATTTGATATACAGAGATCAAAATGCAAAAAAATATACCATGACAAGCATTAATATCTGTTGCAGTCATCTGGTTGAATTGCTATTTAATTGAATGAAACCATTTAATTTACAGTAAAGACTTGAAGAGTTGATCTTTAGTAATTTTAAATTGTTTCATTCGGATATGGAGTGTAAATGGAGGAGAACTATATCTGTATGTAAAAAGTGTCCGCTGAAATGCGTTAAATTAGGGTGGCGCTACAGTAGCAACGGGGTAAATTTTAAATCATTTAGCAGCTTTTATTCAGCTATTTTAGGTTATATTTTTCAAAACATATTGGTATTATTTATTTGGTTATTTATTTTATTTATTTATTATTATTTCTTCAGTATTTTGTCACCAATGGCCATGCCATACCCTTTGCTGCAGCTAGCGCCACTTTCAACTGTTATTTACTACGTACAGCTGGACACTTTTTCAAATATCTCCCATATAAGATAGTTCTCCTCCATCTACACTCCATACATTGTGGTTTCATTATTGAATGAAAAAAAAATTAAAATTACTAAAACTGATATTTAATTAATTGACTAGTCATTTAATTAAATTGCAGTTTCAACCAGATGACTGAAACATATACATAATATTGCATAATACATTTTGTCATCACAATACAAACAAGAGCACATTTTAACACTCGTGATATTACTAGAATATTAACAAATATAAAATAGCAACTAGAAACGAATCCAATCATAGACATAGTAAAGAATTTTTATAGTCTATAAGGCTCCATTTATATCCGGCAACGAACGGTTTGGCCGCTACACTGCAAGATCACAAGCACAAGCAATTGTATATAAAGCCTGTAAAGGTGCTCCCTCACCGCGAGCATTCACTTGTCATGTAACATTATAGATTAGTTTTTGAGCATTACATTACTCGTGTCTCATGTAATGTAACATTAAAGATTCGACTTTCAGCATTACATTAGAATACTATCTCCCTGACTGACGAGCATTCGCGTGTAATGTAAAGTACCCCGCAAACGATCAAATTTGTTTGACGTAATTTACGTTTTCATCAAACAGCAGCGCAGACGAACAAACGTGCATCAAACAAGTTTGTCAAACAATTAGCTAGAATCGGTTTGAGATCATGAGATCTTGTTTGACAAATACAGCGGAACACGTTCAAACACGTTTGTCAAACGCTACGCCAGTGAAAATTTTCTTCAAACAGGTCAAACACGTAGTTTGTTTGACAAACGCTTCAAACAAAGCTGTACACTATCAAACTGTTTGACAAACACGTAAAATTTGATCGTTTGCGGGGTACTTTGCATTCGACTTTGAGCATTCCAAACCTAGTTGATTTTACAAGTTGTATCAAGAATCAAGATATTACCTGTCTCGCATACACTGTCTCGTTACAAGGTGCGCATTGTAATCGCATCGACTCTGTAATGTTACATTACAAGGTCTACTCCCGGTGAGGGCACCTTAACGATTTACGACGGTCTAAACACACTAGGTTGAATTAGGCCGACGTAAATTCCGCCGCATTTACGCCGCGTTTCAAATCCATACAAAATATGGGCGAAACGAGAGTCGCGACAGACACACTATGCCGAAATTCCGTCGTGAGCCGAGTTTCCGTCGAGCCGAGTCAAGCGTAAAATTCGGCAGCGATTCGGCGGTAATGTTTTGTATAGCAACACACTATAATACGCGACGGAATTATCAAAACCGAATATAGCAAATCCAACCTTGTCTTCAAAGCGTTAACGCACACATACATCTGAGAATTTTAAATACTCACTTACGCGCGCGTTCCGCAACGGAAATTACGCCGCGAAATTTCGGCTCTCCGCGTAATTTATAGTTTGTCGCATCAGACGTAACGTAATTTCGGCCACGTAAATTACGCCGGCGTAATTCAGCCTAGTGTGTTTAGACACTAAGCGGACACTTATAAATGAAGCCTTATAATAATTTTTATGAAAATATTATCTAGATTACATAGCATAGTATAAAGATTGAAAATTGTTAATAGATCAAACCATAACGTTAATATACCTAGCGGAATAGGGCAACATTCTCGAGCTGTCAAATGAAACCGAAATTTATTTACGTCTGTGTGTGAAAATATGTGTACGTATACACTTACACAAGCATCTTTCTAAGAGATTAAATTGTCAACGTGCCGATAAGTGCCGACTGGACGTCAAACAGATGAAAAAAATTGGTTCTGCTGTCATGTATCACACGTCTCCTTTTACCACTGTGTTACTGATAGTGACATCTCGCTCGCTCAGTCCTTTTTTTCTCTATTCCGCTAGGTATATTAACTTTATCGATCAAACTCAGTCACTTTGAGCAACTCCTATTTCTAGTATTTTATTTTACATCTTATAATTTTATTGACATATTTATATACGACATATTAAGTATTGGGGCTTGTTTATATTTACAGTTTTAGAAATAGTATTTACTTGCTAACTTTATTCTACTTTTATACAATATTTAAACTTATAAAAGTACTATGAAAAGTAACATTATTTCTACTTATTTTTATGAGACAAAACCGAAGACATGTCTTGCCAGTTACCACTTACAATCCAATCCTTTAAATTGTCTATAGACTATAATAAACTATACAGTGTATAGACAGGATGTATATTTATTGAAGAAATTCAGTGATTTATGTATCTTTTACTCTCACTCAAATAAAATCATTTTCAAAATTCCACCCATTTGTTAAATAAGGGAATCAAAGTTTGCATGCCAAAAACACTATGTCACAGGTTACACGGTAAAATTTTCATCAATCTGATCCATCTATCTGATTGACAGAATATTAATGGTTATAAAAAGTTCATATTAAAAATACGATCAATCCATCAATCAGTGGGTTAGACGATCAAATTTTCGTCAAGCTTTACCTGATTGATGGATCAGATTTATGAAAATTTGAACCTGTGTCTATCATAAGTGGACATAACCACGGGATAAATACACATATTCAAGGCCCAATACATTATATGTTCAGTATATAAATATTTTTTAACTGTTACATGAAAAACTCTCTATTTTCGTATGGTGGTCAAGTCTGTCTGATCTGCGTAGAGTTGCCTGTCGGACTCTGACAGTTGGGCACGTCGATTATCGTTATCTCGATGACCCTTAGTCCTCTGAGAATAGGGTCCGTTATGTGTATACCCCGTGGGTTGTACACTCTCTCGTTCTGGGTAGCGATGAACTTGGAGATTTTCCTTAAATGCTGAAATGAGAGAGGTTATCATAATTATGTGGTTAGTATAATTATTTATGTGATTAATCAGTGATTACTATACATTATTTCAAATTTCAATTTGTTTGGAATCTAAGTGTAAACAGCTTACTTTAAATTATAACGCTTTACACTAGCAATTCAAATGTCACATTTTTAACACAAGAAATATTATAACACTTTCTTTGTATTGAAAATAGTTTATATAAAAGAAACATGCACTGTTATTATTTTGTAACCATTTACAATTATTATGTTAAAGATTAATTTATACAGTATCAAAGAAGATATTACAACTCAATATAGAAACCACAAGGGAGACCAAACCTATAATTAAAAACTTGTACCAAAGCTCAAAGGTGCAATTTAAAATTAATTAAGTAAGAATTTATGAATTGCTTTTAAAATACATTTAAAAAGAAAGTTAGAGAAAAGAATTTAGGTACTTATCCTCATATTAACCCACTCAGTATTAATTATTATTTATATAAAGGATAAAATATATATAAAACCTAATATGAATAAAATGGAACTAGGAAATGGGCAGACATATCATCTGATAGTCTCATGTTAAGTGACAACTGCTGCACAAAGGTTGTTTAATTATAATATACCCATTTAAACACCTAAGCTGGCCTGTTACATACTAGTTCTGATAAAAATACTGAACATAATAATAATAATCTTTTATTTATTGAACTCAGAACTCTGGAACGAACTGTCACCAGCAGTATTTCCAGACCTACACAACCTGCAAACTTTCAAGAAGAGTGTATTCCCTCGTAAAAGACCGGCAACACACCTGCAGCTTCTGATGTTGCGAGTGTCCATGGGCGACGGTAGTTGCTTTCCATCAGGTGACCCGTTTGCTCGTTTGCCCCCTTTTTTAATTAAAAAGTATAGTTATTTACCTTTTCGTAGTGTGTTTCTGTGCAAATGTATATGAAGTAAGCGGTGAGACACGCGAGGCATCCCTCGCAGTATGTGCTGCAGTCCGCCGTCTCCGCCATCTCAAAATGTTCGTTCAACCTCTCCATCGTATATTCAAATGTTTGTCTGTCTATCTGTAATTTTAAGGTTAAGTTTAAATACTTATGTTAGTTGTATAAGTTTCAATAAAAGAAAACTGTACATGGTACAAAAATCATTATTAGTAAGTATCAATAACCTACAAAATATCTTAAAGTAATAGTTCTTTGGTTTCTTTCTATAGAAATGAGTGAGAATGTATAAAATATAAGTACGGACTATTACAAATATTGATGAACTATATTATGATATTTTAACAACAAATCACGATAGTAAATGTTGCGCGGGAACCATACATTTTCCCGCAGCAAAAATTCCTATACCTTATCTTGTCTACTAAAATATCTCCATACCAAATTTCAACATAATCGGTCCAGCAATTTAAGCGTGAAGAGGTAACAGGCAGACATACTTTCGTATTTGTTGTTAGTAAGGAATTAAATTAGAATCTAGGACTTTAGGGCGTGTTGACATAGCTTTCACTCACTCTGTCCTCCAACTCAGATGGAAACCGCGTTTGGAATTTCACTGCTGTCCCTTCTGAGTAGTCCCTTTGGATGAATATCTTTATGCCCTGCTGGGTAGGAGTCTGCTGGCTTCCAGGAGTGTTGGGGCCTGAGGGAATCCGATTGTTTGCCATGGTCAATAGTTCTCACGACAATCACACACACATTTGCTTTCACAGAACACCGTATTGGCTTCAGAGTTCAGGCGTATAGCATTTTAGGACGGATAATTCGGTATTAACTAAGGAAATTCTCAGAAACGGGAATTAAATTGCAATTTGTAGAAAATTCGATCAGAATTTCGGGCCGTTTCTATCTGCGATGAGTGATGACGTTTTTTTTTTTTTTAATTTATTGGGGGCTGGAAACAAGTCCTTTGCTCCAGAAAAAATACATTATTAAACGTCAAATGAAATTTTAAAAAATTAATGTCCTTCTTCTTTCTTCTTACTGAGCACTATTTACAAAACACATTAAAAAAAACATTATTTACAATAATTTTTACAGTTTTTCCATCGTTGAACATATGAATAAACATTTGAAGAAATCGTAATTGGATAATAAATCTTCTGGGTGGCGGGGTACACTTATGTCTCTATCTTTACATAATATTATGTTATCTATTTCAGAGCAGAGTAATATTCTGTCTAGACCTAGTTCTTTGCAATCAAAGATAATATGTTTGAGGTCAGCATCATTTTCTAGGCATTTGGGGCATTTCGCATCTTCTAATATTCTTAATTTATAAAGGTGGGAGGGGACCAAGCAGTGGCCAAATCTCATTCTTGTTATTACTGATGTGAATTTTCTTGATTCAAAATGTAGTGTTATACCATGGTATTGAGAGATCTTTCTTTGTCACTTTTGGATTAAAGTAAAGGTTAATAAGTGATGACGTTTATCACTCAGTGTTGCCAACTTTATTTTTACCAACCCACCAAATGCGGTAGCTTACCACCAGAAACCACTAAAACCTAAATGGCCCCTCAAACCACCAGAATTCCACTAAATAACGTAAAGACAACTACCTACTACCTACCTGAATATAATTTGAAAATAAAACAACAACAACGGTAAGTAATAAAATATAAATAATATATATAATATAAATATAATAAAATATATATATATATCTATAATATAATAAAATATAAATAATATAATAAAATATAAATAATAAATAAAATAAATAAGTAACGGTAAATAAAATGACATTTTCTAAAAATGATTCCTAGCTAGATCGATTTATCGCCCCCGAAACCCCCTATATACTAAATTTCATGAAAATCGTTGGAGCCGATTCCGAGATTCCAATTATATATATATATATATATATATATATATATATATATATATATATATATATATGTTACGGCTAATAGCCGAAGTGCGGCTACACCTAGTTTTACCCGGCTACAACTAGGTGCATTATCATTATCATCGGTTACAACTAGGTTTAGCCTTCATTATAGCGGCTAGAACTAGGTACAGCCGCACACTGGTGGTTAAACTTAGGTGCATCTATACAAGAATTGCTCGTTTAACCCTTCATGCGCGAGTCCGACTCACACTTGGCCGATTTTTTCAGTGGCTATATATTTTATACCCGTGCGACGCCGGGGCGGGTCGGTAGTCTTATATATAAAATTCTCGTGTCACAATGTTCGTTCCGGTACTCCTCCGAAACGGCTTGACCGATTCTCATGAAATTTTGTGAGCATATTGATTAGGTCTGAGAATCGGTCAACATCTATTTTTCATACCAAAAAATATTTATATGGCAAAATAACGTTTGTCGGGTCAGCGTCAGTCGTCAGTCTTTTGCGCGCACGAAGCTCCGACCAACATACACGCACAGGATATATTAAAGATGTAAGATTATAAGAAAAGTACATACTACAAAAAGAAGAACATGACTTAGGTAGGTACATAACTAAAGATGACATAACCCTTCAGGTCAGAAAAATAATTAAAAAAAAAAGACGGGCTGTACTCCGGGAGTGCCGGCAGAAGTGAAAACTTGATTATTAACGTTGTGTATTTTTTAACCCATTTTTTATGAAAATCGATTGTTAAAAAATCGTCAATCAAGTTGTTTCAATCAAGTTTCGATGAAATTTCAAATCGAGTTCGAGTTCGACACAAAACACTACTCTCCAACCGTCTTACAGTTTTTCCGAGGTTTTTCGATCAGCACGAGAATCTGACGCGAGTTTCACAGTTTTTACCCATAAATAAGTTTTCACTTTAACTAGTGGTTTTTCGTCCATGCTGACCACTAACTTAAATAAGCTAATCCACTAAAAAATCCACCAGCCACTAAAACCAAATTTTTCCCGCCGAAAGGCACGTCTAAACCACCAGATCTAGTGGAAATTCCACTAAGTTGGCAACACTACGTTTATGTACATGGATGAGGACTAGCTCTTTTTGGCGGGAAGAGGAAGGCGCCTTTTTTGAACAACAATTTGGAAAAATCGTATTTAATAGTTTTTATACATTAAAAGTACTTTAAAAGTAGATAATATGCAGGACGAGAGCGACGGAGATGATCCGAACTATAAATCTTCGTCATCGAAGAAAAGGAAAATAGATGAAATCTCAGGCGATAAGTAAAAACCCTTTACTATGCCTTCGTATTCTAGAAAATATCCTGACACTAATTGCAGCGGAGAATTTATTGTCTTCGTCGAACATTGTGATAAGGATACAAAAATAGGAAACATGAACCCCCTTAGCCTTTCGAAAATTTTCAAAAACGCAAAAGGAGTTTATGAAAGAGCTAGAATAAGCGCCCGCAAAATAAAAATAACTTTCAAACAAGCGGCATTAGCTAATGATTTCCTCAATGCATCATTTATTCAAGAAAACAATCTAAGAGCATATATCCCAGCAGCCTCTGTGGAAAGGGTTGGGGTAGTTAGGTACATTCCTAAGGAAATTAGTATTACGGATTTATTTGAAAAAATAAGTAGCGATATTGACATAATTGGTATACGTAGATTTATGAAAAAAGAAAATAATACATTTGTTCCGTTAAATACTATTACTGTTACTTTTTCTGGCACTGTATTACCACAAGGCATTTTCTTAGATGGATGGAGATATAAGGTTCATAAGTATATACCTCCAGTTCTACAATGTTTTAAATGCTTACTTTTCGATCACTCTGCAAAATATTGTTTTAATGAACAAGCATGTTCTAAATGTGCAGAGAATCATTCCTATAAGGAATGTACATCAGAAGTTTTAAAATGTAAAAACTGTGGAGGTAATCACCTAGCTATTTCTAAGGAGTGCCCAATTAAGGCTTCTAAAATTAAGAAAAACATATCTTTGAGAAATAATAATTCTACTTATGCAGACATAACAAATAATTTAACATCTTTCCCACCTCTGACAAAAACTAAACCTCAAAATGTTAAAATTGTTCCAGAAAAGATATCAGCCCAGGACATTATTAATAATCAAAAAATTTTAGAAGCCATAATAAGCACTATTGTAAGTATAGGAAATTCTAATGAGATTAAGACTACAACACATATTAAAGAAATATTCATTAAAAACTTTAATAAGTAATGGATAGTATTAATATTGTACAGCATAACATCCTGAGTTTAAATAATAAAAAACCTTTACTTCAATCACTCTTAATAGATAAAGAAATATATATAGCTTTATTAAATGAAACATGGCTGAAAACTTCAAGTCCTCGGATTCATTTCCCTGGGTATAATTTCATTTTTAAAAATGCTTCAAATGAACACTGAGGAGTGGCAATAATTATTAGGAATTCTATAAAGTATGTGCAGCATCCGACTCCAAATTATCAAGATGTACAGACTATTGCTATAACCACAGAAACAGGTATAGGTTCCATTACAATCCTTTGCATTTACAATCCACCTAGAAACAAAATTAAAAAGAATAATTAACAATCTTCCTAAACCTATTATCATATCGGGTGATTGTAACGCCCATCACATAGCTTTTGGTTGTACAATAAATAATACAAGAGGACGAGACTTGTATGAAGTTATAGATGAATATAATTTATGTATTTTAAATACAGGTTGTGCTACTATAGTAGGCAGACCAAACAATAACACTTCTGCAATTGATGTTACACTAGTGAGTCCAGAGCTGGCTCCCTATTGTGAATGGTATGTCGGTGAGGATCCGTTGGGAAGTTATCACTTTCCAACTTTTACAAAACTTAATACTTCTCCTATGCAATATGACGTAAATAAAAATGTAAATAAGTATTTATTCAAAAAGCTAACTGGGATAAGTTCTTTAATATGTCAAATGATTTATTTCAAGATTTTGAATATAATTTACAAAATCCTTAAGAAAGTTATAATCATTTCTGTGATCTACTAAACACTTTAAGAGATGAATGTGTTCCAAAAATTGTAATAACTAATTCATCTAAAAAATTTAAAAAAAGGGTACCTGCTCCGTGGTGGAATGGTATTTGTGATAGGGCTGTAAAGGATTGTAGAGAAGCTTTGGAAAAATATAGAAATAATTTGAGTATGGCAAATTATATAAATTATAAGAGATTAGATGCACTCAAAAAAAGGATTATAAAAGAGGAAAAGAGAAAAAGTTGGCAAAATTTATGCTCTACATTTAATAGATACACCCCAGTCACAAATATTTGGAATTTTATCAAAAAATATAAGCGTGTAGATTCTAGCATAAATAGTAAATGTGATAGTTTTGTACCAGAATTTTTAGAAAAATTTACAAATGATGAAGTATATTGTGACAGTTCATTAGAAGATATATTTAAAAGTAATAATGATAGTGAATATTTCAACTCTTTCATGAAAGATTTTAGCTGGGATGAATTTTATAGTTCCTTAATGTCAAGAAGAGATTCTGCTCCTGGACTGGATAATTTTCCATATTTAATGATTAAAAATGTACACAAAAACGCACAAGCAGTTCTTCTTAATATCTACAATCACTTATGGTCCAAACAAGTTGTTCCCGACGAGTGGAAAACTCAGTGTGTTTTGTCCATTCTGAAAAAAGATAAGCCAATCCATGATCATAATTCTTACCGTCCAATATCACTCACTTCATGCATAGGAAAAGCTTTTGAAAATATGATAAAAGTTAGGTTAGACTACTTTACAGAAACTAATTTAATATTACCAGATTTTCAGTTAGGTTTCCGTAAAGGAAAAAGTACAGTTGACGGCTTCGTTTCATTTCTTAATGATATTAAGAATTCTTTCATGGCTCATTCAAATGCAATTTGTGTATTTTTAGATGTGCAAGGAGCATACGATAATGTTAATTTGTCTGTATTTATTAAGGTTTTAAGTGAATTGGGCATTCCAGGTAGATTTTTAAATTGGATATATAGATTCTTGAATCACCGTCTTGTCTATGTGAAATTTAATGATATACTACATGGTCCAAAATTTGCACATAAAGGCTTAATGCAAGGAACGATATTGTCTCCAATCCTGTATAATTTATATACATCACAGATTTGTAAATATGTAAAAGTATTAGGTGTTAATGTTCTACAATATGCTGATGATATTGTTATATATTGTATTAATCGTCTACTACGCTCGGCCAATTGTAATATTAATTTAGCTCTTAAGCAACTGTTAAATTATTACAATAACAAACTAAAACTAAATATTAATTCTTCAAAAAGTTCAGTTATGACTTTTGGTAAAAGTCAATGTAATGTTCAAGTTAAATGTAATAATGAAATAATTTCAATAGTAAATGAACATAAATTTCTAGGTATAGTTTTAGATAACAAACTCAAATTTAATAAACAGTGTGGTAAGCTTTATTACATATTATATATGTAATAAAGCTTACCAGCGACTCAACATATTGAGATGTTTAGCAGGAGTTTTTTGGGGTGCTGATCTAAAAATTCTCTCAATGTTGTATAAAAGTTTAGTTAGGAGCCACTTTGACTACAGTTGCTTAGCATATATTAATGCTAGCGCTAGTCTTCTAAAAAAGTTAGATATAATTCAAAATCAAGCGCTCCGTATTATAACTGGTGCGATGAAATCCACCCCGATAAACTCAATGGAAGTTGAAACTTGTATACCTCCTTTATTCTTGAGACGACTCATGTTAGCTAAGAAATACTTTGTTAAGATGATTGCAATTAAGTCCTCACTTCCTGTAAGAAAACTGAAAGTATCTGAGGAAATAGCTAGTCTATTAGATTCTTCTGTAATTACATCACAAATTATTTCTACAAGAATCTTGCCTCAGATGCCGACTTTGTTGCAGTTGGTTTTAAATATGACAAATAACATTTATTCTAGTGATCTATGGCCAATTTATGACAACTTTGAAGGTTCTATAGAGAAAAAAATATTTGGTAACAACCGGAGACATCTATGGTAAGACTGATTTTCTTAGTTTTTTAGAAAAGAAAACGGACTTTTATAAAATGTATACAGATGGGTCGAAAACTATAGATGAGGTTAAATCAGCTTATTATGATGAATTTCTGGATGTTACTAAATGTTTTATGATCAGTAATATGTGCTCTATTTATACAGCCGAATGCTTATGCCATTTATATGGCATTACAGCATATTAAAACTTTGACCTATGTAAATAAGTTTCTTATAATATCAGATAGTAAAAGTGTCTTAGTAGCTATAGGGAATAGTAATTTAAGTTTCAAATGCAATTATATTATTTTTAAGATCAAAAACATATTACATGAATTAGTCAGTAATAACGTTAATATAGAGTTTCTATGGGTTCCCTCCCACAGAGGGATTGCTGGAAATGAAAGAGCAGACACAGCTTCTAGAGGACCACCAGACGAAGACCATAAGAACATTTTAAAAGTCCCATTTACAGACCTCTTTTTGACGATCAAAAATGAAACCTTTGAGCTATGGAAAAGAATTTGGAATATAGTAAAGGTTAATAAGGGCAAATGGTACAGTGACATAAAGAAAGATCTCTCAATACCATGGTATAACACTGTACATTTTGAATCAAGAAAATTCACATCAGTAATAACAAGAATGAGATTTGGACACTGCTTGGTCCCCTTCCACCTTTATAAATTAAGAATATTAGAAGATGCGAAATGCCCCAAATGCCTAGAAAATGATGCTGACCTCAAACATATTACCTTTGATTGCAAAGAACTAGGTCTAGACAGAATATTACTCTGCTCTAAAATAGATAACATAATATGTAAAGATAGAGACATAAGTGTACCTCGCCGCCCAGAAGATTTATTATCCAATTACGATTTCTTCAAATGTTTATACCGATTCATATCTTCAACGATGGAAAAACTGTAAAAATTATTGTAAACAGTGTTGCCAACTGCTAGTCTTGCCGAGTAGCTAGATTAATGTTCAAAAGTTGCTAGATTGCCAGTTTTCGTTCCCCCAATAAGTTGCTAGAAGTAGCTAAATGTAACGGACACTGTTTTGCCAACTGCTACCTCTACCAAGTGGCTAGATTGCTCCTAAAAAGTTGCTAGATTTCAAGTTTTTGGCGTAAGAGTAGTTAGTAAGTAGTAGCTTAACGTATCTTTTAGTTGGTGACCATAAAATAAACGGCCAAGTGCGAGTCGGACGCGCGCACGATGGGTTCCGTACCGCTATAGAGCAAAAGTAAGCAAAAATTATGTATGTTAAATATATTTTTATTTTATTATTAATTATTAAAGTACAAATAAAATTAAGGATTTAGTGCAAAGTTCAAGTGCCTACCTGGTGCCTTTATTGACTACAAGCAAAAAAGGCCAAAAAAATTACGTTTGTTTTATGGGAAATTAAATATTAACTTTATTTTATTTTTAGTATTTTTTATTATAGCGGCAACAGAAATAAACAATCTGTGAAAATTTCAGAAGTCTAGCTGTAGCGGTTTATGAGATACAGCCTGAAGACAGACAGACAGACAGACTTCGAAGTCTCAGTAATAACTAATAGGTTTTTACCTTGAAAAAGATATATTTTAACATTCTTTCCTTCGATTCTCGGTAAATACTTTACGAATCTCGAAAGATGAAATGTAGCTAGACAAAGTAGCTAAAAAATCTAGCTACAACTTTTTTAAAATTTAGTGTGAAGCCAACTTAGCTACTTTGTAGCTAGTGTTGCCAACTTAGCTACAAAGTAGCTAAGTTGGCAACACTGATTGTAAATAGTGTTTTTTTTAATGTGTTTTGTAAATAGTGCTCAGTAAGAAGAAAGAAGAAGGACATTAATTTTTTTAAATTTAATTTGACGTTTATTAATGTATTTTTTCTGGAGCAAAGGCCTTGTGCTCCCAATAAATTAAAAAAAAGTACATGGATGATGGCAGATGGACGCAATGAGGTACATTAATCTGTGGATGGACGTTTGTTTGACGTTATACTTTTTTATTGTTTTTACTAAAGGTACTTGATACGATACATCATACATCCAATAAGTTTAAAAATTTAAAAATTCAGCAATAATCGCCTATTTTTAGCCTATTTTACATCTTATCCGTCTAAAAGATACATACATTTTATTATAATTTAGAAAATCTCTTACGGTCTGTCAAATTGTTCAAGCGCGCGAAATTTAAAGTTCGCTATCGACATCATAGCAATACACGGTTGTGTATAAAATATTTAAACTGGATGAAATAATAATATTATGAAAAAATATAAATTATATTTATCTAGTCTATATATAAGTTTTTGTAAACTTAGCCTGAGTCACAGTACTCGATCAACTGAAAATATATAAAAATAATAAGTTAGTAATATTTTGTAATGATATTACAAAATAGGTAATTTATTTATAGCATTTCACACCTACAACTTTGTTTGCCTCTGTAATAGATTCCAAGGGATCAGCTGGATTTAATTTTGTATTCATGGTGCGATTCAGGCGAAATCGTCCTAAATAGTTGTCTGTATAATATCAAACACAAATCAATAGATAACAATTCATGATCTTGACGTTAATACTGTGTCATCAAGCGGTTATTGAAAAAAAATTCTTATTCATCAATAGCAGGTTACAGCAAAGCCCAGCAAAGACATTAGACAAGTACCTAGGTAAAGAAACTAGGTCGGCTGAAGACAGATACGGACTGTAGATTGTAGAACTTTATTGCCAAGTTAGGATGGGACCGCAACAAAGGTCATCCGATCCTCGCGGTAAGCGACCGCGGTCCGCGACTGACAAAAAACCAAATGAATTGCCACTTTATGACCTAGATCCTAGGCTATAGTTTTCATTTTACTCTACGCCACCACAAAGTAGCGGCGGCATGGGTCGCTAGATCAATGTCGGTAGAAAATAAAACCTATAACCCAGTCCATAAAGTAGAATTTTATTTGAATTTTTGTCGGTCGCGGTCGCAACTCGAAATCTTTTTATTATGAATGTTTTACAATCAGTGTCGGTTTAAGTAACTACTACCAGCACCCTGGACGAGATTTCTTTGGCACCCATGGTGCTGGAAGAGCTGGGCGCTAGGCGACCGCCTACGGCCCAGGGCGCCAGTTAAAATGGGGCGCTAAAGGCAAACAAAAGAGTTACAAATTTTTTCGCCACTACCAGCAAGTAGCAACCTCAGCGCCGAAGAAATCTCGCTCGCTGCTGGTAGTGCTAAAACCAGCCCTGTGGAAGAGGTAAGAAGTGGGCGCCTTAGTTTACGGTGCCCTGGGCGGTCGCCTACCGTCGTCGCCCCTCCTTACGCCGCTACCTGCTTACGACTTACGAGTTGCCATTTACCAGAAAAAAAATCGAACCTTTTTGCCTAGTAAACGCCTAGCCATAATCTTATGCCCAACGTCCATCAGAATCGCTAATGATAGAGCTATCCCTATTCCTTACATAAAAGAAAGTGATCACATTTACGTAATGCGTGGTTTTCATATGAATTGTTGATTCAAATCATACGCCCAGAGTGAAAGATAGACGCTGAACGGATGCGATGTCGTGACTAGACTCCTAATTAAACAGCTGATAATAAATCATAAAGTTTTGGGTTAATGGTCACCGAGTTGGGATGGAGTTTTCGGTTTAGATTTTTGCAGAGAGCTTGTCCTGCAAAAAAAGGCCTACTAGTGCCAATTACACATTCCTATAATAGCAGCTTCAAATACTGTAAGCGTTTTTGGTCCAGTTCTTCGCATAGTCCTTGTACAGGACAAGGACTGTGCAAAAAACTGGATCTAATTATAATATGAACTAAAAAGTATAAAATAATTATTCCTATCTAATAGTGCCTTTTTCCGAATTCGGCTAAAACTCAACTATTTCTGTACTCAATCTTCATTATTTTGAAGTCGGTGCCAGATGAATCTTCTGTTCTCTGACAGAATATTTGAAACTTTTGGAACTGGCACCGACTTCAAAATTATGAAGATTGAGTACAGAAATAGTTGAGTTTTAGCCGAATTTGGAAAAAGGCACTATTAGATAGGAATAATTATTTTATACTATTTAGTTCATATTATAAGGATGTTATTATTGTTTTACCTTGGAAGTCGGTTTTAATTTTTTGTTAAAAATAATAATTTCACTCTTTTTAGTTACCTAGTAAGCAAACGCGTACTATACGTATAATGATACACCTGTATATTATTCTACGTTTCTTATTACAATCACACTTACAAAATATTATAATATCAGCTGCAGCCTGCAGAAAATTTTAAACAATACATTTAAAAAAATCGAAGTGAACACGTGTGACGTGCTAAGTAGCCGGTCACCGGACTAGTTTCAATAGGCTGGAACTCGCTCGACTTGTCGCACACGCACCGCACATAGTACCTCCGTGAGTAATTTGTATTCTGTGCATAGTACCCGGCCCGCGCCCGCGCTGCCACGCCGCTTGCTTGACAGCCCTGGCAGACACGCGATGCGATGCGTTATTATACTATGAACGCTAAACGCAATGCAAAAGGTTGAAATTAGGTTGTTTTCCAGAATATCTCGGCGAAGTGAAACAGAATGTTACATTATCGAAGCAACTTTAACTTCTCAGGAGTAATGTCAAATGTGTGCCTCATGCTCTGGAGATCAGGTTGAATTTGGTGACATTGGTGACCCCGACGTGGTAATGATGATGATGATGATGATGATGATGATGATGATGATGATGATGATGAATGTAATTTGCATAGTAGCATATGCTTTCAGTTCTTAAAACAGCACCTAAACTCCCAAACTTGTATCTATAAGGAATCCGGAGTTCTCTTAGTAGCTTCGGAACCATAGTATACCTCGGTGCAAAATCTTGCGTTTTGGTAGCATATGCTTAGGATGCTTCTCATAAAACCAAAATCACCATATGTTTCCATATAAATTTCGAGGAGTTCCCTCGATTACTCATGGATCCCATCATCAAGTCACCAGTTTTGTGAACATGGTACCAAATTGGAGTGAAACCTAATACAAACAAAACAAAAATTTCAAAAATCGGTTCACAAACGGCGGAGTAATAGTTGAACATACAAAAAAAAAAAATATCCACAGCCGAACATATATCCTCCTCGTTTTTTGGAAGTCGGTTAAAAATAGTTACCAACCACGAAAACTTTTTGATATAAGTAATTAAAAACTGGAGAAATTAAAAAAAAACCGCCAAAAAACTTTAAAAAGTAATGAAATAATATTTTCTGAAACGACTCTCGATTCGGGTCGCTGTGAACTGACCCTACCTATAATGTTATGTGAAATCAAATATCTACATTAGCGGACCCCCGACACACCTTGACAATATTTATGGACTAAAATATATAAACTCAAAGTCAGTAAACATTATTTCATTACTTTTTAAAGTTTTTTGGCGTTTTTTTTTTATTTCTTTATTTATTATTATTTTATGCTTTTTAAACTTGTGCAGAATATCCTATCAAAAGGATCATATCCCAATGAATACCAACTATAAAATATGTCCTCTTGGATGAGGCCGTCAGTATGAGCCCAAACATGAAACCTCCACTTCAAGGGTTCATTGGAGCTCAGCTCCTATTTACGACTCCAGGTGATGCTGGAGCATGCAAATATACCAAAATTTTTTTCACTTTTGTATGGGGAAACTCGCGACGCTCGGGCCCTTGCCCATACAAAAGTGAAAAAAATTTTTAGTCTTTCAGCACTGCTACTTTAACAGTGAACTCTCTACAGGGAACAGGTACACGTAAAGTATTATCACTTGTTTTTGTTACACCCTGTATACTGTTAATCTACGTCTTACTGGTTGCCGCAATTAAAATGAGCCTAAACACGAAACCTCTGCTCTAAGTTGGTGAGGAGTTGGGTATCCTATTGATTACCAGGTGATGCTGCAGTACCAGGTCAATTTTCCAATAATGTGTATACATTCATAAGTGTCACGAACCAGATAAACCGTGATATTTCAGCAATGAGCAGGCTGATGATGATGAACTACAGCTAAGAACACTCTCGATCATGTCAGCTTTCAAACAAAAAAAAAAATAGATCAAATTCGGTCCACCTGTTTGGATGCTACGATGCCACGGACACATACACATACATACAGACAGACAGACGGACGGACGGACGGACAGACAGACAGACAGACAGACAGAGACACAGATGTTGTATTATATTATGTACATACTCATATATACAGGTTTTATGTAGAAGATCGTCTTGTAATGTACATTTTCCACTTATTTAAACAACACACTTTGGTGTGACAAAAAACTTTGGTATTCACTTAGAAAAATTGGCGAAATCTTGAACCTTTTGACCCGTTAAAAGTAAAATTGACCATTATTCGAATAATTTAAATAATTTATCGTTACTATTAAACATATTTTTTGCGTACATACTCTACGATTACGAAGTCTAAAGTATAAATAGAATTCTTCTTTATATTTACAAGTATTAGTCGGTCTTCGGTCTGTAGAGGCTGCCAAGAGCGTATTAAAATTCGAGTCGGTACCTTATTGTTATTCTAAAAATGTGCAATCAATATTTTGCACTAAAGAGGCTTATTTTCATAAAGACGTAGAATTTAAAAAGTGCAACATTTGTTTTAGTTATAATTATTATATTTCAAGAAACGTAATATTTTAAAATTCCTCCGCTAAAGTTCTTGGGAATCCATTTTTGATCAAAATAGGTTACAATACGTACGTATCGCGTCTATTCAATATTATTTTAACTCAATACCAAATAATATAGGTAGGCTTCTACGTTGTAAAGTTCATTTATCAAGATACAACTTTAAGCCTAGTAATTAGCTGGTTCATTTGCTTATTTTCTTTAAGTCTCTTAGCGTGAATATTCAAAATGGCCCGTGATAACGAACGAAAGAAATTCTTTATTAGCGAGGCGATAGTTTTCTAATTCCATAGCACCTTTGATTAAAATATCGGCCTTAGCAGCACCATGACAATGAAAGCACGTCACGTATTAATGCTGGTATATATAGCGAAGGCTGGACATCCTTGACAAACAGTGCCAGCGGTACGGCAGAAGGACACGCACTGTCGTCAGTGAAAAGTGAAAATGATCAAACTTGTGGTGTTGTTATATATAGCTGGGTGCGCAAGTGCATACACGGCTTCGAACCTCGCGAAAAACATCTACAGCGAATGCCTCAGCCAATATTCCATCGAGTGCGTCAAGCCAAGGACCCTGGAATGGATCAGCAGAGTTGCCAACGATGACGAGATCAAAATCACGGATAACCTCTCCATAGTCAAGACCGCTGTGCTCGAAGAGGACAATGATGTGGATCCCCGAATGGCGAAGGACGCCACTTACGCGATTTTCGACAAAGTTGACAGATTCCTCCAAACTCATTCGGTGAAAGTGAAGGTTCCTGAAGAAATCGTCAGCAGTGCGGCTTCGGAATATGTGCCGAGATCCCTTCTTACCGACTTGCCTTCCGAGCTGGATATGCCTTTGGATGGTGAAGAGGAAGTCGAGACCTTTGAGGGCAGGAAGAAGAAGATCAAGCTCCCCAAACCCTTGAGGATCAAGAGCAGTATGTGTTCTACTTATTCGGGTTGATAATCAATGTTTTAATTCAGGATTTTTTGAGAAAAATTAACTTCTGTGTACAACAATTTAGCGGAATAAATCTAATTTTCTTCTCTTCTTTCAGAAAAAGGTTTCATCAAGAAGGTGATCCTGCCTTTCCTCCTGGGTCTGAAGTTCAAGGCTTCCGTGCTGGTACCTCTGGCACTCTCTCTCATCGCTCTAAAGACGTGGAAGGCTCTGACCCTGGGTCTCATCTCCTTGGTCCTCTCTGGTAAGAATTCATGCATATTCAGTTCATTATAAGACACTCAATACCTGCGTAGGGTTATAACGATGAATAAGTTCGCCTTGCATTGAAATATTAAAGAAACTTTTTAGTGTGACCTCAATTTTAACCTTTTTTAACAAGTGATAAATAGACAAATAAATAATTACGTAACCTTTCAACCTCAATGATTCTACTTACCATATCAGATATCATTGAGTACCTATTATTACTAACCTTATCTTTTATTGAGCTGGGTTGTCTAAGACCTAAGACTACAGCTCTCTTACAACATAATATGAAGTTCCTTTCATTCTAGCTTTATAACACCAAACTTATTTCTTATGTTACCATGTTAACCTTTACGAATGTTTACGAATCTGATGCACTTGCTGACCTTTGGTGCTAATCACATGTTTCAGCTTCAAGGACATTAAAACATTCTTTAATACCTTCACACTACCCTGTCCATCTATTCCAGGGGCCATGGTCATCTTCAAGTTCACCAAGCCGAAGGTGGTCAACTACGAAGTGATCCACTACCCTCAGCATCACGTGGAGCATCATGTAGACCATCACGCACCAGCGTGGGACGCCCACGGACCCTACCAGGCCAGGTCCTACGAAGACGCCCACGACATCGCCTACTCTGGCCAAATCTAGACCACGGACCGACTAATTTATTTATTTATTTATTCTCGCTTCTGTAAATAAATCTTTATCATATAAGTGTCAAGTAGAGGGATCTTTTAATGCTTCTTGTCCTACATCTTTTGATACCCTAACCTAATCAACGCTGCGTAGGTCATTTTGTCAGGTAGATTGGAAAGTTATTATATACCGTCGTGTTCGTGTCTAATACTTTGAATGCCTAAGTATCAGACACAAACAGTTCCTAACGGTTAGAAAGTTATTTGACAAAGGATCTGAAATTTATACAGTGTGGATTTTTTTATCTGTAAGGAGTTTAGTAAAGTTTACATGAAAACTAAGAGCTAAGCTAGATGGGAGCTGAGAACGATTGCCGTCACATTTAAGCATCAAAATTTTACATTATAAGCTAAAAGTTATGTGTAAAGCATGATGATTTTTGGTTCATTCTCTGCAAATTGTTGTGAACTAATCATCATTCTAGTAAGAAGCCTCTGCAAGCGCTGCAGATTATGAATGATAAACAGGGCTATCGAATTCCTAAAACGATTCACTTTCTATCCGCATCCGCATTTTCTCTGCGTGCACTATGCATACAAATTTCCTGGCATACATAACCCTGATTTTGGGTGGCTAGCAGGACATTACATGCTTAATAAGTACGTAAGAATGTTATTAAGGAGTGTACATTTAATAGAGGCATCAAAAATTTCTATTAGTCCTACTTATAACCAAAAATTTGTAAGTGAGTGTACTTATTTACGCAAAAACTACTGAATGGATTTAGATTTGCAACTGGGGCACGGTAGTTTTTGCTCTGGAATAAAAGACCACTTTTTATCCTCATACGGAGCGATGTTCTAAACGTTAAGTTGTATTTACTAGCTTAGTAAACAATACAGGTACCGTACTCAAAACCATAACGACTGATGATTTATGAATACAAAGGTAAATAAAGTAAAATTAAATTATATTTTAAGCGTAGTTTTTAAAATATAACAACTTCAGCATTCACATATCGGTCCTTATCGGTGATTTCATTGTCTTGTACCTTATAAGCGCGATCATTATCAAAGTCATCATCATAAAAAATTGTGTTCCTTAGATATTCTTCAGAATAAATCCTTAGTTCAGGCACAGAAGCCGGATTTGTAGCATTGTTTCCATATTGGAGCATATTGTTTTCTCCTATTTTTCGATTTTGAACGAAATTTTGATTTTTTAATCGGTTTCCAGGACTATAATTCAAGAAATCTAGGCTAGTTTTATTTGAATCCTGTATTTTATGTTGCATTACATTTTTTATTAGGAATATTTTGTCTTCACTTTGCAAATGTGAATTTTTGTTCCTTTGTGTAATATTTGCATTTTGAGCTAAACTTTTGTGTTTATCGTCCATAGTAGCTTTAAAATTACTCTTATTTTCAACATTTTCATCTTTAGAATGATTGTCATTCTTAATTTCAGCTCTTTCAGTTTGTGTTTTATTGTTCCCAAGCAATTCTAAAATATTCATAATCTCTGCACTCATGGTATCTAATTTCATATTTAGATCGTGAATTAATGACTCATTTCTAATCTTATCTTTTAGAATAGATAAAGTATTCTTATTATCATCTTTTCTGTTATCTACCACATTTGTTGTGGGTTTGATTTCTTTATTTGTGTTTACTTTCTTTTCTTCGGCACTTTCTTTTCCATTATTATTCGAGTCAGGACTCAGCCTTGGTAAAAGTATTCGATCGGAAAATGATTTGAATACGTTCGACTGTTTCAAAGGATTCATTTTGTAGATATTCAATAGAACGTTAAAATTGTCATCGTATCCTCTTTTCTGTCGTATTGGATTTGCCTGGACTACCTGGATAAAAAGCTTTAAAATTGTACTTATTTGTTTTTAGGTAAGTATATGTCACAAATATTTCTATACTATTTCACAAGTATAAGTTAACTTTTTTCAGATCAAAAATTTCTTTAATAATCCCCAATATCTGTAAAAACTAGTCTTTCTAAGAAAGTAAGTAAGTAATTTTAAATTCTTACACAGAAAATAGCGAGCAAACACACAAGTTCATTACATCGTCTCATGCTGTTTTACAAACATCTACCAAACACAATGGGTAATATCGCTGTTCTGACCGATTTCAAAAAGGAGAAATATGTTTTACGTCACCTACTTTGCAATTCTGTGTTTTAAGAAAACACAGCATTGCAAACATCATAATAATTATTATTACGTCTACTTAAAAACATTTAATTGATTTTATTAGTGTTAAGAAAAATATTGTATTGCCAGCAATTTCGTTTAACTTTAAATTTAAGGCAGGTATCGTATTTATAATTATTGCGTCCCAACTCCCAGAGCATTTTCGAATAAGTACTAAATTTCGTTCAAATCGGTTGGGCGGTTTGAGCATGGAGACGTAGTTCAACATACGCGACGCCTAGACGGTCACACTTTTGGATTTATAATAAAATTCGTTTATCGCGCTAGAACCGTCCTTTTTTCCGGAATAAAAAGTATGTTTTGTCCTTTGTTGGGACTCAAAGTATCCCCATACCAAATTTCAGCTAAATCTACTCAGCAGTTTGGACGTGAAGACAGACAGACAAATACACTTTCGCATTAATAATAACATTAGTATGGATATCTATGAAAATATTTTAAGGATTAAGCAATGATTGTCATAAGTCGATCGATAGTAGATCGAGAGAGCCTGAAATTCTTGGCAACATCTTTACAAATATTTTGCAGAAACAAAATTCTTTTCGAACAATGGTAGTGTTACCAGGTTTTGTTGCTTTATTTCCCCTATTTTTGAGAAAACCGATATTTAAAGGTTTATTTAAAATAATTGTTTTTAATTCAACCAAAATCCGCTGATTCCATTTTAAATAACAACACAACCTACAGTTTTAATATTTTAGATGTCAGAATTGGGAGGTCCACATACAATATTAACATATTTTAATAACCTTATGAAATCCTGAGGTTTAAAGGTCAAACCTGAATTTTGGCTTTTTAGGGCCTGTTTCACCGCTTCATGATAAGGATAGGCTTATTTGACAGATTCTCCATACTCTATCTGTCAAGTTAAGTGGTGGATAGCCTTATCAGGAAGCGGTGAAACAGGCCCTTACTCTTTATTTTCTTGCTAAGTTGAAATTACTTGCTATCTATAAGTTGTAACAAAACTAAGTGATAATACTTTTGCGTGTGTATGTGCCCCTTATATGCCGGAGGCCCAATCTCTTACCCTTTTCCCTTCCTTACCCTCCCCTACCCTATTACCCTTTTCCCTCTTAAAAGGCCGGCAACACACCTGCAGCTCTTCTGATGCTGCGAGTGTCCATGGGCGACGGTAGTTGCTTTCCATCAGGTGACCCGTTTGCTCGTTTGCCCCCTTATTTCATAAAAAAAATATAGAGTTCACTGTGAAAGTAACAGCGCTGAACGAGCAATTTTTTTGAGGGGTGACCCTCAGGCTCGCGGCTCGCGGCTCTTTGCTGACACACAGGCGATTAAGATCGTCGGATGTCGAGCCATAAGTCCGCGTACTTACTCGCGTGTCTATCACTTAGTTTTGTAACACTCTGTATAAAAATTGGGATAATTTCTTAGCTGACAACACATGGATATTCTGCGAATTCTTTCATGAGATTTTAAGGTTTCCCTACAGTCTGTGACTATCTTGGCAACCATGAGGACATTTGTCTGTTGGTATGTTTTAGTTTACACATTTACAATAATGTGGGTGTGTATGGGCACCATAATATTATATCGAGCTGAAAGAACAATTATTTTAAGTGATTAGTATGGGAAAGCGCACTTGCGTCATGACTTTGTCCGTACAAATAACAAAAAAAAATGCGCTTTTAGCGCTGCTACTTTCACAGTGAACTCTATACAGGGTGTATCAGAACTAAGAGATAATATAGAGAGTGTGTGTAATGTGTTCCTTATAATATTATAATTTTTTATGATTTGTATTGAAAAGCGCCCCAGCTTAATTTTGTTATAGATTGTTAAAAGCTGTCAACCATTTTTTAAGTATCCTCCCAAATTAATTTCTTCCAGGTTCCTCCTCCTCCACGAGACCCTCGCGTACAGCGACTACACCCCCCTCCCAGAGCTGAAGGAGAAATTCCCTGAGGAGTACGAGCACAACTGGTTCTTCCACCAGCCTACCCTTTCTCCTTACCAGCCTGGCGCCGATGAGCCGCTGAAGGACAAGTTCTGGGAGAGTCCGGACTATAGGTATAATATAATAATAATAACTCCACACCAGTTTCGGTGACGGTGGCTGGTTTTTGAAACCAGGCCAGTTACGCAGGAGTAACTTTACAGTGCCCAAGTGTGTGCGCAGACCACAAGAGCACTCTCTATTCCTTTTACTCTCATAACCCAATGGGACGGACGACCGATACTATAAGTGGCGAGTGATAAGGCGCAGGATCGACTTTTTACATGCCCATCCAACGCATGGATCATCTTATTTGTCAGACAATCAGGTGATCAGCGGCCTGTATTGTCCTAACCAAACTTGAAAGTAACATGTTTCCAACGCGGGAATCGAACCCACGACCATCGTGTCAAGAGCCACGCTCTAAGCCACTGGACCACGGAGGCGTTTCGTATAATATAAATAGGGCTGGATCTATATTTTTATGAGTATAGGCCACATTAATTTTGCCGCAACTATGTACGAGCTCTGCCGCCATCCTAGGACGCCATAGGACGCTGCCGCCCATACTGCCTATACATAAATCCAGAGCTGGATATAAACCTCTCTTTTTTGGAAGGAAAAAGAACATATAGGCAGCGGAAAATTTAAGATCTTTGGAAGAGAAGGGAAAGGAATAATGTAATTTTAGTTGAAAATCTCACGTGTTGTAATTTGTAAAATGTGGTGGGATTATAATATTAGATATGCGCCGAAATTAGTTTTTTAGAAAGCCTCGCTTGACTTATACATTTTTTCGAGTTAAAATTCTCCTACGTATTTCAAAACGTCTCCACAATGTTTCGTCAAGATGGGATCAGCTTAAAAATATAGACAGAAGAGAACCGTGTAATGCTAATCAAAGTTTTATCTACATAGAGCCAGTGATATTTTTTGCGTATGTCAAGTAATATTGCATGGTTTAGCTACTTACTTTAATGTTATTTGACATCACGCATATTTCCCGATTCGGGCGGTGTACTATACTGTATAATTATATAGTTAAATTAATTTTGAAGTTATATAATATTCCAGAATAGAGGAACCAGTATGGGTGCCCTGGTCAGATGGCACCAGGAGGGAGGAGAACCGACCGTACCGTATATCCCCCAACTACAAAACCCTGTCGTGGCTGCATAGCAGAGCATCTGATGTAAGAGATCGCATGCTATTCACATTCATTGTTTTTTCAATTCTAATATTTCAATCTAAAGATACCGTTCCGATTAACGCGGCAAGCATCCACTAGCGACAAAAAATCAAATTAAATGCCACTTTATGACATGGCTACACATTTCATTTTGCTCCTACTACGATCGTGGGAATCGCAGACACAATAGATTTTCAATTGTTATGCGACAGCCGGGTCACAGTATAGCAATCCATATTTCCATACTAATATTATACTTAAATGCGAAAGTGTGTCTGTCTGTCTGTCTGTCTGTTACCTCTTTACGCCCAAACCGCTGAACCAATTTTGCTGAAATTTGGCATGGAAATACTTTGAGTCCCGGGACATTTTCCCGGGACAAAAAGTATCCTATGTCCCATAGACACTCATCCTATCCTATCCTATCGCCCATGGACACTCACAACATCAGAAGAGTTGCATGTTCGTTGCCGGCCTTTTAAGAGGGAATACTCTCTCTTCTTGAAGGTTTGCAGGTCGTGTTGGTCCGGAAATACTGCTGACGACAGTTTGTTCCAGAGATTTACTGACCGTGG
Source organism: Lysandra bellargus (assembly GCA_905333045.1). Classification (NCBI taxonomy): domain Eukaryota; kingdom Metazoa; phylum Arthropoda; class Insecta; order Lepidoptera; family Lycaenidae; genus Lysandra; species Lysandra bellargus. Next base: position 12,303,485 of record HG995324.1, on the reverse strand, counting down.
CAGCTAGGTACGTGAAAAACACACTGTGGCTTTGCTGTTAAACTTGAAGGTTTCTTGCAGGAGAACATCCGGAACCTAGCGTGCTACTGCGTCACGGTATACAAGCGGCTTACTCCATTGGCGACAGGAGCGCTGATCACCACGCGGCATCTGCTGACTACTGCTTCATCAACGTGGCTCGTACTGAAGGATAGAATGGGGTATGCCATATGAGTAGTTAGTTAAAGAATACCTGGAAAGATGAGCTTACTAAGTAGTAAGGGGGCGTCCATTAATCAGGGTGTTCTAGGAGGGACAGGATCAGGCTAAATCTTTCCAAATCTCACTCATGCAATTAATTATAGCTTAGTTATAGCTATTAAGTTATAGTAAGTTATAGCTTTGCTTTGCATAGTCACTTATGCCATTCAATCGGTACAAATGCATTATTGTTTAACTTTAACATTGTTGTATTCTCTTAATATAGGTAAGGCAGAAAGCTACAAAAATTTCAACAAATCAATTTCAGCCTTAAACTGTTTTGATCCCCTTAAAATACTCGAACCGATCACGATAAGGAGCCAAACGAGCAAACGGGTACATGCTGGAAAGCAACAGCTACGGTCGCCCATAGACACTCGCAACATTAGAAGAGCTGCAGGTGCATTGCCAGCCATTTGAGATGGAATATGCTCAAGAGAGCGTATTCAAAATGACTTGAAGGTTTGCAGGGTGTGTTGGTAAATAACCCAAATATTACTGGAACTATAGGTACGGGACCCTCTAAATAACCCAGTTTTTATCGTTTTACAGCTACAATACCCTGGAGAACATCCTAGGCTTCTGGTACGACCATTCTGCGAACACCTTCAACAGTTCCATGTATATGAGCGTCTCCAGGATACACTTCCATCCGCTTGTGAGTATAGCGAAGTAATGATTTTGGCTTTTGATCATCTAAGAGAAGTAGTGAGCTACACAAAAAATGTGCTGGACGCATTCAAGCCATGATGATCTACGATGGATCTAGAACGCGAGCAGCGGATGTTCTTAGGGTAGGCGGTAGGCCTAATTGTTAACAAGAAAGTTTATTCATGCTTCCGATGAGCAGGCGGAAATTTTAGGGGGGGGGGGGGGGGTCACTCACTAGTCACTGCTAATATTTTGTATATTTTTTTCATTTGCGTCCTCTGACGGTTCTGGATTGACAGTCACAGCTGTCTAAGGTCGGAGGTACTGGTGGTTAGGGGATAGATAGAAATTTCCTTTTATTATTTGGCAAGATTTTGAAATTTTTCTATTCGACCTTAGATTTTTAAATCATGCCATATTATAGCTCGCACTAGGCTCAAGTTTCAGAATAGGCATGATGACTAATTTTTTTTTCTTGTTAGTAATTGAAAGACCCTTAAAAATAGAAACATCGCTGAAAGAATGACTCTGATAGCTTAAAAATTCACCAAGATATGACAATTTCAAATATCTCATAAAATAGACCTGCCCGAAACGCTGCATACAAAGTGCTACGAAAGACTGGCGTCACTCTTTCGTAGTTTGTACTGATCGGGAGAGAATTTTGTTCGGTAGGTATATTAAATATTGCGTTTATGAAAGTGGTTTAATAACAAAAGTTGCTTTTAATTGCATAAGTTATCGAATGGTATACACATATTAAGAAATTTAATTGAAAAAAAAATCGACTTGATTATCCAACTTTGAAGGCGCATAACAAAAAAAATACAAATGCTATCGAGCTGAAATTTTGGGAACACTTATTTTTTACCATGATTTCTTTATATTTTTATTAACATACCTTGTCGTCATCCCTATTCTTGTGTATTCTGCAGTACACATTACTTGCACAGCTAGTTTCAATGAAACCGGTGACTGAGCGGAAGCTAATAATACATGATTGATTGATTTATTGATTGATTGATAGATTGGTTGATTGTCCTCCAGTTCCACAAACCAGAGCACGTGAACCGCTCCCATCCGTTCCCGTTCACCTTCGACCTGGCGGTTTGGGCGACCACCGCTAACGTCTACGGTTGGTACCTGAAAGGAGACTCAGCTGTAACCTGCATGAGGGGGACCTCGCACTCGTGAGTACCTTAGGACTACTTGTGAGTAACTTAAGACTTGAGTGACGATGGTGCCAGTAAGAACCGTGGAAGTAAAGTGAGTAACTTAGGATAATTGTGTGGGCAATGGAGTATAACTCATGAGTGACTTAGGAACTTAGCCGTGAGGACTATTGTGGGATTGAAGTGAGCGTGTGTCTGTCTGTTTGTTACCTCTTTACACTTAAACCGCTGAACAGACACTTTAAGTCCCGGGAGAGGACATAAATTAGTAAAGTAAGAATCCCTTGCGATAAATAGTAATTTGCGCTTAAATTTGAAGAAATTTCACTGAAATTTGGTGGCACTATGCAGATATTTTGAGAAACGGGATATGCGATAGTTTTTGTTGCCCAAAACGTACGGTTCCCGCATGACGAATTTCAATACAACGGAGTTACGGGCGTCATCTAGTTGACAATAATTGCCATCCTATCGACAGTCGGGAACACCGTTCTCCCGTGCCGAGCGGCGAGGTGTTCCACATCGTCGGCTTCCAGTACATCTGGGCGTACAAGAGGAAACCCATGCCGTGGTTCAAGTATGACTATAAAACATATGCAGCTGTCAACCCTTGTCCTAAGGTAAGAAGAAATAAAACTTTTTCGGATGCAGAAGCCGATCTAGCGGAGCTAAATTGAATCGCGTTGTTAGCTTGTAGTGCGTCGACGCAACGACGTTTTACCATAAATATTTCAAGATTCAAGATTCCCTATTGATTCATGCCCAATGCACATTGGGTTGGACGCAACGCACGAGGGTTTGCTAGTTATGCTTGTGATGTGATGTCAATATGAGAGAGGCTGAAAGAACAGGGACAGAAAACCACGAAATCAGCAACGTATTAAGTAATGATGTAGAAATGGGAAGCGAGGTAGAATGTTCCTTTTACTTCTAACTGCCTATTAGTCAATGGCGTAAGCAGAAATAGCTTTATTTCCCTTGCATAACATACACTGCCAATTGCCATAAAAATAAAATTTTCTTATTGAATATATTTTCCAGGGAGAATGGGGCTGGTTTATATGCATAGAAGCAGACTACATCAGATATGGCATAGACAGCGGCGCAGGTCTACATCGCACCTTCAAAGGAACCAGTTGGAGGTAAATTCTGATTCTAGATAAACTATAGCAAATATAGTCATCGAGTTACTGGATTGACCAGATGAATGCCATCCTCACACAGAGGTAAAAGCAAATCAGTCATATTTAAGCCAAATGATAGTAGCTCAGGCATGAATGGGTTGGCTTGACCAGTACAAGATTATCTCGTCATACCAATATAACGCTTAGGTACGTTATTTCATGACAAGAAGCTTAAGCAAACGACGCACCTGCAGCTCTTCAAATGTTAAGAATGTCCATGGGCGACGGTAGTTTTTTTCCATCAGGTGACCCATTTTCTCGTTAGTCCCCTTATTTTATTAACAAAAAAGATTCACGTGAATTTCTCTTGCTAATCTTTTTGCACCACAGCGTTTGCTACATGAATGAAGCTAAAAATCTAAATGAAGAAAGTGATTCATAGGAAGACGGTGGATCCACGTCATTTGGTCTAGTTATTGTCCAACTATGTCAATTCATCGTAGTCGTGATCTGGCTGGGTTTGACATAGCTCCACAGTACACAAACAGATCACGACTTAGGTCCGAAATCTGCCTATGAATCGACTTCTTTGACCTTAACCTATCAAGCCCCATAAGATCACCGGTGATCACGACAACAATAGATTTCTAAGAATCCACTATCGAAGGATTAAGGCCGACCATAGAGGGACCGCATTTTGCAGTCGAAACTACGGCGTACTGCAGCAAATTTCATACTAAACTCAAATCCGCAATACACGGACCGCTCGAGCAGTTCTTGAGCGGTCGGTACCAATGCGACCGCTCTAGAGCAGTCGGTCCCGACTGCAACTTGAGGTCCGTCTATGGCCAATCATAGGCTGGTATAAATAGTCAGTACTCAAGATGTATCTCGGTCTTAAGACACGGTTCAGGCTCTGTGACTGGTTGGCTGTCAAAATTTGGACCAATCATAGAGCCGAGCCGCGTCTTGAGACTGGGTCGCATCTTAAGTAGGTACTGACTATTTATACTAGCCTAAGACCAAAAATGCTTAACAGATGGGACGGGCTAGTCGGTTTGGGAGCGTTTTCCATGACGCTGCGATCTTCCAACCTGACTCACTACTTCACCGTGCTTGACTGTCACGTTGTATTAGACTTCCTATACGATTCATACATCAATCGCCTCAAGCCTGTCTGGCTGGACAAACGCTTCCACGACACACAGGGTGCAGCGCCGAAGCCAAAATACTACATACCGCATGACTATTCCTTTGGTGTTGAAAATCCCTACCAGTATTACATAGGTATACCCAAGTAAGAGAATGCGCAATCGAGATGAAAATGGGGAATTTGTGTTTGAAGATGATAATACGATATTGGACTGAAAATTAAAGCAGCGGTGAAAAAATATTACTTTTTTCAATCGAGAAAATACTAAGATGAAGCTTTATAACTCAGTGATCACACTCAAAGTAAAGTTAATCGATGATTTATGAATTTATAAGCCATATTTGATTAACAAAAAAAATGTGCATATATTTCCCAATTTGCGTTTTGGTGCATAAAAACGACTTTTGACCGACTGACAAGCAACTTCTTGATGTGGGTTTTATGAAATAAATAAATTCGAATTATAAACAATGTTTTATTAAAATACACATCTGTAACGCCCTAGTGACTCGATAGCTACAATCTAAGGGCCTCTTCACAATGGAGCCTAATCGCACCTAGTGTGAAGATACCTTTTACCGACTAAAAGCGAGTGATCAGACGGAGTAAGATCTATTACAGGACAAAAAGTTCTCTTACCCCAGAGTGGAGGCTCAAGTACTTACTCTTACCCCTCCTGATCGTATATTAAATAATTAGAAATAGTGCAGACACGCATAATTTTAAGGTACACTTAAATAGTAAACATCAAAGAAAGAAACAAAACAGGCAAAAGTGAAAAGAACATAACTTCCTCATACAGTAAACTTTTTGAATAACAACAGTCTTTAAGTTGGTTAAAAACAAATACTTATTATAAAAGGTACTTTAATAAAATATGGCCTAATAATAAATAAGTTCGCAATAATAAAAATACAAAAAAATGGTTTTAAATATCTATAAAATAAATAATAATTAATTATTTTTTACATTATTAGGTACACTTACAGGTTTAGTGCTATACAAAATTAGACATTGAGTTAATCCTAAACCAAGCATACATCTCCTTCTGTAAACTCTTAATTGAATTTAAATTATTCTTAAATTTCCTCTTCTTAAATCTAAAATATTTTCTTCAAACCGCCTTTAGTCGCCTAATAAAATATAAATTAAATAAATAATCAACTTTAGCTTTGGGTAGCTGTACAATTTATTTTATTTATAACTTACAACTAATAATAAATATAAATGCATTTTGTCTTATTGTAACTAATTGAGCGAAAAAAGATTTTGGTTAGACTTACTTACTGGGAAAAAGTGGATTATTTACAAAACTCTGAACTCCACCTAACTTTTAAGAAGCCACATTGCTTCATTGCGTTGCCGCTGCGGTGAAACTCCGACGTTTTACCATACATATTTTAAAATTTTAATTCCATATTATGTGATGCGTTGCGTTGTCGCGTCGCTCGTTGGAAACGATTTTTGGATGTGATAACATACTAGATATGAAGTGACAGAGTAAATGAGGCATTGCACTTGCACTGCCACCGTCTTGTATTGTAATGTCGAACGGTATCACAACTATGCTAATTTCGTTTTGACGACAACACAACGCATCACAGCAATGTGACGTTTCTATAAGGTGATATTTTTACTGCAGAAGACTACACTTAAATAATCATCTTTAGAAGTATTAACTATATTCTGCAGAATTCGTTTTGGGGATTATTTTCTTGCAGAACAATTGGCGCCATGCATACTGCAGTGCAGACAGAGAAAAAACAGGCCAAGTGCGAGTCGGCCACGCGCAATATAGGGTTCCGTAGCACCGCTAGTTTAAAAAAAATTGTATGGTCAATGAACATTGTACAAACGTGTGTGTTTTACACTACTAACTACATCATCTCAGTTACTTTCAAAGGAATTTGAACGAAAAGTTCCTTCATACTTCGCCGAATCTATTTTAGTTGATCTTTTTTTAGTTGATCGACTATTACTCAATAACTTATGAAGTCTTCTTAGCCGTGATAGTTTTCCTTTTAAATACAACATATTTCCTACTCCCGTGAATTTTTTCACATTTCCAGAACCAACCGTTTAGCTGGTAGAAGGGGGGAACACTCTATAACGATTTTTTCCACTTTAAAACTTAATATTTTAGAAACGGATCCCTAAATCGGAAAATGATCTAAGAATACTCGCAATATTTTTAAAAAACCTATTCAACGACACCCCACACGATGGGGTGGGCACGAAAAAAAATATTCATCCCCGCTTGATGTGTAGGGGAGGTACCATAAAAAAAACATTTTTTTACGATTTCATGTACCTACCATATTTTTGTTGCCATCATTAATATGTGTATTCATGCCAAATTACAGCTTTGTAGGTCCTATAGTCTCTGAGTAAAACCGCGGACAGACAGGCAGACAGACGGACAGACGGACGGACAGACCGAAACTATAAGGGTTCCTTGTTGACTACGGAACCCTAAAAATAAAATGAGTGTTAGTTTTGTTCTTTTGTCTCTTTCTAGTAGCCATGATCTATTTGTAGAAGAAAGTAGTGTAATATTATGTAGTCACTAATTTAAATACCATTCGTATTGCAGACAGAGAGATAGAGAGAACATGTTGGACTTGATCTCCCTTCTCTTTCTAGTAGCTATGACGTATTTTAAGTTACTTTTTTTCTGCAGAATGATGCTTTTCTTGCAAAACTATTTAGGTACCATTCGTACTACAGTTTGGACAGAGAGAAGCACAGAATATGTAAGTCTTGTTCTTGTCTTTCTTCAAAGACAGTGACGTAATAATTGTAGTGACTGATTTTTCTTCTGAAGTGTAGTATCATCAAAACTATTTAGGTACCATCCGTACTACAGTGCGGATAGAGAGAGTGACAGTCCTTGTTCTCCTGTCCCTCTCTAGCGGCGGTGACATATTTGTAGTAGCGTAGCGCCATCTTGCTTTCAGCAGGTGGAACTAACTCAGAGGAGTCCCTGAAATTAATAAAAAAAAAAAATTTTTTTTACATTCCACAAACAATAACAAAGAAAAAGAGAGCTTGGTAAAGTTTTAGCGGGTGTGTGAAGAGGTAACAGACAGACAGAGAAACAGACACATTTTCGCATGTATTATACATGCGAAAATGTGTCATCATCATCAGTATGGTCGGATTACCATAATTTGATAAAAGATACAAGTACATAATTATTATAGTCTGTCAAAAAAGTGAAGAAATTAAAAAGTGGCAACATCGTAGTGTCATCCCTTTTTGCTTAGATTTATTTGAAAGGGATGACACTAAAATGTTGCCATTTTTTTATTTCTTCACTTTTTGACATACTATAGCTGTAATTATTCTTCTTGCTTAGTAATTCAATCAGATAAAAAGAGGTGTTAGGTCTTTTTGGTTACGGCATTTCTTGATTCAGTACGCCGCGCTCAAAGCGTAAAAAGCTCTGCAATGGCTTAAAAATTGCTTTTGAGGGTAATTACTTACTTGCTCAGCTCGTTCGAGACTAGATTGCTATAAGGCGAGTGCTTGAAGGGGTCCTTGTATAGCGCACAGATGGCTCTCTCCCTGCACCCCGGTTTGGAGACGCCGATGGAGTTAAGTATAGCGTCCACCTTCTCTATGAGGGTGCCGTAGAACTTCTCAGCAGCTATGGAGTCCTGAAATAATAGTAACGTCATATTAGTAAGTATTATGAACTACAAAATAATTCTTGCCCTCAAAGATATCATATTTTAGGATTTATTTAATTTCTTCGTATGATCATTTATTTTCAGGTAGGCATACTTACTAAAGGCGATTTAACAACTGGAGGGCCGCTCTTATCTCTAAAGCCACTGACAATCACTATTATAACTTTTTAATCACCATCATCATACCCACTGCCTTCAATGGTTGTAACTGGTCTAATGTAGTGAATACTTACTCTCTATAAATCTTTTTTGATTGCTAGTCATTCATTCATGATCATCATAGCGCTTGCCACCATATTAATGTCTTAAGTCTGACACGCTTGATCCATAGATCAGTATCCTGTCATCATCATTATCATCATCATCATCATCAATACAATACTTACCGGATCTGTAGCAGCCAATATCTCCTGCTGCTGCCTCACCAGGTTGGTCTCGAGCTGCACTCGGTTGGTCTCCGACAGCTTGGCAGCCGATACTCTTAACAGCTCGTCTCTGACTGCAGAGGGAGGTGCTTTAGCCGCTAGCGCAGCTGCTCGGATCTGTAAGAGCACAAATTAATGAATGTGTGTCTTATGTCCTATCAGCGAAAATGATTGGATGGATTGGATGGTGGACCTACGTAATTAGGTCGGGTTATGTGTAGCAAAAAATTATTTTCAATGATGACCTCTGTGGCTCAGTGGGTGGGCTGTCGGTAGCTCAAGCCGGGGGTCGCGGGTGTCATGGATGTATATTAAATATGTGTATAATGTATTAAAAATCTTAAATACATGTATAGTATAAAATATTGTCTGGTACCCGTAACACAAGTCTTTCAGGTACTTACCAAGAGGCCAGACTGACGTGGTGTGAAGCGTCCATAGACATTATTATTATTATTGATTGTTTTGCATTATATTATCAAAATTAAATTTAACGATTGTAATTAAGTCACATTGTATTAAGCGTGCCTCAAGGATCGAGTATCATACCGCTTTTCGCAGCAGCCGATCACTTTTCGTTGAGAACGTAAGAAACTTTGCCAAAACTTAAATTAAAATCCATAATTATTAATTAATTAATTAAAATAAGTAATACAATCAGCACTTATCTGAAAGTACACACATCAGACCATAAACCTACCAAAGCATCTTTTTCTGCTTGTGCAGGATCTCGAGACAACTTCTTTCGATAGTAAGGGTTCGGAGGTCCTTGTGGTCTGAAATAATAAGCAATTTAATTAAAATAAGTAATAAATAATAATGTAAAATACGAAAAAGTATAATACGAGGCCCAATTCCCTACCTTTTTCCCTTCCCTACCCTCCCCTATTACTCTATTCCCTCTTAAAAGGCCGGCAACGCTTTGACCCGTTTGCCAACTTATATCATAAAAAAGCGATATGATGGTTTCTAGGAGGTATGGGGTGGGAAATACAAATAAGTCCAAGATTTATGACTCATAGATCAATTATATACATACGAGATAAAGACCCCTAAAACTAGAAAATTTATATTTCGCACACGTATTCTTATTATCACGTTACCTACACCAAAAGAGTAATTTGCAAACGAAGAATAAAAAGCTATTGAAAATAGAAAATAGAAGATAAAAGGCAAGAACCCTGACGATTAATAAACAAATTAATATTCTTTATGACAACACTTCTTACCTTCCAATATTACTGGATGCTTTGCTATTGGCTGGAGGTGCTGCCACATTCGCGTTGATAGTGTTAGCACTGGCGTATTCACCAACGTTGAGAGCTGGACCTGAAAAATGCGGCGCATAATTTTAATATAATATTATTATTAAATAACTAATTTCAAAAACAACTTCCGTTTAAAACATTAACTGTGTCAACTGTGTCAAGAATCAGAAAAATATTGAACCGATCAAATCACTGGAAGTTGCTTACATAAAGTAGATAAACTCAAATCTTCCAATACTCAGTAGGCTAGTTATAAACTATTGCTAAGAACACTCTTGATCATGTAAGCTTTAGACAATAAAAAATAGATCTTTTGATCTCGATCTAGCCGTTTGAATGCTACGATGTAACGGACAGATACATACCACAAACTCTCTTTTTTCGTTGGAAGTAAAAAACAGAAGGATTACCTGGTGGTAGACCGAGGCCCCAAGCGTTGATGTCATTCATGTCAGCCTCTTGGGGCTTGAAACTGGCGATCGCGTTACGGTGTATGTCCGATATATATCTGGAAACCATTGAGGAAAAGTAGGTATTAGTTGATGATATTCAAAGACGACTTTGTTATAATGTGGAAGTTCACAGTCATCTGAATTTCCATAGTCATAGTCATAGGAAAGGGTAGTTGAGATATTATGCGATTTTCGAGGCATACAAAATTTTGGCGCAACAAAGTTGCAATATAATAAAGTCTAGACCAGCCATTATCAAAGTGTGTTCCGTGGAGCTCCGGTGCTCTGCAAAAGCCTACGCGGGCGAATCATAAATTGTTTTTACTTTTATCGGACACCAGGATGAAGACAATTCATTCAAAAACATTATTTTTTGAGAGTCCGTCAAAAAAGATAATTTTCCCCTACCAAAAAAGTTTGAAAACAGCTGGTAAAAACGTTCCGTACGGCTCCTCCTGCCGCCTGCGTAAATAAAGAATTTCGCAGGAACCGTACATTTTTTTCCATGGTTTCAATATATGTGCACAAATTACATAGAAATCTAGTAGCTCGTAGGATAAGCGCATTCAAATTTCAAACAAAGCTTTATAATAAAGTATAGATATAAATAAGGACACTCACTCAGGTCCTAATCCAGGTCCGCTTAGCTCCCAATCTTGAGGGTAATGTTCGAAGGCCGGTGCTCCATTGTCAACATGCTTAACATACGCTTGGCCATGCTGCACATGTGGAGGGCCGTACACTGGCGCCGGATGGTGGGAGTGATGATGAGGCTGCAAGAGATGATGATTGTAATGGTGGTGATGAAGTTTGTTTAAGCTATGATAATGATGAAGTAGTTGGTAAACGAGAATATTGATGATGATATTGATAAATATGAGGACATTGAGTTATAGGTACAATTTATAATAGTTGTAAATAGAAACGACAATATTTAAGTTGTTTTTATCAGGCCTATCAAAAAGAAGCGTGGCTAATACTAGAAACTTAAATGGCGAGTCTTATCTTAACACTTGGCAAATCAAAATATTTAAAGTCCTATTTATTGCAGTAAACTTAGAAAAACTGCACTCACATGACCGTACCAATGTTAAAGCACGTACATTATAATATCTTATATTGCATACCTTGTGATGATGAGTAATTAGATGATGGTGATGATGATACTTCGTCGTGTGATAGTTCTGGTGGTACCATGAACAAAGTTTGAATATATGACTGAGGGCTGGGAACAGGAACAGTAACAGTTTTAGGAACATCTTCTTGGCTGTTGTCATTCCTAGTATTATTGGTAGGATGAACACCACCTTCAGTGCTATCAGCTTTATCACCAGTATGATGGCCAGCGCTGCCATAACCAGTTTCTTCTTGAGGTATTTCTCTGGAAAGAGAAGAATGTGTGAATTAAGGTTAAGTTTGTCAAAAGCCTATTACAAGGCTACCATTGTTAAGATTTGGTTTCATATATTATTTTAGATTTTTGTTTCATTTTCCTTAGTTTAAGGTAGTTAACCTTACAGAACATTACTGAATTAAAATAAAATTTGTTTCGACTTTAAAATTGTGGGTTAAAAGTACCATCGAGGAAATCGATTCCTAGGCAGTTGACAGACCAACATTTGGTCGGATCATGTCAATTCAATGTTAGCTGTGGTCGGCGTGACCAAAATACTTAGGTCCGCCATCTGCCTAGGAATCAACTTCTCTGATAGTACATTGAAATAATTCATAGGTTATCAATTATAAACTACTAGCTATATGACCGAGCTTCGCTCGGTATTCAAAAATTCAAAAAACACACATAAAATGACATTTTATGAAAATGATTCCTAGCTAGATCGATTTATCGCCCCGAAACTCCTTATATACTAAATTTCATAAAAATCGTTGGAGCCGATTCCGAGATTCCAATTATATATTTATACTAGCTGTCCCGGCAAACGTTGCTTTGCCATAATATATTTGCCATATTATTTTATTGAAGTGACTAAATAAGTATGTCACCATGGCAACGTTGCACAAACAATGATCGCCGTCAGTCTCAGGTTGTAATAATTTACTATTATTTATGCAATAAATGCAATTATCAATATATAAAGTACCGAGTAGCTGATTCTCAGACCTACTGAATATGCATATAAAATTTGGTAAAAATCAGTAAAGCCGTTTCAGAGGAGTTCGTGGACTAACATTGTGACACGAGAATTTTATATATAAGAAGATATATACAAGAATTGCTCGTTTAAAGATATAAGATTATTATTGGTTTTGTTTTTGTTAAATTATTATCTTTATTCCTTAAATGTATCAATTCTTTCAACATAAAACAAATCATTTCAAATACTCACTAATCTTATTGATGAATATCCTTCCAGTCTCGACCTCTTTCTTTGGTTGTAGTTCTATATGTACTAAAGCTCCGGTCTTCGTTAGCGCCCTGGGTGACACCTTAACCGTCGCTCCATCGAACATCATGTCAGGTAGTGTCAGTTTCATGTCGTGTGTCATGAGGAACTTCACACCTTTACCGTAGAGGGCATCCGTGACCTCTTCTAAAGGCGTTTCTGGAATTAGATTTAGTTTAATTAAGCATCATAACAATATGCTAATGATTAATTATTATTTATTATGTATCGTTTCTTCTATGCGGTCTCTGTTAATGTTAAGCATTTGTGTATGAACCCACAAAAAATAAATTATACTTTTTATCCCGGAAAAACTAATTTTGGAGCAACGGAGTTGCGGGCATCATCTAGTTAAAAATATAAGTAAGCCAAGGTAGGGGCACAGAATATATATATTAATTGTGTAGGGGGAGCTTTGTGTCATGAGTTAGGTATGCTTGTTACTCATAATGCCTTGTGAGTTGTGAGACACGATTTCAAAGGCATTGAATAAAATAATAAATTATTTTTAATAGTAATAGGTAGTCAATGTTAATAATTATTATCAGTCAAACCCAGTTTCGTGGTTTCTATGATGTGATCAATGATATGTACCTATATTGTATTGTCACAGGCAAATTATAATCGGATGACCTTCCTACAAAATGCTGTAAAAACTTTAATTTAGAAAATGTCGTCCTCGAAGGCTTCACCAAAGAATCTCAGGATACTTTGTTCATATTTTAAGTATGGTAACAGTTCGACATCATGGTCATATTATAATCATTCATATTCTTTAATTTAATAACGTAGAGTGTAGACAGTAAACTGTTATATCCATAAAAACTTATTATGTAATAAAGAGAATATAGTTTTACATAATATTTAACATTGAAAAACCTCATATTCAGTAACCGTTTTAAGTAATTTTATGCAAATTTTATACAAATTATTGAATAATTAAATGTTGTCAGTTATAAAATTACTTTTACATGCTTGCACTAAATTTTGTAGATTGTCTAGCCTAATTATTATTAATATTAATTAAAACATTAATCTAATTAGCCTCTCCAGCCTAATTAATCATTAATTCATAATATGTACTTTTGACATGATTATGACATATTTAGTATAAGATAACAATGAAACTACATGAGTACATACCCTTGTTTGTTCATTAAACCAACTTTAATGAAGGCAGAGTCTACACCCACACACTCTGTCATTGGCGATTCACAAAGGAGCCATAAATAAGAAGAAGAAGAAGAAGAGCTGTTGTTAAACAATTAATGACTAAGGGCTGGCTTCTTACACTTATTAAATAGATAAGTAGTTAACTAAATTTTAACTTAATTTTAAGTTACTTATTGCATGTAAACACAAAATTTAGTAGTAAGTAGCAAGTTAAAATTTAGTTAAGTACTAAACAAGGAAATTAGAATTTTGACTGTTAAGTTGGCAGGCGGGGCTTGTCTATTGACAAATTTCGGGCAGGCACTTCAAATCAAGTTAAAATTTAGTTACTACTTATCTACTTAATACGTGTAAACCAGCCATAAGGGCCGGTTTACACGTATTAAGTAGATAATTAGTAGTAACTAAATTCTAATTGTCATCTAGCTTAGGACTTACTAAATTTTAACTTGCTACTTGCTACTAAATTTTGTGTTTACATGCAATTAACAACTTAAAATTAAGTTAAAATTTAGTTAACTACTTATCTACTTAATTAATAGGTGTAAACCAGCCATAACTGAGGGTGCTTCCAATGTAAAACCATTTGTGACATCTGGTGTGCTGAAAGTAAAAATAAAAAAGACCAAAGTTCCACATTCAAATCAATCTACTTCAAACAATAATTACAGATTACAGATAATTATAATAAGGGTTAACTGTATTGTCTGCACCGCATTCAAAGTCACTCAAAAGGTTTTTTGATGAGCATGTCATGGCTCTCATATGGTTTAGCTATGTCCACACTATGCGCTTTCGTCTTCAATTTTCGTCATCTTCTTTCATTCAACTTTCGTTTTGCCGCATCCAATAATTGAATGCGTCAAAGAACGCAATGCCAACTGTCATTTTTAATAACAAAGCGAAAGTTTTGGACGGTCAGAGAGCATGCGTCGCGGGCATGCCTCACGTTCGCTGTTGACTGCGCTATAACGCATGCCCTTGACGAACAGAAAAAGGCACAGTGTGGACAAAGCTGTAGGGTGCTAAAATATAGTAAAACACCATTTATGATGAGAAATACCTAGGAATTAGGACGCTCGTGGCCGCTGGCGGCGGGCGATTTCTCAAGCGATACTATGTATTACAATAATGAAGATAAAGTTTAAAATCATGTGACACTCAAAGTGCTCGCCTCGCCGCAGCCATTCCGGTGTAGCGCGGCCCTTATTTTCAGAGATATCAACCACCTTCTAAACGATATTCACGTTGGGTAATTTCACCCGTTAATTTTCTTCAGGGGCTTGTAGTCTATAGAGGTAAACTCGATATTATGTCATCAACTATGAATAATTGGTTTCATTCAACGAATTCGCCAGTCATTCAATCAAATATATTCCACCATACACGACAGGTGTACGACGCGAAAAAATGATATTCCGTTTACGTTTCATTAGTCGTTTTACGTTTTACGTAAGGCTGTGTTCACACCAAACGTGAGCGAACGTTACGCAGTTTCTTGAATTTCCATCTTTCACTTTTTCGTTCACACCTAACCGACAATACGCTAAATATAGTATATTTTCACGTTCACACTGGGGCTCACAGTGAGCCTGCTCACATTCGGTGCCTCATAGTCGGTTTGGTGTGAACTGTCATGAACACGGCCTCAGGTTTAGAAAATTCAGTTCAGCGTCTTTCTTGTTAGACTGTAATTAAGATACTGCTCATTAATAAATGAAGGTCCATATTATGTTATTACATTTACAGCGGAAATGAATAACAATTTCCTTCCAATCTAATACGAAGAAAGAGGGATTGAGAGCTGTAAACCTAAATTATTTTATGATCTTTAAATGATCTATTTCACGTTTGTTAAAGCATTTAATTAAGTGACGAATGTAAATGCTAACTCGATGTTTTCTTAACTATGTTACACATGGATTTCATAAGTTTAAAACTTAGGGTATTATAAACATACAAAAAACATGAAAAAGTAACGCTATAAAGGACTAGACGTGCCACTAGTCACTAGAAAATAAAAAATAGTATAAATTATGTGCCTTTCACCTTTCTGTATACCAAATTATTTTTAACAAAAAAATTAAAACCGACTTCCAAGGTAAAAACAATAATAACATTAATATGAACTAAAAAGTGTTAAATAATTGTTACTATCTAATAGTGCCCTTTTCCGAATTCGGGTAAACCTCAACTATTTCTGTACTCAATCTTCATAATTTTGAAGTCGGTGCCAGTTTACGGAAACGGAATTGTGGTAAATGCTTGCATCTAAGCGATGCTGTAATTTCCAAACTTTTATCTTTAAAGGTTCAGGAGTTCTGTTCAGTGCCTTTGGACCAAAAGACACCTTCATATGAAATTTCTCTTATTCGTAACGTACGCTTAAGTTTCTAGAAACAACATTTTAACCACTATGAGTGTTTTGATAAATTTCAAGGATTTCCCTCGATTGCTCATAGATCCCATCATCAGCTCACCACTTTAGTAATTGTTATACAAAATTACTATCTACCCTACACAAAAAACACTAGAATTTTGAAAATCGGTCCACAAACAGCGAAATAATCATCAAAAACATCTGCTTCGATGCAAAATATCACGAAAAGTACCAATAATTTGGTCATAATGTGATAACTCATAGTATAATTATGGTTGTGATGATGATGATCAATCAAATTGATGTGTTGGCTTATGCTTTCAGTTGTATAAACAACGCCGAAATCCCTGAACCTGTACCTATAAGCATTCAAAAGTTCTGTTCGGTACCTTCGGATCCAGGGTATAACCTGGTGCGAAGTCTTACTTTTTGGTAGTATTTACCTCGAATGCTTCAGAAAGAAACTATATGTTTCCATACAAATTTCAAGGAGTCCCCTCGATTCCTCATGGATTCCATTATCGGATCACCATTTTTATAAACATGGTACCAAATTCGGATTCAACCCTGTACAACAACAAAAAAATCATGAAAATCGGTCCACAGACGGCGAATTTATGGTTGAACCTGTACCCTGAACCTGTACCTATAAGCATTCAAAAGTTCTGTTCGGTATCTTCGGATCCAGGGTATAACCTGGTGCGAAGTCTTACTTTTTGGTAGTATTTACCTCGAATGCTTCAGAAAAAATCGAAAACTATATGTTTCCATACAAATTTCAAGGAGTCCCCTCGATTCCTCATGGATTCCATTATCGGATCACCATTTTTATAAACATGGTACCAAATTCGGATTCAACCCTGTACAACAACAAAAAAATCATGAAAATCGGTCCACAGACGGCGAAGTTATGGTTGAACATACAAAAAAAATATATATACAGACGAACATATAACCTCCTCCTTTTTGGAAGTCGGTTAAAAAACCTAGGCCTTTGCGTCCGTTGTGGATGATTATGCAGTATTTTCAGATCGAAGTAACCACTCTTCAAATACTGCAGTGCCTAGGACAAGATTTTAAATATCCGTATGGTTGCCTAAGCACATACGGCATTCTCGTGACAAGGTTGGCCTAGTCCTGCCTGCCTACCATACGCCAACGAGATATCTCACTCTACATGTTTCTCGATGTTTGATAGTTTGTATTTTCATCTCTATTGACCCTAGCATGACAAACATTTTTTCTCGCGTAGATCTATCATCGAAATAATACATTTTTATCGAGTTTTGTCGAGATAATGTCGAGATTTTGACATTATGAGACGAGTAGTTTTTAATTATCTCGAGAGTGAGATATCTCGTTGGCGTATGCTAGACAGGCAGAGAAATGAAGGTCAATACGTCTGGGACCAACCATGTGCGGGTTTCCTCACAATGTTTTCCTTCACCGTACGAGCGTCCGCATTGTGCACTTGAGGTCTGAAGATGTCTCATTGGTACACTCCTCCACCCGGGATTGAACCTGCACCCTCTCAAGTGTGAACCAAAAATCTACCCTAATGGCCACGAACGCTTTTGTAGACAGACAATATGAAATAACTGCTAGCTCTAAGCCGGCCCCTAGACAAGCAATTTTATTGTCAATATCACGTATTGCGTGATATTATTTACCGTCTAGGGTTGATAATGAATATTGCGCGCCTTCAATTTAATTATTGTAAAATAAACTGTTCAATAAAATTGAAGCATGATATTGACAATGAAATTGCTCGTCTACTTAGTATTATTATGACTTGAACTGTATTCTATAACAACGTTAACAATTTTATTTAAAAAACAATTTAAGTATCCCAATAGAACTGTTGTGTCACCTTATTCTCATGGCTATCTTAAATCTCTCGTTTATATCAAACACGCGAGCATGGGATCCGCTATCTTAAATGTCAATAAACCATAGGATGGTAAATTGACCAAAATAATGATGACCCAAGATCCATTGACACTGTAATTTTATAAAAGCTGAAAGTTTATGTTTATAATCCCTATAGAGGTAAGAATAACCTCTATACCTATATAGGTATTATTCCTACAGTTATCCCGAAAACATAACATGATAAAAAAGTTGTGTTTTATGTTTTATCGAGCATCCTTAATCCTCGATAAAACATAAAGCGACCGAAACTCCATAGTTTCTGGTCGTTCTCATTTCTATAGGGGTCGTATATAAAACATTCACGGTCTTACTACAAAAGATTTAAACACCTGTTGAACAGACGATTAGAGAAAAATTTAGTACCAAATGATCTCAAAAAAAAAAAACTGTTCAATAGATGTTTAATCTTTTGTGGTAAGACCGTCAGCTTTTATAAATGACGAAAGTCTGGCTGTCGCTGGCTCTTGGGTTATTAAAATTATCTGTAGCAAAGTGTTTTTGACCGACTTCCAAAATGGAGGAGGTAATACGTTCGGGTGTATGTATCTTTTTATTATTTTTTACAACAATACTTACAAAACATAACAAAAAATTAAAACCGACTTCCAAGGTAAAAACAATAATAACATCCTTATAATATGAACTAAAAAGTATTAAATAATTTTTCCTATCTCATGGTGCCTTTTTCCGAATTCGGCTAAAACTCAACTATTTCTGTACTCAATCTTCATAATTTTGAAGTCGGTACCAGATATAGCTGAATCCAGATGCCAGAATATTTGAAACATTTGTAACTGGCACCGACTTCAAAATTATGAAGATTGAGTACAGAAATAGTTGAGTTTTAGCCGAATTCGGAAAAAGGCACCATGAGATAGGAAAAATTATTTAATACTTTTTAGTTCATATTATAAGGATGTCATTATTGTTTTTACCTTGAAAGTCGGTTTTAATTTTTTGTTAAAAATAATAATTTCACTCTTTTTAGTTACCTAGTAAAATCATCGCGTACTATACGTAGATTAGGGCCGATTCACACCGAATGGCAGAGGCGAGGCGAGCAGTTTCAGTGTCATATGATTTTAAACTTTATTGTAATACATAGTATCGCTTGAGAAATTGACGCCGCCGGCGGCCGCAAGAGTCCACGAGCATCCACGGGCGGCCGTAGATTTCTCAAGCGATACTATCTATTACAACAATGAAGATAAAGTTTAAAATCATATGACACTGAAACTGTTCGCCTCGCCTGCGCCATTCCGGTGTGAATCGGCCCTAATACACCTGTATACTATTCTACGTATCTTATTACAATTTGTTAACAGTCACACTTACAAAATATAATATCAGCTGCAGATAATTTTGAACAATACATTAAAAAAAATCGAAGTGGACACGTGCGAGCCGCGCCAAACCGGAATTTTAGCAGCGCGGCAGCGGCGAGGCTTTCATTGTCATATGATTTTAAACTTTATCTTTATTATTGTAATACATAGTATCGCTTGAGAAGTCTACGGCCGCCCGTGGCCGTGATTGGTAAGTGTGACAGCTGTGCACTCTAGCATGTTACTTGTATTATCGAAGCAACTTACTTCTCAGAAGTAATGTCAAATGTGCGCCTTACGCTCTGGAGATAAGGTTGAATATTTTGTTATGTTCAATTTTGGTGACATTGGTGACCCTGACATGAAAATGATGATGATGATGATGAATATAATTTGTATAGTAGCATATGCTGTCAGTTCTTAATATAGCGCCTAAACCCCCAAACTTGTATCTAAAAGGAATCCGGAGTTCTCTTAGTATCTTCGGAACCATAGTATACCTTGGTGCAGAATCTTGTGTTTTGGTAGCATATGCTTAGGATGCTTCTCATAAAATCAAAATCACCATATGTTTCCATATAAATTTCGAGGAGTTCCCTCGATTACTCGTGGATCCCATCATCAGATCACCACTTTTGTGAACATGGTACCAAATTGGAGTGAAACCTAATACAACAAAATAAAAATTTCGAAAATCGGTTCACAAACGGCGGAGTAATCGTTGAACATACAAAAAAAAAAAAAAAAAAAAAAAAAAAAAAAAAAAAAAAAATCCACAGCCGAACTTATAACCTCCTCGTTTTTTGGAAGTCGGTTAAAAATACTACAACGCACTATGTTATCAAAATTCACACGTTCACAAGAAAGTGATATTAAAAAAAGTAAAACGCATGCAAAAATTATGTAACAATATATTCTGTTCTCACATATTTCAACAGTGTCATACAAATTCGTACAACAATTAGCAATAATGTATGAATTTGTAAGTCAATTGGTATAATATGCGAATAATTTTATTTTCTTTTCAACCAACCAATTGCTACCGCATAAAATTATCATAATAAACTTTAGTCCTATTTTATTTGAATTTGTAAGGTAAAGTTTAAAAAATATAAGCCAGTATTAATGGGGCCAAACAAGTTCAATAGAATATATTACGGCACTGTTTTCACGCTAGAGGCAGCACCAGCACAGAAAGTAAACATAAGTTTTGTTCCACGTTTGACAACATTTCTGACAATATTTTGAGCCGAAACTTTTTGTTTTCGCTTCGTTATAGAATCGCCGATGAAAATGTATGGAATTGACATAAGACGAGTCGAACGTCAACGTCATATTAACGAACGCTTATGTCAATTCCATACATTTTCATCGGCGATTCTATAACAAAGCGAAAACGAAAACATTTTGGCCCACCCCCCTGATAAGAATGTGCAACATGTCGGATTTTGGTCGGATTTACAGTATGTGCTACTAGCACCCTCTGCCCCGAGTTTCAACCTCTAATATTCCCCATTTGCAGTAGCCAATAGGACAAAAAATAGTCGTTGTCATCAATTAGGTATTTTCTAATATTAATCCTTCGATCGCGGATTCTTGGAAATTTATTCTTATTCTATTGTTGTCGCGGTCACCGGTGTCCTTATGGGGCTTGATGGGTTAAGGGGCCGGGCTACCCTCGAAATTCTCATACATACGTAATACCAAAATCATTTTGTCATACGAAAATATTTAACGTGTTTGAGTTATTTTTCAGCTTAAAATAGTAATTACCTAGGTTCCTGAACAAAAATTAACTTCAAAATATTTAAACACTAAAAAAAATTTTTTTGTGTATAATTTTTTTTTACTAAATTTACTAAGTACTAAATATTTAAGCACTAAAAATAGACTAAAACACTAAAAATATATAAATAAATAGTAAATTTAATACAAAATATTTAAATACTAAAAATATTTTTTGGTGTTGAAATATTTTGTAGTAAATTTAATATTTATGTATATATTTTTTAGTGTTTTACTCTATTTTTAACCGACTTCCAAAAAGGAGGAGGTTATTGGATGCTGTTAAACATTCGTGTTCCATCCCACATCGGACTAGTTTTAAGTAATCGGCGTTTTAAGTTTTTTTGGAATAATCTTTATTTTCTGCTTATTTTAAGCAAAAAATGTTATTGTGCGGTATCTTTTTTTTGTTGAAATGCGTAGATTATGATTATGAAAAAATATTTTAATTTTACATTCAGTTTTAAGAGAAAACGTATAAAAATGGTTAATGCAATATTGCTATGGGGCTTATTACATAGCATCCTTTGTGATATTTCACATAAATGCAATATTCTGATTTGTTTTTTCAATACAATTAATTTAAGTGCTTATTTTAACAAAGTGTTATAAAATTACCTCGTCACGCCTAAACCGCTGAACCGCTTCTTCTGAAATTTGGTATGGAAATACTTTGAGTCCCGGGAAAGGACATAGGGTCCTTTTTATTCCGAAAAAATGTACGGTTCCCAGATATTAAATAAAAATTATTTCTGCTTATACCGCTACGTGAATTTCGATGATATTTGGTATACAGATACGTTATGTTTTGGGAAAGGACATAGGATACTTTACATCCGGGAAAAAGGTACGGTACCAGTGTAATAAACAAAAATGATTTGCGCCTAAACCGCTGAACCGATTTTGATGAAAATCGGTGTGCACATACTTTGACTCTCGTGGAAGGACATAAGACAATTATTATTATTATCTTGAAAAATGTACGGTTACCTCATTATAAAGTTTCTTATTTTGCGCCTAAGCCGCTGATTAGATTTTTATGAAACTTGGTATGGAGATACTTTGAGTCTCGGAAAAGGCCATATGACCCTTTTTATCACGGAAAAATGTACGGTTCTCAGGCATTAAATAAAATGATTTCTGCTTATACCGCTACATGGATTTTAATAAGATTTGGTATGCAGATATACGTTATATTATCTCGGGAAAGGACATAGGATACTTTACACCCGGGAAAAAGGTGTACGGTACCCGTATGATAAACAAAAATGATTTGCGCCTAAACCACTGAACCGATTTTGATGAAAATTGATATGCACATACTTTGACTCTCGTGAAAAGACATAAGATAATTACTGTCTTGAAAAACGTACGGTTACCGCGTTATAGAATTTTCTATTTTGCGCCTATACCGCTGAACCGATTTTGATGAAACTTAGTATGGAGATACTTTGAGTCCCGGAAAAGGCCAAAGGAATTTATCTCTTTATCTCGGAAAAATGTACGGTTCCCAGGCGTTAAATAAAATGATTTCTGCTTATACCGCTACAATGGATTTTGATGATATTTGGTATGCAGATACGTTATGTCTCGGGAAAGGACAGAGTTCCCGCTTCTTCTGCCCTTCCCGCACTTCCCTAGAGTGCTCTTGTGTATTGCGCAGACACTTGGGCACTATAAAATTACTCCTTCTCAACTGGCCTGTTTTTATTGAAACCAGAGTGCTCTTGTGTATTGCGCATACACTTGGGCACTATAAAAATTACTCCTCCTTAACTGGCCTATTTTTATTGAAACCAGAGTGCTCTTGTGTATTGCGCACACACTTGGGCACTATAAAATTACTCCTGCGTAACTGGTCTGTTTTCATTGAAACCAGAGTGCTCTTGTGAATTGCACACACACTTGGACACTATAAAACTATGTATTTAAGTTTCAAAACCGGCTGAACCGAAATCAAATGAGAGCTATCACTTATGTGTAAGTATGCTCAAATTGGAACACCATGGAATATTCTATCAACCATAGAATATTCCTATCAAATTTCTAATCCACATTCCATCGAAGTACCTGTCTTAATCAGTATCAAATAATATCAAAGCCCAAAGGGTCGGCCTTCACTAAAACAAACATGGTATTTAATGGTATTAATAGCATGGTTGATATATTGAAGTTAAGCCGGTTCAAGAAACAAAAAAACTTTCACTACATTTACCAGCTTTGTCCACACTGTGCCTTTTTGTTCGTCAATGGCATGCGTTATATTATAATTTAGAACTTATTGTCACTTTAAAACCTTCCCACTTCTACGAATATTTAAAGACTAAAATCAGCCCAATCCGTTCAGCCGTTTTCGATTTTTAGCGCGACTAACACATTTGAAAATCCATTTTTATATATAAGAGAAGATAGCGAACAGCGAACGTGAGGCATGCCCGCGACGCATGCCCTCTGACCGTATCCAAAACTTCCGCTTTGTTCTAATGACAATGTTGGTGTTGCGTTCGTTGACGCATTCAATTAATGCTCCAAAACGAAAGTTGAATGAAAGAAGATGACGCAAATTGAAGACTAAACGTGTGGACATAGCTGCTAATGTCATCATTCTGGCATTTACCATCGAGGAAATTGCTTCAAAGGCAGTTAAAAGGCCCACGTCATTTGGTCGGATAATGTCAATTCAATCTTAAGAAGACGTGAGTGGAAGAATCGAACAAATAACATTTCGTAACATACGGACAATAACTGATTTTTGCTGTGGATTTTTCCCATATTATTTTCATAAAACTTGTAACTTATCTATTTCATAACCTAGCTAATATATCTGGCTACACATATAATCCACAGTTTTTCTATTTCAAATAATTTTTCCGGCCCAAAAGCCTCCATTAAAGCAAAAAAAACGGAAAGTTTTTTCATGCTACTTACCTTATTCTTCCACTCACATCTTGAATTATTGTGATCAGTCGGCTTGGTTTCACATGACGCGACCAAACTACGTAGGTCCATTAACTGCCGAATCAATTTCGTCGATGGTACATTCATTTATGCGAGTTTATATTCTCTTCAATTCATCAGGATATTTTTATGGTTCCGTACCCAAAGGGTAAAAACGGGACCCTATTACTAAGACTTCGTTGTCTGTACGTCTGTTAGTCTGTCTGTCTGTCTGTAACTCAATAACGGTAATAGCTAGAGAGTTGAAATTTTCAGAGATTATGTATATCTATTGCCGCTATAATAACAAATACTAAAAACAAAAGAAAATTAATATTCAAGGGGGGCTCCCATACAACAAACGTGATTTTTTGGCTTTTTTTGCTCTATATCAATAATGGCAACAGGTAGGTACTTGATTTGTTCTCGAAGTCCTTAGTTATATGTATTCTTTAATATTTAATAATAATATTAAAATAAAATAAAAAATTAAGGGCGGCTCCCATACAAAAACACAATTTTTGGCCTGATTTTGCTCTATAATGGTACGGAACCCTTCGCGCGCGAGTTCGACTCGCACTTGGCCGATTTTTTAGATTAAGGTCAAAAGTCGTCTCTTTTGAAGCGACAACACTGTCCTAAAACTGAACGGAGAGACGTATGACAACTATCTATACTAATATTAAAAAGCGCAAGAGTTTGTTAGTTTGTTTGAACGCGCTAATCTCAGGAATTACTGGTCCGATTTAAAAAATTATTTCAGTGCTAGATAGCCCATTTATTGAGCAAGGCTATAGGCTATATTTTATCATGGTAAGACTAATAGGAGCGAAGAAATAGAGGAAAATGTGGAAAAAACGGGAGAAAATATATTTGATTAAAAGGGCTTATTTAAACGCGCTAATCTCAGCAACTACTGGTCCGATTTGAAAAATAAAAAAATACAAAACTGTAGAGTAACCTTATTTAGCAGAATGTTCTAAAGGATCACTTTCGAAGAAATTCCAAAGTAAAACGTATTAAACGAACGTGTGCATATGCGCATGCGCATACTCATTGTCTATACTCTATGTAAGCTTCACATACTTTCTACAGGTGACAAACGGTGACATACGGACAGCCATAATGGATACATAAAAGGGAAGTTAATTGTCGCGATGACAAATGGATCACACTAGAAAAATGGTTATGAAGGATGTCAGACCTACAAAGATCTTGTCAATACTATAAAAATGTAACTCCTCCATTGTCCAGTGGTTTAGAACATGGCTCTTGATTTAGTTTTATGACTATAGTTAATAGTTGGTAGGTAATTATAGTTGTGGGGAATAAGTCGTCTCAAATACACTTATTAATTTTAATTGATGAACCACTTTTGTATGGAAAAATTTATGACACTGGGACGCTTGCCTACATAAATTACAAAAATAATTCAAGACGCGAGTGGAAGAATAAGGTAAGTAACACGAAAAAACTTCCCGTTTTTTTGCTTAAATGGAGGCATTAGGACCGGAAAAATTATTTGAAATAGAAAAACTATGGATTATTATATGTGTAGCCAGATATTATGTTAGCTAGGTTATGAAATAGATAAGTTACAAGTTTTAAATAATTAGGAAAAAATTAGTTATTGACCGTGTGTTACGTAATGTTACTTGTTCGATTCTTCCACTCACGTCTTCAATTGCTCTTTCAGCGCTACTACCTTCATAGTGAACTCTATACAGGGTGGGACAAAACTTAGTGATAATACTTTAGGGTGCGTAGGTAGAGTAAGTTTTTTAAACTTTTGTATTTTTAATTCACGCAGGAGCGCTTTCCCATAAAAATCATACAAAAATTTATACATTCAGCGCTGCTACTTTCACAGTACACATAACAGGGGATTTTACACACCCGAAAATATCCACTTTGTTTTGTTAAACCGAAACACATTAACCTTCTGCATCGGATAATTCCGGTGAACAACCTACATAAACTTGAACTAAAAATTGTGTCATACGCAGTTCACTTTCCTAGACAGGAATGACAGGTAGTTAAGCCGGTCTTACACAGGGCCAGCGATTAACGTAATTGAAGTTCAAATACTTGTAGCTAGCCTAGTTACTTTTTATCCGACTGCCGTAGATGAGTATGCTTTATTTAGCTTAGATCGTAGATTTTGCCGCCATAAAACTATCCTTTAATTTCTCGATTTTAAAGTAACTTTTTTTACTAGATAATGACAGAAACATCGTTCAAAAAATCGTGAAGAATTTTTCATTTTGCCAGCTATCATAGTACGAGAGCCCTAGAACAATTTTTTTTTGTGATTACTAACAAGCTAATTTTTTGTGAGTAGCTACATTTTAATAAGACGAACAACATTTTTATTCTCGAAAAATCTCGAAAGTGGTAGCTAACAGAGATAGAAAGGATTTCATACTTTGACTTGATGGTCCTAAAATATGGATTGTTTTATTTGTAGGACAAGGTTACTCTTAAATTATATAACTAATCTACCAATATACAAAAAATCAGCCGGTTAGGGTTCCGTTTTAGGGTTCTGTAATCAACAAAACTTGGTTGACTACTGTACCTTAAAACGGAACCCTAACCAGCTGATTTTTTGTATATTGGTAGGTTAATATAGTCATATAATTCAAGAGTAACAAATAGAACAATCCATATTTTAGGATCATCAAGTCAAAGTATGAAATCCTTTTTATCTCTGTCAGCTACCATTTTCGAGATTTTTCGAAAATAAAAATGTTGTTCGTCTTATCAAAATGTAGTAACTCACAAAAAATTAGCTTGTTAGTAATCACAAAAAAACTTGTTCTAGGGCTCCCTCACTATCATGTTATTTATAAAAATAAAGTGTGCTCCTTCAGCGCTGCTACTTCATAGTGAACTCTATACAGGTGTAACAAAAATTTTTACGATGCGGTATTTATTAAAAATGTATGGAAGAAAAAAAAATTGTCTTTCAGCGCTGCTTTGCAGTGAACTCTATGTAAGGGACACATACACACCCTAAAATATTATCACTAATCAGTTGTGTTACACCCTGTATTATATTTTTATGAGTAAGGATCATAATCTTTCAAGGTCAGAGAAAGGCAATAAGCATAAAGAAAGTTGGTCCTTCTAGGATATTTCTATCCTACAGTTTACCATACTTAAAACGCTTAGAACCAAATATAGGAATTTGGCACATGTAGGAGGCACGTGTATCTACTTAATAGCCATAATATCTGAAATATATATTATGGACTTCCTATGTCATTATGGGAAGTGATAACAAACTTATACGATTTCGTATCCATTCTAATGTTACAAATGGCAAAGTGTGTCTTTTGTTGTCTTCACGCCCTAACCGCCGAACTGATTTTGCTTAAACTTGGTACGGACTTAAGAGTCCGTATACGAAATTTTTCCGATTTTGCCGAAATTGCAAAGGTTCGCTACAGAAATATTATTATGTTTTTTCCCCTTATTAGACTTAAAAAAATATATATTAATTATTAGATTTAAAATATATTTAAGGGCGGAAAGCCGACTCGAACTTGCGGCGAGTAATATAATGTGAGATTTAGGTTGTTTTGAACACAATTTGGCACAATTTGTTTTTTTTTTTCTTTTTTCTTTTTTCTCGAATTGGATAGAATTTTGTCTATAGATTATTTCTGTCGTTTTCTTTTTATGAATTACAGCTCCAAGTTGCCGAAATTAAAAGCAATTCTTTGTCCATTTTCTCTAAAATTTTGCCGAGTTACATATTTTTTTACTCAACTATTTCATATTAAAGTGGTAAAAAGTAATTCCAACATTTTATAGACGACTTTCTCAATAGTACATTGTATTTTTTTCATACCGTTAAGACGTCAATACAATCCATAAACAGGTGATATTCTAAACCTTTTACAGCAAAAATCACAAAACTGTCGCGGGTTTGAGTTGGATTATTCAAAAATAACTAAAAAAATAATAAATCTAGCTCCAACATTAGATTATAATTGAAATGATCTTACATGTTGTGCATTAAAACTTATAGAAATACTGTATTTTAACTGTTAAATCACGTCTGTAAAATCAGCGAAATTGGCAAATTTCGTATACGGACCCTTAAGTCCCGGGAAAGGAGATGGGATATTTTTATCCCAGATAAATGCACGGTTTCCTTGCTATAAACGAATTAACTACTTAGTAGGTACAAACATCCATCAGACTGTCAACAAAGTGAAAACCTATTATTCGGTATTTTGGGACCAGCAAAAACTATTGAATTCGAGTCAGGTCACGTGACTTCATCGAAAAGACATAAAACGAAGGGAGATCTGACCATCAGCGTGCTTAGTGGAGGAAGTAAAGCATTTGACACGTCTTCGCGTAGGGAAAAGAAAGCAAGCACACAGTTAGAATGCTAACAAGGACTTCAACCACAATACAAAACATACAGAATGCTAACTGTCAGCAAATAGAGAAAGGTCTTACATGTCACACTAATTTGAACCCTATGACTGCGAAATACGATATCATCTAGATAACAAGCACTCTCGTTTTCGATGAATCGTCGAAAGCTGATCAATATTTTATTAGTTTTCTCCAATTTTGGGTTAATAGTGCTCGTTTTTCCTCTTTTTTAACCGGCTTCCAAAAATAGGAGGTTATAATATTATGTTGGGCTGTATATTAGGATGTCCCCTTAATTTCAAGTTCTATATATTTTTTTACACATAACGTCTTTGCAAATCTGGTGATTTAAGTGGACCGACCGGTAGTAGTTTTTTACTAAACTTTGAGGCTCGGTCGACACGGGTTGCAATTGGGATGATGACAAGGTCAAAGATTAGCGAATTTTGTTAATAAAATAAAGAAATCGCGGTAAAAATAAGTGTTCCCAAAATTTCAGCTCGATAGCATTTGTATTTTTTTTGTTATGCGCCTTCAAAGTTGGATAATCAAGTCGATTTTTTTTTCAATTAAATTTCTTAATATTTGTATACCATTCGATAAAGTATGCAATTAAAAGCAACTTTTGTTATAAAACCACTTTCATAAACGCAATATTTAATATACCTATCGAACAAAGTTCTTTCCCGATCCGTACAAACTACGAAAGAGAGACGTCAGTCTTTCGTAGCACTTTGTATGGAAGCGTTTCGGGCGTGTCTATTTTATGAGATTGTGGGATATGTGTGTGGCGGCCAAAGGAAGATCTTCCGACCGAGTGAGGTGGTATGCTCGGTCAGGCCGAAGCCCACGTGATACATTTCAGCTGTCGTATATATACCGACGCGCTTAGAAAACTTCGATAGCGCGATGCAGGAATGTTAGGCGAATTGTAGGTACCGCCACAAGATGTTTGAATTGTCATATCTTGGTGAATTTTAAAGCTATCAGAGTCATTCTTTCAGCGATGTTCCTATTTTTTAAGGGTCTTTCAATTACCAATAAGAAAAAAAAATGTCATCAAGCCTCTAGGAAGACAAAATTTTATATTTGAGTAAGTATCTTAAAACATTAGTAAAAAATATACAGGGTATGCATTATGAAATACGAAAAAAAAATTGTCTTAAGGGACATCCTACTGTATATATAATATTATATATTATTTAATTTTATGTTGGTAAAAGCAAGAGTGGAATCCACACTTTCGTGTTCGGAGAATGTGTAGCATATTGCGTGTGGAGAAATCATTTACATTGTAAGAACTAAGAACACTGAGAAAACAAAAGAATGCCTTACAAGTTACATTGTATCGAGAGTATGAGTTTACTATATTGGGTACTAGCGACCCGCCCCGGCATCTCACGGGTATAAAATATACGTCTAGTCTGTCGGGTCAGCCTACTAGCTGACCCGACAGACGTTGTCCTGTCTTAACGATGAATATTTAATTCGAATAGGTATAATTAAGAAAACAATAGATTAAAATTAGTATCTCCATGCCAAATTTCATCAAAATAAATTAAATAGTTTAAGCGAAAGTCATAAAAGTTTATTATGCAGGAACCGTACATTTTCCGGGACAAAAAGTACTTATCCCTTCCGAGACTCAAAGTATCTCCATGCCAAATTTCATAAAAATAGACTGAATAGTTTAGGCGAAAAATCATAAAAGTTTATTGTGCGGGAACCGTACATTTTCCGGGACAAAAAGTATCCCTTGTCCTTTCCCGAGACTCAAAGTATCTCCATATCAAATTTCATCAAAATCGATTGAATAGTTTACGCGCAAATCATTAAAGTATATTGTGCAGTAACCCTACATTTTCTGGGACAAAATGTATCCTATGTCCGTCTCCTGGCTCTAAGCTACCTCCTCACCAATTTTCAGCCATATCGGTAAAGCTGTTCTTGAGTTATAAATAGTGTAACTAACACGACTTTCTTTTATATCTGGGTGCACGGTCGTGCACCCGCCGAGACGAGCCAAGCGAAGCGCAAGGGCACTGCCTACATTTTCTCGAAGTGTTTCGCCGTTTTTTTGAACCTTCATAGAATTGGTTTCCGTTGTAGCAGATAGTTCATATTTTCAGGATATGATGTTATTAATAGACTTATTAAGCATACAAGGTCTTAATTGAATAGCTCTTATACTTTAGATTTTATTGATATCTAAAATACGCCGATTTCGTCACTGACACACTGATGGTCATCAAAATGTTTGGCCACTTCCTGAAGTGCTAGAAAGCTGAAATTTGGTATGTGATCTAAGTTTAGTATACAATCAACAAAAAAAATCATAAACTTGTAATTTTCGTCCCCCATCCCCTAAAATTGGGGGGTGGAAGTTGACCCTTATAGAGTTGGTCTCCGATGTGCCAGATAGTTTATATTCTCAGGATATTATGTTAATAATAGACTTATTAAACATATAAAGTCTCAATTGAATAGGTCTAATACTTTATATTTTACTGATATCTAAAATACGCCGAAATTTGGTTATAGCTTATACGCCGTAAAATAAGTTTAGTAGGGGGGTAATTGAAGTTTAAATGAGACTTTCACCAATTTTATGAATAAGGACATGAAAGCTTCCACGGGATGGACATTAACTAAAAACGTCTTAATAAAAAATAAACCACTAAAAAGACTGCCTAGCAAGTAGCAACTTACAAAAAGGACTGAAATCCCACCAAAAACATTTCATGTAATAGTTACCTCGACGACCACAAAAGGTTTGCCCTGTGAAAAAGACATCAGATCTAATGTAGAGCCAAGCTTCTGAATCGACGCAGCCTAACTCTATCGACCCATAACTCCAAAAAATTCTACATAATATCAGTAAGTATGTATCTATGGCTTGGCAGTTTCGTTACTTATTTCAGATCAGAATCCAGAAACTAAATATTCGACACAGCGAAGCCATATATACTTACGGATATGTAGAAAGTGTTGGATTTAGGATCAATAGAGTTAGGCCGCGTCGATTCAGAAGCTTGGCTCTACATTAGATCTGATATCTTTTTCACAGGGCAAACCTTTTGTGGTCGTCGAGGTAACTTTTACATGAAATGTTTTTGGTGGGATAATATTATATCTAAGATGTCACTCACTGCAGAAATGATTAAAATCGATTCAGTAGTTTTTTTATTATATTCATTACTACCCGTGGCCCGCATTGGTCGGTACCGCACCGCAAAAGCTACGTCCCGGAATTTAAGAATCTGTGATATTTTCGAAAATATTCATTTAAATCATATGTTGTAAAGGGCCATACAGATCTTAGATATTAAATGAACAATGTATTTAAAGTGTTTAGTTGAATAAGGATTAATGCCGTATTGGTTAAAATCGCTTCGAAATTAGCCATAATTTGTAGTAAAAAGTAAATAACAAGAAAATGATATTGTGGGATACCCATAAGAGATAGACATATTTATACGTGGGAGAGCCATGCTTCGGCACGAATGGGCCGGCTCGACTGGAGAAATACCACGTTCTCACAGAAAACCGGCGTGAAACAGCGCTTGCGCTGTGTTTCGCCGAGTGAGTGACTTTACCGGAGGCCCAATCCCCTACCCTATCCCCTTCCCTTCCCTCTCCTATTCCCTTCCCTTCCCATCCCTACCCTCCCCTATTACCCTATTCCCTCTTAAAAGGCCGGCAACGCACCTGCAGCTCTTCTGATGCTGCGAGTGTCCATGGGCGACGGAAGTTGCTTTCCATCAGGTGACCCGTTTGCTCGTTTGTCCCCTTATTTCATAAAAAAAAAACATACCAACATATACCATCGCAATTTTCTATAGACCTTTTCATTATGTACAATACTTAGCCGGCCCTTAAACGATCAATTAATGTATTGTGGCGTGGAATATATTCACTCTTGAATTTTATTGAACAGTTTATTTGTAAATTGGATTGAAGGCGCGCGATGTTCAAAATCATTCCTAGACGGTCAATAATATTACGCAATACGTGATATTACGCAATAAGATTGCTCGTCTTTTTTTTTTTTTTGACGCAGTGAAATGCTGTTACACATCCGAGGCAGGGGATGGGAGCTTCCGCTGCGGATATGTGGGGCTCGCCGCGGAGAAGATGGTAGGTGCCGCGGCCCTACCCACTAAAACACTGCGATGTTCCCTCGACACGCTGGACCGAGTGCGACCGGTAACTGCGACATGGCGTCCGGGACTCGGCCGATCGTCTAGGGGCCTGCATAACTGTAATTAAATGAAGATTTTGATACATAAGATCCGCACATTATCCGTCAAATACTTCATTAAATTGAAGTTTAGTAATCATAAAATGTCTCTGAGTTCGACCGTCACCTATTATTCTATATTTCCTACTAATTTTAGAAGTGCGAAAGTCCGTTTGTTTATTACCCTTTTACGCCTAAACTGGTGAACTAATTTTGCTGAAATTTGGTGTTGAGACTCTTTGAGTCCCGGGAAGAACCACGTCGTTTTTAAACCTGGACTGATTTAATCTTCTATTTAACCAATCAAGCCCCGTAAGGCCCATATGGGCCGCGATAATAAAATATTTCCAGGAATTGGTGATCGACGGATCCTTACGGAGATTCCGTAATTTACCGTATTTCAAGCCCTATAAACTCATAATTTGAAAGCTACAAAGTTATAATAAAAATACAGCAATAATCTTCAGTATATCAACATTCCTTTCCTCGTTTTAAATTTTCTATTTTTGTTTATTATACTTATAGTAGCGTGTGTACGGTAAATTATACGGCTATTGCTGAACCAAAGATTTCCTTTGGTAGGATTGATCCTTATGGCCCAAGGATGGATTTAAGATGTGGAGCCACCGCGATTTTTGATGTAATTTTTTTTAAATTTTAGCAGTTTATGCTCTGGAGGAAAATAGAGTCTCAATCTGTATATAGGCATTAATTATGGTAACATTCCAATTTCGGTACCATATTCGGATAACTTAAGAATGCTTAATTCATTTTAGGACTCAAATTTGCACGATAAAGATGTTAAACAACGTAAAAAGAACGTGCTAATCTTAGTATGAGTCAGTAATTACTGATCCGATTTGAAAAATTCTTTCAGTATTAGATAGCCCATTTATCAAGGAAGGCTATAGGCTATATTTTATTACGCTAAGACTAATATAAGCGAAGAAATAGAGGAAAATATGGAAAAAACGCCGGAAATTATTTGAAAGGGCTTATTTCACGAACTACTGGAGTAATTTTTCTGTTATTTGGCACAGATAAAAAGTAGAAACGTGAAGGATCATAGGCTATTTATTGTGGACAGATTTTGCTGTAAAATGACTAATTTACGTGGGCGAAGCAGCGCGCTACGTCTAGTAATATTATAAAGCTGAAGAGTTTGTTTGCTTGAACGCGTTAATCTCAGGAGCTACTCATCCGATTTGAAAGAATCTTTCAGTGTTTGATAGCCTATTTATCGTGGCCTATAGCCACGTGGTCTATAGCCTATATTTTATCACGCTAAGACCAATAGGAGCAAAGATACAGAGGAAAATGTGAAAATAAAGCTGAAGAGTTTGTTGG
Source organism: Lysandra bellargus (assembly GCA_905333045.1). Taxonomy (NCBI): domain Eukaryota; kingdom Metazoa; phylum Arthropoda; class Insecta; order Lepidoptera; family Lycaenidae; genus Lysandra; species Lysandra bellargus. Next base: position 12,269,389 of record HG995324.1, on the reverse strand, counting down.
TTAGTTTGTTTGAACGCACTAATCCAAGAACTACTGGCCCGATTTGAAAAAATCTTTCAGTGTTTGATAGCCTGTTTATCGAGGAAGGCTATAAGCTATATTTTATCACGCTAAGACCAATAACAGCAAATATACAGAGGAAAATGTAAAAAAACGGGGAAAATTATTTGAAAGGGCTGATATCTCACAGACTACTGGAGCAATTTTTATGTTATTTGACACGAATATATAGTAGACTACGTGAGACATGGGTTATTAATTTGTAAAAAATATACGGTTTCAGTTAAATTTCAGATTTACGCGGACGAAGTCGCGCGGAACGTCTAGTATTATTAATATGTTTATTACTCCATTCATCACTATGTCTTTGGCATGCAGAATAATGTCACTATCAGCCTCCTTTTATTACTTAAGCCCTGTCATCAGCGTTTTCGTTGGTTGAAAATCATATATTCTAAATTTTTTATTTTATTTTTTTTACTATCTTTTATCTAAATATTATTCCAAAACTGGCATTTAAATATTCGATTCAATCGAAAATGATACCAAACTCGACAATATACCTAAATCCCACGCAGTTATTGACCTCATACCTTGTTAAAGCTAAATAAACCCCCTCCCCCACCTGCATGAAATATTCAGGTGGCTCCACATCGTAAACCCATCTTAGGGATATAAAGATCAATCCTACCAAAGGAAATCTTTGGTTCAGCAAAAGCCGTATTCTTCGTTTTTTTGTCTTGTACCGAACGACTATTATGATATCAGCTTCCAAAGTAAAACCAATTTATTAAAATTCAAGCATACATTCATCTCCTCAGGATTTACAAATTACTTTTATTTGAAACACACGCCAATAGATCGACAATATCATAAACTACATATTCCCCGTTTTAAATTTTTTTTTACGACAATTTTGAACTAAGATAAGTAAAAAAATAGGGTTTTGGTGCGATCTTGACAACGAGGAAAATGAATGGCCAAGGTCGTTTGCTCGGGAGACGGCCTTAAATAGAATGAATTAAAATTTTATTAGTCCCCTGAAACTCGAGAATGGCTGAAACGCTTTGGCTAATTTCAGTCTTGAAATATACGTGAAAGTCCAAGGAAGGATCATATTAGGAGGAAATGTATACGAATTCACCGGGTAATGTAGTGCTAATTATATTTTGGGGCCCGACAAAAGAGAGTCTTAAGTTTGCGTTTATATAATATCTGTCCATGGCATCGCATCGTCGAAACCAACCATGGGCGAACTAATATTGAAAATTTTCTTAAAATTTATTAATGTCATTGCTAATTACATAACTTTTACCTTTTTCTCAATTCATTTTCTTCAACAATGACCTCATCGGAAAATCGTTTTTCCTGTTCTCTCAATAACTTCCACGCTCCAGTTTCAATACAATCGATATTTTCACCAGTACGGAAGAGTTTTTCATTACGACATATGGGAAATTGACTTTCATAACTAACAGTTAAATATCTTGACACTTTTACCATTTCTTTGCATACTTAGCGTGATCTATGATGATATATTAATGATTTTCTCCATTCATACTTCCGTATGTTTTGTTGACAATTCACAATTCACAATATTATAATAATGAAAGATGTAATTGTCTGTCTGTTTGCATTCAATTGGTTCATTTAAATTATTCTCTAACTTTTTTGTTTAACAACTCTATTGGCACCTATGCTATATTACTCTTCTAATGTCTAATAATGACTTGTTTCAAGTTTGGTAGAGAATTTCGAACAACTTATATGCCCAAGGTTCCGAAATAAAACCAGTATACTATATCCAGTGCTCAAGGCGTCATAATTATATTATGTGACGCCATATAGACGTAAGCTAAGCTTCAAACTAAGGTGGATGGCGCCACCTGCATAGCGTCAATAATTAGATCATAGTTATTGCCCGCATCTCCGTTGCGCGGTGCGCCAAAACCGTACATTTTCCGGGACAAAAAGTATCCTATGTCCTTTCTCGGGACTCAAAGTATCTCCATGCCGAAATTCAGCAAAATCGGTTCAGAGGTTTGGGCGTGAAGAGGTAACAGACAGACAGACAAACACACTTTTGCATTTATAATATTAGTATGGATTCTATCGCAAATGTTTTGTTTGACTATTTTTACTGTATAAAAACTATATTATCTACTAATACATTGTTGAAAAAAAAATCGGCTTTCCCGTTAGGCGCTGCACACATAGACAGACAGACACAATATTAAATTTATAAGTAACACACCTGTTTTTTATGATATAAGGGGGCAAACGAGCAAACGGGTCACCTGATGGAAAACAACTTCCGTCGCCCACTCGTCAGACACACACGTCGGACACTCGCAGCATCAGAAGAGCTGCAGATGCGTTGCCGGCCTTTTAAGAGGGAATAGGGTAATAGGGGAGGGTAGGAATGGGAAGGGAAGGGAATAGGGGAGGTTAGGGAAGGGAATAGGGTAGAGGATCGGGCCTACGGTAAACTCACTCATTCGGCGAAACACAGCGCAAGCGCTGTTTCACGCCGGTTTTCTGTGAGAACGTGGTATTTCTCCGGTCGAGCCGGCCTATTCATGCCGAAGCATGGCTCTCGCACGTATACACGTTTTCGTCATGGTTGAAAAATAGCTAACATCCAATATTAAATATTAATTTATATGCTGCAAGTAAAAATCGACTTCCTTATTCTTAAAAGGAATAGTCTTGAATTATTCAACTAAACATTGACGTAACTACAATAATCAATTATTAGTTATGAGTATTTATTTATTCCTATATCAAAATGAATAGGATATATTACTGCAATGTAATTACGCGCTAGAGGCAGCACCAGTGCTGCAGACAGTAAGGCTGGGTTGCACCAGAGGCGTGGTTAAAGTTAAAGTTAAGGTTAAAGTTATGGTTATAGTTAAATATGGCGGTCCTTTAGCTTTAACCTCAACCTTAACTTTGACTGGGGAAAACACAGATGTCTGTCGCGTTTATTTACTTATTCAAGCTACAGGTAACGGGATTGACAGTATAAAAATATTATCCGTAAAAATCTACAGGAAAAATATAACACTGTAAAACATTGTAAATTTCACGAAAATTTTTGATATACGTATGAGTGGTTATGGTTAAATATGGCGTCCGTGGACGCCATATTTAACTCTAACCAAAGATTTGACATTTTGCACTATAGTTATAGTTAAAGTAAGTTGGTGCAACCCACCCTATATAAACTTTTGTTCGACGTTTGACAATATTGTAATGAGGTCACGTACAAAATGGCATAGCACCCTCTGTTCGAATCTTTGCTTCACGCAAATCCATATTGAAGCTACGCTAAGAGTTTTCATAATTTTACTGAAAGTAAAGGCCTGTATTCACTTTGATTAGTGCAAGTGCAAGTGACTAGTAATTGAGGCAGTGGAGTGCAGGTGTGTAGTGCAAGTAGTGTCCAATTCTTGTTTAGTGGCTCTTTAGTAATTTAATTTAGTAAATTCAGTAGTAGCTGTCAACACGAGCCTCCAAGATTCAAAAATAAAACTGCCATTTTGACATGTCCTTCATTTTTAATATTGGTTTTATAAAAACTATTTGACTACGAACGATTTTATAAAGTTAATATACCTAGCGAAATAATAGTAACAATCTCGAGCTGTCAAACGAAACCAAAATTGGTTTTCATCTGTCACGCACTTGCACTCGCAAAAAATAGAACACGCTTTTAATCATGTTACTACGCAGCCGACTAGTCACTTGCACTAATCAGTCGCTGTCCACACTTACTTTCTACTAATCACTCATCACCTGTACTAGTCACCTGCACTTAATCACTAATCAAAGTGAATACAGAACTAATCACGTTACTACGCAGCCGGCTAATCACTTGCACTAAACAGTCGCTGTCCACACTTACTTTTTCCTAATAACTAATCATCTGCCCTAATCACTTGGACTTATTACTAATGAAAGTGAATACGAGCCTTAAAAAAGAAACAATCGTAACTTTTAGAAATTAGAAAAGAAAAAAGTTTCGGAAATTATCAATGGACACGTAAAATGAATAATGTGGGGCGCACGACAAGAGAATTTGCAAAACGATGCGTGAACTGTAAAACTACGTGTATTCACGTGAAATTACTATATGTCAGGCCTTAGTGGTCCAGTGGCTGCACTCAGAGGTACATTTTGGTGATTGCAGAATTTTTCAATGTTATCATAAGTATTTTAGTTTCATTATAGCGTCTTATCTAAATAACTAAGCCGGTTTTAATGGCTAAATGCTAATATATTAAGTTTCATTGTTCAGTTGTTCAGTTCTGATTAATGTTGAGACTTGAGAGTTGAGTCCTATCAAAAGAAGCTAATTACATTAAAATACAAAAAGTCGCCAGCTGCTAATCTACAATAAATTCAATTAAATCGTTTCAACTCAATCTTAGGATTGATAAGTCGAATAGGCAGTGCCGTAAATAGCTTCTATAACTGCGCCTTGTTTTATTTTTTTAGATATTATAGGTGCCCAGAACAATGCTATGTATACAGTATATACCTCCCTGGTCTGGCCATTCTTGCGCTCCCCAGAGTCTACGCCCGGTGCCTGGGTACCGGTGGCACCGCCCTATTTACGGCACTACGAATAGGCTTCTAATATAGAGTAGCTTTTATAATTATAGTTAAAATTAATTAATTACCTGCTTCCTCATCATCTGGTATCTCATTCTCTTCGTCCAACGATCTCTCTTCATTCTTCCCGCCCGTCAAGTATATGATATTTGCTTCCTTACTGTACTTGTTCATATCAACATTATTCTTCTTGAAACACACACCACCTACGTTCACTTCACTGGAATCTAGACTCTCGTCCAGATACGAATAGAAGTTCTTTTGCAAACAACTCATCGATGGTTCCAATGTACACTTATTCAGTATATTATCCCACAACGAATTTCCTGTCCGAAAAGTACCGTTATTGTACATATCACCAAAGCTTCTACCTGCCACCGCTTCTAGAAATTTTAACTTATGTGGTATTTCCTCTTTTACATCCGTAACATTGTCGCCACTCACTATTGTCACTAGAAGCAGTACTATACACTTTAATACAGCCATTGTCACATCACTAAGGTAGTTTGTGTCACAATGTCATGTCACACACGATCGTGTTCAGCAACCGTAGTCGGGTCCATTCTGTGACGAAATCTCAGTGGAAAGTGTGACGCTTGCTCCCGAACGGAAAATTTTCGATGTATCTGAAAAGAGAAAACCACAAATTAGATTGTTTTGATATATCTGTAGACAGGAGTCATAATTTTAATATCATAAATTGTGAGTTATAGTCAGGGAGGCCTAGAACATTTTTTTTTCATTAGGTACTAACAAGCTAATTTTTGTGAGTAGCTTCATTTTGATAAGACAAACAACTTTTTTATCTGCGAAAAATCTTGAAAGTGGTAGCTACCAGAGATAGAGAGGATCTCATACTTTGACTTGATGGTCCTAAAATATGGACTGTTTTATTTGTAGGACAAGGTTACTCTTAAATTATATAACTATTATCCTACTAATAAACAAAAAATGAGCTGATTACCCTAATCAGCTCTTTTTTTTCAACCGTTTTAGGGTACAGTAGTCAACCGAGTTTTGTTGATTACAGAAGCCTAAAACAGAACCCTAACCAGCAGATTTTTGTAAATTGGTAGGTTAATAGTTATATAATTTAAAAGTTACCTTGTCCTACAAATAAAACAATCCACATTTTAGGACCATCAAGTCAAAGTACGTGATAAAGTGTAGTGTGATTGTGTGTGTGAATGTGTAAATAATATATATTAGGATAAAATTGTTCGGCGTGCATCCGTTGTCTGATTGCCATAACACAAGTTTTACTTAGCATGGGATTAGACGACGTGATGTACGCTGCCTAGCTTTTATACTATTGTATATTATTGTATGGTTAATAAAGAATTTGAATTTGAAAAAAAAAAGTATAAAATCCTTTCTATCTCTGTTAGCTACCACTTTCGAGATTTTTTCGAAAATAAAAATGTTGTTCGTCTTATCAAAATGTAGCTACTCACAAAATATCAGCTTGTTAGTAATCACAAAAAAATTTGTTCTAGGGCTCCCGTACTATTATGAATCAGAGATCCTCATTCAAATGCCGATTGACGTCAGAAAAGCAGTTATATTGTTATAGATTTTTTATACTTTTACTATTACTTGATGTTGCCTTCGTAGTTCGTAGCGCTAGAATCGTAAATTATTCCATGCTAAAAAGTAAAACTTCTGTCTGTCTATCCATCGGTCGACCCGTATGTCTGCCCATCGGTTAACTACTATAATTGTTAATGGAATCAGGCGTTACTTTGTGGAAATTCATAGCTTAAAATTTAGTTTGTTGTTATTTTAACAATATATACTTAAAGGTGGAAGTTTATTTCAAGGAATATTGCTAAAAATAATAACAAACTAAATTTTAACTACTATTGCCGCTAATCTGATTTAGACTCAAATATATTTTGAGTCCAGAAAAAGGGCATAGCTACGATAGTATCTACTGTGGAAAAGTGTACGGTTACCATCGCATTTCTAGGAAAACTAAGTTGCGGGAAACATGAAGTGCATTATGTTTGTTGTAAATGGCGAATTATGATTCAAAGATTCTAATCTAAAGTATTGTATCTTTCGACTGACGTCAGAAAGGCCATTAGATCGATAGAGACTTTTTGGGCCATGCTGATTTCGATTTTCTTTCATTTGTTATGAAAATTGAAGTAAGAATTTGAATAATGTACGGTTCCCGCTCTATAAACATGTGCACTAAACGATTTATGTTGTTTGCTGTAATTTGCCAGCTGTTAAATTCCTTGAGAGGCTCCGGCTAGTACTACGGCTAGCCGTTAGCCGTATTTTTACCTAACAACTCTAGAGTTGTTAGGTAAAAATTAATCAAGCAATTTTGTGGTTTAGGCTCTCTCGGCCGCTTTCTACCTATCTGCCCTTAGTCCAGACATTTCTATTTTCACCTAGTGCTTACATTAAATACTGGGTAATCTATACTTAAATATTAAGTTTATATTGTCACTAGTTAAGTAGGTGGGTGGGTTTTGGGATGGATAAAAAATGTTAAACTTGCGTCAGACTCGGCACACGTGACCTGATCAAAATTTCATAAGATGGGCGAAGAAACTCCGGTGCTGGGTGGGAGAGGAAGTATATATCCCACTCTCTTTCTTTTGAAATGTACGCATAATGCTGCTGTTTTGTGTACACTTGTACAGGCACTCCTCGATTGCAACCCATGATGACTAATTTACGTTATTCCAATCCAGTTATCCAATTCAGCGCTAAGTTACTATTGGAATAATAATTATTGTAATTAATGGCAACTGGAATTTACATTTCAGTGCCCGTTTACACCATTCCAGTGGCAATCCACTGTCACTGTCAGATCACTGGATTACAGTAATGTAATCCAGCCATTATTAATAATGATATAACACACAATCTCGACTCGCTAACAGCTGTACTTTCTACTGCGTGTGTAATCTATTCAATCTAACGAGACGAAATTAGCTAAACGTGCTTAGTTAAGCCTTACACAAAGTAAGAATAATAACGAGAAAAAGCTAAGGCTTCATGAGGTTTTCTCTGTTTAAGTAGTCTTTAAGAATAGTGCACATTTGGACATGGAGCAGCGAAGGTCGCATTTCCGTATAGAATTTATGACTAAGGCCCGTATAAATAGTCAGTACTTAAGGCCATCCCCCGAGCAAACGACTCTGACCATACATTGCCGAGATCGCACCAAAACCCTATTTTTTTACTTATCTTAGTTCAAAATTGACCAAAAAAAAAGTTTAAAACGTGGAATATGTAGTTTATGATATTGTCGATCTATTGGCGTGTGTAATTTGTAAATACTAAGGAAATGCTGAATGTATGCTTGAATTTTAGTAATACTTTGGAAGCTGATATCATTAGTATAATAAACAAAAATAGAAAATTTAAAACGTGGAAAGGAATGTTGATATGCTGAAGATTATTGCTGTATTTTTATTATAACTTTGTAGCTTTCAAATTATGAGTTTATAAGCCCCTAAATACGGTAAATTACGGAATCTCCGTAGGGAACGCCCTTAAGGGCCAACCCCACAACCACACGACAGCCACAACCACACGACAGCCACAACCACACCACAACCACACCACGTGGTCGGGCGTATATTTCGTATTGAAAATGAACTGGACCATTCACACGTACCACATTTTGCAGTCGTTGTCGACCACTTGTAAAATACCGACCACATCGCAACCACGTCGCAACCACGTCGCAACCACATCGCAACCACAACGTTGCGTCGATGCAACGACACGCCGCCCGCGCTGCCCCCCCCCCCCCCCTCCCCCCTTCATTAATTTCTTCAGGGGGGCGAAACTTTAACGAGAAAGAAAGAAAAATTTCCACGCCTCGTTTAAATTTAGAAATTTAAACGAGGCGTGGAAATAATATAGTCCGGGAGCCCTAGAACAATTTTTATTTGATTACCATCAAGCAAATTTTTTGAGAGTAGTTTCTTTTTGATAAAATGAACAACATTTTTATTTGCGAAAAATCTCGCTTTTTTTGTAAATCACTATTCAGTTCCTTTAACAAGTAGTCAAGTGTGTTTGTGTTCATTCTAAATTTTTTTTAAAACTTTATCTTGAACCTTCTCATTATAAGATAATCAGTACGAAATTGGCTTTGACTTTTGTTTACCAATAAAGGATGTACCCAATAAATTCTATTTCGACGATTACGCTGACATCGCCGTCGTCTTCTTCTTATCAATAATACATATAGCAAGGATAGCGCACTTTTCGTCCAAAGTTCTATTATTCTGTCTCAAAATATTATAACAAAATCTAATATTTTAAGTATCTTCAAGTATTGCGCACACACTGGGGCACTAAAATGATCATAGTTGAC